>CM070556.1:42189487-42789487 GCA_036346405.1 Phyllostachys edulis
TTTGTCGATCGATCCGCTTTCCGTGATCCTCGATGCATCTCTTCGCCTCACGCCTCCGGATTTATTCCTTTGTTTTATAAAAGGATCATCCGCCATCAAGATGATCATCCCCTACATACTTATAAAAAAAACGTAAATGGTCAGCTTTCTTCCTTGTCGCCGTGATTGATGGCCTACACTGCCACATCCGTGACGAGCACCTTCTTGCACGTTGAACCGCAGCCAGAGAAGAACACTGCTTCAACAAAGGTTCTTCACTGTCGCCGAGAATTTGCCGGAGTGTGACGGCCACCTTCCGGTTGTCTTGACATCCTCCTCCCATTGCGGTTCTTCGGGCGATCTCCCACTTAGGCAAGATTTACCGCTATCGGCGTGGTTCTCCAAAATAACGCGTGCACGCTTTAGGAGGCTTGCCATCACTTGACTACGTAATCGGTGGCATGTGACGTAGTCGACTCGTGCCGAGACCCTCAAGTAAGGGAAGAGAGCCTATGGGCTCAATTCTTCTTGTTCAATAGTCCGAGGGTCTTTCGGAGAGCGAACGAGCGCTGGCCAAGCAGTGGACGATATTTCAACCCTTCGTCACGATGATCAGAACCGTCCGATGTCGGCTAATTGCCGCCTATGAAGTATTGAAGACGGAGATAGCACCTACCCGCTACTAGAAAAACTTTGTTTATTTATAGGTTTCTAGTTTTTTTTTAATCTTTTTGTATGGTTAGCATAACGTATATATATGTATATGTATATGTATATGTATATGTATATGTATATGTATATGTATATGTATAGTTAAAGCAAATTTTCAGCAGTATTAAATGACAAAATTGACATATAAACATGTAATTTCTTCATGTCATGTAAGTGTATATACAAGATAAATATACTTGAGAAAAACAATTTCATAGACAGCTTCTATTATGGAACCGCTTATGATATACCCCATATCACCGGCAGGTTCCATAATAGAACCGTCTGTGATAAGTCTCTTTATTAGTAGGAGCCCTGCCTGCTAGGGTTTCTGCCGCCTCTAACTTCATCACTCCCAGCCCGCTTAGGGTTTGCGCGCCTAACTTCGTCACTCCTCAACAAGATTTACTCTGCTCCCTACCTCGACGCCGCTGCCGACTTCCGTCGCTGCCGCCGCCGGCCAGACCACCAGCTCAGACCGCACAAGACACTTGTACGATAGGAGTGTCTTATGTAGTGTGTCAGTGGTCGCACAACTACAAGTGGACGCCACCACCAAAGCCCACTGGCTTGGCCTCACTTTCTCGCCATGGCTTGTTCTCTCGCCGCCGGCCTCACGCTTAGAACCCCGCCGCACTTTGCTTTCCCATCCTCCCTATTCTCCTCTAGATCTTTAGCTTAATGTCTTTTTGTTGAGTTTGATTTTATGCTTGAGCCTTAAGTTATGTCCTAATGTTTGTGTGATTTATGCAAGGTGAAGGAGATGGATCGATGAGGGTTGTGCCGGTGGTGGGTCGCCGTCGTGGTTATGTTGTATCGAGGTATCACCCTACCTTACTCCCTCTCGCTCTCTACCCTTGCTCGTGGATGAAAATGACTAGTGCTCTCATGATGGATGCCGAGGGCTACTATCGGTGTGGTGGCCGGTTTGGACACCTTGGTCTTATTTGTCTTGCCGTTGAACTACTCAATGATGTTAATAGTCTTATCTGAAATTGAATTGATAATTAGTTCATATTAATAGTCCCTTGCTCTCATGGATGTAATGATGTTAATAGTCTTATGCTGAAATTGAATTGATAATTAGTTCATATTAATAGTCCCTTGCTGTTCGTGATGTAAATCGAGGGCTATTGTGTATGTGCATTCTATGCATCTTGCTACAACACCTCTTTCAATTGCCTCTCACCATTCATTTCACCTTTTGTCTGCGGTAATCTGTGTTCATGCGGTACCAAGTTCTCCTACCTTGTGTCCTGTGCACGCTCTACCATTCCATTCATAATCTCTTCTATAAAGTCTCCAAGCAAAGGGTCGCTTGTGCCATTAAAACCAAGATCATATATATACTATATATATATATATTGCTTCTAAGTCCCTGACTACTTTGGGGTCGCCCACGCAAAGATGAGAAGGATGAGATAGTAGCCACTGCAACCTCATTGAGCCCTCGCAGTTTAAAAAGTATGGATGCAAGGAGTAGCGTCAGAGACATCCAATTACCTGGATGTTGTTGATAGTAATTGACGCCGCTATGTTCGTAAAGTGACGTTGATGTTGTGTATCTGACTAGGAAGTGGCATCATCTATCAACAACAAATAATTCTTGAGCATGTAATGGTCTTTAAACCCAACAAGAACACCAAGCAACAAGTTGAGAATTTTTTGAAATGTGAGAATGGTTGCTTGGTGTTCTTGTTGGGTTTAAAGACGCATTACATGCTCAAGAATGGTTGGTTGTCGATACATGATGCCACATCCCGTCGTAATACCCGCTGGCCCATCGCCACTTCTTCAACCTAGGTCCAATTATTTATCGACAACATCCAAGTAATTGGATGTCCTCGACGCCTCCTTGCATCCATACTTTTTAAACCCGCAGGGCTCAACCAGGTTGCCCATGGCCAACGCTTCTATCCTTCTCATGCTGCGTGACTATCTCCCTAAAGTGGTGACTTAGATATATATATATATATATATATATATATATATATATATATATATATATATATATATATATATATATATATATATATATGATGCTCCGCTTTTAATGGCACAAGCGTACCATTGCTTGGGGCTTTATAGAGAAGTCATCACAGATTTGCTTTCACTTACAAACCGCTCGGTGATATATATACCTATCACAGACGGTTCACCACAAACCGCTCAGGACTCTTATCAGGTCATTTGCTTGGCTTAATATAACCGCTCAGGAAAGTAGCGTATCACGCAGCGGTTTGAAACCGCTCGGTGATGACCTCATGTCACTCAACTGATAAACTCGTGATCGGCCACGAAACCGTCTGTGATGACGCTTTTGGAACCGCTCTGTGAATACCTTTTTCGTAGTAGTGCTATTCTATATCTCACAACGTGAGAGTATCTTAGCAACCGAGGAGTATATATGTAGTATATCACAGTATATAAGACCACCTAGGTGGTATTTACACCTTTTAGGGTGGTATGTACAATTTTTCGACATGCTCCTTTTATGTGCTAATATGAAGGTATTTACAAAATATGCACTAAAACAATGGTCTCTCTTTCAATTTTTTTTGTGTGGTCACATTAGAGTATTTTTATAATTAGTATATGAGTATACCCAAGTGATAAAAGAGTATTTTAAGTTTTTTAGGTGGTATATCGAGGTGGGAGTAATTACACTCAGCCGTCGATCCATTGAATAAGTTGCATCGCATCTCCGTAGCCATTATGCATGGATGTAGTTAGGATTTATGGAATAGAACATAAGATGTGAAAATCTATGTGTGTGCAAGATTCGCCACGAGGACGCTCCCACACGTAGTATGCCCCTGTGGGTCACATCGTGTGTGGACTGGATGATCTTAGCAGTTCTTCACACACACACAGCATGGGAACTCCTGTGGTATCTGCATCCTTCATAGAACAATCGAGTAGGGTTTATTCCTTTGGCAAGTCACTTGGTCTTCCGTAGCATCTCCACAGTAGAAGTTCGCCGATGAGTCCGACATCTTCTTCCTCTCAGTTGTGTGAATATAGCTTTGATGAAGTGTTGGGTGTGGTGATGTAGTGTTCTCCTCTCGTTCTGTTCTCCTCCTTTTATAATAGGCATTTTCAAATGAAAAGGTGGCATAGCGGAGTGTGGTATTTTCGTCCGTGACAGGTAGTGTTGTAGTGTGTTGTCATCTCGGCCCACAAAAGTGGTAATTTGTGGTGTGTCGTGGTAGTGCTTTTTGGTCCTGGAAGAGGTGTGTGACAGAGTGTAGCCTTTTGGCCTAAAAGGTAGTGTCACAATGTGTTGTGAACCCTACTGCAAAAGTGACAAAGAAGTGGCGTGATAGGGTGTGGTCTTTGGTTTGGAAAGGGGCGCGAAGTGTGATCTTTTTCGTGTGGAAAGGTTGCATCAAGTGTGCTTTCATCTCTGGGCTCCGCAAAAGTGGTAGTGTGTGGCTTGACCTGATGCGGCCTCTTTCTTGGTTTGAAAAGGGGCATAGCGGAGTGTGATCTTTTGGTGTGGAAAGGTAGCATCGAAATGTGTTGTCATCTTGGTCTCGCAAAATTGGTAGTGTGTGGCATGACCCGTGCGGTCTTAAATGGGGCATGGCAGAGTGTGGTCTTTTCTATGCGTAGAAGGTAGCATTGAAGTGTGTTGTCATCTCGGTCTACACAAAGTGGCAGTGTGTGGCGTGACCCGGCCATGTCTAAAAGGTGGGGTGTCGCGATGTTAACTCTCACGTGGTTATCCATGGACACAAGAACAAACACTACTACAAAAGGCTAATATCGACGCTTTCATCACAAACGCGTTGACCAAAACCGCTTGTATTACATGCAATCACGACGGTTTTGGTTTAGAGACCGCTCATATATCGCTTTGGCGCTTAAAATCGCTCGTCGGAAGAGGTAATATCACGTGATGATTCATAACTAAAACCGCTCGTTATATCACGCATTTGCTCATTTTTATAACCGCTGTGATAATTTTACATATCACGCAGCGATTCTAAAAGGAACCGTCTGTGAAATTCACAAACTGCTTCTAACAATAACCGCCTATGATATATTACATATCACGCACGGTTTTTGTTATAACCGCTCGTGATAATCGCCATGACTCCCGATGAGTTTCTTCATCGCTGGCGCGTTTCTTCGTCGCATCAATGCCGCCGCCAGCTCTGCGTCTCTTCGCCGCTAATGCCGCCGGCTCCCCGATCGCGTCTTTCGTCGATCGATCCGCTTGGCTCCCGACGCGTCTCTTCGCTCTCGCCATTCAATTTATTCCTTGTTTTATTAAAAGGATCATCCGTCATCGAAGATGATCATCCCCCATATACTTATAAAAAACAGAAATGGCTGCCTCTTCCTTGTTGCCGGCATTGATGGCCTTCCTGGCTGCACTGTACGAGCACCTCTGTCGGTGTACGTTGAACCGTGCTGCGGAAGAACACTATTTCAACAGTGTCTTCACTCCTCTGTCGACCGAGAATTTGCTAGAGCAGGTGACGGCCACCTTCCGCCGTCTTGACATTCTCCTCTACCATGTCTTCCGGGTGATCTCCCACTTTGGCGAAGTTTATCATGCGCCATCGACGTGGTCCTCCAAAACGATGTTGCACGTCTCCACGAGGCTTACTGCTACTTTGGATCACAGAATCGAGGCAAGAAAGCATTTAGTCGACCAGCCGAGAGCCCTCAAGCAAGGAAGAGAGCCTATGGGCTCAATTCTTCTTGGTTCAACAATCCGAGGGTCTTCGAGACACTGAACCAGCGCCATGGTGGACGATTCAAAGCTTGCTCGATCACGAACCGCCCGCCTCGACGCCGACGCCCACGAAGTATTGAAGACTTCGAGATAGCACTACCTCCGCCACTAGAAAAACTTTCTTTATTTATAGGTTTCTACTTTTTTAATCTTTTAGGTTTAACGCCACTACTGCTTGGCCATATATATGAAAAATTCCAAACGGAAAAAAGTTTGGAGGTGAAGTTACTATATTAATTATATGTTGAATTATTACTCTATATATCTATATATATATATATATATATATATATAGATCGTAGACGTTTAGTGAAAAAATTAATTATATATGTATGTATGTATGTATGTATATATATATATATATAGTTAAAGCAAATTTTCAAAGAGATTTAAATGACAAAATTGACATATAAGCATGTAATTTCTTCATGTCATGTAAGTTCATATACAAGATAAATATATATACTTGAGAAAAATCATTTCACGACGGTTTCATTATGGAACCGCTCTGTGATAATTATCACCGATGGTTCCATCATAGAACCGCCTGTGATAAGTCTCATTATTAGGAGCGTTGACCGCTAGGGTTTGCGCCGCCTAACTCTCGCCACTCCTCAGCGCCGCTTAGGGTTTGCCGCTTCTAACTCTCATCACTCCCCAATAAGCTATTTCTACTCGACGCTGCCGCTCGACATCTATCGCCATCGCCGGTTGCCAGACACTACATCAATCGCACAAGACACTTGTACGATAGTAGCGCTTGTGCAGCTTCAAGGGTCGCACAACTACGGTGACGCCACCACCTGCCATCTGGCTTGGCTCGCATGCCGCTTACCGCCGCTGGCCATGGCTTTGTTCTCCCCGCTCTTGGCCTCCTCAAGGCTCGCCCTCGCCGGGCTTTGCTTTCCCCATCCTCCTCTATTCTCCTCTAGATCCGTTAGCTTAATGTCTTTTGTTGAGTTTGATTTTTATGCTTGAGCCTTAAGTTGTGTCCCGATGTTTGTGTGATTTATGTAAGGTGAAGGAGTTGGATGTGGGTTGTGCCGGTAGTGGGGTTGCCGCCGGGTTGCACTATACCGAGGTATCACCCTACCTTACTCCTCTCTCTGCCTCTACCCCTTGCTCGCGTGATGAAAATGGCTAGTGCTCGCGATGATGCCGAGGTTACCATCGATGTGGTGGGTTTGGACACCCTTGGTCTTGGTCAGTCTTGTTGTTGAAATGCTCAATGATGTTAATAGTCTTATGCTGAAATTGAATTGATAATTAGTTCATATTAATAGTCCCCTTGCTCGTGATGTAAACCGAGGGCTATTGGTGTATGTGCATTCTATGCATCTTGCTTAGTTCATGCCGTGGGGTCTTGATGGGGCTTGGTCGCAATTAACTTTTCAGATTTGTAAAGGTATCGCCCTACCATTCCATTCATAATCTTTCTCTATAAATGAATGCAATTATTGTGCACTTGTGTCGATTGTCGATTGTCGAATGGGTGAATTCGTATGTAAGTGTTGTTCCGCATATTGAAGTATTCGTATGTCAAGTGTTGTCTCTTCTATTGATATGTATGGGTTGTTGATATGTTATGACTTATTGGGAGCTATTGATATGTTATATTGTTATGAGTTATGACTTATTCAAAAGTGTCAAGTGTTGTCTGCTATTGATCGTGGAAACTTGCTTGGTGAACCATAGGCTGTTGATATGTATGATTGATGATTTGCAAAAATAGATGTATAAAATGTGTGATATGTATGTTATGACTTATTTGTTGATTTGTCATTTTGTCAAGATGCCATATGTTGCTTCTCGCCATTCATTTCACATTTGTCTGTGTAACTGTGTTCATGCTGGTCAAGTTCTCCTACCTTAAGGCCCTAGGTACGCCCTACCATTCCATTCCTAATTCTTCTATAAAGTCTCCAGTAAAGTCGTCAGCCTTTTAAATGGGTATATATATATATATATATATATATATATATATATATATATATATATATATATATATATATATATATATATATATATATATATATATAACGATTGTTCTTAGTCCTTCACCACTTTTGGGTCGTCCACATGATGAGGAGGAAGAGACAAGAACCACGAAGCAACTTCATTGAGCCTCATAGTTTAAGAAGCACTGCCGTTCGAGAGCGCCAGACATCCATTACTTGGTTGTTATGATGCCACTTCCCGCCGGAGTACCCGCACGTTAAGAAAGTGACGTGACGCCAGCAGTACTCTGATCGAAGTGGCATCATATATCAAGAATTAGATAATGATGTCCCGACACTTTCCAGCAAAATGTATTCTTAAATTTGCAGGGCTCAATGAGGTTGCCCGTGGTTGCCGCTTCTTCCTCCTCATGTCATGCGGATGACCTCAAAGTGGCCGAGGACTAGGAAACAATAAAATATATATATATATATATATATATATATATATATATATATATATATATATATGATGCCGGTTTAAAGGCACAAGCCATCGCTGGTGGTTTTATAGAAAAAGTCATCACAGATTCGCTTTCAGCCACAAACCGCTTGTGATATATCAAACATCACGCACGGCTTAGGTCAAACCGCCTATGATATATCGACATCACGACGGTTTGTGGTGAAACCGTCTCGATAGTATGCATCATGTATGGTTTGAAAACCGTCTGGATGACCTCATATCATCATCGACCCATAAACTCAGACGGCTCAAGAAACCGCTCGTGATGACGTTTTGAATCATCTCGTGAAGGTCTTTTTCAGTAGTAGTGAAATAGTATCAAAACACGAGACTAGCATAATGTAAGTTGTACTGTAAATTTATATTTATAAGACATGACCGATATTTACAAGAACAACATCTACTGTGGGCCCTCTTGGGTGTACCTCACGTAGTGGCTCCCCGGCCCTCGCCTAAAGTAGTCATGCATGCTGGTACGCAGTAGGTTAAAGGCTCAGACGCCCAAGGCACCCTACCGCACAAGTTGCTTAAGGGGTGTCACGAGAGGGTGTCGCGGGCTAGCTCGCCCGAAGCGCACTGCAGCACTATATGAAGGCCCAACGAGACCTAGCCGCTTCGTCAGGAGAAGGCCCACGGCTACCGTGGTCAAAATCAAGTCCCGAGTGACTGTCGTATGCGACACCAACTCCTTGTCCAAAAGGGTGTACAAGCCGTGAAACAAGATGTTATGCATGTAAATATGGTGAAAATGATGAAATAGTATGTTGTTCATGCAAACAAGAAAGACATACCTCATCGCACGAAGTTGCGGATCGCCTGCTGCACTCATCGCCGCATGTATGGTGGAACTTAGGGCCTGTCAGAGAATAAACGTGAGTCCACCCAAAGCAAAGACCGCAATTGAGTACACGAAGGTCACAACTACACATACCTCAAACCCAACGCGGGTCCATCCTCTATGCCCTCATGGGCGCGTGCGTCAAGAACATGCCAAGCTCGGGCCGCCTCGCCTCCTAGGGAGGATGGCACTCGAGACTACTGCCGTGATGCACGCCCATGGTTGAGTCAAGCAACTGCACGCACCACACGCGCAGCCTCCTAGGTCTCTCATACTTGAAAATTCAAGGCATACATTGTAAGTAATCGCTAAACATATACAAAAAGTAATAAGAAGCGGCATATCTAATTAATTCAATTATTGCACGATTAGTGACACATAGGAAACTGATCTGCACACAACTGCGATCGATATATAATTTTTAGAGGTATCTTGTCGGCATGTATGGAAAGTAAAGTTAAGTTCATAATGTTTTAATTAACGCCTACATTCCCTATTTAGCTACTCAAATCTTCATAGAATTTTTATAGGTACCTTGCTATTTTCCTTGCTTGCAAATTATTTAGCGTGTACTAATAGAAACAAAATTAAGTTGGGATACATACCCTATTTAGCTACTCTCGCAATTTTTATAGATTTTTATAGGTATCTTACTACTTTTGTTGTTTAAAAAGTGTCTCCTATCTGCATAAATGGAAACCAAAATTAACTTCACAATATTTTAATTCAGCTCTACATACCCTATGCATATACTCAATTTCTTAGAAAATTTTTATAGGTGTTTTGCTATTTTTCTAGTTTAAAAGTATTTTCGGAATGTATATTTACCGTACAAATAGAAACCAAACTTAAGTTAGGATTATTTTGATTAAGCTTTACTTACCATATTTAGCTACTCGCAATTTTTTTACGATTTTTAATAGGTATTTTGTTATTTTTAGATGTGTCTTCCTATTTTCTTGGTTTTAAAAGTATTTTCGACATTAACAAAATATCTACTATGTAAAAATGAAAACCCGCAAAGTTTTCTTAGTATTTCATGATTTATTCTAAATCGCTTTGAGTAACGCAACATAAATAATATCTATAGGATGAACTAAACTATACATGATACTAAAATGATGTACTACATCAAATGTAAATACAACTAAAATTATCTAATCCATTTAATTCCATCTCGCTATTTTTATTTGCTAACCTACAAGGTTTCAAATTTATGTACAAAGTTGCAAGAACATTTACCCCGCAAAATGTGTAACCGTGATCTCGCTACTTCGCCTCTCTCGTCTCACGTTAGAAACCCAGAGGGCTTCACCACGCTTTTCCCCTCCTCCTCTTTTTCTTTTTTTGGGAATTAAAATGACTTTTTCACGAATTTTAGGGGTATATATAGCCGTCATAATAGTTGAATAGCGACGTCGCTATTTCAACCGGCGATTTGCATACTCTTCAACGCAAATCGTCATTGAAATGGTGACAAGCTGAATGAATGATGACGACAAGAATAGTGCCTGTCATTGCCCAAATGGCTTACACACACATATTTTTGTAATTTTTACTATTTTTGTAATTATCTTTACATTAATATTATTTTTTAAAAAATTCTAGCAACCGTCGTCCAAGGAACATAGAAATAGCTAGGGAATAAATAGGGTAGGAACCAGGGTTTGCTGTTCTAAGCGCAACCATGTCGCCGGTTTTCGAAACCCTCGTGGAAACTATAGATTGGATTAGAGCTAGCTAGAAGTAGGTTTGGCCATTTGATTTCATTTGAATGCATGGCTTAAAGATTTGCTACTAAAAGCTAATAATATGATTCAAGCACTCTCTTAGGCTCGGTTGGAGCAAATGAATAGTGACTAGGATTCAATAATCCTCTATTAATGAAATTGTTTATCTTTAATATTCATTATGGATAATGGTATTCTAAATAACCATCGAATATACCACTCGTCGGAAATACCTGCAATGACCAGGGAACATTACGACCAATTCAGGTTACAACCACCATATGATCATAAGGTCTGTTATGACCAGATCAAATCACGACCACCCTATGGCTGATAAATCCCACTGACATGTAGATCTTATCGACTAGGGGTATTGTACACACACGCTCGACTATACATGGTAGTTAATACATGTGCATTTATATGTCTTTGGCATAACGGTCCGCATTTCTCTCGCTCGTAATAACCGCTATTAACGCGAAGGAGGATGTCTCAACCGACAACCGACATCAATGTGCGATTCAAACAACCGTCAAGACGCTTCTAGCACACAACAAGCCGCCACCATTTCAAACACTTTATAAGGGCGATGCTCTGCACATACAAAAAGAGGAGAGGATGAACAGAGGCCATTAGACTTAGTTTTGGTGGCTTGTTATGCTTTGTAATCTCATTTAATACAATAACATATGAGTATGGCTGTTATGATCTCTAGAGAAGGTCCAACCTCGCTTTAAAAAGCGCATGCCTCTTCTTGCATAATCTTGAGGGTCGTATCCCTAGTATTTATTTCGTAAGATCGATTGTGATTCATCGACAAATAGAGAGAAAAACCACTAGAATTGTATAAGAATGGCAGTACAGTCCAACAGGATACAAAACAGGGGAATGATTCAAAAGACTTGTTTGGATGCTTCACAGCAATTTTGCGAGAATTGGAAAAGAGAGGGTGGATGCAAGACGCGGAATAGTTTATTTTCCCGATGTAACGAACTATTCCATAGGAATCCTACGGTCGAGTTCTTTCTTTTGTTCCACAGAGCTATATAGGATTTTTTTTTACCTATAGGTTTGGATTCTTTCAAAATTCATGGAAAAATCTATGGTTCCAAACTAGGCCTCTAGTTTCATCGTTTGGAACACACGTTCTACAAGAATTGAACTGTTTTGTATGAATTCGCACGTTCCAAACATGTGATACAATAGCAGTATCACTGTTCCCTCGTCCCTAAATAACTTCTATATTATCTACAATGTACCACTTTGGTCATTAGATTTTATCATAATATGCTAGCAAGTAAAAATTACAGGTAACATTATTTTATAAATATTGTAGAAAAATAGTACAGTACAAGAATTAATGTTAGTGGATATATACCACCTTTTATACCACTACAGAAATCATGCATGACTACTACAGAAAAGATATTCACAGATGGTTCCAAAACGTCATCACAGACGGTTTCGTGAACCGTCTGAGTTTATAGGTCAGTGATGACATGAGGTCATCACAGACGGTTTTCAAACTATCTCATGATACATACTTTCACAGATGGTTATTAATCAAACCGCTCGTGATAGGTTCTTATCACGACGGTTTGTGGTCGAAACCGTCATCATATATATATATAGTCTCACCACTTTGGGGGATCGCCCATGCAAGATGAGATGATGAGACATAGCCATGGGCAGTTTGCAAGTTTAAAAAGTATGGATTCAAGAAGAGCGTCAGACATCCAATTATCTCGATGTTGTCGATAGGTACTGGACCTAGGTTTAGAAAGTAACGGACGACAAGTATTCTCGACGAGATGGTATCATATATCGAACCAACCATTTTGAGCATGTAATCGTTTTAAACCCAATAAAAACACCAAGCAACCATTCTCACATTTCAAAAAAATTCTCAACTTGTTGCTTGGTGTTCTTGTTGGGTTTAAAGACAATTACATGATCAAGAATTGTTTATTGCTGATAGATGATGCCACTTCCCAATCGGAGTACGTGCGCATCAACGTCACTTTCTGAACATAGCGACGTCCAATTACCTATCGACAACATCCAGGTAATTGGATGTTCTAACGCCTCTTACATCTATACTTTTAAACTTGCAGGGCTCAATGAGGTTGCCCGGTTACTGCCTCATCCTTCTCATGTCCGCATGGACTATATATATATAAGTGGTATATATATATATATATATATATATATATATATATATATATATATATATATATATATATATATATATATATATATATATATATATATGATGCCGTTTTAATGGCACAAGCGTACCTAACGCTAGAGACTTTATAGAGAAGAGATTATGAATGGAATGGTAGGACGCATCTAGGACGCAAGGTAGGAGAACTTAACAAGATGAACACATTTACACGCATAAAGGTGAAATGAATGGCAGAGACAAGTGAAGAGGTGTTGTAGCAAGATGCATAGAATGCACATACACCAATAGCCCTCGCTTACATCACAGCAAGGGGACTATTAATATGAACTAATTATCAATTCAATTTCAAAGATAAGACTATTAACATCATTGAGCAGCTTCAACAAAGAAGACAAAGAAGACCAAGGGTGTCCAAACCCGGCTACCACACTAGTAGTAGCCCTCGGCATCCATCGAGAGCACTAGCCATTTTCATCACAGAGCAAGGGGTAGAGACAGAGAGAGAGTAAGGTAGGGTGATACCTCAAGACAATAAGAACCATTTGCGGGCGACCCCACCACCAGCACAACCCTCATCGATCCATCTCCTTCACCTTGCATAAATCACACAAACATCATGACACAACTTAAGGCTCAAACATAAAAATCAAACTCAACAAAAGACATTAAGCTAACAGATCTAGAGGAGAATAGAGGGTGGATGGGGAAAGTAAAGCCTAGCCAGGGCCCGAGCACAAGAGGTCGAGTAGGAGAACCAAGCCATGGTGCCAGAAGCACACGCAGGCCAAGCCTGGTTTGGTGGCGTCACCAGTAGTTGTGGCACGACCCTAACACTACATAAGACCCTCCTATCGTACGAGTGTCTTGTGTAGTGCAGAGTGGTGTCACAACCAGCGGCGACGGCGACGGGGTCGGGCGGCGACGGCGATGGGGTCGAGCGGCGGTGTCGAGGTGGGGAGGGGAACGGAGTAAATGCACTAGGGAGTGACGAGTTAGGGTGGACGCAAACCCTAGCAGAGCTGAAGAGTGACGAGAGTTAGGGCGAGCGCAAACTCTAGCAGCCGGGCTCCTACTAATAAAGAGACTTATCACAGACTGTTCTATAATGGAACCGTCAGTGATAATGATCACAGACAGTTCCATAATGGAACTGTCTGTGATATGGGGCATATCACAGATGGTTCCATAATAGAACCGTTTGTGAAATGGTTTTTTCTTAAGTATATTTATCTTGTATATACACTTACATGACATGAAGAAAGTACATGTTTATATGTCAATTTTGTCATTTAAATATTGCTGAAAATTTGCTTTTAACTATATATATATATATATATATATATATATATATATATATATATATATATATATATATATATATATATATATATATATAGGACACTGCTTGCATTCTAGGAGTATGTACTCCCATTTCCAATATACTACTTAAACGAATATATTATACTTCTTTATCACTTTCAAGATATTTAATTACCAATTATAAGATACCCAAATGCTAATTTGATTGAACAAAATTAATTGAGCCCTTTATTTTTTTCCGATATACTCTTTTTCATATATAAAAGAAGTATATACACAAATTTTACTAAAAAATGAACTATAATGAAATTTTTCATAGAACTCACTTTGGAGTATCTTATAATTATTATTGGAGTATACTCAAATTGATAAAGAGGTATCATCATACAATTTAAGTGGTATATGAGAGGTGGGGAGTACGCATCTCTGTGAGTACCATACAATTTTTCTATATATATATATATATATATATATATATATATATATATATATATATATATATATATATATATATATATATATATACACACACACACATATACACATATACATATATAGTAATAATTCAACATATAATTAATATAGTAACTTCACCTCCAAACTTTTTTTTCATTTTGAATTTTCATATGGCCAAACAAATGTACAAAGCATAAAAAGATTAAAAAAGTAGAAACCTATAAATAAATAAAGTTTTTCTAGTGGCGGAGGTAGACTCGCTATCTCTCTCTTCAATACTTCATAGACGCTACGGCATCGGAGTTCCTCGATCATCAACGAACTAGCTCGAAATGCGCCCACCCATCGACGACTCGCTCGAAAGTGTCTCCCAAAGACCCCTTGACTGTTGAACTAAGAAGAATTGAGCCCATAGGCTCTCTTCCTTGCTTGAGGGTCTCTACCGGTCGACTCTCGGTCGCCGCCACCGACACGTTAGCTCAAGTGACGGCAAGCCTCCGGAGATGTGCAACGTTGTTTTGGAGGACCACGCCGATGACGCGTAAACTCGCCGAAAGTGGAGATCACCCGAAGACACGGCAGAGGAGGATGTCAAGACGGGGAAGGTGGTCACACCGCTTCCCAAATTCTCTAATCGACAGAGGAGTGAAGACATTGTTGAAATAGTGTTCTTCCGTAGCACGGCTCAACGACATCGAGAGAGGCGCCAGACAAGGCGGTTGTGTAGGCCATCAATGCCGCGACAAGGAAGAGGCAACATTTCGCATTTTTTTATAAGTATGGGGATGATCATCTTCGATGGCGGATGATCCTTTTATAAAACAAGGAATAAATTCGAGCGTGAGATGAAAAGACGACGGGAGCTGAAGTCGATCGATGCGACGAAGAGACGATCGGGAGCCGGGCGGATGCAACGAAGAGACGATCGGCGATTTAAGAAACTCATCGGGCTTCAACCGAGTCAGAGCGATATTATCACAGCGGTTATAAGAAAAACCGCCTATGATATATAGTAATATCACAGACGGTTATAGTTAAGAACCGCTCGTGATGTTTCACAGACGATTCTTTTGTTGAAAACCGCTCGTGATATGTAGAATTATCACAGACGGTTATTAATAAGAACCGCCTCGTGATGTTTCACAGACGGTTTTAGCTATGAACCGCTCGTGATATTACTCTTCACGATGGTTTTAGCGCAGCTAAGAACTCCGACGGTCTCTAAACTAAAACCGCTCAGGATTAGATAATACGACGGTTTTGGTCAACCGTCTGTGATGAGGCGTCCAGTATTAATCTTTTTGTAGTAGTATATGCCAAAATGCCACTGGTTTCCATAAATAAACTACTATTATTTTATGTGGTCAATCTAAATATATACTGTACGTATATAAATGGTTAAAATTCAGGAGTTCTGCTGTCATGCCTCTCGCATTGTAGCTAGTGACATCCCCGTCAAGAAAAAAACATAAAACATTCTAGGGGTAGTATACATATTGATGTATTGATCAGTCCTAGCCTTGCTACGCCAATGGAGCTTGCATCTCCAAGTGCTGCTTATGAGAAGCCTTGTAAGGGAGTCGTCGTCAAGCCCAAGTGGCAATTAGGTATAGCCACGTGGCCTTTGGGTTTACAAATAACAGAGGGTACAATTAATTGTTTTTCAGCCAAATTCATTGTTCAATGCATTGAGCTTACCAAATATATTCAGAAGGGAAATGCATCCACTAATCTAATTTTTCAAAAAGGAAAAGTAGCTACTTGGCAGTGACTATGATACAGATGTATGTATTTTTGCACTTTACAAAAAAGAAAAATCCATTACCCACTGATCAACCTACAGGTGGGAGTGGTGGAGAATGAAAAGGTGTTTGATTTTTTTTTTTAAAAAAAATACTGTAACAAAGAGTTTATGTATGATAGCCATCCCCCGATTCCTTTTAGGGAGACCTCGTGGATTACGAACAATTAAAATGCAGATGGCGTTAGATAATGGCATTGCCTATCGAGAAAATACGATGCACCGAAACTATGCATACCATGTGACGTGTTGCTCATCTATGCACGTCATACCGGGGTGGTGCTGGTGGATCCAAATCCCAAGAAAATGGCAACTTTTTTTTTTGGTACAAACAAACACGCACTGGTTACTGGTACACTGGTAGATGCACGCCTTTGACGGTCTGAACAGTTGCTTGGTGGTGATAGGACGGAGGAATCCCACTATGTCAGGCCAGTCTCGTCATGGTCCGGTGCAGCCCTCGATAAAGCGAATGCCGTGCATCCTTTCACTTTCTTATGTTTCTGCCCATAGCACGTTTTGCTCGTTTCCATTTCTTGAGGTTGGTCGCTGCAACATGCATATAAGATTGCTAGTTTTATATGGGGAAAACACCAGAAGAAACCACCCAATTCAGTATGAGAACATGAAATCCCAAACGTGGATCGTCGGGTCCAAAATGTATTGCGCAGACCATGCCCCAATTCCAACACCAACACTTATGGGCTTATGGCCATTGTGCTCATAACCAACCGTCGGTCACACATGGTACTTAGCAACATAGCCACCCGACCCTCGAGCGCACCACACCCATCCCTCTCTAAGTCTCTATCCCCCACCGAATCACCCTATTTAACAGCCGAAGAGATTCTCCCCCTCCCGCTAGGCCACGTCGCCCAAAAAACGTAGTATGTCCGATCGCGAGCCGCTTGGTTCTGGACCATCGATCCCGCCCGGTGCGCTCTGTGGGAACAGGCTGCATTCGCGCGGCCATGTCGCCTGCGTCGCGAACTCGCTCGTGCCACATTGTGCCAAAAACCAATCCTCATCCTCATCCCGTTCCTTGCTATCCTCCCAGCTCCTCTCACGCTCCTCTCCTGCCGCCGCCTCCCTCTCCTCCTCAGGCCATGTCGCAGTGCTCTCCACAAGACGGTCGTGGCAATCTCCCTCTCCGACTCGCGTTCACCACTCCCTCTCCCTTCGCCCCCCTCCACCAACGTCGCTGCTGCGTCCCTCTTCCTACCCCGCCGCCCCACCTTCTTCCCGTTAGCCTCCCGTCCATGCCCATGCCGCAGGTCCTCCCTCTAGCTCCGCTCTGCCGCGGCCCTCTCCCTCTCCCTTCTCCGCCCCTCTCCGCCAGCGTCGCCGCCTACTTGGAGCCACGCTGCCGCTCCTGCCACGCCCGCGTCACCCTCTTCCAACAAGAACTGCCGGAGAAAGGTGGGTCTTCATTTTGTGATTGATTGTTCTATGTTTCTGCATCGATGGTAGAGAGGGAAATTTGGTGTGGCCCTCTCTCTCTCCGACTCCCATTCACCTCCCTCTCCCTTTTCGCCCCTCTCCGCCAGCATCGCCGCCTACTTGGAGACGTGATGCCGCTCCTGCCACGCCCGCGTCGCCATCTTCCAACAAGAACTGCTGGAGAAAGGTGGGTCTTCATTTCGTGATTTATTGTTCTATGTTTCTGCATCGATGGTAGAGGGGGAAATTTGGTGTGCCTGCTGGGTTGGCATTCCAACATGTCAACAACACAAAGCCTAAAACTTTAGCATCTCAAGAGGAAAAAAAAGGAACTTTAGCAAGAATATGGAGTATATGATGTATTTTGTATTGGTTACTTTGTAGTTTCTAAGATTTACAGTTGGATTCAGGTTTGCTTCTTTGATGACCATGCCATGTGATGGCAGATGGATTGAATGCATATATTTCATGAACGTATAATTGTTACACATTAATCGCTTTGTGTCCTTCATGTTCTTGAGGAAGCCAATAGGAAATTTCGATCTTTAGGTTTAAGAATTTACATTTGGGTTTGTTCTGTCACATGTGTGATGACATTCCAACATGTGAACAGCACAGATCCTAAAACTTTATCATCTTAAGAGAACAAAAAATGAAACTTTAGCCAGAAAATGGAGTATATGATGTATTTTTTATTGGTTACTTTGTAGTTTGTTAAGATATACAATTGGATTCAGGTTTCCTTCTCTGATGACCATGGCATGTGATGGCAAATGGATTGAATGCATATATTTCATGAATGTCCAATTGTATTGTTACACACACTGCTTATAGGAACTTTTGATTTTTAGGTTTTAGAATTTTACTTTTGGGATTTGTTCTGTCACATGTGAGATGACATTCCAACATGTGAACAACACAAATCCAAAAACTTTATCATCTCAAGAGGAAAAAAATTGAAACTTTAGCCAGAATATGTAGTATATGATGTATTTTGTATTGGTTACTTTGTAGTTTGCTAAGATTTACAGTTGGATTCAAGTTTGCTTCTCTAATGACCATGGCATGTGATGGCAAATGGATTGAATGCATAGATTTCATGAATGTCCAATTGTTACACACACTCTTTATAGGAGATTGTGATCTTTAGGTTTAAGAATTTACTTTTGGGGTTTGTTCTATCACATGTGGAGATCACTGATCTCAATCGGCCATATAATGATTACAAATAGGTATTTCTTTTTACGGTCCCTGTCCCTTTTTGTAAACTTGCCCTTGCTTGTGAACATTATCTGCCGTTTGCCGATTTTTGCATAGGAGCTTCGAGATCAAGCTTAGATTTTCCCCGCCTCAGAAGTTATTACTTGCAACTGCATTGCATCTTTGCAAAATAGGACTGATATCGGGTTCTTTCCAAAGGTCAACTCCATGAGCTTGTGGACGTACAAATGATCTCTATTGTCGGTGCTTGAAAGTCGTTGACTAGCGCCCTTTATTCATACCATGGGATGGGGTCAGAATTGATACAATGATTGGCCGGATGGGCCAAGAAGGTGAATGGTTGCCTTTAATTATATGTCTTTCGCTTTTTAGGTCAGATGTCGCTCTATGCTTAATGTCAGTTTATCTTGATCTAGGATCCTACTTTGTACTGTGTTGATAGTGAGGGCGCGAGACTCAAGGGAAACCGGTTCTCTATTGGTTCAGGTTACCTAGATGCTTATGGTGTCTTAGATGAAGATTACTTTTTTTAAGCTCTGATATGTTCCTTTGCTCGAAGATTACTTTTTTTAAGCTCTGATATGTTCCTTTGTTGGCTGCTCATATGATCTTGGAGTTGCCTTGTGTTTAAGATTTGTACAAATTATACATGTAGATTGCATAATCTCTTTTCCCTTCCTGAACCTTTTAGTTCTAGTAAGTTCATGAAATGTTTCATACTATTGATTTTTTTTCTCCTAAAGTGGATTTGTTAGGACCAATGCATGAAATTCTTGTGCTATTTTCAGGTTTGCTTCTCTGATGACCATGCCATGTGATGGCAGATGGATTGAATGCATATATTTCATGAACGTACAATTGTTACATACATTGTTTTGTGTCCTTCATGGTCTTCAGGAAGCCAATAGGAAATTCTGATATTTAGGTTTTAGAATTTACTTTTGGGATTTGTTCTTTCACATGTGAGATGACATTCCAACATGTGAATAGCACAGATCCTAAAACTTTATCATCTCAAGAGGAAAAAAATCGAAACTTTAGCCAGAATATGTAGTATATGATGTATTTTGTATTGGTTACTTTGTAGTTTGCTAAGATTTATAGTTGAATTCAAGTTGGCTTCTCGGATGACCATGGCATGTGATGGCAAATGGATTGAATGCATATATTTCATGAATGTCCAATTGTTACACACTCTGCTTATAGGAAATTGTGATCTTTAGGTTGAAGAATTTACTTTTGGGGTTTGTTCTCTCACATGTGGAGATCACTGATCTCAATCGGCCATATAATAATTCCAAACGGGTATTTCTTTTTACAGTCCCTGCCCCTTTTTCTAAACTTGCCCTTGCATGAACATTATCTGCTGTTTGCTGGTTTTTGTATAGGAGCTTCAATATCAAGCTTAGATTTTCACTGGCTTGTAGTTACTACTTGTATTTCATCTTTGCAGAGTAGGACTGATATTGGGTTGTTTCTAGTGTCGACTCCATGGGCTTGCGAACAGGCAAGTGATCTCTATTGCTGGTGCTTGAAAGTTGTTGACTAGCATCTTTTATTCATACCATGGGATGTAGCTGTAAAGTGATACAATGATTGTTGGATGGGCCAAGAAGATGAATGCACTACCACAAAACAAGCTATAGAAGATGCCTCATCACAAACGGTTCCTTTGGAACCGTCTGTGACGAAATTATCATAGACGCTTTTTTTTGGAACCGTCTGTGATGTGTAACTATCACAGACGGTTTGTAAATAGAACCGTCTGTGATACATCACAGACGGTTATTGTTAAGAACCGTCTGTGAAGTAATGACTGAGATTATCACAGACGGTTTTTGTTAAGAACCATCTGTGATGTATCACCGACGGTTCTATTTACAAACCGTCTGTGATGTCTCCGTATATCATAGACGGTTTATATCAAAAATCGTCTGTGACTTGGAATTTTAACATGGTATAGCTCCTCTTCCCAATGCATTTATCTTTCTCAGTGTTTGTGGTACTGTGAATCGATATCATCTGGGAACTACAAGTACCACTTGCTACCTGCAGTGCTAATGGGTTTTATTTGTAGCTAAACGGTTATTCACATGATATCTCATTTGTAGCGCTCACTCTGCTCTATTCCTAATCTAAGATTAGTCTACTCCACAGATTCATACAGGATAACTAAAGTACTAGCTAAAAGATAAGCTATATATTACACGCTGCCATATAGTCATCTCTGTACATATTCTTACAATTTAGCTTCCATTCTATTTGTTAAGTGGCCTGCACGCTATACGCTAACATAGAATAATCTTTATATCGATTTCGTAACCATAATTGACATATCTGTTAATATTAAAAATATGCAGCCGATCCCAATGAACGATCCACTCAGCTCTCTTAGATGTCATTCTCCAACAACTCACACGGTAATGCTTAAGCATTTATAGCACTGCAGTTTTTGCAGAATACCTACATAGCTATATCTATACCATCTTTACTACCCATCTTTAGCAGTTCCATTATTAGCAAAATTGTTTCTAGCTCTTCTCCTATTATAGTTATTACTACAAGCATGGCCTTTCAACAATACTACATGCACTATGCTTCCTTACCGCTTCACGTATTTCAAAGATCAACTACGTACTTTTTATTCATACATGCTGATAGCATCTAGAATACTACTCTTTTCTTAACTACTAGCTGATCTTGACATCTTTACTATTGAATACTACATAAGATTGACGATGATCACCCCCAGACAATGCCGATTTCAATGATTAAACAGTCAATAGCAAAGTCCGCTGCTTTCAGGTATTATATTTTATCACAGTCCATTCCAGCCTGCCACTGAGATCATCTGGTTTTAGCAACATCCTTTTACTGCCTGTGAAAACTTATTTGTTGTTTTCTTCAGTAGAGAGGCCAGTCCTCCATCGCATCCTATTCGCAGAAACCTCTTTACTTATTACGAAGCTACAGCCCGCTCCGTGGATACAGAGGTATGACTAAAAAAAGATCCAAGTTTTACAACCACCTTAGCTAAATTGCCCCATTCCTTAGATTTCCGTGCTAATATCTATTATTCATAGCAGTTTCAAGCTACATAAACATATATTTCCAGCAACCCCTACATGCATTGATTTACTACATCATTATAGTATCAGAAAGCAAAGACTATTATACACTATGCTTACTCATTAGCCATGCCTATCTACAACTATCCAAAGTGGTAGTACCATCTAACTTACAAAAAACAAACAGATAATCATAGAAAAAACACAGCCAAAGCTACATACATGCTATCGCTTATATATATGTCCCCATGCCTATCTACAACTATCCAAAGTGGCAGTACCACCTAACTTACATACAACAAATAGATAATCATAAGAAAAACCCAACCAAAGCTACATACATACTATCACTTATATATATGGCTGTTCTACACTCATTAGCATTCAAGACTTTCAACTATTTACTTACACTACATTAACATTCAGTTTTTAACTTTTTAGAAATACCCCTTATATCTCTCTTATTTACATTTGCAGCGCCACAAAATGAAGGCTGCAAAATCTGTGTCATCACCAGATAGAACCCCACCTTCTTTTCCAACTAAGAGGTATGTTAGTATCATCATCTCAATCACATACTGATAGAAGCCTCATATAACATCTTAAATTACACAGTCTTTCATAAATTTACCTCTTAAATTCTTGCACCACATTACACATGCATTAACATCGGCAGCTCAGTCACATATTAACATAGACCTCATACATCGTCCTCAGTTAAACATAACATTCCTTAAATTTACCTCTTGATTTCCCGCATCATAATACTGAAACATGTTTACCTACACAGATCTGTGTCACTGTCTACCCATGCTGCAACTGAACCACCTACAAAAAAACACACGGTTGGCTACGAAAAATCCTACCGAATGATGAGCATGCTCTGAGTACCAACACAGCCTTAGGTATACTTCATTACCATTCATAGACAAAAAAAACAACTAATCCCTTCTAACTCACTTCTGCTCTATACAGACTTTGCAGAAAGTTTTTCGACCACCACAACGATCAAGCATTTCCCCAGAACAGCTCCTTGCTTTTGTCCACCCGTTTAGGCACTGCTCTCTAGCAATGTTGTACATTACACCAACCATCTACCCTAGACTATTACTCCTGCAAGCCCTATTTGGTAAACATTTACAGCTCAGATATGTCCGTAACCAACTACAGTCTGTATGTGCAAATACTTTCGAATCTTTCTTACTCTTCATATGCAATGCTACAAGTAACTACCATATTATTTACTTCTACAGCTATTCTGTTCATCTATACAAATACATTAGAAACTATATAATATTCTATCTTAGATATCACTGTTACTGATCACGCTCTTAATTATCACAGCTCCTAATACTAAGAGATTAGAACACTCTTTGCTAAGCTAAAATCAAATAAACTCCAAAACCATTCCGTGCCATATGGCGTGGGTTACCTTCTAGTCACCGGTAATGGACGCATCACCGTTAGGGCTTGTGAAGGGTGGGGCAACAGCACGGAGCTAGGTGCTATTTTTTTGCTGCAAATAGCACGTTTGCGATAGAAAATTATGAAAGTAGCGTTCGTTGCAACGAAATAGCAATTATGAAGCCTCGTCCGCAAGGTCACCGGTCGGACACGACACGTCGCCTCGTCTGACCCTTGACCGATCGGATACACCTCGTCCGGCCCATCACCGCCGAGCCTCCACGTCACCCCTCGTCCGGCCCGTCACTGGTCGGACGTAATTAACTAGTAAATAATTAGTTTAATTAATTGGTTGGTTATCGACCGAACGTAATTAATTAGTTTAATTTCATGGTGTTGGTAAGAATTTATAAATATAGCACACGAGCTCACAAAATTATGAAATTTTTTGTGGAGCCTCTCAACACAATGTACTTGCTTGTGAAATTTTTCTATAACTTTATTCGTTCTGAATTTTTCTCGCAATTTTACACCGCCTCTCATTTTTTTCCATTGCTACACCTACTTGTCTAGCACTGCACTTCACCTGGTTGTTTGCTTGCAGGCACCTAAACCTGAAAGGCTCTCCTTTCCATTTTCATGTGAACTAATCGTGTTGATACACAGACAAGATCCTTCCACACGCGGCCGGGGGCGCTGAAAGCGCCCTCATGTCTTGTCCATCACATCTGTCCCCCGCATGCATGTATGCAGTCCCCCGCGCATATTTCCCTCCCAATAGACCGCGCTCTAATCCTTGCTATAAATGTGGTGTTTCGTTATTAAATTTGTGTTCTTAGTTAGTAGTGATAAATTAGGTCGTAATGAATTAGTTGTGTTGATTACGTTAGTCCGAAATAAGTGGTTGAATCTACGTGACCATTATTAATTTGTTGGTATTTAACGACTTATAGTTAGTTAGTGGTAACTATTTAGTTAGTGGCAATGACGAAGCAACTCCACACTTAAATTTAGGGAGAAGCTGATCATTCGCGTCGGCAGCCATCGCGGTGAGAATGATGCCCTTGTACCTCCCCGTGAGGAAAGTGTCATCCATCGTGAGCACAGGACGACAGAACTTGAAGCCCTCAATGGCCTAGGCGAAAGCTCGGTGGGAAGGCTCGCGCATAATTTTGTGCAAAATAAGGGGGTTGAAATGTGGTGGTCGGCCCGCATTGACTGCCACGAGTATCTACCGGACTAGCCTCTCGGGTTGGAGTTCGACGAGGATGCGGACCAAGGCTCGGATGGTACAGACGAGGTCACACGCCAAGCTGGTGGTCCAACCGTGAGAATTGTGTCATCGAAGGTGCCTTATGTGGCATCGGGACTTCATGATATCGCGGTGCGTTCCCTTGTAATGTCGCAAGAAGAAGGGTCCTAGCGGGGGTTTGGTGCCGACACCTTCTTAGTTGGGCAGCGCTTCCCTAGTAAGGTGGCCATGTAACAAGCTATAGCATGGTACGCCTTGTTCATCAGCCGTGTGTACCGAGTGCACCGGTCCAACCTAGGACATTACGTAGTAAAGTGCGTAGTGGAAGGCTGCCCTAGCAATGTCAGCGCTCACCTAGCAAAGTTCTTCGGCTCGATCTTCGCGGTCAAGGCGGTGACTGACCACACTTGCGAGCTTAGCGAACCCCTGCGGTAGCATTGGAATGTGACTTCCGCATATGTTGTAAGCCTCATCAGCTACCTAGTTGTAGCGGACGTGTCCATCTCTCCCAAGATGCTGATGTAAGAAGTCGCCAATCTGGTTGGTTATCCTGTCAGCTATAGCAAGGTCCGACGAGCCAAACAGAAAGTCATTGAGTCCATGTACGGGACATGAAGAGACGTACAACCTTGTGCTGAGATTGCTTCATCAAATTGCTGAATCAAATCTCAGCACGTACGTAAACAGGCTTGAAAGTGATGATGCCGACGGAGGGCCCAACTGCTTCATACTGAACCAGGTGTTCTAGGCTTTCGTCCAAGCCGTTGAGGGCTTCAAGTTCTGTCGTCCTGTGCTCACGATGGATGGCACTTTCCTCACGTGGAGATATAAATCTTGGAAATATGCCCTAGAGGCAATCATAGAGATGATTATATTTCATTATGTTCATGACATTGGATAATATGTTATCTTGTTCCTAGAATAATATTGTTAATATTTATTATCTAGTATGTGACTTGATTGTGAAACTCTATATTTAGTGGCAAATCCTCAATTATTCCTAATATTTATTATCTAGTATAATTATTCTTATACGATCCTCGGTCGGAAACATATGAGGACACATATGAATAGACTAGCATATGTATTAGTTGATGACTATGTTTCACGGGTCATGGATATGGAGATATCAAACCCATGATATGGACACATGTTAGAGAACATGATGTTGGAAAAGACCCACCTTGAGACACTATTGAGATTGTTATAATTCTAACTGCTGCTATTTAGTCTCAAGCAATGATGATGTATAATCCTTAGACCGAGATCAAGATGGTTTCCTACATGTGTAATAGCACTCTTAGGGGTTGCCAAACGCTACACCAGAATCGGGTAGTTATAAAGGTAACTTTCGTGTATGCTATGAAACATGCAGAGGAATGTGATTGGTCGGATATGGGATTTGCCCTCCTAACATAACAGAGAGATGTCTCGGCCCCTCACAGATCGGATAAAGAAAGTGCATGGCCATGCCACTAGTAGTCGAAGTGTTCGACCACGTAAAGTTATCCGACACTTGATCGAGAAAGTATTGAACAGTCCATGGATGACACAACATCTCACCTGGAGTTCAACCATACATCATGAGGCAAAGGGAGAATACATGAGTAGGTCACTTAGTTCGATCAGTTATGAACTGGTCGTATGGAGATACGAGCTGGTCGTAGACTGGTCGAACATAATCACAGAGTGGTTGAAACCTGATCGTAAGGTCTTACGAACTAGTCGTGACCAAATACGAACTGGTCGTATAAAGATAGGACCTGGTCGTAAGTGATGAGGATCTGATCGTAGATCATATTGCATTAACGTTCGTCTGATATAATTTGTGTGTATTCGGGAATCGCTATGTTCTGCTAGGAACCGCTACGACTCGTGGTCGGAAAGGGTTTCCGATTCACAACCAAACTACGCATAAACCTAACGGGTCACACACTTAATAGGTTGGAACAAACTAGTACGGATACGATTTGTAAACATGTTCGGATCGGATCCGTCACGAGCACTATATAAGGAGATGCATGAGGCTATTGGATGTAAGGAGATGAACACCACCGAAACCCTAGCCGCCATCTACCTGAGAGCTCTGCCGTGCGACTTGGTGCTAGTACACCGACGTACGGTTGTTCCTTCCCTAGACGTGTGGATACCGTAGAGGCGCTACTGCGACTGTTGCGCTTGAGGATGATCCGCGATCTTCACAAGGAACTATAGAGGTTGCTGGAGGAGACAATCGACTACCACTGCATCGACTTGCTCAACGCTAGACGATCGACTACGACCACTACATCGATGCGCTCTACGTTGGACCAGGTTACTCCAACCCTTCTTCCGCCGCTCTCTGCTTATTCGTGGTAACGATCTGTGATCATCTACTTGCTTGGCTTCCTGGTTTGCGTGGTAGAAATTTTTGTTTGTAGCTATCGTAGCCTACCCGCGACCCAACAATAAGAGCATCATTCTCACTGCGGTGGCGACGATACGAATGATCAGCTTCTCCCTAAATTTAAGTGTGAACTTGCTTTGTCATTACCACTAACTAACTATGAGTCATTAAATACCAACAAATTAATAATAGTCACGTAGATTAAACCAATTATTTTGGACTAACGTAATCAACACGACTAATTCATTACGACCTAATTTATCGCTACTATCTAAGAACACAAATTTAATAACGCAACACCACATTTATAGCGAGGATGAGAGCGTGGTCCGTTAGGAGGGAAATACGTGCGGGGGACTGCATACATGCATGCGGACGATAGATGTGACGGACAAGACATGAGGGCGATGGACAAGACATGAGGGCGATGGACAAGACATGAGGGCACTTTTGGCGCGTTCGGCCGCGTGCAGGATGGATCTTGTCTGTGTATCAACACGACTAGTTCACGTGAAAATGGAAAGGAGAGCCTTTCAGCTATAGGTGCCTGCAGTCAAACAACTAGGTGAAGTGTAGTGCTAGACAAGTAGGTGTAGCAATGGAAAGGAAATGAGAGGCGGCGTAAAATTTCGAGAAAAATTCAGAATGAATAAAATTATGAAAAAATTACACAAACAAGTACACTATGTTGGGAGGCTTCACAAAAAAAATTATAATTTTTTGAGCTCATATGCTATATTTATAAATTCGTTCCAACACCATGAAATTAAATTAATTAATTATGTCCAGCCGGTGACAAACCAATTAATTAAACTAATTAATTACGTCTAGTCGGTGATGGGCCGGATGTGAGGTGACGTGGAGGCTTCGACCGGTGAAGGGCCGAAAGAGGCGCATCTTGTCGGTCACGGGCCGGACGAGGCGACGTGTCGTGTGGAGGTCGCGTCCGGCCGGTGACCATGCGGACAATGCTTCATAATTGCTATTTCATTGCAACGGACGCTACTTCTGTAATTTTCCCTCGCAAACGTGCTATTTGCGGCAAAAATTCGATCTTGGACGCCAGCGAGTTACGACAATAGTGCAAGGAAAGGTAGTCTATGATGAGGAAGCTGTAACATCCTAATTTTTATGCATTTATTTGAAAAATTAATAAAAATAATGTTTTGTGATATTTTTTTGAGTTTTCTAAACTTAATTAAAACTTAAATGAATTTTTAGAATTTAAAATGAATTAATCTAATTAATTAAAAATAATTTTAAACTGAACATGTTTTATTTCAGTACAACATATTCAAATATGCCCTTTGAATTTTGTTTTGGAATTTTTGGAGTTCATTTGATATTTTCGGTGTTTATTTGAATTACCAAAGTACTTCTAAAAACTATAATCAATTTTATTCGCAAAATTCCTAGTGGGCCGAATCCTTGTATTCTCATTTCACTCTCCTCTCCGGGCCCTGTAGCCTAGCATATCAAAACCCTAACAGGCCTTTTGACCAGCCCATTTATCTCACAACCACCTTCCTTAGCGTATGAGCCCCGCTATATATATATATATTGATCATACTAGTGCAACTCCAGTCGATTTTCTGTAGGCTTACAATTATGGCTCTCCTTTGGAATTATATTTATTTTTGTTGCATTATATTTAATTTATTCAACGCCAACAATGTAAACTCTAACAATAAGCTCCTAACTCATTTATTTAATATTAATTGCTACTTATTTTTGCAATTAATGGTATGTATGGTTGATGTTTCATCCATATTATAATTGTGTGCACTAGTATGATCAATATATATAAGGGTTTGGATTTGCAAATCCGAGTTTCGACAAAAGACGAGGCAGCTAATTAACAATAATAGTGCTTCAACATCTCATGATTCCGAAGAGACCAAATTCGATGGGCCAAAAGACCCGTCCTTGTAAGTTTTTTCACTTTGCTCTATAATATTTTGAGTAAATTTCACTTTGAATCATGTAATCTTACCATAGTTTCACTTTGCACCACCCTTAGCAAATTTTTTCACTTTGTACCACCCTTTCTTACCATGTGTTGCAGATTGCACCGGGGTAAGGATTTGACCGCCTTCTTCGGTGCTCAACAACGGTGAACAGCGATGTGGGAGGCGTTAGCGAGGCACGGGATGGAGAGAGGGAGCTAGATGGAGCTAGGAAATAGGTCGAAAAAGGAGAAGAATAATCAGAGTATCGTTGGCGGTGGCCATAGCAACGGCTCGCTCTCTCTATTTTTTTGGGTTACTACCATCTCGCTGGCCATGTCTCGTTGTCCCCAAGCTCCTCGCATGCCTTCCATGTTTCTTGCTCGTTGACAAGACGTTTTCCTAGTGCAAAGTAAAACAAAAGGTAAAAATAGATTATGCAAAGTGAAAAGATTTGCTAAAGATGGTGCAAATTGAAATCACGGCAAGATTACGTGGTTGAAAGTGAAAATTATTCAAATATTTCTTTAGATTGTCAAATCTGCCATTAACACCCAAAAAATGTGTCCCCCCACAAGCTCTACGACACGTGGACTAATGTCGTATCGCCATGACGACACAGGAGCATTGCCCACCACACCCGCACGCAGTTGCACAATTTTTATCCCACCTGACTCTGTAATTCCCCTTCTCCTTTCTTTCCTCTCCTCATCCCTCTCCTTCCTCTTCTATTCCTCTTATCACCACCTCGCCTCACCGGTGTCAAGCTCGTCTCATATCAGCCAACTGACGCCGCCCGCCTATTTGGAAGCTGATGTGGCCCCAAAACTCTAGGTAGGCGGAGTCTCCCACCATGGCCGCTGGTGACCACCATATGTCCATATGCAATGGTTTTCACGGTTGAAAGTTTTAATTTTGTGGGATGAAGGTTTGAATCACCAAGTTCAAAGCTTGGATTTGCTCGACGGTTCTGGATTTTTTTTATTGAATCGGAAGTTGAATGTTTGAATCTGCAAGTTGAAAGTTTGATGAGTTCACGTTGAAAGTTTGGATGTTTCGATTTATATTCAGTTGAAAGTTTCATTATTTCACTTGAATGTTTGATTTATTTGAGTTGAAAGGAGAAGGATGTGCCAATTGCTATGGGAAGAGGGGTTGTCCGTGAGATACTAAACTCATGGATAACCGTGAATTAGCATTTCCCTTATTTGCCACATAATCGTTTGGTTGGAGATCTACCATACCAGCCATGCCATCACTCTTTTGAACTACTAGCTGGTAAAGCGCGCGGCGCTGCGTTCATCCACTGAATATGTGGTGCTAGTTAGTAGTCTATATCGTGTTTGGTGGTTGTAACCCACATAATCGTGTTCGGCGTGATGTGGCATCCACGCTGGCGCTGACTCGGTCCTACGACCGGACCAGATAGCGACTCGGTCCATATGCCCTCGCACTCGGTCGCCCTCGCACTTGGTCACTCTCTCTCGCTCTCGCTCACTCTTGCGCTCGCTCTCGCTCTCTCTCTCTCTCTCTCGACGGCGACCGAAGGCGATTTAGGGTTCGTAGTTTGGTGGCGGCGGCATCAAGCTCCTCGCCTCGCCGCCTTGCTTTCACGCTTAGCAGATCCTCCCGACCGAGCTCCCAGTGCACTGATTTTCCTCATCGAGGTCGCACAACCCTTGGTCCACTAAGAACGAGAAATCCCTAGATCCCAACAGATAGGATGCGGCGGTGAACAAGAACAGGGCTAAAGGTGAGTTCTTCAATCCTAGATCTGGCGCAATTACTCTGGGTGTTTGGTGGAGCTACTTCGATTAGTGCTGTTCTTAGGGTGTTTGGTGGAGCTACATGTAGGTATATCACAGTGGTGATTTCTTACGATTACTCTAATTTAGCAATGGATAACTTGGACAAGTTAGCTATTAGTTTCCATTTCAGTGGGGATTCTTTGATGATGGAAAGAGATTGCATTATTGTAGAGGAAGAGAGGGCATGTCTTACACAGATCGGGATAAGTTGTCGCTGCTAGAGGTCCAAGGCCATTTGAAGGACCATTGTGAGGATGTGGAGTTGGTACTCATGCACTGGTTGTTTCCTGGGAAAGCATTGAAAGAATGGATTGAGGGTGCTAACAAATGATAAGGACTGTCAGACCATGGCTGACTGTATCACTGATGGGGGTGTTGTGGATATATTTGTTGAGGCAGTGGGAGTTGATGATGATGTTGGCTCAGATGGTGACGGTGTGGGTGACAAAGGAGATGAAGTCAGTGATTGGGAAGACGAGAGTGAAGCATGGCTGCACACAGATGATGATGAGGCTGTGTCAGTAAATGCTTGCAAAGAGGTGGAGGTGATTAAGATGTCACCAGCTGATATTGCGAAGGATATTGCCTGCAAGCAGAAGTTCTACAATACATTGCCTGATATGAAAGGGAAGGAAAAGGCTAACTACAAGACTTGCAGTAACTACCTCCTTAGAGATGTTAAGACCTTAGAGGATGATGAGGAAGCTGCTCAGAATAGAAAGAGGTACAAGGCTGGGCATTTGGTGGCCATTAATGAGTCAAGGGGACAAAGAGGAGACGATGACAGTGACACTTCTTACTTTTCTGAGAGTGAGGAAGAGGACAGCTATGAGGAAGGAGGCAGTGATGGTAAACTCCTAAGGAAGAAACCCAAGTACCCTAGGTATGACCACAAAGCAAGTCTCCATACATTTAGCTTGGGCATGGGTTTTAGCTATAAGGGGGACTTCATTCAAGTTATTAGGCAGTATGGAGTAGCTAGGAGACATGTTATTAAATTTTGCAAGAATGACAACAAAAGGGTTAGGGCTAAATGTGAGTGGGCCAAATGTCCTTGGTTTATCCTGTTGTCAAATAATAGCAGGACAGAAGGATGGCTAGTGACTAGTTTCAAGGATGAGCACACATGCCCCCCAAGAAGGGACAACAAACTTGTCACTTCCAGGAGAATAGCTGAAAAGTTTGAGAGTACCATAATGGGAAACCTAACCTGGAAGCTTGAGCACTTGAAGCAAACAATACAGGAACAAATGCATGCAGATGTGAGCATAGCTAAGTGCAAAAGAGCTAAGTCCCTTGTAATGCTGAAGGTGTTACACTCCAAGAAGAGAGAGTATGGTAGGGTCTTTGACTACCAAATGGAGCTTCTTAGGAGCAATCCAGGTAGCACAATAGTGGTTAAGCTGCATCCAGATGCCATAGAAATTGTTTTTCAGAGAATGTACATTTGTTTGGATGCTTGCAAAAGAGGTTTCTTAGCTGGGTGTAGGAAAGTGATAGGTTTATATGGTTGTTTCTTCAAAGGTCCAACCAATGGGGAGCTAATTTGTGCAATGGGAAGAGATGCAAACAATTAGATGTACCCTATAGCTTGGGCTGTGGTAGAGAAGGAAACTAATGAGTCATGGGACTGGTTCTGTGGGATTTTCTTCAAAGATATAGAAATTGGAGATGGTGAAAGATGGGTAATCATCTCAGATCAACAGAAAGTAAGTCACATTAGTGTGCTAATGTTTAGTTTATTCATCCAATTTGTCATATCCAGTACTTAACTCCTGTTTGTTTGTTGCAGGGCCTACTAAATGCTGTTGAGTATTGGGTACCTAAGGCTAAGCATAGGATGTGTGCAAGACACATATATGCTAACTTCAGGAAGACTTACAAGGACAAAGCTTGGCAGAAGAAGTTCTGGTTGTATGCCAAATCTCCATGTGTCAATCTTTTCAACTACCATTGGGCAAGCCTTGCAAAGGATACCCCTGAAGGTGCTAATGCAATCATGAGGACAGATCCACAACATTGGAGTAGGGCATGGTTCAAGTTGAGATCATGCTGTGAATCTGTGGACAACAACATGTGTGAATCATTCAATCATGCCATAGTTGAGTCAAGGTACCTCCCTATCATCAGCATGTTTGAGTGGATCAGGAGGAAAGTGATGGTTAGAATCCATACCAACAAAAGCAAGGCAGAGAAGTAAACAGGTGTGACATGCCCCAATATTCTGAAGAAAATGAAGGTCTACATAAATGAGTCAGTTTTCTGTCATACTGTGTACAATGGTCAGAATGGTTTTGAAGTCACACATAGAGATTATAGGTTCTCAGTGAACTTGGATAGCAGAACTTATTCATGCAAATATCGGTAACTATCTAGTTTGCCTTGCCCACATGCCATTGCATGCATCAATTGGAGGAGCAATTCTCTTGATGATTACATAGCACCATGTTACTCCATTGCAGAGTACAACAAGACTTATGAGCACTGCTTGCAACCTGTTGAGGGCATGGCTTGTTGGCCCACATCAAAGAGACCAAGACCAAGGCAACCAAAGTTGGAGAAAATGCCTGGGAGGCCAAAGAAAGATAGAAGAGAGAGCAAAATGAGAAGCCTAAAGGAACAAGAATGTCCAAGATTAGCACAATCATTAGGTGCAGACTTTGCAAGGAAATTGGCCATAACAGGTCTAGCTATGAGAGGAGACATGGCCAATCATAGCAAAAATCAGGGCCCAGCCAGGATCAACAAGGTCATTGTGCAAGTGTTGGCAATTCTGCACCAACTGATCCTATTCCCCTGGTAATAAATTCATTCATTTCATGCATTTCCTAAGTTGGTACAAAATTACATAGTTTAAACACATTTGACATTACAGGTTGTGATTCTTCCATCACAACAGAGTTGTTCTAATATGACCAAGAGAAAGGCCAGGTCTAATTCAGTGAACACACCACCTCCATCCAAAAAGAGTTACACTAGGGTAGGAGTATTGTACTTAGAGAGGACAGGCACAACTATTTAGAATGTAGGTGTATTCCAAAATTTCATATCTTCATTTATATTTCTTTGCACTTGCAAACTACAAAGCTCTAATTGAACATGGTGGTTCTGCTACAGCCTGGTATGCCAAATTAGAGGATCATCAAAACCTCTGCTACTGCTAAAGTCACTACACAACATGGTGGTTCTAGCACTATGAACTTAGAGGCAAGTGTGGCGTCTGTGAGTGCAAAATCAAGTGTGAACATCCAGGTGACTTCGGGTTCTGCTTCTGGTCAAGCTGCAGCCCAAGAACCAGCCTTTCAAAAAAGGAAGAAACTGACTCCAACCAAGAAGTAGCAAAGTTATAGTTCAAAGCTTGCAAAGTTTTTGGGTATGCCAACTAATCAGTGATGTTCTAATGGATTTGCCAGACTAGTGGCTTGTAATGTCCATCAGCATGGTGTTATGTAATCCCAAAACTTGTGCCTTGTGGGCTGTCAATTATTCTGTTTGTAGTAGTCAGTTATGTCATTCCAACTATTCAGTCATTAGTGTTATGTAATCTTTTCAACTTGTGCCTTGTGGGCTGACAGTTATTCAGTTTGTTCTAATCGATATGCTGTTTATTTCTGAGAACTAATGTTAGCTGGAAGATATTCAATTTGTTCTAATCGATATGCTGTTTATCTATTCACCTTTTGCAAGGCTGTGGTTTCCACTGGCTGCACTGCACTACATGCTATATTCATGAAAGTGTAATGCATGTATTTGAACACCTTTAGCAATTAACATCAATGCAATTTTGCAGTAGTGCTGATCCTTCTCATTTTTGCATGTCCTTGGGTTCAGGGTATCAGCCATGATACCATCTTGCAATCATGTAATACATGACCGGGTCCATGTTAATTGTCAGTCATGGTGCTTGCTTATAATTGAAAACATGATCCTTGTATCTGAAAACATGATCCTTGGTTCTGTTAGTGTTGATGTATAGATGGATTGAAAACACGTTGTGTCCTTAGTAGTTTGTGTCAACATTAATCATCATTGCCAAAAACTGTGCTCTGAACATAATTTTTGCTGTTAATGAGGAAAATCACTGTAAATATCTTTGAGTTCCATATCTTCATTGGCCAAATGTCACAGACAAATTTTTTTTGCATGTCCTTTTCCAACCAAAAGCATCACTGATTCAGGACCAATAGAAGCATCATTGGACAAATGTGACAGACAAAAATTGGACAACTTCAGAGCAACACTAGATGCATCACTCATTCAAAACCAACATAGCAGTACATGACAGCACATGAAATGGAGTTTACTCGCTTACTGATTTGTCAAAGCACTACAATTTGCTTAAACCAAATCAGAGAAGCAGCAATATTAGAGAGCACCAACTGAACTGGACAAATTCAGAGCAACACAGGTTCAATTACATAGTAGATTGCAGCACAGGTTCAATTACTGTGGATATCATGGGGATATACTCATGATCTTAGGATGATGATACATTTGGCAATGGCGTTGAAGGTTTGTCGAATCACGCGTTTTCGGCAAAGTTCAAAAGGCTGTCAAGCAAGTGGCGGTCTGACCGGCCCAGGTGGTGGTCTGACCGGCCAAGGGGGCGGTCAGACCGGCATTTGGAAATCGGTCAGACCGGCCATAAAGAAATTTTGGTTTTTGAAGCTGGGCCAAAAATAGAGGGTGTAGGCAAGAGAGTAGATTCTACTACTCTTGGTCTCATAATTTTTGGAGCTTTCAGGCAAAAGTTCTATTAGATTGAAAATTCCAGTAGGTTTCAGTTTTCCAAGGAGGAAATATGGCTAAGTCCCAGCTGGGCAGTCAGACCTGCGTTCTAGCAGCAGTCAGACTGGCCAGGGGCGGTCAGACCGGCCAGAATGGCGGTCTGACCGGTTTTGACTTGTTCGTCGGCCTTCGTGGCGGCGATGATTGCTTGTTAGGTCACATTCATGGGTTTACGTGTATATGTGTTGCATGATGCATGTTTTGACTAACGTGGGTCAAGTTGTAAAGAACTTGTTCTGGAATCGATTTCTTTGTCTATTGTTGTGCAGGTTGCTTGGAGGTCAACAACGGTCAACGGCGAGGATGATCGGGACTAAGCTTGGAGAGCTGAGGTCTAGAACGATTGAGGATGCCGGGTGAGGTTAATGGATTCAAGCATGGCGCAAAAGGGACAAAGGTGACCGAATGGGCAGTTCGGTGCGACGGGTTGGATCAAGCAGCGCAGGGGTCGGTGCAAGTGTCAAGGAGGTTTTGGCGGGAGCCGGACGGGAGAGACTTGCCGACATGAAGAGAGCCGCTGGATCAACCTACACGTGGCGAAGCATGGAGATGCTTCACGAAGATGGGACTCGGTCTTTGCAAAAAGATCGAGAAGGGGTATTTTAGTAGTTTCACCTAAATACCGCCTTGGTGACCTTTTGCCAACCCGCGGCACAGGACGGCGCAAGGAGAAGCGGTTTAGGTCAAAAGGAGATGAAGACGACGCTTTAAAGTGCGTGCATGAGTTAAACCCATTTGTGTGTGGGCTTAACGGGTGCCCAATAGATAAACTCTTCTAGAAGGTTAGCCTCCACTATAAATAGAGGAGGGAGGTGGCTGCACCTCTCGCAACCCTTTTGTTTTTCTAAACCCTAGTTTTGGCTCTAGAGGTTTGGAGAGGATTTTGGAGGTTTAGGGTTTTAGAGAGTCTTGATTGATAGTGGGCTCATAGATTGAGCTCTTGTCCTCTTGGATGGAGTGGCTGTAAACTCTTTACAATCTCAAATCAATCTATGCATGATTCCTCAAAGATAAGTCTCTTTGTGTTCTTGCTCTCTATTTGAGATTTTGGAGTTTTTCTTTGATCCTTTGATTTTCTGTTAGGTTCTTGTCCCTATCTACCTTGCTGTGATATGTGGGAATACATCTAGGATCATCTCGATCATCAATCACCCACGAGCAAGAGTTTGGATCAAGTTTTTGTTTTTGCCGGTTTTGGAGTCACCTCCACTCAATTGATCCTAGGTTAGAAATTTGGCAAAAATATTGATGATCGTTGCTTGGAATAGGTTCCCAATATCCTTTGGGAGGTGTGTCTCAAGTTTGGTCAAGTTTGGAATCATAGATCAAAAGTTAGACCAAATTGTGTTTTATTTGTTCTGCTATTTTAGATGCTCTGGCACTGCCGGTCGATCACCTGAATTTCTTGGTCAGATCATTCGGCCCTCGGTCGACCGCCCTAGTAATTTCGGTCTGACCGCTCGGCTGTTTGTGTGTTGAGTTTTTGATTGTTTTGCTTGGGGGTGTTGATCGGATTCAATACAAGTCTTCCGCTGAGCTTGCACATTAATCTTCATAGCTTTAATAGCTATTGGAGTGAAAATCGTGTTGAATCTGATTAAGGTAAAAAAGTAGGCGTGTTCCTATTCACCCCCCTCTAGGCGCCTTACCAGTCCTACAATTATATTCCCTAATCACAACTCTAACTAGCATCATTACAAAAACACCAAGCAAGACAAACAAAAGTCTCCTCTCTTTCTCCAGCTGTGCTACCCTACCAGCGAGTCCAACAACTGCTACATCATGTTCTCCATGCCTGGACTCAGCCACACTCAAATCTTGTTCATTGTTCTGGTTCCTTAACGCCCTAAGCTCACAGTTCTCCTTCCTCAACGCCCTAATAGTGTCTCGCAAGTCCAGTACTACCTGCCTCAAGAAGGGGGTTGGTTCATCATCGTACCATGCCCAAAACTTGCAGCCTCCAGGCTTCAATTAAGATTCACAAATAAGCAGAGCCTCCACAAACCAAAATAACAGCAAATTCACGAAGAATACTTACCTGAGCTCGCATGCATGTCATGTACCTCCGTACCGGGTTAGAGTTGCTCCACGATATCCACCGACCAGCCTTCTCCCCGCAGTGGCAACGGACCGTCGAAGCGTACTCCAGTGGTTGCTCTCTGTACGGAATCGGCAATGTGGAAGCCCCATAAACTGTGCTGATGGAGGGTGCAGCATATGCCGCCGACCTTGAGCTTCCTCCAGTCGCCAACGAACTCAAGCTCCCTATGCTGGCCATGGCGCAGCCTCCAGCGAGGGGGAAATCTACACGCGGGGAGCTCGGGAGGAAACTCTACAGATTCCTCGTCAAGGAGGACAACCGGCGTGAGAGTGAGGCGGCTAGGGGCAGGGAGCTTTGGTCGCCGCCGGCCACCAAACTACGAACCCTAATCGCCTTCGGTAGATGCCGAGAGAGAGAGAGAGAGAGAGTGAGAGAGAGCGACCTGAGTGTGAGGGTGACTGGGTGAGGGCATATGACCAGACCGAGTCGCTGTCTAGTCCGGTCGTAGGACCGAGTCAGCGCCAGCGTGGATGCCACGTCGGCCCAAACCACCATCAAACGCACGGAGGGACTTGGTTTGCCCGATATGTAAACTTTGAGGACGCGTTATATATGGTATTTAAGTAGAGGGACGAACATTATCATCGGATATATTTGAGGGACGAAACCAGTACTTAATCCTTTGATATGCTGTGTTTGAGATACTAGGTAGAGGGCTATTTGTTTTGGGAGATACGAAACCGATTGAAGCAAATTGTTATCAATGCGGTAGATTGTGCTGGTACATTAGCTTCAAAGGGATAGAATGTATGTGCAACTGTCTGTTCTGGGATTATGTTTGATCCATATGATGCACATATAGTATCTGTATTACTCAGGAGATTTCAATATTTGAATATGCAACAATGGACATGCCGGAAGGAACCTAGAGCAGTTGCTGCTCTAAACTGGGTAGAATTTAGGCGAGTGATAAATTCAATGGAGTTGACAAATCTGAAGCAAAATGGAATTCACAAAAGGCAGGTCATCTAATAATTTCAGTAGAGAAGTAAGGATCAGTCGCACATGTAGATGGAGCTGAGTATTGCTACTATGCTAAAAGAGCAAGATATATCAGGTTCTGTAGGTTTGTATTTTATACAGCGAACCTGTACATCATCTGAAAGACAAAAGACACATGAAATTGATCAACTATTCCCTCTGCTAAGTGTTATGTTGCATACGAAAGGTATAGGTCATGATAGCTCTCTGACCCACTCCATTAACTGTGATAATGTCATGAAACGACTAACAAAAAGCCATCCTTTCTACCAATCTATGTCTGATATCTACTTTCTGATCTAACAAAACATCAAACATCAGAAGACCCATTACTGATAGCTCTGCTTTCGGTATGAAGATCCAGAAACGAGAATGCAAATTATATCCAGAAACATACTAAAGGACATGAAACCTTCTTGTCCTTTAGATCAAGCTTTCGATGGGCTGCACGGCGGCGGCCGGCGAGGGTACCAAAAGAAAGAGGAGAATGTGAGGAGTATGGTGCGCTCACCCACACGACGAGGTGAGGACAGAGGTGGCCGGCGACGAGGAAGAAGCGGCGGCGAGCTTCGGGTTGACGACGACGACGAGCTCCAGGGGTCCTCCGGCGAAGGCGAGGTGCGCACTGGGTTCGCGCGAAGACGGCGATGCCGATGGCGCAATCGGCGGTGGAAGGAGCTTCGGCCAAAGCTCTTCGCCAGTGAATTCCGGCCAAAAGAGAAGGGGAGGGGGGATGTGGATGGCGGCGTTGGACTGAGGAGGAGGAGGCGCTCCCGAGGCTCCCTTTTATAGGGGCCGAGGGGTACCAGAGCAGCGTGGAGGCGTGGAGGTCGTGCGGCGGTTATGCGGCGACGTGGGTGAACCGGCGCAGAGAGAGAGAGAGAGAGAGAGAGAGAGGAACGTGGGGGAGTGGAGGCAGTTGAGGGTGCCGGGCCGTGGCGCACGCCGTGTAGGAGGCGGGGAGGTTGAGGCGGCGATTTGGCGGAGCTCCACGTTCGCGACAATGGCGGCGTCGGGCGCAGCTGAGCGGAGAAGAACGTGGGGAGAAGAAAGGGCGTGGCCATTGGATTTTCATCCGACGGTGCAGCGCAGCGGGTGGCGTGGGCGGTTGGATGCCGTCCGATCCAAATCGGACGGTGGTGAGAGGAGAGAGCTACTGGTGGCTAAGGTGGAGCGGGCCAAGGTGGGCTGAAGAGAAGAGGTCAATAACAAAGAAAGTTTCGGCCCAAAGGTGAGTTTAAGTTTTAAATTGTTTTTCTGAATTTAAATAATCTGATTAATTCATTTAAGCTTTAGAAAATAGATAATAAACTCCCAAAATTATAGAAAAATTCACAGGAGTCTCTAGCATTATTCTGGACCTAAATAAAATAATTCCAACTTAAAGTTGGTAATATATTTTGAATTTAAATTTGTTTTTGGCTTTAAATAATTTTAAGAAAAGCTTTTAAAATTCCAGAAAATTCACAAATTCAAATAAGTTTTAAACTTTAACCAAATTGAAATTTTGGGCTGTTACACTTAACAAGACTCTTGAGAGATTTACTAGTGGGAAGAAGAACCTAAACATGATCCTTGATCAATCTAAGGTGAGTGTGAACAATAGTGGCCTAGGATTTAATTCCTTAGAGAATTCTAAGAATCATCCACCTAAGGTTGTGAGAGCTGTTACGAGTGGTTTATTTGACGTAGAATCTCCTGAGTCATCTAAGATAATTTCTAGATCTGCAAGTTTTGGCCAAAACCCTTCTAGCAAGATAGATGCTTCTAAGTTAGTTTATCAGACCTCTCAGAAGGTCAAGTATCACTGCACTTTTGCAAGAAGGATAGCCACATAGTTGAGTTTTGCTTCCGTAGAGCTAAGAGCGAGAGGAAAGAGAGAGTGCAGGCTTTGAGGTCCATCAGAGGAGTTCCTTCACCTTGTACTAGAGTCAAGCAGCCTGTCTTTCCTGCTAGACATAGGCCTAAGTTTGAGAATGATTTCTTTGACTCCTTTGGTGGCTCTAGGCAGCATTTTGGGTTAGGATATCGTGAGGGGAAACCACGAGTAGTATCTAGACAGAGGGAGTATCGATCTTTTGGTAGATCGATTCGAAGAGGTCTAGGTGTTGCTCGTGTACATTCTTATGATTATTCCACTAACCATGTTATTGTTGCTTCTTCTGGTGTCCCTAAGCATCGTGTGGCTCAGTACTGGATTCCCAAGTCTTTTATCACTAACCCAAGCATCTTGAGGCACGATGTTTCTCGCTATGCCCTCAGAGGTCCGTCGTGCGAGGAAGGAGGACATATGGCTTGTTGACTCTGGGTGTTCTCGACACATGACTGGAGATTCTAGATGGTTCTCCTCTCTCATACGTGCATCCGGTAATGAATTGATCACATTTGGGGATGCTTCTACCGGGACCGTGATGCCAAGGGCACGGTCTTGGCGTCAACAACAACTTCATGCTTAAGGACGCCGCTTTGGTAAGTAAGCTGAGGTATAATCTGCTATCTGTTTCTCAGCTTCTTGATGAGGGTCTAGAAGTGAGGTTTAAGAGTGGTGAATGTAACGTTCTAGACTCCTCAGGTGAGCTTGTTTTTGAGATCTCTAGGTTTGAGAAGATCTTTTGTGCTAATTTTAGTATCTCTTCTACTTCTTGCCCTAGGTGTCTTGTGGCTTCTGATTCTCATGATTTAGTGTTGTGGCACCGTAGGCTTGGACACATAGGCTTTGACCATTTGACCAGGATCAGTAGCAAGGACTTGATTAGAGGGTTGCCTAAGCTTAAGCCTGTTAGAGACCTTGTGTGCACTCCCTGTAGATATGGTAAGATGGTTTCTGCTTTTCATCCACCTCTTACCTTAGTGATGACCGATGGACCTGGTCAGCTCTTGCACTTAGACACTGTTGGTCCTTCTAGAGTTCAGTCTACAGGAGGGAAGTGGTATGTGCTTGTCATTGTGGATGATTACTCCAGGTATTCATGGGTATATTTTCTGGTTTCTAAGGATGAGGCTTTTGGCTTCTTTAGGGAGTTGGTTCTTAGACCTGCTATTGACCTTCCTGGATCCTTGAGAACCATTAGGAGTGACAATGGCACAGAGTTCAAGAACTCTTCCTTTGCTACTTTCTGCTCTGAGAGAGGTCTTGAGCACCAGTTTTCCTCTCCTAGAGTTTCCCAGCAGAATGGGGTTGTAGAAAGGAAGAACTGGACCCTTGTAGAGATGGCTAGAACCATGCTAGATGAGCATAGCACTCCTAGGAGGTTTTGGGCTGAGGCGATCTCTACTGTTTGCTATGTGTCAAATAGGGTGTTCATGAGATCTGTCATTGGCAAGACTTCTTATGAGCTGCGATTTGATCATAGGCCTAAAGTATCTCATTTCAAGATTTTTGGTTGCAAGTGCTTCATTCTTAAACATGGCAACTTGGATAAATTTGAATCTAGATGTTATGATGGCATATTTCTTGGATATCCTGCTCATTCTCGTGACTATCGTGTATTTAATTTGGACACTAACAAAATTGTTGAGACTTGTGAAGTTACTTTTGATGAGACTAGTCCTGGTACTAGACCCGATCTTTGCAGTACACAGTTCTCGATATTCGAGAAAGCATCTTCGTCGACGACGACTCTGAGGATGAGGACCCAGTCCATCCTCTAGGCACTACTGAGATGGTTGGAGAGCCTGCTTCTATTTCTCGAGCTTCAGGAGAGCAGCCTCCTCGCACTTTCACCCGCGCTTCGTGTGGCTCTGCTCCTACCTCCACAGCCAATGAGGTAGAGGCCACATCTGCACCAGGACCTCCTCTTCATATTCAGCGACAAACATCCACCTGAGCAGATTATTGGGGATCTTCATGAGCGAGTCACTCGCTTCAGGTTTATCTCTCCAGATTCTCATGCACATTCTACTTTTGTTGCATCTTTTGAACCCCGAGATGTCACCCATGCTTTATCTAATTCCTCTTGGGTCAATGCCATGCATGAAGAACTTGAAAATTTTGATAGAAACAAAGTCTGGACCTTAGTTGAACCTCCACCTAATCAACATGTAATTGAAACAAAATGGATCTTTAAAAATAAGCAAAGTGAGCATGGGTTGGTAGTTCGCAACAAGACTAGGCTTGTAGCTCAAGGTTATTCCCAGGTAGAAGGCTTAGACTTTGAAGAGACCTTTGCTCCTGTAGCTAGATTAGAAGCCATTCGCATATTGTTAGCTTTCACGACATCTAAGGGCTTTAAGTTGTTTCAAATGGATGTCAAGAGTGCTTTCTTTAATGGTTTCATAGAAAAAGAGGTCTATGTCAAGCAACCTCCTGGTTTCGAAAATCGCAAATTCCCAAGCCATGTGTTTAAGCTCCCTAAAGCCTTGTATGGATTGAAGCAAGCCCCTAGAGCTTGGTATGATAGGCTTAAGAGTTTCTTACTTGAGAATGACTTTAAAATGGGAATGGTAGATAAAACCTTGTTCACTCTCAGGCATGGCAGTGACTTTCTATTGGTTTAGATTTATGTGGATGACATCATATTCGGTGGTTCTTCTCATGCTTTGGTTTCTAGATTTTCAGATTCTATGAGCAGGGAATTCGAGATGAGTATGATGGGCGAGCTGACTTTCTTCCTTGGTCTTCAAGTCAAGCAACTAAAATAAGGTACCTTCATTCATCAAAACAATTACACAAAGGACCTTCTTCAACACTTCGATATGGGAAGCAGCAAGCTATTGTCTACTCCGATTGCCACTTCTACCGTGTTGGATCCTGATGAGGATGGAGAGCCCGTGGACCAGAAGGAGTACTGCAGCATGATTGGCTCCCTCCTCTACCTCACGGCGTCGAGGCCGGACATACAGTTTGATGTGTGTCTGTGTGCTCGATTTCAGACTTCCCCTCGTGCCTCACATCATCAAGCAGTGCGTCACATATTCAGGTACCTCCAGGGCACTCTTGATTTTGGACTCTGGTTTTCTTCTGATTCTGCTCTCTCCATTTGCGCTTTTTCTGATGCTGATTTTGCGGGATGTAGAGTGGATAGGAAGAGTACTTCTGACACGTGTCATTTCTTAGGCACCTCTCTTATCTCTTGGTCTTCTAGGAAACAATCCTCTGTTGCATAGTCCACTGTCGAGGCTGAGTATATAGCTGCAGCGAGTAGTTGTTCTCAGGTTTTCTGGATCTTATCTACTCTACGAGACTATGGGTTGTCTTTGGATAGTGTTCCTCTTTTCTGTGATAACACTAGTGCCATAAACATAGCCAAAAACCTAGTGCAACACTCTAGGACCAAACACATTGATATCAGATATCATTTCCTTAGAGATCATGTAGAGAAAGGTGATGTTGTGCTTCACTTTGTAGAGTCTGAGCAGTAGGTTGCGGATATTTTCACTAAGGCTCTTGATTCTTCTCGATTTGCTTTCTTGCGGGGAGAGTTGGGAGTTATTAGTCCTTTTGGCCTGTTTTGAGGGAGAGTTTGCGCTTTTGCATTCATTGTATCACATTGCATTCATATAACAAAATCCAAAAAGATGCATTGTAATATAAGAATTCTGCTTATCTTTTAATTGATGAAGTTTTGCTTATTACTCTCTTGAGCTTTAGTACTTCAATTCTTGCTTAATGTCATGTCTAGTTCTTTGACTTGCTAGAATTATCATGCTTTCACATGTATAGCTAAGTCTTTGCTACAGGAGCTAGATCATTACATCAACTTGAACTAAAAACTGCAATTTGTGGATCTTTTAGCTAGTTGCGCAATTAGTGCTCCTTTTGTGACACTGGCCCTGTCAAAATTGCTTTGTTAGCTCTTAAATCTAGTTTCGATCATTACTTGAGTTTCTTGTTCTTCTGAGAATCTAAATCTGCTCTTGTAAAAATGAAAAATCGAATTTCAAGATTGTCTTGTATTTAAAATGTGCCAAACTACTCTCACGCGACTGTATGTCGAAGACATGAACTTGGAGATAGTTTGGTGATCCAGACAATCTCATAGGGACAGCTTGTCACAATTGACATGAACCTCAAGATTTGTCGCCCTGGTAGAAGCTTAGGAAGAGGTTGTGGATGGCTCCTAGTCCGGATCTTCTTCACTAAGATATACCTTTTGGTCGAAGCTTAGGAAGAGTTTGTGGATGGCTCCTAGTCCAGAATCTTCTTCACTAAGATAGACCATTAATCAACTTCAAAATTCATTGCAAATGAAAAATTTGTTGAAAAATGGGCGTTTGAGCTAATTTGAGCATAATGATTCAATTCAGAACTCGTTTGTCTCTTCAGGTGATCCTTATTAACTTTTTGATCTCACATTGACATTTTGACATGGCCATTATCATTTTAGGATCATTGTTGATGAACTTGCTAAATTTGACACCTTGCTTAAATTGTTACAATTCATTGCTTTACATTGAACTTTCTAGCTTAGCTTTGATATATATGTCTTAACATGATCTTGCTAGCGCTGTTAGGTTTGATATGATGTTTGTGCAATATTAGAAATGCTAGCTTGTTCTTTTGGGTAATCTCCAAAGCTTCTTGTAATCAAAAATTAAAAAATACAAAAAATGAAGCCACTCCATTGCATTTCATGCATGCAATTTCTTATGCTTCTTTCTCCATTTTGCATCTGTTATCTCTGGACGAGAGAAGTTGTGATTTCTTGATGACTCCATTGTCAAAGGGGGACAAGTAAGATATCGCAAAAAAGTTGAAAAGAGCTTTTTGGTTGTAGGGGGAGAAGAAAATGAAAATGTGAATGATCATAGTTAGGGGGAGCTTAGTGTTTGCTTTATTTTGGTCTTATTGCCATTTCTGAACTTGATTTGCAATTCTTGGACCTCACAATGATCAAAGATCAATTGGAACAATTGTTCTTTCATATGGATCTTAAGTGAGATTTTGCAATTTTATGGAATTTGAAGCTTTCTTGCTTCCTTTTGCCTTATCTCACTTGCCTGTGCTATTCTGGAGCCAGTTTGGTCATTTCCATTGCTTTTTCTTGCATTTGGACCAAGTTGTGTCTTTGTGCAAAAACGTCGAGTACTTACCATTTAAAACTTCAAACTTTGCATTTTTGGGAAATTGCCAATGTGTTCATCAAGGGGGAGATTGTGGATATCATGGGGATATGCGCATGATCTTAGGATGATGATACAATTGGCAATGGCATTTGTGGTTTGTTAAATCACGCGTTTTCGCGCGAAGTTAAAAAGAGCTGTCAGGCAGTGGCGGTCAAACCGGCGGTCAAGGACCGGTCAGACTAGCCAGGGCGGTCAGACCGGCCTCAGTGTGGCGGTTTGACCGATTTAATCCTGTTCATCGTCAAATTGTTTGCGATGTTTTTTGGTAAGGTCTTATTCATGGTTATCAGTGCATATGTGTTGCATGTTGCATGTTTTCACTAACGTGGGTCAAGTTGTGAAGAACTTATTCCCGGATTCGATTTGCTTGTCTATTGGTGTGCAGGTTGTTTGGAGGTCAACGACGGTCAACGGCGAGGATGATTGGGACTAAGCTTGGAGAGCTGAGGTCCAGAACGATCGAGGATGTCGGGTGAGGTTAATGGACTCAAGCATGGCGCAGAATGGACAAGAATGACCGAATGGGCAGTTCGGTGCGACTGGTTGAATCAAGCGGTGCGGGGGTCGGTGCAAGTACCATGGTGGTCTGGTGGGAGCCGGATAGGAGAGACTTGCCGACACGATGAGAGCCGCTGGATCAACCTACACGTGGCGAAGCATGGATGTGTTTCACGTAGTTTGGACTCAGTCTTCGAAGAAGGATCGAGAAGGGGTATTTTGGTAATTTTACCAAATACCGCCTTGGTGACCTTTTGCCAACCCGCGGCGCAAGACGGTGCGTGAAGAAGAGGATTAGGTCAAGAGGAGATGAAGACGACGCTTTAAAATGCGTGCGTGTGTGACCCGTTTTTGTTGGGCCTTAACGGGAGCCCATTAGGGCTAACTCTTTAGAAGCTAGGCCTCCATATAAATAGGGGTGGCTGCTGTCAAACAGCACCCAAGGACTTTATTTGTAAACCCTAGTTTGTTTTAGGGTATTAGAGAAAGAGGAGAGGCTTAGGGATCTAGGGAGTTGAGTTGAGTTGTGTGCTCGTGGATTGAGCTTTATCCTCCATGGATGGAGTGGCTGCAAACTTTCTCAACCTCAGATCAATCTATGGATGATTCCCAAAGATGAGTCTCTTTTGTGTTCTTGCTCGTCTTTTCTTGATCCTTTGGTTTTTGGTGGTTTCGTGCCCTCTTGCTCTTTGCTGTGACATGTGGGGAACATATCTAAGATCACCTAGATCATCAATCTCCCACGAGCTAGAGTTGGATCAAGATTTCATTTTTGCCCGGTTTTGAACCTTCCTTTGGTAAAATGGAAAAAGGGTAAAACTTTGACGTGGATCTACTCTTTCGCTGCCTGGAATAGGTTCCTAATATCGTTAGGAATGTGTATTCCAAATTTGGTCAAGTTTGGCCGTGTAGATCAAAAGTTAGACTGATTTTCGTTTTGAGTTTTGGGATGTTTCACTGTTCTGTCCCAAGATCGGTCAGACCGAATTTTCAACGCCGGTTCGACCGGATCCCGGTCAGTCCGATGTTTACATGTCGGTCAGACCGGATCTCGGTTTGACCGCTCGTAAGCTGTCGGTTAGTCCGATCCAGTGGTTTTGACCTTGGGTTTTTAGTCTTTTGTTTGGGGTTTTGATTTGGGTTCAACATAGGTCATCCACTGTGTTTGATTGTTGATCTTCATAGCTTTTGTAGCTATCAAAGTGATATTGTGTTGAATCTAATCAAAGGTGAAAAATAGGCGAGACCCTATTCACACCCCCCCTCTAGGCGCCTTTCCGGTCCTACACAACGTGTCATTGATATCAATTTGAATTATTAAACTTATACTTGACTAAGTGATTATGGAATGTCTTTGTGAAAAGATGTGTGCGGTATGTTGTCACCTGTTGATGGCATGTGTTGCACCAAATCAACAGGGCGGGAAAATGATTTAGACTGGGACGAGTGGAAATGATTGTGATATGGTGGGTTGTGTGCTTGGGAAATATGAATTGTGGTAACTTAGAGTAGTTTGGCAGTCTCGCCTTGGTCAATTAAGGACTTAACTTTCTGCATCATTGAACTGGTCCATATCGTACTACCACAAGCCTCGTATGGAACAAGCCTAACTTAGTAAGTTAAGATTAGTGCTAGGGTGGAGGTGTGGACTCTTTCTTAGTGATTGGTCACATCTATGAGTGGTTCACCATCTCCAGGTCCAACGGTGTGCGACAGACCAATTAGCTCAATGAGGTTTGGTGCCGACAGTATACACATTGGGTGGGTGATTGTCGAAATGAAGTTTATGAAAGGTTTTGTTATGATTGGTGTTGGCCGCACTAGTTATATCTTATGGGTAAAGTTGTACAGACTCTGGAGAGTGTTAATAACCTATTCAAATAGCCACGTCCTTGGTCATAAACATGCTTGGTGATTTACCTGAATGGTAGATTTTATATATAAAAAAAAACAGTGTGGAGGGAGTATGTATGAAAGAATTGGATTAAACTTTGTGAACTTTATGAAAACTCTTGTTTACTTATTATTACTACTATTTTAACTTACGCTTGCAATCTATTATTCATATTCAGTGGTAACTGTTGCTTTTCGCAAAATAACCATAGAAGCCATTTCCTTTGGAATAATCCATTGTCTATAAATTGCATTCTGTGGTATAACTTGCTGAGTACTAGATGTGCACACTCTTGATATAATCATCATTCGGAGGAAGGATTGGAGGATTCAACTTGTTCTTTGGAGGAGGTGTTCTTAGACGAGGTTGATTGTTAGGTTGTGTTCCCAATCGGTTGCCTGTGGCAAGTGATGGGTTCTGCTGAAGTTTATTTCTGTTTCGCTGCAGCTTTTTCTCTTTATTGCCTAAGCCCTACGTAAACTCGATCATATGGTCAAAACCATTATTTACTTATCAAATATAGTCGTTTATTCATTTTAATCGCTTGTATGGATTGAAGTTCATCGATGTTGCCACTGTGTACACTAGCGTGATCCTAGACTAGTGTAGTATACATAGAGGGTCCGAATTTGCATATTTGGGCCCCGACATATGCAAAACTCAAGAATGATTTCAGTGTTGTGGAAATGTCTCACGTTTGACCAAATATAACAACAAATGTTCTATCCTGTCTTTTTCAGGTAATGGTTGCAAAAGTCTCTTCATATCTACTCAAAACTATCTAAAGCGTTGTGAGTGGTCAGTCGTGATAAAACTATGGTTGCTACAAGTGACTCGGTAACTTCCACAAAATGGTGATGCGCTATGTTATTTCAAGCATGTTGGGTACATCTGGTCAGGTATAAGTGTCAACAATCTCAAAATTATATATCCTATCAACACTAAAAAAGAGAAGGAAAAGCCATGCGAAGAGGGTCAGAATCAAAGGAAGAGAATGTACGAATGTGAAGAAAAGCCCAAAAAGAAGAAGGAAACTAATTAAATCAGTGATAAACTAAAAGGAAGAAACTAATATCACCTCTCAATGAAGCCTACTCACTGTCCTCCAAAAGAATTGGTGCTTCCTCTTTTAAAGGTTCCAACCTAATCAGCACTAAACTGAAAGATGGAACCTAATCTCACATCAAACTAAAGTCTACTCATTGTCCTCCAAATGAATTAGTATCTATTTCCTTTTCCTAAAAAGACACATCTAACATACCTATCAAAGAAAACAGAGAAAATAGTGATCAATTGACAAAAATCTATATTATCTACAAACACACGTTACTAGAAACAACATAATGCTTTTCACAGGAGTAGCACCCACACCGTCTTGCTTAAGCAACTAATTTCTGCCTTCGTGCAATTGGCATCTCCACTAACCTACAATAACTAAAATATTCAGCTAAAAGCACTATACAACAAAATCATATGTATAGCTGAAATAAACATGGGGAAAACTAAAAGCACAGAGAAAGGAAGAAGGAAGGTGATGTGCAACCGTGGCCTCCAAATCCCTACCTCGTAGGCTTACCCTACAACTGCTTGTCGTCATTGAAGTCATAGGCAGCGGCGGGGATGGAGGACTGCCCAGGGGACAACCACTGACGTAGGTGGCGTGCTCGAGGGCGAGGAAGGGCAGCTGGACGAACTTGCAGAACTAGGAAGAAGAGGAAGGTCGATGAAGAAGCCTACACCAGTTACGACCTGCACAAGAAGCTAGCATGCATCCAATAGATGCATATGACATTGCTTGGGATGCAAAACTCAAGAATGATTGCACTGCAATAGAAATATCTCACGTTTGACCAAATATATGTAGGAATGCGAAGAGAAGCCCAAAAAGAAGAAGGAAAGGTTGTTGACTCACCGATGGCTCCACCGGAGTGCCGCAGTGACCACCGTCGGAGAAGAAGCGGTGTGGACACCAGATCTGCATGTTGATGTACCCAAGAAGAGGTGAAGAAGAGGGAACATGCTATTGTAGTGTAGAAGAAGCGACGACACGGCCAAATATGAGTGACGATGGTCTAAGAGGCGGTGGAGGATAGGGAGGGAGCATGCCGGGGATGTGAGAGAAGTGGAGAGGGTGAGGGAGCAGAGAGGCGGCGGCAGAAAAATGGTAGAGAGCGAGCGGGCAGAGCAGCGGCCGCGTCGCCATCTTGAGAAAGAAGCGGCGGAGGAGAAGGAGGGAGCAGGCCGAGGACATGAGGGAAGTGGAGAGGGCGAGGGGGCAGGGAGGCGGCATCGGAAGATAGGAGAGGGCGATCAGGCGGAGCGGCGACTGTGTCACTACCTTAAGCACGAGCGGCGGCGTTGCCTAGGTGAGTGTGGCACGTGGGAGGGGAACCCAAGGGTTACGGGTATGGAGCAGTGGAGGTGGGGCGGGCGGATCTGGTCCGTCCATGCCAAAACTGTGATCCAACGGCTTTGCACCCGTTCGATTACGACCGTACGATGGAGATCCAATGTTTGTCGATAGCCGAGACAGGACCTCGATGTAATTTCTAAAAGTGGAGGTGGGTTTTTCGTGAAAATTGTGATGTGGATGCTCCCTGAGCTCACCATTCCTTGCAGCTTTAGATAGGAAAGAGATACATCATCGTGCTGCGATGCAAGTTTTTTCATCTTTGAAAGAACAGGCAGGAGAGGTCATGTAGATATAAGTGACCACTCCTGCACCAATCACCTTGTTTCCGAGTATTTGTGTGTGACATGGGTTGCTCCTATGAGAATGTAGACATGTGCTCATCATTTTACCCATATATACGTCCTTCAGTAGCCAATCAAGCCAATTTGTGTGGCTCCCACAATGATTGTCAAGATTGCAACACATTGGACTAAGTTAGCTCTTTTACTGTAACATCCCCATTTTTGCTCCAATTTAAAAGTGCATAATTTTCATCAGTTTCAAAAACTTTTTGTGTACTTAAAAAATTTCCAAAAGCTTTTTCCTTGTAATTAAAGTTTAAAATAATTTCCTTGACTTCAAAAATTGGGTTTTCAAAAACCTAAAATTATAATTGTGTGCAAACCAAAAATATTCAAAACCCTGTATTGCAAAACCATTTCAAAGCTTGAATTCAAATTCAAATCATATTTTTAAATGCAAATAAAATTCCCAAACCCTTTTTCTTCCCTCTCTTTCGGCTTGGGCCGAAACCCAGCCGAGACAGCCTAGCCACTGCTTTCTTTCTTTATTTCCTGTCTCTTCCCCCACGGCCCAGCCCCGCCAGCCCACGTCATTGCCCTCACCTCTTTTCCTTTCCCTCCTACCACAACCTAGCTGGCCCATGAGCAAGCAACCGAGCCTAGCAAGCAGCAAGCAGCCCACAACTCCCTTCCCTCTTGTTGATGAGCGAGCCCTGGTCCCACCTGTCAGTGTGGAGGAGCACTGTGCTTCTTCTTCATGCTCTCTCTTTCTCTCTCGTTCGATCTCTCCCTCTCTTGTTATCTCTACATGTCACCAAGCCAGCTGAGTGCAGGAGAGGCACTCGAGTTCCTGTAGACACCTCCCTTGAGCCTCGTGCTGCCGCGAGGTAGTCACATCAGCACACTAGAGCTTGTGTACGCCACTCCGCTCAAGTGCCTACACCACACCACCTGTCTCCTCGCCGTTCTCCCCTCTCCCCTCTATATAAGCCCCCCACGGAGCGCGACAAAATCCTAGCCCGCTCCTCTGCTTCCCCCCAAACTTTTCTCTCCTCTCCACCCCGGATGAAGAAGGATTTAGTCATGCCAGTCATCTTCTTCAACTTTGCCCATCGGCCTTGGCCATCAATTCCGACTGTTGGGGTGAGCCTCCATGTCCGTTATCTTGCATATCATGGTCGTCTAGACCTCTTCTTCCTCATGCTCACCTTGCCTCTACTCGTTTTTCCACACGGAGGACAGAACGTCGTCGTCCGCAGAGCTAGCCAGAGTGCACCCACACCATCGCCGCCTCGTTCGGCCCTTCGTAGTGTTCTTGACCTCAAAGCTTTTGTCTCTTGTGTTCGCTTCGAGCTCCTCTCCCTAATGCTCGTCTCCTTTTTCCTTGTTGTGTGCCATAGTCACCAGAACACGCCTTCGTCCCCGTCGTTGGCCTGGAGCACGCGCAGACCTTGCCGACGCTATGATTGGTCTGAGCCAGCCATGGAGAAGACGACCAGAGATGTTGACGTGTGCACCCCATGGTATTAGATTAAGTTAATACTAGTTTAATTAGTGTTTAGTTAGTAGACAATGTTAGTATGACATGTGGGCCCTCGGTAATTAGAAATATAATCAAGAGTTAGTTTAGTGTTTGACTACATGACATGTAGGCCCCACCACTTACAACTCCATGTATAGACTTGATCCGTAGACCGAAGCCGCTGACGTGTGGGCCCCTTGACCTGTAACCCGTCAGGTGGACCGAGTCCATGTAGACTGCGGTCCCACCTATTAGTCTCTTGGTTTTTCTTAAATAAAAATAATTGGAAAAGAAATAAAATTCGGCTAAACCCTACCTACCAGTCTCTCTGTTTTTCTTAAATAAAAATAATTAGAAAAGAAATAAAATACAGATGGACCCACCTGTCAACCGCAGAGGACTTTTCTTAGTAAAAAAGTGAAAAAGAAACAAAAATCCCAGCCAGGCCCCACTTGTTAGGATTTTTGGAATTTATGGAATTCCCTCTCGGGTCAAACTTCGGAGAGCCCGTTCTCTCTCGCTTTAAATCCAAATGACTTGAGTTTTCTTTCTAAATTCAAAACCTTTCCAACAGTACCAAAATCATAATTTTTTGAGTTCCTTTGAATTATGTTGAATTTGGATATGTTCGCGATTATAGACTTTGATGGTTCAGACGACGTCGTCGCTGTTGATTAAGAAAAAGTGATATCCACTTTTGAGCAAGGCAAGTCCTTATAATTAATCATGTTGAGCCTACTTTTCAAATGTACATACCTTGCTTTCAAAGTATTACTTGCATGTTTATTGTTATTTATGAAATGCTATGTTAAATATTGGTGTCTAGTTACTGTTTATTGTTGTTACTTACTATTTTAGTATTCCCCTCCTTGATTGTTGATATTATGTCTACCTTGTCACCCTAGGATAATTATCATAATAATATTGTCCTTGGTTAACTAAAAATGGATAAAGGTTGTGCTTAGAGATGCTTAGTGGTTAATTTGAAATGACACAAACATTGCCATTACAATATTTGGGACATGATATGATTCTTAGTATGGTAACATGGTTTACCACTAGAAACAGGAAAATATTTTGTCAAATGGTGCAGACTTGGGCGATGGATTGTATGAGGTGGGTGCAATAATTGTACGAGATATGGGTTTGTGGATTATCTCGCCCGAGTCGATTAAGGACCAAATTATGTGCAGCATTTCTGAGCAAATAATCGTGCAACCACAAGTCTAGTATGGAATAGACCTGCTAAATAATTTACCGAGTTGTGATGCTATTGCCATATTACAGGCAATCTGGGTCATGCTATTGGACCTGGGCTGTAGGAGAGCGTATTTCTATGTACACACCTGTTGATTTATTACTTGGCATCATTTTCCCCTTTATTTTGGGTTGTACTAATTCAAGATACGTCTACTCCCCCAATGGTGGTTTCCTCGGAGTTTAATGTTGTTCTAACGGCCGATGATCGAATCCATTGGATGATATAGTGTTATGACAAGTTATTGTAAAAGGCCTTGTTATGATCTTCTTAGTCGCACACCTATGGAAGTGTGTCAGCTGGACATCAAAAGTTGATCATATCTTATGGGTGAAGCTGTACAACTTTTGCACAGTGTATAATCTATTCGAATAGCCATGCCCCCAGTTATGGACATTGTGAAGAAGGCCACATTTAGTTAGTTTTGATAAAAATGTGGGATGAGAACATGTTAACATAAATATAGTTGTAGTGATGATCTAGAGATAGGTGGATGCAACTTCATGAGTAGTAATAGGTGGATGGAACCTTGCTTTATGATAAAACTTGCTTATACCAATGATACTTTGGTTTTAAGTTAAAAATGGATAGGTCATATGTTTGAAAAATAACTATGGTATGATACTGGCAAACAAAACTTGCTTTGCTAAAATAACCATAAGACCCCTCTTTTTGCAAGCCAAGCATCCATATACTTGCATTAGACATAAGGACTTGTTGAGTACTTTTGTACTCATTGATTGCTCATATATGTGGATTCAATGTCCGAAGATACCAATTAGTGAACAATTACCGCTACCCATCGAGAGTTAAAGATGACGCCAAGTATTAGGTCGCTTGCCCCGGTCGATTGCCCGTGGGCATATCTTGTGGGTCCCCACGGCTATTTATCCTTTGCACTGCAAGGCTTCATCTATATTTGGCCTTCCTAGCTAGGATGTAAGACTTCGACCATGTGGTCTATTTACACTTATTTATTACCATTTTTATTTGCATGTATGGATGAGATATTCATTGATGTTGTACGGTGTGAGCTAGTTACTGATCATGTGACTAGTTCGGTATATACAAAGTGTTTGGATGCAAATCCGAGTCTCGATATTAACCTCTATGAGATCGTACGAAAGGATACTTATCGTGATCTTGACAACCTCGAACCTACCAGGCACTTTGTATTGTTTATATTTACTTCTCCCAAATCTAACTAAAATCAGGGAAAATTCTATTGACGAAATTTCGACGGTAACTGGCGTTATCGGTAGGGTCCGATCAAATTTCATAGCGGACAATTTTTTTGGATTTATCTAATTTTCATCGAAATTCAATTCAAAATTTAGATAAATTTTGTCTTTACATCTGAAAAATTCAAAATTTTCATCCAAAATTTTGCCCAAATATCCAGTAACCAGCGGTTAGCAGTTCTATCTGTGGGTCTGATAAAATTTTTGAAACTATATAGTTTTCACTAGCTGAAATGCATTCTGAAATCAAGAATTCTGAGGCTAGAGTAGCAAACACTGAGCAAAGCCAATTTCCAAGATAACGTTAGCCCAAAGGTTGCATCATCAGAGAAGAACGAACAGAGTTGCTGTGTCTTGTGAAGCTCCTCTATGGCTCTAACTCTAAGTAAGCATATGTCATCATCCACAAGAGAACTTTATTAAGAAAACAAGAAATCCAGCTATACATTTCCGCGTAAAACATACAAATAAGCTCTCATCATTATTGAGTTGTATGCACCAACCTATTCACCCAAAAACTTAAGTTGATGAGAAAAGGTGGACAATTCACTTATACTTCAACACTCCCCCTCACACGTAGGCTTACTTAGGCCTAAGACGTGGAATAGAAGTGGGCTACAATCATTTTTTCTTTAATTATGCCAACCGGGTCTTGAACTCAAAACCTCTTGGCTCTGATACCATAACAGCAAAGATGATGCAATACAAAATGCAAATTTCACATAACAAACATTAACATGTCAAGATTATTCCAACATTTTTCCCCTAATCTTGACATGCCAACTCACTGTTGTAGATCGCCCGCAACATCTTGCCATGCGCAGGGCATCCTCTGAGAAGTTTCGTCTTCCCACTCAACGTGGGTTAGCAACAAGAGTTCCCTTTATGTGTTGCCGAATCCAAGCTCGCAGCCGCTTCTCTACCACGTGGTGCATTCTGCCTTGAGGGACAGTACAATCGCCCTCACCACGTGATCACACTTAAGGGACATTACAGTCGCCCCCCCGGCCCCCGCCCCCGGCCATCCGCGACCGTGAACATGGGTGCTACCGCAGCCCATGCATTTGGTAGTTCTTCTCGTCGGGACACGGAGATGAACAATACATTCGCCCATCTTGACTTGGCAGTTGATGACAACGCTCCTTGGTAGAATGTATTTTGGAGACACACGCCGCCTCTACTCTTCACTGCTACCTCTTTGCCGCCACAACTTCGTTGCCATTGGCACCACTCACCGGGCGAGTCCAACCTCTGACTCTTCTTCCGACGATGGCCTCCATGCCATCGTCGTTGGTCGGCCTCATGCTGATCTCCTCACGGTGGCTCCGCACTGCCGTTTGTCGCCCTTCGCCGCGGCAATCACATCGACGCTACCGCTACACCCGGAGCCACGTTGCGCTTGTCTGGGCCGAGCCGCCGTCGCACCGCCTAGGGCTGAACCACTGCGCTGCGGCCATGTCGCGCCCGGCCATTGCTCGGCGGGCGGCATAAGCGCCAGAAGTTGTCGCTTCGCCCGTTAATCGTAAGTGCGCCATCGCCACGGTGCCGTCGCTCTCATCATCGCCGCGCCTCAGCATCGACGCCGCGCCCAAGCCGCCGCGCCCATCATCCAATCAAGCACAAGACCAAGTGCGTTCGTTGCGCTCAAGCCACATTGTGGTGCTGCATTATGCCTTGTGCGATTTCGCCATCACTCCAGACGCACAGCCCCCCCCTCCCCACGGATCACAGACGACTTGAGAACAATCAAAGAACAAAAATGAACACATACACACTCATGCAAAAGGTGGAAGAACTCATACATGAACACACTTGGGGCAATTTTTCTGCTAGCATATTCTCTCGAGTACTCCTTACAACTGAAAAGCTAAAATGCTTGGAATCTTAAAACTACTCAGCTAACTAACCCAACGTGTGCACTGCACATCCGCATTACAAGCCACGATCCAACTAATTCGGGCCACGCATTCCTTAACACACTCAAATACATGCAGCTTCTGACACATCGTGCAAACAAGCATCGACTTATTCCAGTAAACATGCTCTAACTCATTGAGTTGTATGCACAAATCAATTCACCTAAAAGCTTAAGCTGGTGAGGAAAGGTAGATAATTCATTTATACTTCAATACTCCCCCTCACGTGTAGACTAACTCAAGACTAAGATGTGGAATAGAAGTGAACTACAATCATTTTTTCTTTAATTGCGCCAACTGGGTTTTAAACTCAAGATCTCTTAACTCTGAGACCATAACAGCAAACATGATGCAATACAAAATGCAAATTTCACATGCCAAACATTAAGATGTCAAGATTATTCCAACAATCATGTGCTTCATAGGAGTGATGCGAACGCTCGGAGATTCCTCTCTGACGTCCCGCCTCCTGCGACCGCCTCCTTTGCTCTCTCCCTCCATCGCGCTGCGCGTGTTCGAATCTCAGCTGATGTGTCACCGTCGCCCATGACCGTCTCCACGCACCTCTGGATCTCGCCTCGTTCCGCCACTCCCTCGCCATCCACCAGCGCGCGCACGCCGACGCCCGCGCATTCCTCCACCAGCCACGCCACCGTCGGTTGGTCTGTCCACTGCGGTACGGCCACGATCGGCACGCCGCACATGATGCTCTCCAGCGCCGAGTTCCACCCGCAGTGCGTCACGAAGCACCCGACCGCCGGGTGGGACAGCACCCGCACCTGGTCGCACCACTCCACCACCATCGCTTGCCCTCTGCCGGCATGGGCACCACCAGTCGTGCTGTCCGACTCTGCGGCCTTGCGCACCACCCATAGGTATGGCCGGCCGGCGGCGACCAGGCCATGCCTCATCTCCTCATCCTGCCGCTTGCTCGCCGAAATGATAGTCCCAAAAGACACGTACACCACGGACCGCGCCGCCTTGGTGTCTAGCCACTCGATGTACGCCTTCGTGTCGTCGCGCAGAGACAAGTCTGTGCTCGACAGAGATGCGTCGTCCGGCACCACAGGCCCGACGGCGACGGCCTCCAACTGCGGTAGTGCGCGGAGCGCGTCGGGCTCCAGTGCGTCAAACGTATTGACCAGCACCTTGGGCTTGTGCTCGTCGAGCGCCAAGAAGAGATCACGCAGCGTGTCAAGTACTACGTAGAGGCGTTGCTCCGGCGAGGTGATGGCCACGATGGACGGGAGAACGTTGGACTTGAGCGGCGGCAGCCCCGGCAAGCGGACGCTGGCGTCGCGGTCAGGGTCGCTGGCGCAGGAGGCGAGGGCTGCGTCGTGGCCGTGGAAATAGTGGTAGTAGACGGCGAACACGGCGGCCGGCTGGATCCAGTACAGTGCCGCGGGGATGCCGTGCGCGCGCGCGACGTCGGGCACCCACCCCACGAGGAAGGTGTACACCACGCACGTCACAGGGCGGCCGCGCCCGGCGAGGCGGGTGATTACACCGGAGAGCGTCTCGCACCCGACGGCGCGGGCGCGCGCGTTGTAGGAGCGGACGTCGTCCACCTCCGGCTTGAAACCCTCGTCGAACCCGTCGGAGTAGGGGGCGTGCAGCATGCCCGCGCCGTCGACGACCTCCTCGTCGGGTGACGCGAGGGAGGGGAACATGAGGCGGTGGCCGGAGACGGCGGTGGAGAAGGTGACGCGCGCGTTCGCCGCAGCGATGCGGGCAGCGAGGCGGCGCGCCGGGTTGATGTGGCCCTGCAGTGGGCTTGTGACGAACAGCATGTGCTGCACCTGCGCAGGAGGGCTCTGGCTCTCCATTGGTTCACCTTGAAGGCTTGAACTGTACAGGATCAGACTCGGAGAGCTCGTATATTATTGCAATGTTGCTGCATGTGGAGGTAAGGTAGTAGCCCACCCACCTCTGCATGGTGATCGGTCGGCCTCAGTTTGCGTAATTGCGTTTGCTTTGCTGTCTGCGTCAGAATGTCCTAGCCTGCTGCTCGCTGATGGTTTTAAACATGCTAGCCAATAATTCTGACATTACAAGTTTACAACTAACACGGTAATACTTGTACTTGAAATGATACGAGTTAAGAGATCCCAATTCAATAACATAAGACTGAACGAAGTCTGAATTGAGTTGTGACTGAGGTCATCAATTTGTTTCAGCCTATAGACATTGGATCTTAACTGCTGTTACGCTATGTCAAAAACCAAATCACACAAATCTATCTCGTATAAAAAGTAGCTTCAACTGGATTAAAAACTTTCAATTCGACCAAAAAAAACTTCCAACTGGAATAAAAAACATCCAACTTTCAAAACCTTTCAATTAGATCCACGCATCTTTCAACTCGATTAACAAAATTTCTACTCGATTTCGAAAAAATTACAACTTCAAATCCGCCCTTCCCAGAAACTTTCACCTGTGAGCAGCCAAATTAAGCTGTCAACGCCAAATCGCTGTGCACACTACTATAAAAAGGGGCTATCTTGGTCGCCTCAACACAAACGATTCCTCGGAACCGTCTGTATTAAATACAATCATAGATGGTTTTGGTTTAGTGCACATCTGTGCTACTGGATGCGGTAAAAACCATCTGTGAAGATGAGATATCACAAACGGTTCAGGTTTCAAACCATCTGTGAAATTATCACAGACGGTTCGTATTAAAAACCGTCTGTGACAGTTATTAATATCACAGCCGGTGTATATTTAAAACCGTCTGTGAAATATCACATACGGATATTAACTAGAATCGGCTGTGATATTGATAACTATCACAGACGATTTTTAATACGAACCGTCTGTGATAATTCTCAAACGGTTCTTAAAAATAACCGTCTATGATAATCTTATATCTCAGACGGTTTGTGGTTGAAAGTGTCCGTGATATGTTCAATGCCGCTTCGCCTCCCGCGCGATGTCTCTTCGTCTCCCGCACCGACGTTACTCCTTGCATGTTTTATAAGAATGATCATCCGCCACCGTACTCCTCACACATCGCTACACTCTCAAGCACAAATGAGATCATCCGCCACCGTACTCCTCACACATCGTTCTAGCTACTCTCAAGCAAAAACAGAATGGCTCCCCTCTCTTCTCCCCTGACACCGGTATTGATGGACTACTTGGCCATGCTGTACAAGCACCTTGTCGGCCGTATGCTAGCGGAAACTGCGGAAGGACACTGTAATCACAGTGTCCTCCCTCCTTCGGCGGACGTTATACCGGGACACGTGACGGCGACATTGCGCCGTCTAGATGACCTCTTGTGCCGTGTCTTTCGGGTGGTCTGTAGCTTCCGGCGAGCTAACCTCGCCATCGGTGTAGTCCTCGAGAAAGAGGTTGCACGTCTGCGGGAGGATTACCGTTGCTTAGAATGCGACATTGAGGTAGCAAGCGACCGAGTCGACCAAGCCGAGATCCCTCAAGCAAGAGAAGAGGGCCTATGGGCGCTTTTATACTTGGCTCCTCAGAAGGAGCTTCTTTGGGCGAGTATGGAACGATCACGTCAACGGTTGGAAGTGTTTCAGGCTACCTGTGCTGATCCTGAACCCTCCGATGCCGATAATGTCGCCTACGAAGCTTTGATAACGGAGATAGTAGGCTACTTAGGCCACTAGAAAACTTGATCTTTTATTATTTCTATTTTTTTAAAATCTTTTGTAAGAAGCGACTGGTCACGCTGTTTGGCCATATATAAATACAAAAAATCCAGTTTAAAGTTAAGTTACTATCTATGCTGAACTTGTTTACTATCACAGGCGGTTTAGCGGAAAAAACCATCTGTGATATATAATTATCACAGACGGTTATTAACAACAACCGTCTGTGATAATGAATACTTCATAGACGGTTTTTTAACTATAACCGTCTGTGATATGTATCACCGACGATTTTTGGTTGGAACCATATGTGATATGTTTCACTACTACTACACGAAACCAGCTACTTCACAAATATGCATCGACGAGCACAAAGACATGATACACCAACAGAATCCAGGCCGGTCGTTGGTTTGGATCACGAGATAGCACAACCGCCGATTCAACGCATGGTTGAAGGTGCGATTCACTAGGAGGCCATCATCAAGTGATGATACGCTACCATGGTTGGCAAAAGGGCCAAAATTTATAATTATGACATGGCAAGGATACGACATAAATGGATACATATTTTATAATGATACCAGATAGAGAGCATACCCGTATCGGCGGTGTCCGTGATAGATGCGCTTTCACGAGCGCTCAATACCGGCTGACGAGCTCCTACTATGGGTTCATAGAGGAGATTTGGAAGCTCGAATACGTACTTTTCAAGATCCCCTGTTTCGGTGCCATTGGGTCAAACTTCCACAGGGTGTGAAAGTCGACAAGTACGGCGTCACTACTGTGGACCTCGAATATGTCGGATACAAGGACGAACCATTCGTACTTGCTAAACAAGTTGTTCAAGTTTTTTATGTAAAGAACCCGGCAAATAAGAACCATCACGTAGTTCTTCATGGAAAAAGAAGGATTGTCGGAGTTGAGAATGTCATTGATGAGGAAGAATACAATCAATTTGACGAGTTGCCTCCTTTCGGAGATGGCATCAAGCACGAGGAAGAACCCAGTGAGAAAGCTAGCTATCTGCGCGTCGATCATCGTGAAGGGCTATATTTTAAAATGAAATAGCAAGTGGAATGATCCCACATGATGACACCTTTTTGGAAAATTGTTCCATTGTAATTAACAAACTCAGCATGTAATTAAGGAATTATTCCATTGTAATTGATTCACTAATTAAGAAATCATTCCATCTGTGATTGTATCAGGTGCTTTCTTGTTTTTAGAGGGCATGGTTAGCATTCCCTAAGGCTAGCCAAAAAACAGAATATTTTTCAGATTTAAAAGGAACTTTCACAGGCGGTTTAGTGGAATAAACCATCTGCGATAACGAGGCGCCAAAACATCTGTGATAACAAGGCACCAAAACATTTCGCCTCCCACGCACGAGTCCAAAAAGTTCCGCGAGTATCACAAACGGTTCCATAATAAAACTGTATGTGATACTTATCACACACGGTTATTAAAACAGAACCGTCTGTGATATTCAATTATTGTAGACGGTCCTGACATATAACCGCCTCTGATATTCTCGATTATCGTAGACAGTCCTGGAATATAACCATCTGTGATATCCACTTATCACAGATGGTTCTTAAGGAGAACCGCCTGTGATATTATATATCACAGACGGTTCTTTAAGAGAACCATCTATGGTATGCATTTATAAGTAGGGCCCCACTATGGTTTTCCTCCTTACTACTCTCAGTCCTCAGAGCTCACTCTCCAGTCTGCCTCCCCAGTGCTCTTACTTCCCGTGTTCCTCCTGAGCCTCCCCTCTTTGCGCTGTCATCCTCCCTACGCCGCCTTCATCCTTGAGCCTCCTCTCTCCACGTCGTCGTCCTCCCTGGCCGCCGTCATCCCCGAGCCTCCTCTCTCCCCACACCGGCATCCTCCCTCTGCGACCCTAGACCTCGACTCCCTCTTTATCGACACCTCCTGTCAAGGTACGAGCTCACCTCTTTGGATTATGCTAGTAGAAGTTTCAAATGTTGGATTCTCTAATATTGTGTCATGTTATTCATGCACACCGCTTTGCTGTCTGGTCATTTTACTCCATTCTATTGGTACTTTCTATTCACTGTGATTATTGTTTATATTCCTGTCAATTGAAATATTGTGTAGTTGGCTCAATTGAAATATTGACAGTGAACTCTCAATTGATGATTTATTTTGTTGTGAAGTTCTATCTTTTGAGTATTTTATCCTGATTGATGCAGTACTGATTTGTTGATCTTGCAGTAATATCATTTATTGATGCAGTACTAATTTCTTAATCTTTTGTGAGATGGCGTCTGCACCGTCTTCGCCATAATCGCCGAATGTGTCTGGATCTCTGAGGAAAGTGGTACCTAAGCAACATCCCAGAGGAATATCGAAAATGCCTATGGGCCGAAGGACCTTCATGGCCATCAGTACCTCTGGGGCCCCTCTGCTACCCGAGAAAGCAGCGGCAGCATTCCGGACCACCTGCGGTATACTTGGAAGGGAACGAGTCCCTATCACCACACAGAAATGGAAGGATCTCGGTAGAGAGAAAGCGCAGTTAGGATCGAATTACAACATCGCTCGATATCAATGAGAATTCTCCGATCTCGTGCGACGACAGGCGTTCCTCTCAATGGGACACACTTGGAAGACTTTCAAGAGCAAGCTTGTCACGGAGTACGTGAATAAGGATCGGACGCCCTACATGAAGTATAGGTTCGTGTCGTAGGATACATGGGACGCCTTTGTGCGGATGAAGATGACGGACGAATTTCAACAACAAAGTGCGGTGCACAAGGCTATCTAGGCAAAAAACATTCACCCCCACAAACTCAGCACCGCTGGGTACGCAAGCAAAATCTTGGGATGGATTAGTGAGGACAATGCGGCAATTCAGTCGCAGGTCTCCCCGCCATTTGCCGAGATCACAGACATGCGCGCCCAATACTAGTTAAGAGGGAGGGCCACAATCACGTCGTCGGGCGCCATCTCTTTCACAAACCTGGAAGATGAGACAGTATCCCAATGCCTGGTAAGATATGTCGAACTATCTTATTGTTAATAAGTCCATAACTTAGTAGGGTCTAAAATAACATGATGGCCTCTTGCAGCAAACATTGAGTGCCCAATCTTCCCACGACTCCTTCCAAGCAGTAAGGGAGAAGGATATACTATCCACGGCCCTGGCAAATAAGGAGCACCCGGGTCGCACGCGAGGCCTTGGGGTTTACGTACCTTGGAGGGATGGATTCCCACACGACTCCGAGGCGTATAGGAGTTGGAAGAGATCCAAGGCTGAATACGAGGAACAGTTGAAAGAGGAGATCGGTGCATAGATTAGTGCACAATTTTAAGGACAGATAACATCATTGCAAGAACAAATGAATCAACTCATCAGCTAGTCGCAACCGCCTCGTGATTTTGGGAGCGATCCCCTCAACATCGGATGGCGCTGCGCCCACGCTGCACTTTCTGAACTTGGCGACGTCCAATTACCTATCGACCTCATCCAGGTAATGTACATCTCTGGAATGCTCGAAAGATATACCTGTAGGACGCCTTAGCTAATTGTGTATCGTTTTGTAGGTGCCCACGCACTGCAGGCTCCAAGTGAGACCGGTTGGGTCCATTTCTGTTGAGGCTGGGCGAGGGGTGGTGTATCCATGCGAGGAAGGGATAGTGGTGCACGGTGCCTAGCTAGTGCAGGGTTACACTAAGGTCCAGGTGGACATGGTACATGATAATTTGCTGGTCATCCCACTGGAGAAGGCCCCGAACGAAGAGATCATAACACTAGGGGATGCCTTACACACTATGTCCAGTGGCCCAAGAGGGACATCGCCCTTAACCCTGCAGTACCACGATCTCCACATGACGACCATGCCTCTCCAACAGTACCCTCGATGACTCCACCTCAACCCCCGCTTCAGAAGGCCTCCGTATCGGCTTCCGTGGAGACGACGCCCAAGAAACAAGAAAAACGTGTTGAGTCGTCTTCCAGGAAGACACCCTCGATGATTCCACCTCAACTCTTCCTTCAGGAGGCCTCCGTATCTGCTTCCGTGGAGACGGCGTCCAAGAAACAAGAAAAGTGTGTCGAGTCGTCTTCTAGGAAGACAAATAGCACGCGAGGTGCTAAGGCCAAATCGAAGAAGATTAAGGCGCCTCACAAGCCCGGCACGTACTCCATCGGAATATCGTTGGTCTCCGACACAATATTACGCCACGTTGGTTTGGCTTGCCATACCAAACTGGTACATGCGGCAAACCGACAAGGCGAGGGAAGACCGGCCTATTGGATTCACTGTCAGCTACACGGAGAACCATTTCCTCCACAAAGCAGGCTACTTCATCATGGGCTTCGAAGACTTATTTGATCTATTCAACCTCGACGCCCTCGACGCCTCACTTCTACAATGCTGGACACTGTAAGTATGTGCAATCAAGTTCTACATTCACACAATACCGATAAATATCATAACTCATTGCTTATGTATAGACACATGATGCAAGAAGCCCAGCGATCACGACGACCGGTGGGTTTCCTCGACCCACAGTTGATCTCTCAGCAAAGCATCGTCGAAAACGCATCCTACGTCGAGAAGTACATAACAAGGGCATTGTTTACTCACCTCGACAAGGACTACATACCGGTGCCCTACAACCAGGGGTAAGTGCTTCACTACTTGCTATACAAATTTCATTTGTTCTTTATACGCAACACGAACTTAGGTTTAATGACTATAGCGACATACTCATAGGTACCACTGGATCCTTTTAGTCATTGTACCAAAGTGGAACAAGGTAATATATCTTGATTCCCTAGTCGACAACGCACACGACTTCACCATTCTACAAAAATTACTCGACAGGTATGCTCATTTCCTCCATACGTAACTCTATTGTAGTCTTCCTTCGTTTGAAATGTCCGAGGATAACTTTTTGGAATCACGTAGGTCGTTTCGCGCCTATGTTGCGGACGGAGGGACACACAATGAATAGAGCGATACACTACGACACAGGACTAAATTTCCGGTACCTGCTACAACACAATAATCCTATATCACACTTCGTAACCTGGCCTCTCGAATTGACTATACATATATCCTATATCACACTTCTATTTTTGCAGTGCCACCAGCAACAACAACAAGGCAATGTATGTGCATTCTACGTTTGTCGTCATATGCTGGAAATCATGAGTGCTAAGACGAAGGATCCAGAGGTTTGCCAGTCAATCCTATATAATTATAGATTTAAATATATATGCTTACTACATTACTGTTGCTAGCGATAGGGAATGACAATGGAAGAAAGTGCCTACCATCAGGACATAATTGCGGACATTCGAGGACAGCTTGTCATCTTCATCATGGGGGAGATCATTCACCAGAATGGAGAGTTTCACCCGGTGACGCCGATTTATTGTAATTCACTTTGAGTTGTAATTCAAATCACTTTGTAATTGATATTGAGTTTTTAAATCACTTTGAGTTGTTCTATATCAAATCAATTGTGATATATCTGTTTTCTGCTTGCTTGTTTTCAGTGGGCATGGCTAGCATTACCTGAGGCTAGCTAAAAACCCTACAAACCGTCTGTGAATGTATACTATCATAGACGGTTACCACAAAAAACATTCTGTGAATGCATAATATCACAGACGACAACCACCAACAAACCGTATGGGATACTTATCCAATCCCAAACGGATACCACCAAAAAACCGTCTGTGATATATATACAATCACAGATGGCTACTACTAACAACCGTCTGTGATACTTATCCAATCACAAGCGGATACCACAAAAACCTTCTATGATATTCAGATATCACAGATGGTTGTTAGTATTAGACGTCTGTGTTATGTCCGGTATCACAGACAGCTACTACCAAAAACCGTCTGTGATATGTTCGATATCATATACGGTTATTTTTCCTAACCGTCTGTGTTATTTATATAATCACAGATAGTTGGTACATATAACCATCTGTGAACGTTGGTCTTAATGGTTATACCATAAAACTGTCTGTGTTGTTATTATCATAGGCGGCTCAAAAACTGTCTGGGATAACTGTCTGTTATCACAGACACATAAAGTCAGACGGTCCAGAAACCTTCTCTGATAACGGTTTAGAACCGTCTGTGATGACCCTTTCTGTAGTAGTGGCAACAGCGCCCAATCGAGACAGCACAATAGCGAAATCGGTTCAAACTGGTGCCAAATCGAGGCTCGCCTCCAGTCCCATGTGTAGGGCTGGAAAAATAGCTTGAGGCTCGCGAGCCAGCTCAGGCCGGCTCAGCTCAGGCTCGTGAAATTTCAAGCCAAGCCAAGCCTAGCTTTTGGCTCTCAAGACTTCCGAGCTGAGCTTGAGCATGCTCGCGAGCCGCTCGTTCCCAAATCAAGGTCGCTGTTCCCAAACCGGGCGCCATTCCTTGATCGCCTTTATCCTTACCCCTTTGCTCTGCCTTATCCTTTTCATTCCTCCTCCCCCCATGGCCTCCTCCTCCCCCCAAACTCCCGCCACCTCCCCCTCGCCCCGCCCGCCTCGCCTCCTCCACCCCTCGCCTCGCTCGCCCGGCCTGCAGTCGCCTCCCCTCGCCCTCCCGCCTGGTTGCCCAACTCCAACTCCGGCCCTGCCTACCTCGCCTCCTCTTCCCCCCAAACTCCCACCACCTCCCCCTCGCCCCGCCCTTGGCCTCCTCCACCTCCGGCCCCGCTCACTATCTCCCGCCACTTCCCCCTCGCCTCCCCCGCCTCACCTCCTCCACCCCTCACCTCGCTCGCCCAGCTCCACGCCTCCACCCACCGCCTCCTCCTCGCCCCGTCCACCGCGCCGCTCCCCTTGTGCTTCCCCCATGCCTCCGCATCGCCGCCCCGTGCTCCCCCCTCCTCCACGCGACTCCCATAGGCGATGTCGGCAGCGACGACAGGGACATTCTCTCTAGTGGAGGTTGTTGGTGACAAGCGACGGGAGAGGAGTGAGGATCTACAGCACCACCTCGCCGAGGACGCCGACTAGCCCCACTCCGACAGTCGCTCCTTCCATGACTACCGACCCGGATGCTTTCCTGATGTGCTTGACAGATGTGTGTTCATTTGAGTTAGAGCTGTTCTGATGTGCTTGACAAACATTTGTCTAGTTTGTTCTTAGTTAAATTCCTTATTGAACTGTCATTTTGTGCGTTCTTGTCATTCAAGTATGTGCTTGATTGTTAGACTTGACCTATGAGATTCCTTACTAACTGTCATTTTGTGCGTTCTTGAGACTCTGAGACATCTGAGACTCGAAGGCATCCTCTCCTGTTCGCGGCACACGAGGGCTTGCGAGCTGAGCCGAGCCGCTCTCCTAACTCGTGCTCGAAACGAGCTGAGTCGAGCCTACTGTTCAACGAGCTCGAGCGAGCCTAGCTCGAGCCAGCTCAGCTCGGCTCATTTCTAGCCCTACTCGTGCAGATGCGAGCAGCAGGGCAACGCTAGCGAGCCCTTGCATGGTGGTGCACATGGATCTGACAAGGGTGCAGGCACGGCAGCACGGGCAAGAAGGGCAGCTTGTGAGGGCTGGGGGGAAGGAGAAAGAAATGGGAGAGGTGGAGGAGCCAATGGCCGTGGGCCCATGGCGGCGGGCATAGGCGGCAGCCGAAGAATGGAGAGATGCGTGTCAAAGCCTCCATCCAAAATTCTTAGCCCAAACAGCCAAAGGTAATTTCAAGAGAAATTTTACAGGCTCGCGTAAGTCTAGGCGCCAATTTCTCTGGTGACTCGAGAGGGTGGTGGCATCCGAGTTTTCCGATTGAAGGTATCTGAATTGTTTCTTCGACGATCTTGATCTCGGGGATCTCTTTGTGTCCACTGTGATCACGTGTGTTTCCCCTCGAGTCTTTCAGGGAAGTTTTTTTGGTCGACCAGAGGAGTTGTTTTGTGGCTCTAGGCACGACCCGGCATTGTCCTTTTGAACTATTGAGTGGTGGCGTTTGTGTTGGGTATTGATCGGAGGAGATGGAGGGGTGGAAGGTTTGTTGAAGAATCTGAAGCTGTCGGAGGTGGAAAAGACGGGAATAAAAGTGGGTGGTGGTGCTATGAGGGCGGGGTCGCCGATAGATCCCTAGGCAGTGGTGAAGCTGTTTTCAAATAAACCAGCATCCCTTGATATACTGGTTCAAGCCTTAGGGCATGTCTGGTGCCCTAGCAAATGTTGAAAATTCTACCCGTGGACGCACACTTTTACGGGTGAGGGAGACAAACTCACGGAGAGGAAGAACACACGGAAGATTTTTTGTGTAGCACTGCAACTGCCTAGTGCTACTTTTCTCTTTCTATTCTTCTCTCTTTTCTGTTTTGCTCAACAAATACAAACCGATTATAAGACTTTATATAAGCACACCCGGACGTGGCTACCACAAACTAACTCATACACTAGTAAATCATCTACATGTAACTCACGCACTAACTCACGCTACTATCTTCTAATAACCTGTCCACTAAGAAAACTTCCAACGTTACACACTAGTAAATCACCTGTATGAAGTTGTCAAGATTAAGTCCAACAATTTCCCCCCTAATATTGACATCACTTACTTCATAAGCCGAAGTCCGATCTCCTCACGCATCTCCAAGGAGTTTTGCCTTCTTCTTGCTGACCATACCGCCGGTGACACAACTTGCCGGTGCCTTTTGCTTCTACCTCAACTCCGATTGTCTTTTACCGGTACCATCGACGACGGAGACTCGGACTGGAGCTTATATTAGTGAGTTCTTGGACACACCTACAAGAACTCACGCTTTCTCATAGACACAACTAACACGAGAATACACACATGTACAACAGCTAGACGGGAGTACACAGAGAGGACACACTTCTATTCTCTTGTACTACTAAGCGCTTGGAGACACACTCAACTAATTCACAGTGGAGGAAACAGAAGAACATCATGAACACACACATAGCTTTTGGCACTCGGCAGGCCCAGATCTTTTCATGTGCTCTCATTCTTTATTCTCCACAATACCTCATGGTAGCTACCAGATGTGACGTACAGCCATTGCAGCCAGCCGCACACCCGTGTACACCCGCTCACCTGCGCACACCGCGTCGCTACGTGTGCTCTCGTGGCTGTGCACAACTAGGCCGCGCTCCCGGCCGCGTCGTGCACACGCGTCTGTAGCTACCTGCCTTGGCGCCCGCTCCACGCATCCGCTCCCGATCGGCCGCGCCTGTGCAGATCGGAATGCCACTACCCTCGAAGCTGCCACGGTACACCTTGTGCACATGCATGCATCTTCATTCTTCTTCTTTGCTTGCTCGCGCCACAAGACGGCCGAAGCCGCTCGCTTAGCGCCGATTGAGGCCGAGCCCATCACGTGCCACTTACTGGCTGGCGCCGCGCTGTAGTGCCGCTGTGCCCGCGCTTGCCGCTTCGGCGAGCCGTCACTAATAGGGTAACATCACCTCACGTTGAACCTCGCTCTGATACCAATTGTTGAAAATTCTACCTGTGGACACACACTTTCACGGGTGAGGGAGACAAACTCACAGAGAGGAAGAACACACGGAAGATTTTTGCGTAGCACTGCAACTGCCTAGTGCTACTTTTCTCTTTCTATTATTCTCTCTTTTCTATTTTGCTCAACAAATACAAACCGATTACAAGACTTTATATAAGCACACCCGGACGTGGTTGCCACAAACTAACTCACACACTAGTAAATCACCTACACGTAACTCTCGCACTAACTCACGCCACTATCTCCTAATAACCTGTCCACTAAGAAAACTTCCAACGTTACACACTAGTAAATCACCTGCATGAAGTTGTCAAGATTAAGTCCAACAAGGATCTCATGTAAAGCGTTTGGCGAAAACCACTTCCTCTTTGCGTTCCACTAGGCAAGCAGGATGAGGAGGGCCATGGAGGATGGTCCGTGGATGTTTTGAACGGATTTACTGGTCGTGGTGAAATTTGATGTTGAAAACCCTAGAGGAGTTGGAATTTGTTCATATCCCAATTTGGGTCAGGGTTTCAAAACTCCCACTTGGGTTGATGAATAGAGAAATGGAAGAGACTATTGGAAATTAGATTGGGGAGATGGTGGATGTCAAAGCTGAGGAGGATGGCGCAGCAGCCGGAAGGTACCTTTGAATCAAAATCAAGTTTGATATCTGCAATACTTTGTTGAGGGGAGTTACGGTGCATGTTGGTGAGGAAGGTCGGGAGAAGTGGTGTCCTCTAGTGTACCAGTTCTTGCTTGATTTCTGTTACATATGTGGTATTATTTGGCATGTGGAAGAGAACTGTACTAAAGAGGTGACGGGAGTGGAAGCACACCAATACAGTAAGGAGTTGAGGGTCATCCCATCATGGTGGCATTCCCAGGAGGAGTCATGGAACCAGAGCGGTAGCTTTTCGTCGGGTAGTTTCTGCAGGAGTGGGAGTGTTGGAGGGCGTGGCAGGAAGGGGAGCGAGGGGGTTTCCTGGAGGAAATTTCCTTCTGAAAACAAAATTTAACTGGCAAAAAGGGTGATGAAGAGGTACTGCCAAGTCAATTGCAACCAAGTGGTGAACGGAATGTGCTGGGGAGTACAAAGAAATTGTTGATGGCAGCTAGCAAGGAGGGGCATGGGGTTTTGGCCAGAGAACAAACTGTGGGGAACGTGAATAGTGCCATGGAGGAGGTACATGAGAAGGAGGGGGAGTTGGGGCGGTTTCTGAAGCGCTGCCTCTCTCTGTTAATGGTGTGGAGATTATGGAGGACACCACTCCTAGTCTGAACCGGGCCAACTTTGTCGAAGAAGCTGTGGGGGATAGGAGGTGAAGAAAAGCAAGGTGGGCTCATACAAGAAAGTGGCACAGAATGTGCGTACTAGAAGCGTTGTGGATAAAAAAAACAAGTCTAACAAGAAGCAGCCATTTCAGGAGGATAATATGGAGGAAGAGGGAAATCTAAAGAAGCAGAGGGTGGAGCTGACAGGAGCGGTTCACAATGTTGAACAGGCGGGACTGCCGGGATAGTCCCACCGAGATCAATGAAGCTTATAGCTTCGAACTGCGGGGGGTTGGGGATCCCCCCGGCAGTTCGTGTCTTCTGGATATCCAAAAGTAGGGAAACCCTGATATCTTGTTCTTGTTGGAAACCAAACTAGACAAGGACGGGATGGAGAAGTTTCGTTGGATGCTGAACCTGAAAAATATGGTTTTTAGGAAGTGTGAGGGCAGAAGCGGTGGGCTCGCACTGCTATGGAGGAAGAATGTGGATGTTATGGTGCACTCTATAGGGAGGTATCAGATAGATGTTGAGGTCAAGGAGGAGGATGGTTTCGCTTGGGGAGTGACTGGTGTATATGGTGAATCCAAAACGGGGGAGAAGGAGATGTGGAAGGTGTTGCATGCCCTAAAAAACCAAATGGACATGCCGTGGCTTGTTATGGGTGACTTTAATGAGATTTTGTTTAATACTGAGAAGCAAGGAGGTCTACCGCATGCACATGCTTGCATGCATAGTTTCCGGTGTGTTCAGGAGGTATGTGAATTGGAAGAATTGGGTTTCACAGGTGATCCTTTCACTGTGTAATCACAATCATAGGGCAGCAGATTATGTACGGGAGAGACTTGATAGAGCGGTGGCAACAAAGGAATGGGGTGTCATTTTCCTTTATACAGGGTTATCAATGGTGATCCTAGACATTCTGACCATAGACCAGTGATTGTGTTGGATGAAAGGGAGACAGTGAGGGCTGCTCCAAGTGGTAGTGGTGTGTGCAGGAAGTTTGAAGCTCAGTGGTTACAGGAGGAACAATGTCAAAGAGGTAGTAGAAAATGCCTGGAATAAAGCTCTTGAACAAGGAGTGGTATGTGCGTGCGATGCTTTGCATACGGTTTCCAACGAGCTTTTTGTTTGGGATGAGGAGGTGTTGGGAAGGTGAACAAGGAGTTGGAGAGATGCAGACAGGATTCTATCAATCAACAGATAGTATCGCGAGAAAATCTGTTGCGGTATAAGCTAGAGTGCTTGCAAGAACAGTCAAACCTATACTGGAAGCAGCGAGCTCATACCGACTGGCTTAAAAAGGGAGACTGTAACACAAGCTTTTTTTACGCTTTTGCATCAGAGAGAAGGCGTGTGAATATGATAATACTGTTGAAAACAGATGATGGAGGAGTGGTGCAGGGAGAGAAGGAGCTGAAGGGGTTCATCACTGACCACTACAAAAAATCTTTTTACCTCTCATGCAGGTGATACTGGACATGGGCTCTTGCAGCATGTAAACTGTAAGGTGACGACAGTTATGAATGAACATCTCATGCGGCCGTTCACCGGGACTAAAGTTAAAGAAGCACTGGAATCGATTGGGGATCTTAAAGCGTCGGGTCCTGATGGGCAAGTTGGAGAGAATGGATTATGAAGTGTGTGACCACAGTGCAATACCGTGTCAAGGTGAACAGAGACTACACGACATCCTTCCATCCGCAAAGAGGTTTATGTCAAGGCGACCCTCTGTCGCCATATTTGTTTATCCTATGTGCGGAAGGGTTTTCGGTGTCGTTACAGAAGGCACAACACGATGGGGTGATTGCTGGTATGTCTAGTAGCACCGTGTATAAATCATCTGTTTTTCGCAGATGATTCTCTCATTCTCATGCAGGCAAATGAAGAGGGGGCAAGGAGGCTGCAAGATATCTTGGCCATGTACGAAAACTGCTCTGGACAGATGATGAATAGGGATAAATCTGCAGTGATGTTTAGTACAAATACTCCCAGAAGAGTGAGACAGAGAATGTTGATGACTTTGGGGGTGTCTGCTGAAACTTGGAATGACAGGTACCTTGGGCTACCAGTTTACTTGGGCAGGTCAAAATCGAGAATTCCAAAATCGAAGGCTTTTGGTTATTTAAAAGAGAAAGTGTGGAAACGTACCCAGGGATGGAAGGAAAAACTACTATCTAAGGCGGGTAAAGAGATCCTGATCAAGGCAATTGCGCAAGCAGTCCCTACATACGCCATGTCCTGTTTTGATCTTACCAAAACCTTTTGTGATCAGTTGAGTAATGTAATCTGTTGCTACTGGTGGAGTCAGCAAAAGGATGAAAACAAAATACACTGGGTGAGTTAGGAGAGAATGACTTTGCCGAAAAAGGAGGAAGGACTCGACTTCAGGGATCTTCATGTGTTCAATGTAGCAATGCTAGATCGACAAGGGTGGCGTTTGCTACAGGAACCTGATTCCTTGTTGTTAGACCATGTGGCTAGGTCTAGTATATTTTAGTTGATGAATAATTGATAATGTTGGGTACTGATATTATTTGAGGCGTGTGGTGTGTGTGGACTAATGTCGGTCAAGTTGGGAAGAACTTGTGCTGGGAAAAGATGGTGTTTTGGTCTTTGCATGTGCAGGATAACTCGAAGGCGATCGTGGTCTACGGCGGTGACCGGGAGATGGCTTGGTACGAAGTCATAGTCCAGAGGGTCGAGAATGTTGGAGGAGACGGTCGAGCTCGAGTTGGGGCGTGTGGAGATCAAAGATGGATGATGCGTGTTAGATCTACGGTTGTGCGGTCCGGAGGCTGCGACACATGATAATTTTGGGGTGTCCAAAATTGGTTTTGTAATCTGGTGTAAAAGTCCATATATTGGGCCCTAGAATTATTGGGACGTACATGGGGTTTAGATGTCAACGTTGCGAGGGATTAGAGTTGGAAAGCTGCTTGACGTGAGGGCTGCTTAGACTGTACAAATACGGTCCGGAGTCCGTGTCCTATTCGCGTGAGATTAGCCAGGGCTAGTTGTGGCTGTATAAATGTGCCGAACAGATCACGTACGGAGAATATGGGTGGATGTACTAGAGAAACCAGTCTAGAGATTTGTTGATAGGCTGCAGCTTTTTGGCTTGTCCTTGAGGTGACAATTGATGGGGTGGTTGGCTGTTGCATGATTAGCAACGAGTAGAAAAATTTCTGGCAGGAAGGACTTTTGGTGGCCTTGGTTTTTGTTGGTGCTTGTGATCAAAGATCCAATAAAAATTCACGTGCGCTCCATCTTGAGCGCCGAGGCTTCCGGCTTCGAAGTTGAGGCTCGAAGGGAGGCAGCGGTTACGTAAAGGTGTGAAGCGGCGGGGTTCTACTACGTGCGTTCGGTTGATCCACCGATTGGATCTGCACTTTCATACTGCGAGATTCAATCCAGAGTCGCGTACGGTTATCAACGAGGACACGCACGCGCCGTGGGTGGCACTTTATTGCTTACTGCCTCGTGTGCACGTTTGCTGTGGGTGTCATCAAGAGTGCGTAGTCAAAACAAAAAAGGCAGCTGTTGGTGTTAATCAAATTAGGTGAGGAAAATCTTACACAATCATTCACCCCCCTCCCCTCTGATTACTATTACCGATCCTACACTTGTGTACCAAGGTGTTAAATGCCAAATACTACCCAACCTCATCGGTATTGAAAGTGGAGGCAAAGAAAGGTATGTCGTATTCGTGGCGTCGTATACTTATAGGAGTTCATCTACTGAATGAAGGTATCATTTGGCGAATTGGGAAGGGCTCAAGCATCAATATTTGGGATTACCCTTGGATACCAAGAGGTAAAACTCGCATACTAATTTCCTCTAGAGGACATAATTTATTGTGCATCGTAGAGGAGCTTTTAAACCCTGTGATTGGATCATGGGATTCAGAGTTGGTGCATGATGTTTTTGTGCCTGAGGATGCGAAGGTGATTCTATCACTGCAAGTTCAACCAAATTTGGATGACACCCTAGCATGGCACTTTGATGTGAAAGGCTTTTTTTCTGTGAAGTCGGCATGTAGAGTGCGTGTGGTTAGGAGGGATATAAGTTCCGAAAGAGATGCTTCCTCATCTAATAATACTAGTACGGATTTCCTCAATGTAGCATGCTTGTCAAGTCGTCGCCTAGGCGACGCCTTGTCGTCCAGGCGCCCGGGAGGAGACGCGCGTGCGTGTTCGACTTCGCTGGGCCACTAGGCGGGCCCTAGGTGTTGAGTCATCTCAAGGCGCGTCGGATGAAGCGAAGTCAAGAGATAAAGGCCGAAGCCGAAGCAGCCTTACCTGGCATTGGCAGCTGCAGGTCCGCACCACTCGGTCGATGGGAGGCCCGAAGCCAAAGCCGAACGCCCGAACCCTAGCCGCCGCTGGCTAGCCGTCGCCGCCCCTCCGCCTCACCGCCAGCGCCAGGTACGCCCTCTCCTCTCCGATCTCCACTCCCTCCTCTGCTCCTCTGCTCCCTTCCTCCCGTCGCCGCCTCCCTCTCATTTGTGGCCTCTGCCCTCCCTCTGCCTCGCCGCCTCCCTCCTTCTGCGCTCTGCAACCGCCGCCTCCCCGCCGCCACTCCGTCGCCTCCATCCCCGCTTCCCTCCCGCCCGCCCCTTGATCCATGCTTCCCTCCGGCTCCTTGCTTCTCCTCTGCTGCCCCCTCTGCTACTAGATTGAAGAGTGATTTGCTCAGCTGAAGTTTGATTTGCTGCTCAGAGTCATTTACTTGACGTCGTGGCCGAAGTGCCAAACAGAATGAGTACTGATATGCTAGTATGCTACTGAATACTACTGATATGCAGTCTGCTACTGATATGAACAATGAATAGCATAGTAGTCTGCTACTGCTATGCTATTGTTGAATATTGATTACTGAGTAGTGAGTAGTACTGAAGAGTGAACCGAAGAGTTATATGTGTGTTGTGTTGCTAGTTGTATGATTAACATAATTAATACTATGTGCAGACTGCACATAGTATTAATTATGTTAATCATACAACTAGCAACACAACACGCATATAACTCTTCGGTTCACTCTTGATCTTCTGATCGATAGTGTTGCTAGTTGTAGAATGTAGTTGCTACTTGCTACTTGTATGTACTCTTGAACACTACTTGCTAAGTGCTAACATGGTACTTGCTACTGATGTGCAGCAATTTGATGGAAAATCAGAGAGAGCAAGGCGGTAACAATCTTGCCGAGGGCGGTAGAAGCAAATAGATCGAGCGATATGATCCAAGTACAGATCCTAAACGAAGGGCAAAGTCCAAAGATCCTACGTGGAAGTATAGTTTTTGGCCAGATTTGGGCAACAAAGATAAGGTCCAGTGCAAGCTTTGTGGAGTGGTTGTTTCTTCAGGAATCAAGAGACTTAAGCAACATCTTGCCGGGAGCTTTGGAGATGTAGATAAATGCTCCAAGACAACTACCGCCATCATGAGAGAGATGCAAGACTATCTTAGAAAGGGGGCGAGGAACAAGCCAATTAATTATGATGATGATGTACAAGTGGCACAAGAGGAAGCACAATAGATCGAGGAAGTCGACCAACCACAAGGAGAAGCAACACATTCATCAAAAGGCTCTTGGCCCTCTCTTCAGGCATCCACCACAGTACCAAGGCTAACTCCAAGCTCTGGGACAGCTACGAAAAGGAAGATAGCAGCTGCAGCTCTTCAATCCAAGAATGCCAAGAAGCCTTCTCTGGCGCCTCTGAAGGGAACTAAATCTGTTATTAGTATGCTTCGGAAGCTTCCCCATGAGGTGGTGGAGGAAAGACATGCAAGGGGGAAGAAGCAAACATGCATGGAGCAGTTCAACTCTAAGGTCACCAAAGAAGATAGAGAGAGATGCAATGAATATATATCAGATTTTTTCTACTCGAATGGTATACCCTTCAATGTCGCCAAGTCTAAGTCCTTTGAGGTAATGGTTGAGGCCATTGGGCAAATTGGACCCGGCCATATTGGTCCAAGTTATCATGAGTTGAGGAAACCAGGGTTGCAAAAGGCAAATAAGAAGATAGATGATCTGAGGAAGACACATGAGTTAGCTTGGAAGGAGTATGGCTGTACTATCATGTCAGATGGATGGACTGATAAAAGAGGACGACATTTGATTAATTTCCTTGCCAACAGCCTAGAGGGGACTTTTTTCCTAGAGTCTGTTGATGCATCAAGTCAGGTGGCCGATGCAAACATGCTAGCTGACTTACTACAGAAGAGAATTGAGGATGTTGGCATTAAAAATGTTGTTCAAGTGATCAGTGACAATGGTGCTAACTTCAAGGCAGCAGGTAGACTTCTAATGGCCAGAATCCCTACTCTATTTTGGACCCCATGTGTTGCCCATTGCATAGACCTCATGTTGGAGGAAATTGGTAAGATACCTGAGTTCAATAGTTGCATTACCAAAGCCAAGCGTGTCACTACTTTTATCTATAGGCATGGGAAGCTTCTTGATGCAATCAGGGATAAGACAGGAGGCTATGATCTTGTGAGGCCAGCACCACTCAATTCGCCACATCGTTCCTAACCTTGCAGAGTTTGTTCAAGCATAGAGCTGCATTGAGAAATCTCTTTGTGGATGAGGATTGGAATAGGTGCAAATTGGCTAAGTCACAAGTGGGGAAGAATGTAGCTGAAATTGTGCTCTCTACTAATTTTTGGAATGTTGTGCAATGCTCCAAAAGAGCAACACAACCACTAATTCTTGTGTTGAGGATCGTTGATGGTGATGAGAACCTAGCGATGCGGAGGTTTTGGTAGCTATGGATGTTGCCAAGGAGAAAATAAAGGAAGCCTTGCAGGGCAAGGCTCTCCTTGAACGTGTGATTGGCATTATTGAGAGGTGGTGGACAGACCAAATGGAAGTGAAGCTATATGGGGCTGCATTGTACTTGAATCCAAATAAATTTTATGCATTCAAAGAGAAAGATAGTACACGTGCCCGAAAGCTAAGAGACAATTTCAATGATGTTCTTTCCAATATGGTTGGTCAAGACGACGAGGAACTTGCCACAAAGATTTCCACCCAAGCTAATCATTATGAGAAAAAGAGAGCTTGTTTTGGAAAGGCACTAGCAATATCAAGTCAAGAAAAAATGACCCCACGTAAGTACTCAATTATGATTTCAATTTGGCATATTCAATTTTATTGCTTCATGAATCATGTCTTTTGTATTATTATAGTTGATTGGTGGGATGCATATGGTGGCGACGCATTAGACCTTCAACAATTTGCAAAGCGTCTTCTTGGTCTTTGTGCTTCATCTTCCGGGTGTGAGCGCAATTGGAGCACCTTTGAATTTGTAAGTAGTTACTAACTGGTAGTCTAGTACTAAGTAATGTATAATAATAATTGTCTAATTGAATTTGTTTAATGTTCTCTTGAATCTTCACTATTGAGTTTTTTTTGTTATTATTCCTTTTAGATACATACAAAGAGAAGGAATCGGCTAGAGCACCAAAGGTTGAATGATTTGGTTTATATCAAATACAACCAAAAGATTGCTAAAAGATTTCAAAAGATGCGTGTAGAGAGGAACAACTTTAACCCATTGATCTTTGAGGAGTATGAGTGGAACACTGATTGGATTGATGCTGGAGCTGAAGATGTTCATGAGGCAGAGCCAGAAAATCTGGATTGGGCACTTGTTGATGAGGTTGTGGGTGCATCAAGTGCGCTCCGTGGTCGCAATCTACCTAGGCAAGCCCGTGCCACAGGTGGTCCAATTCTTTATCAACGGCGACACCATGGGGATGCTGTAGGTTCAAGCTCAAGGCCGGTTGAAGAGGAAGATGGCAGGAGAGGGGAAGAGTTTAATGAAGATTTGGAGATGGATGATGAAGAGATTGAGGATGACTACGGCGAATCTCCTCCTACTCCTCATGACAATGCACAAAGTAGTGTTGCAGGCAATAGGGAAGATGATGCAAATTCAGATTATGATTGTTGATGGCTTGATGCCTTGATGGAGAGTTGTAGTTGTTTTGTAACTTTGATTGTCTTGGACTCTTTGTCTTTAACTCTGTGATGCACTATGCAGTAGTAGTACTATGTGATGGTCTATCTTGGCAATATTATGCTAGTTTTTTCTCTCAGTTTCATCATGTCAATTGTCAACTCAAAAGCTTATTTTATTTCATTTCATCATTTCAAGTTTACAAATATGAAATTACAAGTCAATGCTCAATTGCTTAGTATTCGGTAATCATTTTACAACTTTACATGCTAATGTTTGCTATCTTTCTCAATGGCAGGAACATATGGCTTCAATGGCTTTGATCTTGTATTCCTCTGAAGCCGCTTTCTATTGTTTCTCTCTACAACTTCATCTTGGATGGAGGTGCTTGGCTACCTACAAAAAGAGCAAAAGAATGGCAAGCTCATCAAGGTATGCAATTGTCATTAACCTCTCTCTATATTGTTGTTTTAGTCAAGTAGTCAAATACTTATCAATTGAACCGTCTTAGCTCGCCTTGCCTCGTCTAGAGGACGACTAGACGCCCGCCTCGACGACTAGGCGTCCTGACGCCCCTTAGGCGCCATGGTCGCCGAGGTCGCCGTGACAACCTTGGTCGCTAGATGTTCCAAACAAAATGAAGATTTTCTTGTGGTGGCTGGCGTTGAACAGTTTGCCGGTGAAATAAAAATATCAAAAGAAGGGGGGTGGATCTGGAGACCCTATGCCCGATTTGCCACTGTTTGGATGAGGATACAGCACACACCTTTTTCAAATGCAAGTTTGTGAAGCAATGTTGGCGGGAGCTTCGACTTCAGGAGGTGTGGGAATCTCTAGCATCTGCCATTTCAAGCTATGCAATGTTTGATCTTTTGTGGAATTTGGACTATGACACCTAGCTGAAGGGGGTGGTTTTCCTTTGGGACTGGTGGGGGAATGAAATAAGCTTAACGTAGGTGGTAAGAGAAGGCATGCTGCAGAGGTGTGCTATATGATACAGAATCATGTTTTGGAATTCAAAACGATGGTAGACATGAAGGAAAATCAGTGTATTCGTTCGCCTGGAAGATGGACACCGCCAATTACTCCTTTCTTGAAAGTGAACACGGATGCATCTTTTAATCTGGTAAATAGAACAGGGGGTTGGCGCTTCATAGTGAGAAATGAAAATGGTGATTTCGTAGCGGTGGGAGCTGGTACCTTAAAAAATATGCAACATGCTTTCCATGCAGAGACAGAATCAGTTCATCGTGCAATCTAGGTGAACACTGCAGTGGGTGTGGGACGTGTCATTTTGGAGATGGATGCGATAAAACTAATAAAGGCACTGAGATCTACAGAGTTTGATTATTCCGATGTGGGAATCCTCATTAAGGATCTTAAGATCATGTTAGCTTGTAATTTTCTTGAGTTTAAACTCTCAGCATGTTTGAGCGAGTGTAATAAGGTTGCCAATTGCCTAGCAAGGCATGGGGTGTGTGCTGGTCTCGAGTTTGTCATCTGGACAGAAAACATCCCAGTTTTTGTGTCGGGTTTGGTGACCATTGATTTAGCCATGTCCAATGTTTAATGGAATCCTTTATTCAAAAAAAAATTTCTTTGCCCAAACCAAACCAAATCAACTTGTTTTCGATACAAACCCAATCCAAACCAAACCATTAGCTGTCTCAACCCATTTCCATCCATTCAAAGCCAATCCAAATTAAAACCCAACCCGTGTCACCCGTTCCAATCCAACCCATTACCAAGCCTAGTAGGAGGCTATTGGGGATGGAGGAGAAGGGGACTGGAAAGGAAAGGAGTTGGGGTGTGGTCATGTAGGATGCAACAAGAAGGGATCGTAACTCAAAGTCCAACAACTCGGGAGTGGTCAGGGTGGGATTTCATGATTTTTTTCCCTAAATAAACTATTTTTAAATTGTCTTACAAAAATAACCCTCAATCGCCAGCCCACCAGATGATTAGGCTCAAACGCACGGTGGGCCAATGACTAGCTAATGTGGGAGGCCCAGGGAGGCCCAGTCACACGATGGAACCATGACTAGTGCCTTGGTCTACCACGTGTCTCAGCCGTGAGCTGGTGGCGCGATTGAGGCCTATGCCGGACATAGTCATCGGTGTAGAATGCGACTAAGTACAGTCGTGTTAGTGATATGCCTTATGAGGTAATCATGGAGATGATTGTACCACGTTCATGTTTATGAATTTCTACTACTTAAATATTAGAGTTGGTAATGGTGTGTCCTCCCACATTCCTCTATATCCGTTAGATCAACAAGCAGATCACCAACGGCCAGATCGCGCGGAAGGCAACCCTCTCCTCTCTCCTCCCACGCTCCGCCCTTGATCCCTCTCCTCTCCACCGCCTGATGCAGTTTACTCCTCTTCCCCGGTTCCCCTCTAGCCTCTTCCCCACGATCAAGCAAAAACTGCTCCCTTCACACCACCCCACACGCGGAGCAGAGTAGGCCACCCTGGGTGTTTTGCTCCTGTTGGAGCGCCGCGCTCGCCATCGACCTCTCCGCCTTCTGGCTCTACAACCTCAAACTGGCCCCTCCGCGATCTCGCCGCCGATGGTCGTGCTCATCGTTGACGAGTCGGCGAAGACGCCGGTGACGGCGGGAACTAAAGTGAAGTCATCTCCAAAGGGGAAGGCGAGGACGGGCCCGGGTGCTGCAACAGTGGCGCTCCCGTCGCTCACGCAACCGGAGTGGGAGAGAAGAGGAGGTGTGGAGGAGAGGGGCGAGGTGGATCTAGGAGGAGTCCAGGGGGTGGTTCATCGGGTTCAAATCGCGCGTGAGATCCCATCCAACCCTCGCCGCCGCCTCGGGCGCAGCGATTTATGGCTAACGATCTACCGGCTGCTGTTGTTGAAGGAGCTCGGGGGACAGCGACGGCATGCCAGCGATGGTCGCGGAGGTGGCACTGCCCTTTTCATCCTCCTCGGGGTCGGCGATCTGGTCGCACCGCCGTGACGAGATCACCTTCGACCGCCTCCACAAGGTACCGCCACCGCCCAGCCCTGCCCCTCTTGAATTCGATCCGATCTGGGCTCTCACCCAGCCGCCCGGGCCGTGGTTGGTGAAACCTACCCGAGCTTCATTCCATGGATCGAGGCGTTGTCTCGATTCGGTTGGCTTGGCCCGATCAAGGCAATTTCAGCCGATCGCCTAGGTTGTGCTACCATCTGTAGCTTCGGAGGGGGCGATTTGATTGGTCTTCTCTCTTGTGGAATTACATGATGAGTGCTCAAGTGGTCGGGTTAGATTGGATTTTGCTTCTGACCTCTCAGCTGCATGAGCTCAGCCTCTGCGTAATGATGCTATAGTATTGGGTGGGTAGAGCAGCTAAGAGTTAGACAGATTCGAGGTGGAAATGTGTGGGGCATGAGTGAGTTACCCGAAGTATCCAGTTGATTTATTTGTCTTGTTCGAACAATTGGATATGTTGGATTTGGGTGGTTCTTGATGTCATTGCTTGACCGATCAAGTGATGGGAGCAATTTGAATTCTGAAGAGTAATTATTGGAGCTTGGTTAGGGCAATAGGGGAGCATTACTACATGATGTCTTAGCCGTTACGGTTCTCTAGGGCCATCTCAGTGTTTGACTAGCCCAAGTGGTTTGTGCGTCACCACTATCCAGTGCGTTATATGTTAGCCGCATAACTTCCGGTTTGATGTAGACGACAGGGTTGTGCTCAGCATTTTTTTTCTGGACTGCTCTCTTCATCGGTTAGGTGACTAAAATGTTTTTGATTCGATGTTGCCATTGCCAAATTGTAGCTCACAAGTTTTGATCTAAGGTAGGAACAGGAAGGTGTGTAATTGTTCGTACGATGTAGAATTCTCTTGTCAGGAGTTCTAGCTACAACAGATGGATGGAGAAAGTGTTTTTTTTTCTACGAGGAGGAAACTGTATTGGATTTGAAGGCATTAATTACTTTTATAGTTAAGACCTTAATTACTACTTGAATTGGACTTGAAGACGTTAATTAAGCTAGGCTGCCAATTGTTTCATCCGGATAGCATGCATGTGTTGATGGATATTATTAGACCTCCACATATCCAGTCGGATGGCTTTATGTTTTCTTGGAGTCTAATTGTATTTTAGCATCTACTATATTGTCCATCTTAAGAATAAGGCAGAGATATGATTATTAGTATAGGACACATAGAACCGAAATCTAAAAACATATTAGTATAATCTTCAGTTATTTGTACAGTGCATTGCTAATATGCATGTTTGCGTTTTTGTAAAACTCTTACATTAGCTTGTCAAATTTTTCTACCATTGTTGTTCTTATAATAGATGCCAAGGTCATGATATGATTATGAAGCCCGTGTTGTTACTAGGCCAACAATTAATTACTTCCATATAATTGAACTCTTATCGTTCTATCCTAATTATGATTTGATTTATGACAAATTTACCAAATGATGTATATTTATATTTTACATAAAGGTGTACAGTACATATCTATGGTCGTTGATCCCAACTCTTGGTATTTGGGAACATTTTCTTATGTGCAACATTGTTTCTTGATTTGATCTCTACGTGAAAATTCCAAAATTTTATTTTGCTGTTAATATATCAAAAATACTTATGTTGTTAGCATGTTGTCCAAGATCATGATATTCTTGACACCATGATCTCTGAAACCCATACCAACCATATTTTTGTTTCCATGTTCTCCACGTCTACCACCATGATCTCTGAAAACAACCCTGAAGCATTGAGAAACGCCTTTAAATTCAGTCAGAAGATCACACATTGTTGCAGAGGTAGCAACATTTCTGTAGAGCTTCTGATTGTCAAGCAATTCAGAAAACTAACAAAAACATTTGGATGTGATGAGCACGCTCGCTAATAACTATTTTTAGAACTATTTTCTCTGGTAAAACTTATTGAATGTAGTATTTTCTGGAATGTGCCAAAGTGAGGCGGAATTGTTGCTACACTGTTATTCCACCATATCAACAACGTAGCAAATCAGAGTTTCTTCCTTGGTAGACTTCATATCAACATACCCGAATAAGTTGCATAATCTAATGTGCTTGAGTGTAAGATCAGATCGCAAACTGACTATAGTTCTATGAAGAGGTCTTTGCATCGGCCCCATCTTCTTTTATTTTGATATTTCTTGGTCTTGTCGTTATCAGGAAGTGGATGCTGCTAAATTTCTGATTGTTCTCACAAAAAAAGAAAAAAAGAAGAAGATTTGTGATTGTGACTGACAGAACTTGCTGATTGTTACTTTGTTAATAGGGCTTCTAGAACAGATTTTTCTTATGCCTATCAAAGGTAGGTATTGAGTTAACATCACCTCTATATTATATTAGGCAGTAGGCACCTCCTAGGATTGACTTATGCTTCAGTATTGTACAATTTGTTCCTGGTTGGTTATCAGATCCAATCAGCATAGTGCCTTTTTGGTGATTTTCATTCTCTGTTCTTTTCATTTTTCATTTTTTTTGTGAATGGGCTGTTTAGTTGGTGATGTTGCACTTATTTATTTGGTACTTGGGAGAATCCGTTGTTTTGTTTTGCTATGTGCTATTGCCTTACTGGTCATCTAAAGTCAATGTTTACATCTGCTATATGTTGGAGATACTTGGCCATTGTTTGAGGACATTGTGAATTGACTAAATTTTAGTTCTGTTGGCTTTTCTATATGTTTCAAATCTAAGTCATTTGAGCAAGCTGGCTCGTAGAAACAATACAGCTAGTAGAATTGATGAAGCTGACAAATTACGTACGGTCTTCCTTGCAATGGAAGATGCGAGAGTGGTGCTCATCAAACTCGCTGACAGACTGCACAACATGAGGACGTTTGATTCATTGCCCAAGATCAAACAGCTGTGCTTCGCAAAGGAAACACTGGAGATATTTGCTTCCTTGGCAAATCAGTTGGGGATCTTGAATAGGAAGGAACAACTTGAAAATCTGTGCTTCAAGTATCTTTACCTAGTAGAGGAATACGAGGAACTGTCATCCAACCTTCTCGAGTTCTACAACAGAGATATGATTGCAGCTACAATAAGGCAAATGGAACAAGTCCTTCAGGTGAGAGGACTATCCTATCATGCTATATCGGGGAGGCACAAGAGCATGTATAGCATCTACAGCAAGATGACAAGGTAATCTCGTGTATGTCCCCCATTGCCCAACAAGCACATTTTGTCTTACGATCTTTGAGGTAAGCACTTAATTTTGCTTGAATTAATTCATTTTATGTGTTGTCCATGGTATTCATTATTGTACATTTCAACATCCACTTTTTTTCATAGGGCGTCGATGCCAACTCACTGCAAGAAACTTTGGAAGCCTAGCTGCATCCATGAGCAATTGCAGATCAACATCTTGGTAATGTCTGCTTAAACCGTTCCACATTCAAGCACCATTGCTTTCAATCTTTTCATCCTTATAATTCCAAGCCCACTAACAGGTACCATGTTGCACATCCACTCATGCAACATTCCTCTCTCAACCTCGCAACGCTTTCACTCAAAACGGGACTTCCAAAGAGATCATTTGATAATCTTCTTACCGCATGATCTTATTCATTAGCAACCTGATGCCACCCTATGTGAATTCTTACTAAAATTTACACTTTGCTTCCAACTAGCACCTAGGTTATTTTTTCCTGAATGATTTCAACGTGCTGGACCAGCTGCAGCACCTCTAGATGCTCGGTTGTTTACACTGCTAGATGGTCTATGGCTTCCCTGAAGATCCTACTCTTGTGATTAAGCACCAACAAATATATTTTTGGAGTTAAGCATTGGGCAGAGATCATTTGATAATTCCATTTCAGTTAATGTAAAATTTGACAAGTTGGAGATGAGTGGCTTAAAAGTTAAGATATAAGCAAATAGGTGTGCCAAATAAAGTTGAGTGGTTTTCTACTATTGCAGCTTGCTGTTTCTAATTGAACTCTCGCTCTTTTAGTTCCTTTGTCCATGGAAGAGATACAATTTAGAATAATGTATTTTTTTATCTGATCACATGATTAAGTAAGTCTTTTTCTAATTATGAGAAATCCAGTATGGATTTCCAACCATCCAGAGTTTTATTGATTGTAAGTGCTCATTGTTTTAAGGTTTTTGCAGATTTTTACCATTACGTCCACTATTGAGATAGCATAACCAGATTGCAAAAGATGAGGGAACATTGAAGGGCAATTGAATGTTTGCTGATAAATGATGTATACATATACTTCTCAACTCTAATTCTCTCATTTCTTGATGCATTCAGTTCTTGATTTGAGCAACTTTAGTTCTTACGTGCAGATTTGCCATGGCTAAGGCATGAGGCCCTCCGGATCCAAGAAGGGGTAGAGAGTTAGCGGTCATGAGGGCCGAGAAGTAGCAAGATGCTCCTGGTGTCGATGGGGCGAGTTCAGGATTCTAGATGGTTGAGGTCAACAACCTCTTTGTTGGTTGTCATGTTTTCTTATTAAGCAATGAAGTCCTATTTATTGATTATCATATTATCAAGTTGAAGCAAAAGGACATATTTATCATGTTGTGTCATACCGTACAAAAATTCTTGCATGCGTGAAGGTTGCAGATAACTTTATAGCATTGGCATGATTTTACATGGCATGGGCACATAACATTGAAGCATATAATTGATTACACTCTTTGTTTGGGATTACATAGCATCGTATGGGCGCTTGGTTGTTGGTTTACCTTAAAACTTTCATTGGTTCTAACTACAAATATGCACAACTAAAAGAACTGTTGGGTCTAACTTCAAATCTGTGCCCAAACTTTTCGACATAAATTTCTGTTGTTTGCTTTCTTTGAACAACAGTTTGAGATGCTCTTGCTTTGAACACTGAAAAGGCTAGGATTTTTCTTGCTTCCCTCCGACCCCTACAGGAATCCAAAAAACATGATATATTGTTTCAAATAATCGATGGATATTGAAGTATACTATGAAAAAATGTTGTTTGCTACTGTTCATTTATAGAATTGTCACACAGAGTGCTTGTTCTATCATGTTGCACTATTGTGATGCTCGTAGATATATGTATCACTATCTTTTAATTGGTTGATTTGCTTCATGTGTTAAAAAAAACATTATTTCGTGCACGATTTGAGATTCTGTTGCAGCGTACGGGCACCCTACTATACTATGCAAAAATTAACTTTTCGTTACAACGCACGGGCACATGACTAGTTATAGAATAAAATGTAATTATGTTCCTCGGATGAATTATTATTCATAAAGATTAGCAAGTATGTGACTTGTTGGTGACGCTTTTTATTTGATGTATGATATCATTATAAAAGATCCCTGGTCGGATGTTACTAGTCGGGACACTAGTGACTTATAAACAAGCACATGTATTGATTGATGACCATGTTTCACCGGTGATAGATATGGGGATATCAAATCAATAATGTAAGCATATGTTAGAGAACATGATGTTGGATTGACACACTTTGAGATGTTATGTTTCATGTGTCATCAGTTGGTCTCAAGCAATAATGATGTATAATCCTTAGACCTGAGATCGGTATAGTTTTCTAAATATGTAATAGTACACTTAGGGGTTACCAAACGCTACTCTGTAACTTGTTAATTGTAAAGGTAGCTTTTTGGGTATGCTATGAAACATGCGGAGAGATGTGAATGGTCGGATATGTGATTTGCCCCTCCTAGCATAACAAGAGAGATATCTCTAACCCCTCAATATGCTTGGATAAAGGAAGTGCATGGCTATACCACAAGTGGTCGAAGAGTCGATCACACAAAGTTATTATGAGGATCCCCGGATTATTTCTATAAGACCGAGGCCTTCCCGGTTTTATGGAGATAACTCTGGGCCTCAAGTAAATGAATTCCAAATTAACTCCATCTAAGTGAGAAGGCTTGATTGAAACTAGAGCCCCGGTGATCATACGTACCGCTCCTCTGTAAGTACTACATGATGATCGGTTCCTTAAACAATCAAAGTCCACACTTAATAAGTTAAAATGGAATTCACAAACAGCGAGCATGAGACCATGGTGGCTTCCAAGATCAGTGACCAACACGCTCATACTCTCATTCAACGTCATTCAAAGTCATACAACATTCATACATTGATAATCCAAAAGACATACTTCATAATAATTAAGTCTACAACTATTACCTGACGGCCAACCGGCCAAATTCAAATAAGAACAATAAGTAGCAGCGGAAATGATATAGATAAACCAAAAGTCCAGCAAAGGTGTGCCCCATAACCCATGGCAACCGACTGGGAGTTAAATAATAGCACTACTCGTCAGCGTCGCCTAAACCGGCGCTAACGAGCTCATCGGGCTCGAAGTATTCCTCACCTGAATTTGCAGCATCCGGGTTAAGTACAAATGTAGTCGCAAGTCTTATACAAATAAAAATATTTATGCTAGAGTTTATTCCAAAGGATGGCATTAGTGACTTAGATTTGCAGAAAACGCAACAACTTACATTCCTAGATCATCTAGTTTTCAAAAGCCATTTTGTAAACCATTTCTTAAGAAAAAGAGTTCACAAGACATAGATAATTGTATAGATCAATCAATATCAAAATGGCTGTTCACTTTGATAAACTAAGATGCATGAACATCCCATTCATGTCGAAACCAAGTTATAACCATGTCAACTTTTAAGTTCAAGTCTAACGATGACGCATACCAAACCAAGTGTTGTCCATAACCGTGGACACGACTATTCGAATAGATTAAACTCTGCAGAGGTCTACTACTTTACCCACACGACTCAATTAGCCCGTAAGCCTCCAGATAATGATACACTTCCTTAGGTATGTTGGCCGAGGAAATCGAGATTTGGTACTTTTTAGCAAGAAAGCTTTATTGAGTTAGACCACCCATACGAGATGAAACCCCAACTTAGTACATATGCATATAGCAAATGCTAAGCGGGCACGCATGTTGTGCCGGAGGGGCCAGTGTAAGGTAGTTAGTATGTTGGTTGTTCCCCCAACATATGTAATCGTGCTCCCATGCATAGTATATATTACACTGGTTCCTAAGGAACATAGGATTTCACGGTCTCTATGTCCCCACACCACCTGCGGTCTAAACCAATGAAACCTTCCCCTTACTTGACCGAACGGTACCCATATCCCGTGTGTGATAGCATGATCGGTACATGGAATGACAGCCCATGGCTCTGTCCTTAACGGTCTGGACAAGACAATCACAAAACCGAGTCTCGTGCATAACAGCACCCACACTACCAATCACTTGTCCAGACCCAAAAACCATTTAACATAACCAAGTTTAATTTAAGAATCAGATACAACGATCTCGACAAAAGGAAAAATATGAATTGTTATGTGTTTCCCACAATCGACGAGCTAACCTCGTCGATGGATCTATTGCGTCTACTAGACTTGCAATGGCTAAGCACTCAACCCACAAATACATAACATCACAAACATCTATCTTAAGCATATGTAGGATGGAATAATCAAGGATAACCAGCAAGTATAGGACATAACTAACTAACACATAACAAATTGATATACGAAAAATAGCATGCAAGCAATATCATTTGCATTCCAAACACTAGCTTATCAAAACGGATCAACATGATGCAAAAAGAAAGTTCAAATGATGTTTGCCTTTTATAAGTTTAGTTGCTCACTCTCGGTGGCGAATGAGTCCACATCGATCGCTTCGGGCTCTATAGAATTAAGGCACCGATAAACACCGAGAAATACCACAAAAATCAAATAGCTTAAAAATGCATGGATTTTCTACAATGTCTAGTGCATGATTTTAGATGAATTTAGGTCAAAGAATTATTCCATTTGGATTTAGTATGTGAGAGTTATGGTGGTTTGAATCTCGGATTTCTGGAAAATCCAAAAAATTAGAATTTGTTACTGTTCATTCGAATTAGAAGTTTTGGTGAAATTTTGCAGAGTAGTGGGGAATACAAGGATTACATAGATAAATAGTGGATAAAATTATAAGACCAAAATAATTTGGTTCATCTCATTTGGAGTTTTTATGAATTAGTTATGAATTTTCAAAGTTAATAACAATTTATAGTGAATTTTCAAAGTTAATAACAATTTATAGTGTAAAAATAATTCAGTTTTGGATCCCTCTCCACAAACTATATTTTCTGGGATAGAGACATATTTGAAACCTATTTTAGAATAAAGCTCAGTTAAAATGAAAATTAACAAAATTGGTCTCATTGGATTTGGAGTTAAGATGATTTAGTTATGCATTTTTGAATTTTTTTTAAATAATCTATTTTTTATTCAAAATTTCAAAAATATTCCGGCGATATTTTTTTTTACGGAAATATACGTCTGTCGCCCAATGGTTGGGCGATTGAAGTGGAATCGCCGAAACAGGTTAGGCGGGTTCTGTCGCCGAACCGTGAAGGCGATTGAAATTGAATCAAGAATAGAAGGGCGATCAAACCATCGCCCAAACCCTAGGACATTTCGATCGCCTATGATCGGGCGACAGTCGCCCAACCCTAAGGCGATAGGAGGTCCAGTCGCCCAACCCTAAGGCGATAGGAGGTCCAACTGCTTTTTACTTTTTAATTATTGTTTAATTGAGTTGTAATGAATATTACATTTTGTAGGTGAATTAAATTTAGCAAATCTGATTGTATCATGTTATTTATTTTGAAAATAATAGTGTTGTGACGATGTTGGTTGGTCTGTTTGTTATTTTCGTACAATATCATGGGTACGAAATTTGTCAGACTCGCAATAACATTTTGTGATCGTTGTATATTGTTGTAGTGCGGTAAATTTCTGTTGAATTTTGTGAGGATGATTGAAATAGTAATGATATGTAAGTACAAAGGTAAGTGATATTACGATGCGCGAGGGAGTCTCTCCTCGATGAAGTCATCTGAACGTATATGCGTATGTAGGCACGTAGTCGATGTCGTACTTTATGGAGCTTATACAGAATATGAGTGAAGGGGCTGAGAACGCTCGTTGTGATTATGAAGATGCCCTAAAATATGCAGGATTCAATGTCGGTGCGAATGGTTCTTTACGGGATTCCACTAGAAGAGGCATACTTGGAATATAGTCTTGCTTTGATGGGTCTCAGGAACTGTAACTACATTAGAGTCCGCAGATGAAGCACGCCACACGTAGTCACATGGCATGATGGTTCGCTAATTGCTTTAGTCATCCTCGCTACTACTACGGTACATTGTGACACAAGCATCTGGACCATGTAAGTATACATGCCTTTAGGGATAGTAAAAACATGGGGGTAGGACGGGGACTACTACGTAATGACTCGACCTCATCAAGGACGGGGCTATTTTCCTTCCTTGCTAGCTCGGCGTTGAACTCCTCGCCGGCCTTCCCTTCCCTTGTCACGAGAGTGTCCACGCCGGTCGGTATATCAAGTCATCCATATCCTGCGATTCCATGATGTAAGTGCACCGTATATTTAAAATTGTAAGAAGGATTTACATTCTTCATAACTCACGTCGCCGTCTGATTTACGCCGGCCGGATCGGATACGCTGCGGGCGGCCGCTCACCAGATGAGTTTTCCTTGCCCTTGTCGCGGACCGCCCACGTCGGTCTGGTATGTCGAAGTCATCCATGTCCCGCGATTCCGTGATGTAAGGGCACCGTATAGTGAAAATCGTAAGAATGATGTAAATTCTTCCGTAACTCACGCCGTCCATACGGATTACACCGGCGCATCAGATCTGTTGTGGCGGCCGGGTCAACCGCATGGCCTTGCCTTTGTCGCGGATCGTGCACGTCGGGCTAGTATGTCAAGTCGCCCATGTCCCGCAATTGTATAATGGATGTAAGTACACCGTGCGAAACCTTACGTAATAAGGATGTAAACTCTTCATAAGCGACGTCATCGATATGGATTACGCCGGCGTATCTTGGGCTCGCTTGATTGCCTCCTCAATAGGGTCCGAGACGTAAGGTTTCCACCGCACGAAGTTCTCGCCCGCATGAATAGTTTAGCATGTACTTCGCCGATGAATGCCCTGTCGTACATCTCCCGCCGCCGATCCATCGAAGAAGTGGCAAGACATCTCGGCCGCCATTACGTGGGATGAAGTTAAAATTTGAAGAATTCAACGTTGGGAGAGGAAAATTGATATGCGTGAAAGAGACGCTTACGATATAGTGCCCGCATGTGTAATACGCCGGAGCGCGGTGTCGGTGTGTGGATCAATGATCTCTGCGGTTCGCCACACACACACACCGCGGGATCGGAAAACGTGGTGGTCCGAGCATCTTTCATTGATTTATCTGGGTATTGCAGGTGTTTCCTCTTCTGCTTAAGCCAATTTTGCTTCTGCAACATCCTCGCGTAGAAGTGTCTCGAAGAGTCCATAGCTGGGTATCTGTTGTGTAGTGTTGTGTAGAGTTGGGTTTGGTTCAACCCCCTTTTATAAGGCCCATGGTTGGCATGGTGTGGTTAATTCATGCAGAGCAGAGAGTCCTGTTTTTTAATTCTGAAAAGCTGAGGAGGTAGAGTGTTGTCATGTCCATTTGGAAAGCTGGCGAGGCATAGTATTGTCATGTCTTACTTTGTAGTGAGAAGTCATGCCTTACTTTGCGGAGTGTTGTCTTATCGGTCTGAAAAGCTGGCGAGGCAGAGTGTTGTCACGTCTTTCTTTGCAGAGTCTTGTCTTTTCGGTCTTAAAAGCTGGCGAGGTGGTCAGGGTTGTCAAGTCGATCTGAAAAGCCCCGTGTGGTCTTGTCACTGCAGAAAGCTGTCTCCTTTGGTCTTATCACTGCGCAAAGCTGCCCCGTGTGGTCTTGTCACTGCGCAAAGCTGCCCCGTGTGGTCTTATAAGTGCGCAAACCTGCTTTGTTAGTCTCCCCCTGCGGGCCTATAAAATGCACGCCCCACGCTCCGAAATTAGGACCACTCGACCCTTGAAACCGTAGGAAGAAGAACCTTCTCCATTTTACAGTAACATACAATGGTAGACGCCCAGGGACCAGTCCAACTAGGGTCACCGAAGTGGGACCTTCTCCCTGAAAGGATGGAGGACTTCGGCCCTAACCACCGGTTGATGCCGAACAAGCGTGCTCAACCTAAGTGGCCGAAATGCGGACACGGGGAGGACGCTATCGTGCAGGTCATAGACGGCCCTTTCGATAGTGGACGGCGTTTCTTTCGATGCCCATACTCTGGGGTAAATAGTTTTGTTTATGTTACTGGTAATACATCCTCCATACTTACCGTCCCTTGTAGAAGATGGCGAAATGCAACTTCACCCGCTGGATCGATCCTCCCCATGAACGACATGTTGTGTGGTACGTGGATGTATTGTGGAACCGAATCTTTGATTTGCAAAGCACAAATTGACGATCTCAACGAGCAAAATGATGACCTCCGCCAACAGATGCAACATGAGAGGGCAATGAGGAGGTCGTGAACATAGGAAGTTCCTATGATCCCGCATCTTCTTTGTGCCAACCCTAGTCGCATATGTGCGTGCCACTACAACGATAGCTACCACGCCCGAGGCGCCTAACCGAGAACACTCTATGTGGGTTGCGAGAGGCACCTTCTACAATTAGGCAGGGGCGGAGAAGCTCGTACGTCGCTAGTGTCCCCTTCTGTATGCACTTATGTTGAATCTCATGAAGCATGTAACTAAATGGTGAACGCGTTATTGCGGTTGCCTTTTATCGAGTTGACATGTTGCATCGAGATAGTCTCCCCTTCTCTACGCAATTACATTCAATCTCGTAACGTATGTAAGTAAATGGTGGACGCGTCATTGCAGTTGCCATTTATCGAGTTCACTTTTGCATCGAGGTGTCGTGTGCATTAAGCTATAGGCGTTGATATGCATTGAACAAACATGCATTATATGAAAGAGTATACACAAGAACGCAAAAGTAATCCAGGCATCATATATTAAGTGCAAAATTCAAGTATCACATAACGAAGAAATGTACTGGCCAAGGCAACAAGACGCCTCTACTAGCCCCCTAACCGCACTCCTCAAAGATCCTCCCGCCGCCTTCGCCTTCCACCTCGCGTCCTCCTCTACGGGCTCGCTTCGGCGCCTTCCTCTACGCTGGGTGTCGGGACCTCGGCCCCGAGAGGGAAAGACGGTCTGCAGCCCTAATCTGACGAGGATCGAGAGGCAAAGGGTGGACAAGATCGGTTGCTGTGGTGGGTGCCGGGCGCACTGAGAAGCCGTGGAGTCGGATGAACCTCGGCCGGGTGTGGGCTGAGGTGTGGGCTGAGGTGCCGGGTCCTCGTCCACCAAGAAGTCATGCGTGTCCTCGTCCTGCGCGTCCTCGTCCGGCGTGTCCACGTGATGCACGTCCACGTCGTCATAGGGCAATGTACCTGCACAGCAAAATATTGTTAGTTAATAAAAAAAACGCGAAGCGTGTTGACAAACAGAGAGGTGAGTACCCTCGGCTAGCGCCATGGCGCGTAGAAAGCTGTCCACACAGAAGTGTGGCATGACGTAGTGCGACGCTGCCGGTGTACGGGGTTGTCCGCAGGCGGACCCTCCGACATCCTCAGGCCTCGGCGGTGTCGGACGTGGTCTGCTCGAGCCAGCCTCGTCAGGGCGTGTCAATGTCGGACGTGGTGCGCTTTCGAGCCTCGTCGAGCGGCGTGCTGATGTCGGACGTGGTCCGGCCGACCTTCCGCCATTGTGGTGGTGCTGACGGCCGACGGACGGACGGATCGCGGAACCAGCCGAGCGTGCCAACCTCCGGAGTTTAGTGCACGACAACAGCCGAAAATACGTGTGGCTCGGCCGTCGAAAATGACGGATAACTGGCCGTGTCTCGCGTGTGCCCTCCACACCGTCCGTGAACTCTCGCAGCCAGAGCCATGATCGTCGCGAAGCTCGGCAAACCATGCCCGCCACATCGAAAAAGAAGACACGGTGAAAATTGTAATGGCGGATACCACAAGCGAAATTTTTGGAGTTGGATGTAACGCATCGCGTTGCACGCCCCGCGCTAAATGCATTGTGGTGTCGGTTTGCCGGTGCCGGACACGTGGTGCGGGCTCGTCTGCGGCGAGCACGAGCTTGGTATGCGTGTCCGAGGAGCGCATCAAAGCAAATGTACTCGCTATAGCTCGTGTGGTCGAGGGATGTCCTCGCACACGGTCCTCAGTAGTCGCCCTCCCGCTGCGCTACCCACGGGTCCATCCTACTCCCCGGTTTGTGCGCGGGCGACTCTTCCCATCAAGTCGCAAGACGTAACATGTAGTTAGCAATCATGCGAAGAGACGACAACAAAACAACTCATGTATGCCGATTACTCACGAAAGCGTTCTTGGGCATCGCACGCCTAATCGTATCGAACCTCCTATCAGAGGCGAATCGCGCATCACACGATCGCGCCTGTAGTCCTCCACGAAGACGTCGAAGACAAGCACCTGCGGGTCACCAAGATTTCGGTCTCGCAGTACGCCGAGGACAGACCGTGGGGAGCGCGGAAAGTAACTCGAGGCGAGTATGGCTCCCAAATAACGCCGTCCGCCGTGGAGGCGGTCAAATCGCTTCCATTTAACGGCTCAGATGCCCGTGTCACCGTGACGCGTTTAACTGCACTCGCAACAAACACAAGATATTAGGTACGACGATCGGTAATATGAAGAAATTAGTCATGGGAAAGAGTACGCATCGCCACCGGCACGAGAGAGAGCCCATCGCCGCCGGTCCACCTCGCTCGTTGTACATCTCCGGCCCATACGGGCTTGCCGTTGCTCATCAGGGGCCGCCCGAGGCTAAAGCGCCAAACGACCACAAGCGCGAGAGAGAGGACACCCGTGAGGATGGAGTTCGGTCTCGCCCTCAAGCACGCGGCCGCACAAGCCGCGATAGGTGGCGCAAGTACGGCCGACCCGCCGATCTGGGGCCCTCCCGTCGGTGATGGTTCCTAGGCGACTGCGATGAGCCTCGCGTCGACGGTGTCGCTGCGGATCTTGGTGAACAAAGACCCAACCAAACAGCCACAACAAGTACGCCTCGGTGGCGTGACACCCGTGGTCGTCAAGGTGAGGTCCATTCGCCGACACATGCACAACGAAAAATATAGTAAGACCCTGTCTGACGGAAAGGACGGTAGCGACACTACTAACGAAAGCACGGTGTGGAACACGTGCGAATCTGCGACACCACCGCAAGGGCGGGCCGTGCCTCTGTGCCTCTAGAAAGACGTAGTACCCGGCCGCCAACACAGGTGGGAGGACTCCCTGAAACCTGGCCAGAAGGTCCTCGCGCCAGTTGTCCGGAGGCTCCTGCGGGAAGGCGGCACCTCCCGCGATAGGGAGGCCAAGAAGCAGGGAGACGTCCTGCAGGGTAGGGGCCATCTCCCCGAATGGGAGATGGAAAGTGTGAGTCTCTGGTCGCCACCGGTCCACAAGAGCTGCGGCCAGGAGCGGTCAAACGGAAGCGTGGATCGCTTAGCCCTAAGATGGACGCATGGGCGTCTCCGTCGTTGCGATCGCTGGTGTCTTCTTGGCTTGTCTCGTCGTGGCCTACACCATCCGGTGATAGGTAGTAGACCAAGAGCGCCACTGCTGGCGAATAAAAGGTCAAGACGAAAGGTACGCTTTCATGAGAAGATAGTGTGGACGATACTAACTCGTTCGTCCAGGTGGGTCTAGCCTCCAGCCACCCGAGGTGTCCGCGGCGGATCACCCTGAACACGATCGCGTCGGCGGCCCCTCCAGATGAGGGACACGACGCGACGCCGATGTAATCGGTCGATGCGCTCCAGAGGCCAAACTCGCCCGATCCGTGAGCCATACCTGCAAAACAACTTTAAGTTAGCAAATACGCGGAAATAAAACATCGAGTGTAACGAATGAGTAAATTTAACTTGCAAACAAACAAATCAAAGAGTACTAGGCTACCAGGACAGTCTTTGAAAAACTAACGAAAAAAAGTTATAGTACTACCACACTTAAATAAACATTACGTGCAACATACGATACATGTCTTACGGCATTACGTACATCAAATGAAAATTGGGTAGTAGCGAGCAGCTTACATAAACAATACAAAGTACAAATGACAATGTGCATCGATTTGTAATTTTGGTCCCACTTTGCTGCAGGAAGAAGTGCTAATGCAAACCATAGCAGTTGACTACTCCTCACCGGTGCCTTGCATCGTTCTGGGTCAGGTGCCCCTCCCGCCACAAGGTTCGCGGCGTCTACCCAACGCCTGCTTGTGCTTCGTCCATATCATTGGTATACGACGACTCTGCCGACGACCCTTGCTACCCTTCAGCATGCCAATATCCGGAATCCAGATCCTATTTGCAATATCCAAGGTGGCGGTTACCCACAACCCCGAAGCCCCTAAGCTCGCCACCACACTGCACCACCCTCTCCTTCAAGAAGTACTCGGACATAAAGTTCAAAGGGTCCATCGCAAGACACCGCATGCGGCGAGCACATGAGAGCATGGCTTGTGTAAGAGCTTCGGTTTGTTGCATGTACAGCTAGGCTCGTTGACATGATCTCCAAGGCATACCTCGTGGGTGACAAGAGAACGAGCCGCCCCAAATCCGCTCTATCCGCAAGAGCACGCCGAAACGATGCTCCATATTGCCCATCACGCACACCGTAGCGATCGCCCTTCGTGTCTTCGCCTGCATGTATGCCGTAATCTTCGAGCAGTACGGTGTTTGAGGGTTTGTGGCATGAAGTGCGGCATTTGCATGCCTCTCCCTGAAATACCCGATTGTGTTGTGCAGAACACCTTCCACGATGGCGACGAGGGGCTGAGAACGAAGGCCCCTAAGAACCCAGTAGTACACCTTCGCAAGGTTAGTGGTCATTATGCCGCACCTTGCCCCGTCTCGTGTCATGCGCACAGAGACCACTTGTCCAATGGTCGGGCCTCGATCCGAGGGGAGAAGCACTCGATGTTCCTCGAGGTCCTCTCGCCTCGGACCAAAGAGTTCAGACTCTGCTCCCGGTTCCTCGCGCCCACGTGTTTCTCGCTATGTTCGGCTCAAAGAAATACCTATAAGGCGTCAAATTTATACCGCTGGTTCTCAGATAGCCAACCTCTTGAATAGCTTTACTAAGGGTTGCTTCGAACTTCTTGAAGAAGTTAGCCCCAAATGGTGAATACACCATCTACTCCTCATATCCCGCCAAGGAACGGCTCCTCCGGTCTTCTGAAGTGTTTTATGGTTTTCAAGATCCTGCGTGGCGATCATGGATCATGCACACACCAGGCGAGCTCCAACAACTCCCACCCTCAAATGTCGGCGAACCACAACCAGATGTCGACATTCTCACCTTCGACAAATGCGATGGCCAATGGCGTAATTTGATTGTTCCCATCAACGCCTATGGCGTAAGGATCTCGCCCTTGTATTTCCGGCCAAAAGGTCCCATCAATCGAGATCACGGCAAGATATGCCTAAAAGCCTCGATGCAGGACCGAAGGCTACGAAGGCCCTATGCAATATCAAAAACCTCGCGAATTTTAGATGGCATGTCCTTACAAAGAATGTACGTGTTCGGGTTTCTCTTCTGCAAAGACTCAAGCATACGAGGAAGGTTGTCGACGCCACCTCAAAAGATCCAAACCGTCTTTCCAAAGCCTTCGCCGCGACGCCACGCCTTCCCATAGCCGATCTTGTACTTGAATTTCTTCTCAATAGCCACTATAATGTGCTTGGCCTCCATATCCTTCTTCTCCACTATCTCTCCATACATCAAATTAGCTATGAATGTCGAGGTTATGTTACGATGTTCGCACAAAACACCGCTTGAGCATGCACGAGTGTGGCTCCACCTTCGAGACAATCCAAAGGAGTCTCATACTTGGTCTATGCGCGCTGCACTCGCCAAGGACAACCGACACCTTTCGATTTCACGGTAATCGCTCTTGGCTAGATTTGACGACCCAAAATGTCCATCGATAGACATAGCCCATACCTTAATGGAATCCTCGCAAGGATGTCTTATCAAGAAACATTGAGTGCAACCGAACCTCCGTGGCATGGTACTCCCACGGCGATTCGTGCTCGTCGTCGCATATAGACCCTCGGCCACAACTGCTCCATTCCGGGGATGGGAGCTCCGTCCTCATCGGAATCGCCTCGCTGCGTCTTCTTGTAAAGCTTCCTCTTCACCAAGGCCATCCGGTCATCGCTTCCATTTGATGCAATATGTAATCCCTATGATCTCCTTCATCACTGTCTTGTAGGCTCACCATGCGGTGCCCGATCTTCCTCTCTCTGTATGTACCGCGGCCGGGCTCATCACAAGCAACATTCTCTCAACTCTTCAGAACACTGACCCTCCCGTCCTCTTCTTCACCAACATGTTGGGCACCCGAGTCGCCGCAACACCCGGATGATATCCCATGAGGGGGCCTGTGACTTCTTTTGGGCATGGTTGCACAAGTATCACACACTCATATCCACTTGCCGACATCCTTCTATAAAGCCCTTCCACACCGCCAGCGCGATCATCTTCTCAACTCCCACCGATGTTCGTGGGAGACCGGCCCAAAGCCCTTGTATGTCGACGCCAGACACCTCAGGTTCAAAGAGAAGTCGCAGGTCACCAATGCTTCACATCTTTGATTCGTGCATTCTCGCCGTTCGTGTACAAGAGTTGCTTGTCGAAAACCGCTCAAGTCAACACCGACGGACCTTCACGAACGGTGCCAACACCGTAATGCACTTTCAATGTAGTGGGTGCAGTGCATGACTTATTGTATGGTCGCAAATATTTCCAACATTGCAATTAGTCATTTCAACGCATGACATGCAAGTATCGCTACATTGTAATTTACATTTGTAAGGCCCTTCGCCTATCGCCCGTAACTACACGACAAAGATGATCAAGACGCTATTCATTCCCTAAGGCAGAGGCCACAATGAACGTGTAGTACGATATTCAGATTCAACTTACAAACCAAGCTATTCCATAGCAGGCATTATTCGATTCGGACGCTATCTTCACAATCCGAAATGCTACAAGTGGCATTCGGTCTTTTACCAATTACGTAAGTCGCTTAGTTCATACTAATTTACTTGTACTAATTAGTTTATACAAATAATTCATCCTCCTTATGCGCCGGTCACGCATTATTCACCCAATAATAGTCGGCCACGCACACACCGACATCTTGCTACAATACATCTCACAAACAAGACTAATAATACTCCCTCACGACTATTTTTTTCAGAATTAAAGTTTTTATCGCTACTACTTACATACAAATCAACAACATTTCGATTTTTTTTTTTTTCTCTAACCACAATTTCCTACGGGTGCTACTATACTACTCATTTAACTAAATAAACTATTTACCTACCCAAAAATACACTACAAAATACACTTACGCATAAATCAACAACATTTCGATTTTCTACTTTTTTTCTAACTACGCTTCCTCTTAACGCTACTTATACCTACTATTTTAACTAACTAAATAGCTACTTAAAAATTACAATACAAAATAAATCAAACTTACCTCGCAATCCAAGTTTTCCTCCTCTTCTCCTCTCCTCCCCCTTCTCTTTTTTCTCCCTTTTTCCTCTCCTCTCCTTCTCTTTTTCCTCTCCTCTCCCTCTCTTTCTTCTCCGTAGCTTGTTGCTTATGCTCTGCGAAATGGATCGGCACGGGGACATATGCACATATATAGGCAATCCATCGACCGCTAGGCGACTAGAACATGTAGTCACAGACGGTTACGATCGATCCTATCGCCCAACCAGGCGGGCGATCGTAATGATGTCGCCAATGGTCCGTCTTCTGTGCAGTTTTAAAGCCGAACGGTTGGGCGATAGGCTTGTAGTCACCCAACCGTTGGGCGATAGGCTCAAGTCGCCCAACCATTGGGCGATAGACGTATATTTCCGTAAAAAAAAATATCGCCGGAATATTTTTGAAATTTCGAATAAAAAATAGATTATTTTAAAAAAATTCTGCATTTTTGAAGTTATTCAAATTTTCAGTGTACAAATAAACCATTTCGGGATTTCTATTAGCATTTAATACTTTTTCTACCAAGCGCTAACCTAGCCATGGACACTGACTGGTGGGGTCTGAGGAATAGTGCATTTTTCATTTAAACTTCGAATTAAAATGTGTTGACATGTGGGACCCGCCCGTTAGTGACTCGGTCCACGTAATAACGCGTGGACCGATGGTCACCACGCACGGTTCACCGGTTCACGGCACAACGCATAGGTCACTTAAGTATCTAGGCCCACATGCCATACTCTCTATTGAAACCATTTATCCTTCTCGTTTTCTGTTCATGGGTCCACATGTAAGTGACTCATTTACTTTCTTAAGACAGCCATTAAATCCTAACCCAATCATTAGCAGTTAATGGTGGTCATTTACCGTAACCGCCCAACTACAGGAGCTGTCGGCATATGACAACACCCTGAGCTCATTGCCGAGCTCACCCCCGGCGATTCCGGCCATGGAGGCACCGGCCAAGGGTAGGAACAGAAAACTAATAGTGCTACGCAACTAATGAGAGTGGCGGCGATGGCTGAGTCAGCATGTAACGGCAGCTAGTCGAAGAAGGGCGGAGCCACCACCACAGCAAACATACACATGCAAACATAGCTCTGCATTGTCCTCTTAAGCGTGTGCCCGAGCATCTATGAGGTCAAGTGAAGCTACTTGGGCACTGGAGAGAAAAGGAGATGGTCGGAGCTAGCTCAACGTCGAAGATGTCCACGGCGGCGATGAGCTTCAACGTGGAGGGGTTGTTCTGGTGAAAACCAAGGAAGGAGAATGGTTGGAATAGCTCAAGGATGCTAGTGGTAATGTGTATGTGAAAGTAATTTCAAAATGCCTTACCAAATCGAAGTGGGAGATGAAGGGGTGTTCTTCGATCGAAAACTGAAATCCCTTCAAATCCACAGGCTCCTGTCATGCATTGCCCAAATAGGTTTAGGGGTTATCCATGGCATACTAAATGACATGAGATGACGCGGAAGATTGAGGATCATACCTATTGGAAGCGAAAATAGCTCAGGTGTGGCTTCCGGAGCACACATTGGAGCTACCGAGGGCACGAAGATGGTCCGAGCGCTACAAGCAAAGGCACGAGCTGAGGTTAGCTAAAATGGAAACGACATTGATCCTAGAGAAGATGGGAACCATCAGTGAGGAGCTTACCCTAGAGATGAACTCAAGCCAGCCTCCCTCTCCTCGGTCAAACAGAGGAGAAGTGGGGAAGAAGGAGGGTGCCGAGGGGGTTTTAGCTCTAAAAAATGATGGAGATGAGAGCGGTGTTATGTGCCGAAGCTCGGGGACAGGCTGGCGTGGGTGGCAGCTCACGGCATCGACTGGAGCTCCAACGGCTTAGACAGAGCAGCGCGGGCGCGTGGCATGCGTGTTCTGTGCGTCGCAGCGGGAGGTTAGGGAAGGAGCTGACAAGCGGGCCTAGGCTGGCAGCGGCACAAGGAGGCGTGAGTCGGAGCCTGGTGCAGCACGGTGTGTTTAGGTGGTCCGATCGAATCAAGTCAATAGGGTTGGGTTCGGTCCAAGGAATTGTGTCGGTTTGACTGAGATTAAAATCTAGTTTCTCTACTTTGACTAGGGTCTTAAAAATAGCAATAAAATTCATAAAATCCTGAAATAAAACAAAGAGGTTCCTGGGAAGGTCAAGTGTTCACAAAAAGTCTTAAACCTTACTGTTCATGATTTAATTTGTGTAGTTTATATTCAAACCTAGAATAGGTCATTGAAATGTGTTTGAATTTTCTGAGGGTTGAATTCAGTTCCAAAAATTTGGTAAAAATTATTTTAATTCAAGATAATTATTATAGTATTTGAATAAATTATTTTCAGATGATGACCATAAGTTTTTGTTTCTGTTTTCATTTGGGGAGTTGCTTTAGGTTAAAGTTTAATCTTGTGATTAAGATTTTCCAAGTGCAATAATTTATGCAAATGCTTCAAAAATGTCATACATGTTGATGAGATGCATACTAATTCTCATTAATTAATTTGGGGATGTGACACTTATCCATCACTAGAGAGAGAAAAGATTGAACAGTTCATGGATGACATATATCTCACTTGGAGTTCGATCAGATATCGTGAGGCAAAAGGAGAATATGCAAGCAGGTTGCTTAGTTCGACCAGATACGAACTGGTTGCATGGGGATACGGACTAGTCATGAGTTGGCCGTACATGATCACAAAATGGTCAGCGAACTTGTCATTAGGTGTTACGAACTGGTTGTGAGCAGATGCGAACTGGTCGTAAGGAATTACGAACAGGTTGTGAGTGATAAGGACCTAGTCGCAAATCATATTGCATAAGGTTCATTTGATATAATCTTTATGTGTATTTGGGAGTCGCAATGTCCTGCTAGCAACCACTAATGACTTGTGGATCAAAAAGAAGTTTCCGGGTCACGCCCGATTACACATGAACCTATAGGGTCACACACTTAATGGGTTGGAACAAACTAGTTTGGATTGAATCCATTAGGGGGCTCTTTATAAAGGGAAGCATGAGGCTTTTGGGAGTATGAGCACCACCCACTAAAACCCTAGCCACCACCTCCCCCAACGTCCTGCCATGCGTGCTGGTGCTAGCACACTGACGTACGATATTCCATCCCTAGATGTCTAGATACCGTAGAGGTCGTAGTTACAAGACTAGGCAGTAGAATAAAAGGGGGACCCTTCGTGAGCCGAAGGGTCCTCAACAGGAGGGGACCGGTTGCCAAGTAACCTTTATACAGAACTTGGAATCAGAAAACTCCAAAAGAAAAAACCTGCCTCCCCAGGGGGGCCAGGGTGGCTACTTATAGCCCTCCCAGGAGGCATACAGGATTACAGGTTTACCCCTTACCAGGCCCTATGTTGATAGGGGCTGCAGGGACCTTTCCTGCCCCTAGTGCTAGCTCCTAACACGTGGTGGGCAGCCCTAGACTAGGTCTATTATGTTGGCGCACCGGTCCAGAGGTGCAGTAACCCCTTCGAAGCTCCTGGGTCTTTGAGCCCTCCGTAGCCCTTCGAGGCACTTCGCTGGCCTTCCTGTCGCCGGTGGCTCGGCTGGAGCGACCCCCTGTCCCTTCGGATAACCGGGATCCCTTCGGGTCTCGGGACTCCTTCTGAGGGCCTCGGGCGCCGGAGGGCCTAGGGACCCCTTCGGAGGGTCTCGGGACTCCTTCCCCCTTCGGAGGGCCTCGGGACCCCTCGCACGCCCTCATGACCTAGTAGAAATATTCACCGTGTTTGGCACCCCAACGACTTGACCATCGGACGTGGCGCTCTTCGCCAGTCGTGGGCCAAGCAGTGCGCCTCACGACAGATAACTACATGCAAGCTTTATTTAAGTGGAAGGCTTTAGGCTCATTTTAGCATAAAGCAAGTTTTCATTTGCAATATTTAAATAGATTTAAAGCAGTTTTGCAATTCATTTTTAATTTGCAAGTAACAACGAGACAAGTAACATAATAACAATAGATAGATGACAACAACAATCCTGGAAGTGACTAACCCAATAGCCACCACAACAATAGCATGAATTACTCATTCATACCACTCAGGTCAAGTTTTAATTAAATGTTGTAGTCTAACTCTTGAAAGACTTCCCCAAGCGTGTCCATAACCTAGATGAGGCTATTCGAATAGTTTTAACCCTGCAGGGGTGTACCAATGTACCCACACGTTAGACCGCCTTTTCGCCAAGCTATTAGCACACTTCCTTTGGTGTGCTGGCACAGCTAAGTCCAACGAGACCTTTCCAATATTGAATGTCAACCATGAGTTGCCCATATGGGGATACAACCGCCCCATACGTTGATGCGGAGTCATCAAAGATGCTCACCCCCTTATACGGGTGGTGCTCCTTGCAGTGGATAACCCACTACTACTCACCCAATAGCCCACCATGCAACTCGAAGCTAACACCCGCCAAAGTACTTAGCCAAGAGAGGTCCCATATCCCCCTCGTGTGGTTAGCACGCAAAAATGCTTGGTTCAGTGTAACAAGATGTTCGGTCCTTGTTGACTTAGGCACCATTCCACAAACCAACAATCACACTATCATCCATTGTGCCCAAGTCCAAATAGTTTTCATTTTTATTTTTGTTTTATTTGTTTACAAAGTAACAAAGCACAAGATAGACATAATGGAATAATAATTTTTGTGTGATCAAGGTCATCGACATAATGTCGACAACCGCCCATTTCTACCGTTTATCTAAGCATTTCTAAGCATACCAACACGTGATCTACTAAGTGATGAGAGCTCATCCAACGAACTCTACATCATAGCAAGGTAGTCCTAGGCTTAGTAGTAGAGAATGAACATTTACCTATAGGATATGCATCTATAGGATCGCTAAACGATATCATTTAACAACAAATTAGCAATGCATACATACAAGTTAAACAAAGTATTAGACTTTAAAGTAATGGGACACAATGGGATATGATCAAACTGCTTGCCTTGCTGATTTTGCTCAAGATGTTGCTGAGGTTCGCTCACGTGATCAACACACTCGTCAACTCCTAATCGAAAAGGCGAAAAGAATCAATAAGAACGACGAAAACCAAAAAGACAGACAGCAAACTAACTCCAAATGCTCTAAAATTTCTACAGCAGCAGGAGGATGATTTTTAGGGAATTTAGCAATAAGAACCAATTGATTTGGATTCTCAATGCAAAAGATATGAGCAAAACAATTCTGCTTAGCCCTAAAAATGCAAACTGCTACTATTCACATAATTAAATTGTTTAGCAACAATTTCTAGAAGGGTGGTGCATTTGAAATTTTTACAGTAAGTCAAGCACCTCATGAGATGAATAACACAATTGAGTTCATCTCATTTGGAGCTATTATGCATGTTTTATGATTTTTCAAAGATATGCAAAAGGGCACAAATAAAATGCTCCCACAATTCTTTTAAAAATAGTGACATGCCTAAATCCTATTCTAACATTTAGTTCACTAACAGAGGAAGCCAAAAAAGTTGGTTTCACTCAAAAATAAACTATAGAGAATTACTTATGCATTTTACAAGCTAAACACCATTTAATAGATAACAATTTAATCCTATTTCTAACTATTTTAGCAAACTCTTTTCTGGAGCCGAACTGAGCTCATAACCAATTTTAGATTAGAGCCCAGGTCAAACCAGAGCTAACAAAATTGAAATCATCTAAAAAGGTGCTAGGATGAATTAGTTATGTATTTTCAAAGTTATTACCTTTTTCAGTTTACCAAAAAGAGCTCTCGGGAAATTCTAAAAACCAAAAAGACAGGGGAGGACATGAGCCATTGATCCTGGATCGGACGGCCCAAGACCTCCCGGTGATAACGCGCACACGCGTCTGCTCAAGTCCAGGGGACATGGGCCGTTGATCTTGGATGCAACGGTCCATGTCCTCCCAGCAACGCGCGCGCACGGGGAAGGAGGTCGTGGCCGTTGATGCTACATCCAACGGATCACAACCAACGAGGGAGGACCGGGACGGTCCAGATCTAGCAAGGGAGGACCAGAGCAGCTGAGATCTTCCAAAGGAAGATCTAAACGATCAAGATCTCCCCAAGGAAGATCTACACGGCCAAGACCTCTCGAGGGAGGTCCTGGACGGTCTAGATTTTCCAAGAGATGACTTTAATGGTCTAGATTGTCTGAGGGAGGACCTAAACGGCTAAGATCAACTCGAGGAGGACATAAATGGCTGAGATCAACACGGGGAGGTCCTACGCGGAGGAGAACAACTCGGGGAGGTCTAAGATGGCTAAGACCACCCCGAGGAGGTACAGAGCGGTTGAGATCAACACAGGGAGGGCCTTGACGGTCAAGATCACCCAAGGGAGGTTCTACACGGTGAGATCTACACGTGGAGGACCAAGGGAGCTACGACGAACACGGGGAGGTGCTAAACGGCTAAGATGACCTCGAGGAGGTCCTGGAGGGCTTAGATTTACACGGGAAGGTCCTGTACGACAACGACACAGAGCATCCCCGTCCGACAATAACCCGAGAAGCTCCCAAGGCACGCCGCCGGCGATGAGGACCTCGCCGGCACCATCCAAGGGCACCAACGTGTGCGCAATAGTGTTGCGCACACGCTGGGAACATCCCCAGCGGCGGGGATGGCCCTGAACGGCGATGAGCCAGAGATGGGCATGACGGCCAACACGGCCAAAAGACAAGCAGCGATATTGAGCTCCGTAGCGACATACAAGCGGGTGCCAAGCTCTAAATGACTACCAGGACGTTTACCTGGAGGTCGCAGAGGAACAGAGGAGGTCAGAGAAGAGGAGGACCGACGCTGGTGAAGATGATGAGCTCCACGGCCAAGCTCCAAGCTCCACTTAGCTCCAAGCTCCAACTTGGCTCGCTCCTGAAAAGGTCAACCCAGATTAAGTTAGGGTTAACTTCCAGGAGGTCAGAGGAGCACAAAGGAGCAAGAGGTCAAGAGAGAGCCACAGGAACACTGTGCCACCGAGGAGCTCCAAGCTCCAGCAATGGCGGCCAAGGAGAGGTCTGTGGTTTGGAGCTCCACAGAACCGAGAGCAAGGGTGAAGTGTGTAAAAGAAGCCAAGGAAGACAATGGGGAGGTTTTATACCCCAGGACATGGAGGTCATGAGCCAAGGGTTAAGCTCATGGTGAGCTTAGCCCATGGCGCGGTCCAAGGCTTGGACAGGACATGGAGGTGATGGGGGTAGGTCAGAGCAGGACTAGGGGGCGGAAAGCACTGACACGCATTTAATGTCTTGCTGACAGAGCCATGGGACATGACCGACTGCACCCCCATCGCCATGGTTTCACGACGCTGTGATGAGGAAGGAGAAGAACAGGACCTCCTACCAACCGTTGGATGAGAAAGGCTGGGAGGTCCTGGCCCTTGATCTGAAACGGTAAGTTTTAAAAAGGAAAGGGAGGAGGTCTTGACCTTAGGATCTGGACTGAGAGGTCCTGACCCTTAGATCACCATTGTGCGGATGCGCAAGGGAAGAGGGGAGGTCACAGCCACACGATCTCCATCGCATGGTTGCGAAATGATAAGGGGAGGTCATGCGCGATAAGGGAATAGGAGGTCCTGGCCGTTGGATCTGAATCCAAGGGCACTGGACCGAGGGGAGGACTTAACGATGCGCGCGATACAGGTTAAGGTGATGTGGAGTTCGTGGCCTTTGGATCTTCATCCAATGGCACACAAGGGAGCGAGGAGGTCGTGGCCTTTGGATTTTAATCCAAGGGCACACAACACCGAAAGGAGGTCAGGACCGTTGGATTTACATCCAAGGGCGTTGATCAAGGAGGGAGGTCATGGCCATGGCGCACAACAGAGAAGGAGGTCATGGCCATCAGATCTTGATCTAACAGCTATGAACTGAGGTGCGGGAGGTTTGGACGGTTAGGCACCACCCAGAAAAGGGAAGGGGAGGTCGTAGCGGTTGGATCTTTATCCAACGGCTATGAGATGAGCAAGGAGGTCATGGCCGTGAGATCTCTATCTAACGGCTACGACCTCGCGGGGTGAGGAGATCTGATGCGCACGATGCAAAGGGGAGGTCATGGCCGTGGATTTTAATCCAACGACGCACAACACGATGAAGGGGAGGTCTGGTGCGCTTGATAACGAGGGGAGGTCGTGGCTGTTGGATCTGATCCAACGGTTACGACCTCGATGAGGTGGGAGGTCTGGGCTGAGCTGGTTGAGCTTAGTCATGGCTGTTGGATTGGATCCAACGGTTATGACCTCGATGAGGGGGGAGGACTTGGCTGAGTTGAATGCCACGGAGGTCATGGCGGTTGGATTGGATCCAACGGCTATGACCTCACGTGGGTGGAAAGGAGGTCTGGTGACGTGGTTGGGTTAGACCCAAATTGGAATGTGGCTCGGCCTAAGGAACAGTGCAGTCCATAAGAATTTGAATTTAACAGCTGAGACTTTGGGGATTTAAATGAGATAGCAAAACAACTCCAAAATTTATGAAATTTTAACTGGAGCTTGCTGACTTTAGGATTAACCTTACATAAAATTTTCAGAGGTTTTCATGCACCGCATTTTTCTCAGGAAATTCCTTAAGGCTGTTCAAGGGTTTGTTTTACCTCCAAAAATTATCAAACAAGTTTTAAAACTCATGATATTTTTCAGAGGGGTCCCACAACATTTCTAGGACCAAGGAAAAATATTTCCAAAGGGTTGGCACAAGATTTGTGACAAGTTGGATAATGGTTGGACTTTAGTCCATAGGAGGTTTAGGTTTTTGAACTCCACAACTTTTGATAAGAATTATAGCGGAGTTCAAGAGTTTCAAGATGTGAGAAAAAGTTTTAATTTCTACACATTTTCTTACATTTGAAACACACACCCATTTATACATTTGGGATGTTACACATGGCTTCTTGGTTTACGTGGTAGAATTTTGAATTGTGCGATAGTGTAGCCTACCTATATTTCAACGGTGGTATCAGAGCCATCTTATGTAGTATTTGATCTAGATTGGTTGCATATAGTTGATATGTGATAGTAGTAGATTGGATCTATTGTTGTTCTAGTATGGTAACCTAGATCAGTTCATATGGATGGATTGGTTTAGGCACTGGTTGATGAGATCAATCGGCTTTGGCGATATTAGATGGGTTCGTGGGAGGTATCAGTTGATAGCACCGTTGTAAGACCCTAAAAATCAAATAGTAAATTCACATGCAAACAACAACTTGGAATAATTTTCGAGAAAATCACAGAACAAATAAAATCATGGAAAAATTACACAAAGAACAATACTATGTTAGAAGCCTCCACAAAAATTTTCATAATTTTTAGAGCCCGCGCCCACAGCAACCCACACTAGTACCACTCCCTCCCTCCCTCCTCTCTCTCTCTCTCTCTCTCTCTCTCTCTTTCTCTGACGTGTCGGGCCCTCATGTCAGGCATCTCCTTCCACAAGGGGCGGCGTGGACGGCGGAGATCGTGGTAGACGTTAGAGTAGCGGGTGAGGTCGGTTGGCATCATCGGCCTCAGCGACTATGCTTGGAGGCGAGGGTTGCGACGTCAGGCGGAGTCTGCAAGAGGAGAACGGAGGATGGCGCCGACGCCTGTAGACAGAGGCTGGAGTCGACGGGTGGAGCCGTCATGAGGAGGACGGAGGGCGACGCCTTCGCCGGCAGACATGGTAGGAGGCGGACGAAGGGTGGCGCCGGCACGAGCAAACCCTAATCACCTCCTGGTTCCTTGGTCGAGTTTGGGTGCAGTTGGGATTGAAGCAGAGGAGAATAGGGATAGGGAGAGAGTGAAGTACGGCTTATATACATGGTATGAGGTGAGTAATTTCTTGCAACTTCAAGTGGCAAATATAAAACCCCATCCCGCAAAAGCCACGGAAGCTAGGGTCGGAGAGGCTAGGGGGCTGCTGCTTCTCACAATAGAAACCAGGCTAGAGCTGCTTCATGAAGCCCCTTCAGAAGCCTGCTGTTTGGAGGCTTCTGGCTTCTTGTGGGCAAAAGCCGAAGCTGGAAGCCGTCGGGCCGTAGGATATTTCTAGCTATCGAAATGCGTTTGGTCTAAGCCAAATAAATAGCATGTACCACCAGCCACGCCTCACAGAGTCCATCGTACATCATTTATTATGTTCTAATGTTGAACACATGACATATTTTCTGGTTGCAGCTGGGGTTGTTGCACTCTCTACAGCAAAGCAACCGCGAATTCACCGATCTGTTCCAGGTTTCCTCCGGTCCCTCAACCCATTCCAAACATCGACGAAAGGCTTCCACCGGAGCTCCTGCCCTGCGCGGCGCCTCGCCTCGGCCTGCGCTTCTGTTTCAGCTTCCGTGCCTTCATCCCCTGACATTGTTCACATGGCTCTCAGTTCATGGGTTTGAACAGATGAAGGAGAATCAATTTGGTTTTTACCGCTGGGGCCTCTGGAGCGCAGCTCCCGTTCCAACTCCTGCTCCTGCCTCTCGAGCTTCTTGGCCAAGTTCTTGGCCGCGGCAAACACGTCCCTGGGCCTCTCCCACCCGCCGCCGAACACGCCGTGCCCTTCCTTCGGCTGTGGGCGAGCCAGGAACTCCAGCGCTGGGAGATCCTGGCTCCCAACCCAGTGGATGCAGTTCACAGGGCAGGACTCCACAGCCACCTGCCGTTGCACATGGGCATGAATCAGTCAGCAAAATACTCTGCGAAAATTAGACATCCAGAATCTGCTGCTCCAGGTCTCAAGCCGTCTACATCTAGACAACCTGAATCTGCTGCTCCAGGTCCCCAAACTGGACCTCGACGTGCGCGCTTCCAAGAACATCGTCCATGGCGAATGTCTCGCCAGCATGGTGCACACATTCCCTACATCCTGTGTATGGTACTTTGTCATCGGCATCTATGAATGAAGCTAAGTTCAAAGATCATAAATGTTAACACTACGTACCTATGCACTTATTTTCATCCACAAAGAGAGCCTGGCTTCTCACAGGCCCATTCCAAGAACTGTATCCATTACCAGTGTAGCCGCTCCCAAAGCCGCCTCTGCTCTTACCACTAGCACCAGCATTCCTGGAACTATTCCTCATCAACACCTTGTATGCCTCATTCAGCAACAGGGCGTAGTCATGACCCTGAACATTCAAATACCAACTTAACAGTTAAAGCCCACAAGACAGAGAATAGCACAAAATTGGTATCTCAACAAAACAATAACAGTTTATCCATTCTGGTATGCCCTGGCTATCTTTTACCTGAATTTCTGAGAAACCAAAAACTGAACCCACAAAAGGGGGGGAAAAGACTAAACCAAAGTAGAGGCGGATGGATGCACCTTGTAGCCAGCAATATCAGGATGGTATTGCTTCTGGAGTTTCCTGTAAGCCTCCTTGATCTCATGAGGTGTGGAATGAACTGTAACTCCAAGTACTTGGTAGTAATCCTCTCTGGCCTTTCCCCTTGCTGTGCTGCAGCACTTGATCATGCTCCTTGGTCTGTACTTGTTTGGTCTAATCAGTTCATGGTGGCCTGATCCAGTTCTGAGCTGCAAACGACAGTGATGAGGAGCAGCGCATGTACTGAAGAACCCTGTCATTTCTGCCTTTCGGTGATTCTTCTTGTGTCTTTGGTTCCCTGGCAACGGGATAGCTCTCTTCATATATTGGCTGCTGATATTTCAATGTAGCTGTCCTTTTCAGAGAACAGATATTTACAGGAACATTCTGATATCTTTCAACCTGCTGAGGCATAAAGGAGAACCAAAAGCAAGCAGACTACTAATCTCTACTACTTAAATATTAGGCATTCGTCCTCTTTAATGCGACGTGAGCTGTTGGATTTATCTCTATGTGAGACGTGAGCCGTTGGATCTTTCGGCCAGTCCCGATTCAGCAGAAACCGCACCCACCTGCTATCATCCTCGTGGCTCTTCGCGAACTACTCGATCCCCCACGTCTTCCATCTCCACCACCACGTCTCCCAACTTTTCCTCGCTTCCATCTCCATCCGATTTAGGACATCCTGTTGGAGCGCCATGCTCGCCACTGATCTCTCCGCCTTCAGGCTCTACAACCTCAAGCCAGCCCCCGCCACGATTTCGTCACCGATGGCCGTGGTCGTCGTTGATGAGCCGGCGAAGCCGCCGGTGATGGCGGGAACTGTTGTTAAGTCATCTCCGTCGGCGAAATTACGGATGTCCCCTGCAAAGGGGAAGGCGAGGACAGGCCCGAGGGCTGAAGCAGCGACGCTCCTGCCTCTCGAGCTGCTGGAGTGGGAGAGAGGAGGGGGTGTGGAGGAGAGGGGCGAGCTGGCGAGGCAGCTCGGGGAGGAGTCCAAGGGTGGTTCCTCGGGTTCATGGAGCGGTTCCTGGACGCCGTCGCGGCGGCCACGGTGCCTTGGGGTTGGACCCCCCGCGCGTTGCTGCACCTGCAACGAGCCAACGATGTGCTGCCTCCCCTTTCTCACTCGCCAGCACGTATCGCTCCGCCGTCGCCGTCTCTCAGCACACTCCGCCGGTTCGCCCCGCCCTTTGTCATGCTGGTGCCATCAGATTAACCCCAGCTCTCAGGCCCATGCCTCTTCCCTCGCATGGACCGCCTACCGCGTCGCACCGTTGGCTCCACTCGGTGACCTCGCTGCCTCCGCCCCTGTCCACAGGTGCCATCTTCCTCCCTGCCTCCCTCTCTCCCCATCTCTGCGCTCCCTTGGTTCCCAGTCCCCACCCACCCCTACCCCAGATCTATGTCTTTCGACCAGCCTCCAGTCTCTTTGTTCTCTCCCCCCTTCTGATTCCCCTACCCTCTCTCTCTCTCTCTCTGTTCGATTTGCACCCACCCCTCCTATCCTCTCTCTTTGTGTGTGTGTGTATTTGCGTATCAGATTTGTTGGATTCTTTGGAATTATTTCCCTGTTAGGCCTTAGAAATTGTTCCGATTTCAGCAACAGTTTTATTCATATTGATCTCAGGAGCTCTCTTCGTGCATTCTAATTTTAGCTGTGAATGGATATCTCTACTACTATAATTTTGAGTTTAGTTCGCTCACGGACGAATCGTCCACCGAAAGCTACGCACGCTGAAACAACCGTCGTTTCCCCCACAGCTCACTGCCCCCTCGCCCGCATCCCCCCACACCTCGCAACCGCCCACTGCCACTCGCCCTCGACAATCGTCCGGCATATCCTCCCACCACTCCCTCACCTCCCCCCCCGCAGGGGCACCCAGCCGCCGTCTCCATCCGGCCGCCGCCAACCCCCACGAGGCCTTGCCTTTTCCTTCTCTCCTCCCCAAGCCAAGCGGCTGCCTGCCCCAAGCCCTCAACTGGTAACGTCTCTCATCCCTTCCCTTCACTTCTGTTCCATCTAATCGATCTTCTTCCCGCTTCCTCGTAGCCGCGGCACCACCGGAGGAGCGGCGGTCGGAGTCGGAGGAGAGGGGGACGGGATGGGGCGGCCGCCGAGCAGCGGGGGCCCGGCGTTCCGGTTCTTGCAGGCGGAGGTGGCGGAGATGGAGGCGCACCTGCTGCAGCTCAACAACGCCATCCTACACCGCACCGTCATCCAAGCCTTCGTCGACAAGTTCACAGCCTCCGCCGCCCGCGCCGGCAAGATCTCCGTCCAGTACAAGCAGGCAGGGTTTTTCTTTTCTTTTTCCCTTTTCCGGTAACGAAGATCCGAGGAATTCGAATTCAATTCCCCCCTCTTTCCTTGCTGTGACACAAGAAGGCCCCGTCTGATTCCGATCTGGGCTGGATTATGGGTGGGCGCAGGTGTGGAATTGGTTCCAGAACCGGAGGTACTCATAGCGGTCCAGGACCACCCGAGGCCCACTGGCACCGTAGGGGAAGATGCTGTCGGCAGGGGCCGACGAGTAGCTCGCAAGCTCCTTCAGGGCCCAGCCATCTGCCTCTGCACACTCCGGCTCCCCCTCAGGTGTTTGCTGAATGCTGATAACTTGGTATTAACTTGTGATGTCTGTTTCCTTAGCATGTAATTCTACTTACTTAGATACTTGTTAGGACTATGATGCTCAAATGCTTTAGTGTAGTGCCAAATCTATGCGTGAGTCTTGTGCCTCTTATGTTGGTGTACGGCCGTACTGGTACCTCTCAATTTCAAGGGATTGTGTGTGTGTGTGCTGAAAGTTTTTGTATGGTGCGGAAGGGTTTCTCCCGATTCATGCAAAATTGGCAACTCAAATTGGGTTTTTGAGGCCTTCATAATTTGTAGTTCCTGGTGAGGCCCTCAAAGCTACTCACCGCTCTAATCTCAGTAATTGAAGCTGGTTTGGATAGCTGCAGGACATGCAGATGGTGTGCCCATGCCTTTTCTTCAAAACTGCAGGGCATCCAATTGTGTAGTGTTATGTTATCTGGAATATTTAAGTTTTGTAACAGTCCAGCTATGCATCATGATCATCATTTATCATGTCCTTTCCCCCCTCTGATTATTGTGAGTGTTGTTGAAAATCAGGAAAGAATTCTTTGGAGGGTGGGCAGGTCGAGTTTGAAGCTAAGTCAGCTAGAGATGGTGCATGGTATGCAGATATACATATCTAATCCTTCCACTTTTGTGTCTTTTGATTGTCTTTTGTGTTTAAATTTTCTATACAACTTATAAAGTAAATGATAATCTCATATTGAGATCTATTCTTTCTTGCAGTTGTTGACTTTGCATTTCAGCGGGCAACACAGCCTCAGAAAAGAAGGTTGTTATTGGAATTGTACTGTACTGAGCTTCAGCTTTTCAAGGACCTGACTGAACAAAATTCCCACAGGTTGGCACACTACATTGTCTTTTCACGTATCTGTTTTTTAAGCCCCCCTGCTCTTTTTTATCTTTCTGTGCAAATTGTTCAACGTGGAGGGGAAACTGTTGTGATTGTAGTTATCCTTTCATACCTGGCTCCAGTTATAGTCTACTGCAATTTCCTAATGTTCAATTTCTTTTTTCAGTTAGAGACAATTTCCAAGCTTGGATTACAGAAATCATCTGTCCTGCAGTATATGACTACTGTGCTTTAGCGGCTTTTGGAGAAAGGTATTGTTGAGTATTCCATAGTACACACGGTCATATTGGAATACTTTGCAATTGCTGATAAGGTAATTGTGTTGTATTGATGCGTTTGGCCTATATTTACTCTAAACCTCCTGCCCCTTTTAGTGAAGTGTTTCTTCAGTTTATCGCACTATCTAATATATGCGTGTTTTTGTAGACCTCAGTCCCCCATCTTACTCAAGGATCATCTATCATAGATGGAGATGAACCATCGGTTGCCCCTGAATTACCAAAGAAAACAAAAGCTAAGAAGAAAAGGTTATCGAACCACTTCTCGTTCGGATCGTGCACACAAGAGAAGGATTAAAAATAGGGATTTGTTGCCTTAAGCATGGCAGTGTAAAGGTACATTTTTTAGTTTTTTGTTTCGTACAAATTCTTATTGTACCTTAAATATAAATTTCGGGGTGATCACCTGGTATAAATTTATCCAATCATATCTTTTATTTGATGTTGATGTACTAATTTTTGTAAACTCGTGGGACACTGAAGTAGCATGCAAACTGAACTGTGCATTACTTAGTGCTCCACTCTGCATATTTCATTATTCTTTTTTCCTTTCCCCTTTGTTTTTTATAGTTTCTGGATTATCTTCACAATCAAGATGTATTTGATTTCCATTTAAGATTACCTTAACATGGTAATGTACTTCAGGAAAGGAAGAAGATTATTAAAAGCTTGAAGGGGCACATTATGAAGCTTGCTCTCAATGATTATGGGTGCCTTGTAAGTAATGTCTATATTTGCATTTTTAGCACTTAAAAATAGGAAAATATTGTGAATTTTATGTTGTAACATGTAAAATGATTCTTCCAATACTCTACACAAAATTTCAGTTCATTTTTTGCTTCTAAATGATTTATCCTCAATCCTGTACTAACATGGTGCTTTTTCTCCAGTTCCTTGTTGGCATTCTTTCCAATTTTGATGACACAAAGCTTGTCACCAACTTTAGCTTGCACGAGTCTTTTACTTGTAGTGAGTATTATGCTGCCTTTACAAGCAGTCAGAAAAGACGATACTAATAGCTTCCCTTCGATCTTGTAGATTGTAATTCAAGAGCTGGCAAAGCAATTAAAGAAACTCATTTTTGACAAGGTACAAGTAAAACCTAGCTCCTCATATTTTTCTTTAAAAAATTAAATCCACATTAGACTATTAATAGTGGACCTCTTTGCTGGAACAGAATGGGAGACGTCCATTACTGCAACTACTTCACCCTCTTTGCTCACGCTTTCTACCTCCGACTGATCTGGCTTGTCTGAATTACAGCATACCTTCTCTTATTTCAAAGGCAAGTTAGCTACTCTGTTAACGATGAGGTTAAGATGTTGGCAAGGTCAGGGCCATGGATGAAGAATGTCTCTGCAGAATCAGTAGCAAGCACTGAGACCAAGTTTGCTTGTGCAAGTATATTGTAGATATAGGGTTAGGTTTTCATATGAGAGGTCATAATAATAATGGGTTGTTGTTTTCTTGTTATTTGTTAATCACAAATGAACTCCACAAGCTATGAGCTGTGGTTGAGTGTATGTTCAAAAAATAACTGGGAATTCATCCATGCTGTTTCATTCTGGGAAGGCAACTGTTGTCCAAGTCTGAGTTTGGTGGTTTCAATAGTTGTATTGTTCTCACTGGTAAATCAATGAGATCACAAACATGGTGTTATTCTCAACATGGTTTCTGTTATGCTTCAGTTTGCAGGTGACCTGGAGCAACAAAGAACTTCGATCTTACTGTTGTTGCTAATTTGTGTGTTTTTTCTCTCACCAGAAATTAATTGTTTAAAGAATACAGATTAAAGTGCTGCAGGTGACCTTGGAGAGCCCCACCCGCACCTGTGCCTCGGAGCGCGCACGCTTGTCAAACACCCAGACGGAGACGATGGGGTAGGACGCGGTGGGCACCCCCTCCTGTGGCCGTGCCTTGGTCTGACAAGTCTTCGTAAGTATGAAGTGAACTGGAGTTTTTTTAAATTTGTATTTCATATGTTCTACAATTTCACTTGCACAAATGGTACGGTCTGAAACGCGACTTTGGCAGTGAAGACATGAATGGCTTCCAGGGAGGATATGGTGCTGGAGGTGGTGCCAGAGCTGGCCAGCTGGGGGTCTAGAAGGTGCCCAAGATAGGGAGAGGGGCCCTCGACCACCCTTCTGTGGAGGCCGACGAGGCGGTTACCGGGATAGTGAGTTTGGTGATGATTATAAGACGCCCCCTCGGAGGACCTATGAGCGCCACAGCGGTACTAGCCGTGGGTATGAGATGAAGCGTGAGGGTGCGGGCTGTGGGAACTAGGGAACTTCCACTGATGAAATTCTTGCCCGGTAAGATATCTGCTCGTTGTTGTAAGCTATTTATATGCAGATTGGTGAAATGAGAGGTAACTTGTGGTGTTGTTTGGGTGACCAGGGAAACTGAGGAAGCCCTGAAGCTGGATGAGAAGGCCCCCATTCCTGAGAAGCAGGGTGCACTGGAGGACCCACCACAGGCAGAGGAGAATAAGGACAGCAAAGATGCCACTACAAATGAGGAAGAAGAGAAGGTATACTTCCGCTTGTTGCACTGCACTCTGAATAATGTTTTTGAGAAGTTACATTCTTAAGGCAAAATTATATGCATCTATAGTCCTATTCTCAGCTTTGCTACAGGTGTGGATTGTTACGTGTTTTGTTTGCTACTTTTGTCTCAAAGGTCGAAAAGTTGTCATTTTGGTGTTTACTTAGCTTGCTCCATGCCTCCACTGACCCCGATTTGTATTTCAACTTGAATGTGTATGTTTGTTTTTTACATAGTAATTAGAAGCTGTATTGCTGTGCTTCTTTATTCACATAAGGTATTATGTAGTGCATGTCTTAGTTGCTGGGAATGGTTAATTTTGAATTTAAAGGAAACTTTGTGTTCTTATTGTCTTGTGTGAGCCGGTGGGATTCGAAATGTTTCTATTGGAATATTCGATGAGTGCAATGATAAGTGCATGCACATCCAATTGATTTATTTAGGATTCACATTCACAGCAGCCACAAAGTTGCCATCACTTCATGAATTGCATTTGGTTTGTATTAACAGAACTGACTAAAAAGTGAGGATAACAGTTGTGCCGTAGACTTTGTGGCCTGTCTCCCTTTCTGATAACATATGATATCTATTTTAGGAGGAAGCACTGATTTTTGAACCTTGCTTTTGATATTCATAGGGCTACTGAGTTTGTCTTACAAACCTACTGATAATTAGTTGTAATTCTAATAGCCTGGCAATTTGGACGTGACATGCAGAACAGTACTCCAAGTTGAAATTTATGGTTATTGTGATTATTATTATTTCTTCCATTTATGTTCCTGATGGCCATAGTTACTTTTCCAGAGCCAAATCTTAAACTGAGTGATTATTATACATGTACTAATTTTTGGTAGACGTACATAAACTTTTCTGGATTACTTGTTTTATTATATCTATTTCTGTTGCCATCTTTTTTTCGGAGATGATGTTATCGTCTTCTACGACTATACCAATTTATTGAATGAAAGAAGAATATATGATGTATCTATATCTGTTGCAATCATATAAATCAAATCTTTGATGATCTAGGAGATGACTCTTGAGGAGTTTGAGAAATTAAGGGAGGAGAAGCGGAAAGCACTTCTTGGTTTGAAGACTAAAGAGAGGAAGGTTGAAGTTGATAAGGATCTGCAGTCTATGCAACCACTTTCGGCCAAGAAAGGAAATGATGATGTTTTCATCAAACTGGTATTTTTGCCATTTATGCCTTGTAATTCTTCCATGCTCTCATAACTTACCAGAGATGTGTGATTGATACTTTTTTTTATCATAGGGTTCTGATTAGGATGCTTTCAAGAAGAAAGAAAATGCTGAATGTGATGAGCGTGCTAAGAAGGTCTAACAAAATTATAGCTTCTTATCTGACTTTCAAAGGTCAAGGACGACAATCTAATTCTTGAGAAGACAATAGTTGTTGTCAGGGGGCATTTTTGTTCTAAAATCCATGTTCTTACACCCAGAGTTGTCATGTTTGCATTTCTGAGAAGACTATTCAATCCCTTTTCCTCTCGAACTGTCTTGATAAGTGATTGGTAGACAATATGTAGCTCTTTGGATGCGGAGAATGTGGAGAAGAGATTGACTGTACTAATGTATCTATTTTACATAAGCGATGATGCATGGTTGTTAAACAAGGATTTAGCGTGCTTATGGTAATCCTTTCCCACGTGAAGGTATCCAACTATCCTTGGGAGACTTAAAAGTCATTTAAAAGTAATTTTTTTTGTTTCATATCATTGTGAATGGATGAAGCACCACTTTTTTGTGATTTGATTTGAACTCACAACATTTGTAATTTTACCAAATCTCAAAAAATGTTGTGAATATGTGTATCTGACCAATCTAGGTAAATCACTAACAATATCAATGTGAGCAGTAGTCATGGCATATGCTTCATATTATCTCATGGCAAAGTTTGTGTTTCCATTGCAACGCACGGGCACCCTACTAGTATTGTCTAATTTTGGAGTTCACTGTTGATTTTTGTGTGTTCAAGGTGGCCGCTTGGACAGTATCCGATGCCTACTCATGCCCTGCTTGGTGGCTCGACACCTACATGATTTCATGTGTGCTCCCAATTTCTTAGATGAAGCTGGAATTCATAGTCTATGGTCATTGCTTCTTTAGTTTTGTGTATCTTTAGCCTATTTTGGTGTTTTCTCTAATTCAGTTTGATTCGTACAAATTAATATCAGATGTTTATTTGGCTCTTTTGTGAAGCTATGGTACTATGCTAATGGCCCGCTTGGAAATGCTGTATGTTCAATTTTCACTCTCATGTTTAGGTGTTCTTTGCCACTACAAGAAGCCAAAAGAGTGCATTGCTTGAATCTCCCTGAATCGCAAATCGTGAATTCTTAGCGGAAAGATGTGCCCTTCCTTTCTTTTCCAAGAAATCATATACTTAATTGCTTAGTGACATGACCACTATATGTTTGATGAATCCAGCGAAGTGGTGTATGCACGATGTTTCTTGTAGACAACCTTATTTCGATTGTTGTTGATGCAAGTTGTGTGCATGAGGCTAAAACATCATTTGTAAAAGAACAGAGGAAGTGTAAAGAAAATAAATAGCAACAATTATATAAGGTATGTAATAACAAGTGGATACTTCAATAGTTGTAGAAGGTTTAAAATAATCTGGAGCCAACTAAATGCTAATATATGAAACAACTAAATGTTAAACTCTGAAGCCACATAACTTGATGGTTGAAACAGTGGTACCAAGACACTCATAAGTATTAGTGGCCAAAACATTTGTCTTGCTAAACAAAGCACATTTGTGTGACGATGGCGATACCAACGGTTGAAGGTCATCTCGGTAGTCGATTTGAAGCGGTGGTCATGGTCAAACATTGTTTGGCAAGGTGTCGACCATTCCGAGGCTCGAGCAAAGGCACTACAATGCAATCATACCATGGTTCATTTGCAACATGATGTTTCACTTTTTTGTCCATGGTACTTTTCGAACAGGAAATGCTTCATCTTGCAATGTAAAACAAGTTGGTTACAGGGCTGTGTGAAACTAGACGATGCAAGCTATACATTCAGAATGTTCCTTTTGGTTTTCTAAAACAAAAAAAATGCCCGATAATGATAGTGTTGTGTGCTAACTTCAGGTTGCTAGATTGTCTGCTGGGGTTCTCAATGGAATGCATCAACTCTCCAGCAAACTAATGAGATTTAAGATGGTAAACATTTATGTTTCCTTTTGGCTATGATTAAGCTCCATATACAAATACTTTGGATTGAACTGCAGCCGCATTAGAACTAATGTTTCCTATTCATTTAGAAGATTCATGGTTTGTAACATCCCGAAATAACCCTCTTGAGGACCCGTGCGTAATTAGATAAAAAAAAGATATGTGAAAACAGGTTATTTTGGAGTTTTAGAGAGGAATTGGTACGTACCGGGATAAAAAGATCGTGGGGTTAGTGGATTCTAGAAACCCTAGCTTTCTTTTATTTCTTTCCTTCGGCCGCCGTTTTCTTTTCCGACTCCTGTGCGCCGCCAGTAGTCTCTTTCTTACGATCGCCGGCGCGTGGAGGTCTTCGGTTCATTTCGCTCGCCCACGTAGCGTCGCACCTGTCGCTTGGTCGCGTGTTGGCCAGCGCATCTGACTGCACGGCGGAACCTGTGTGTGCGTACGCGCGTGAAGCTTTTGGCCATTGTTGATCTGCTGCTGCAGTCCATACGTAGGTAAAGTAGATATTTACTTTGGTCTTATTCTTTGACTAGTAGTTGGTGTACTACAAATATTAGTTTAATAGGAATTGCTTGGTATGCCATACTGCTAAGATTATTTAATTAGAGATGATGCATGCGGTTTAATCATCGAAGTAGTAAGAGAGAGAGAGGATTTAGCTAGTGCTAATTTATTAGTGACTAATTAGTGTTGTACTACTTAATTAGATCAAGGGCACTGCTAAGTTTAATTAATGGTGTACTTCTTTGATTATTTAATTGCTAGCCATGATGTGTGATTAATGAATTGCATGCCATGCTGCTAGTGCAACGACAAGAAAAGTAGTATGCATCGGCTGGCTTGCTTTACGTGAATATTTAGTTGGATTAGTTGTTTAATTGGATGTTTAGCTATGTCGGCTGATTAGATCTCTTTCTGGCCAGTCGGTTGAACGGCAGTTTTGAGGTCCTTAGAGGCAAAATCTCTTAGAAAAAGTTGGGCCGTGTCCTTAGCTTTCCGTGGCCGCCAAGAACGCCCTAATCCGATTAACGATTAGCGAGTTATGAATTTTCTAGTGTCATCGTCACGATAATCTGTCAAGATTCGACAGTCTGTAGAAATTTGAGTTAATCTATTATTTAAATACGAAATTAGAGGATCTCGTTATAATGAAAAAGATGGGTAATTTCCTCACCTGTCCAGAAAGCTAAAGAACGTAAGAATTGGACTTTCTTAGCAAAAGTTATGATAATTTTAGTGTACTGTCCAGAGAACCCGACGTGATAATGGATGTTCTGTAGATTGGATTGGTAGGGCAGTAGGTGGCAGAATCAGAAGGGCTCCCCAACTAAGTTTATTTAGCTAATTTAATTATATTTCCAGAAAGTATTAGAACATCTTATTTGGACTCCTGAACAGAAAGTTATGTATTTTAGAAGTTGACTGTCCGCAGTGAACACCAAATCGATCGGTAGAAATTGGAAGATTGGAAACGCTTGGGAGTTTAGTGAGTTCTATTGTGTTCTTATTTATGCTTTTGGTCCAGTAAGCTTGTCTTAGTTTGGGTTATCATTATGTTCAGGTGGGAGCGTGATCCCAGGGGCAGCACCCTCTTCGCATCCACCGGTCTCGCACGGTTGAGGCAAGTATTCGGGTTGTAGAATAATTATGATTGTTTGCTGAGATTGATTGTATCTTGTTCGTAATAGCCATGCATGGATGTTAATGTGATGAATTACAATATATCTTGGTAAATGCAAGTTATTGTTAAAGCTTCTTGTGTATGATGTTAATGCTTACATGATATTATGTACATATTGAGCTCATATATTTGGAAGATGATGTCATTGTGCATATGCATGTCAAGCATGATTGAGTCTTGGTCACTTGGTGACCAAGTATGAACTATTGAGGTCCCCGTCATGTAAATGACGGCTTGAGGTCCCCACATTCAAGAATGTGGGCAATGAGTAAAGAGGTCCCCATCATGATGGTGATGGGCATAGGTCCCTATACTTGTGGAGTATAGGCTCTTGGTCCCTATGCCAGGTGCATAGGCAAGGGTATACATCGACGGATGTATACCTCGTGACACCGTAAAATACTAAAAGAGACAAAGTTTAAAAGGTGCATTGCATGGACGCATTACATAAGCATGAAGTTTATGATTTGTGAAATGTTTTATTTGGAATATTGATGCTATGACTGTGATTTTAGCTTTAACCTTGTTGATACTTTTTCGAGTCTTTGGGCTCACACCGCTTTGATATGTTTTAGGTACAACTAGCAAGAACGGCATGCATGGGAGGGAGTAGATGTTTGGATGCACTCACTACCACTCATCCTTAAGGCGTCTACTATTTAGTCCTTATTCTAATAATTAGCAAACTGTTTGAGATCCGCGTATGATTGGTTAAATGTTTTAGTTTATTTGTAATAAGGAGAATAGCAAGTTTTGTTTATGATTATTGGATTATCTTGCATGCCTGAATGAACCTGAATATTAAGTTTAGTGTTAATTGCTATGATCAATTGATGGAACCTCGGTATAGCTAATTTTACAAAGGAGGTTCTGCCGAATTCGGTAATTGATCATAGTTTAGTTTTGTTTAGTTTAATTTTAGTAGCATTCCAGGCTCAATGTTGAGCTAGGGTGTTACAGTTGGTATCAGAGCGGGCTGTAGGTCCGCGGTTAATGAAGCAATTAATTTTGACACATTAGGCACAAAAGGTGGGGATTGGGTTTGCATTGCATCTACGCTTTTGTTGTTTATTATTGTTTGTGGTGTGCTTAATGTCTGATTTTGTGCTTGTTTGTGATAATTAGAGATGGCAAGGGGTGGTGGCGGTGGTCGTGGCCGACAAGGTGCCGGCCGAGGCTAGGCAACGCCCCCGCCCGAAGTTCAGAGCTCTGTAGGCGAAGAGGCTAGTTCTGAAGGATCCTAAGAGGAGGTTGCATCAGCTCAGTCGGGAATCAGCGCACGGCCGCACCGCAGCCGCTTCCTTTGGCGGCTCTCGCCATGTACTGCGTGGGTGCTATGGGACTACACCAGTGGAACGCTCTGCAACTGGATACTTTTGATGGGCTGGGCACGCCAGTTGATGCTGCAAATTGGCTACGACACATGGAGAGACACTTCGGAGCACTGGGAATGACCTCGGAGATTAGGGCACAGTTCGTGGCCTTCCAGCTTAAGGGGCAGGCGGATATCTGGTGGGAGGGAGTCCTGACAGCTAGGACCGTTGCCCATGGCCCAGTTACCTGGGAGTTGTTCGTGGAGCAATTTCGGAGGAGGTTTTATCCAGCTTCATTCGTGGAGAGCATGGAAGTCTCGTTGAATAGCTACAAGCAGGGTAAGATGACAGTATCAGAGTATGAAGCGGGTTTTAATAACATAATCCATTTCGTTCCAGCAGTGGCCACAAATGAAGCCGAGAAGGCCAAGAGGTTTCGTAGAGGGCTCAGACAGGAGTTTCGTAAGGTATTGGGAGCGTTGGAGCTACGCGATTTTAGCTCCTTGGTGGAACAAGCCAGGGGTATGGAGTTAGAGATGCAGCTCGGGGAAGATATGCAAGGTATGGGTGATTCTGTGGTTCCTTCTGACACAGGTGGCAGTCAAAAGAGGAGCTTTGGAGGAGGAAGCGGGTCATCCCTGAAGCCCGTTTCCAAGAAGTTCAAGAGCCCACAAAATTCATTTAAGTCCAGGTATACAAAACCACAGTCTTTCAACACATCACGGCCATCAGGGAGTGCTCCTATGCTTCGTCCGGTTCCGGGGCAAGGAATGATATGTTTCAAGTGCGGTAATGAGCACCGCTCAGAGTGTTCTGGGATGGATCTTGTCGCCATCTTGTGGTGCAGCGGGTCATAAGGCGGTGGTCTGGCGGTGGAATCCGGCTAGTGTTATCAAGTGGGAGCCAATTCGCCGCTTGGCGCAAGTGCCACCGCTTTTTCTGGGGTCACGCAGATGCTAGCATGACTACTCCCACCCATCATGGGGGACCACGATCTTACTTCTCGGCTCTGGAGGATCCCACCACCGGGTATTTTTGGCCGCCTACTCTTGCGGCTGCGTTTCTTGTAAAGACCTTCAGCCCCCCAAATTCTTTGCACCACCATACCAGTCTTTGGGGCTTCCGCCCCAAAGAATAGATTGCTTATGCCATGCCGACTGCTGAGTCGGTGGGTCGTCCCGATGTGGTGACAGGTATGCTCCTTGTGGACTCAGTGGAGGCTTTTGTTTTATTCGATTCTGGAGCTACTTTCTCTTTTGCATCACTAGAGTTTGCTAGCAGAGCACGTTTGAGTATGCAGTCTATAGCTCAGTCGGTTCTAGTTAATTCTCCTGGAGGAATTCTTTCTAGTTCCACAGTCTGTCCTGGTTGTGTGATCTCTTTAGATGGGGAAGACTTTATTGCTAATCTGATGGTTATGAAGATGGAACCGTTTGACATTATTTTGGGTATGGATTGGTTGCATAGTTATCGTGCTATCATATCATGCTTTTGGAAGACAGTAACTCTGCAAGCTCCGTCTGGGCAGGAGATAGTGTTTCAGGGTAGTGCCCCTTCTTACTCTCTTTGTGTGTTGGCTAGTTTGTTTCCTGGTAGTCGAGCAGCAAAGAGTGGATTTCTCTTGTCCTTGGTAGAGAAGCCGAGTTCGTCCCTGATCGCTGCAGTATTCCATGGTTGGGAGTTTTGGACGATTTCCGCAGAATCCGCCAGATGCCCCTACCTCACCCAAAGGAGTTCAAGATTGATTTAGTACCGGCGCCGTAGGTTTCCATAACCCCGTACCGTCTGGCACGTCCTTTTCAGGAGGAATTAAAGAAGCAGTTGGACGATCTAAAGGTGAAAGATCTTATTCGTCCTAGTGTGTCTCCGTGGGAAGCTCCAGTGCTGTTTACCAAGAAAAAAGATGGTAGTTGTAACATCCCAAATGTATAATCAGGGTTTGTTTCAAATGTAATTAAAATGTGTAGGAATTAAAACTTTTTCTCACATGTAATTATTGTCCAAGAATTGTGTAATCCAAAAACACAAAGTTATTGTTGACCAAAAGTCAATTTCATTTTCCATTTGTCACAACTCATGTGCCAAACCTTTGAAAATAATCTTACTTGGTCCTAAAGTTGATATGGGGACTCTCTGAAAAATATCACAAGTTGTAAAACTTGTTTGATAAATTTTGGAGGTAAAACAATACTTTGAACAGCCTTTAAGAATTTCCTGAGAAAAATGCAATGCATAAAAACCTCTGGAAATTTTATGTAAGGTTAATCTTAATGTCATCAAGCTCCAGTTAAAATTTCATAAATTTTGGAGTTGATTTGCTATCCCAAATAAATTTGCAAAGCCTCACTGTTCAAAATTAAACTTAAAACGTGGCTTTGTTCCTTGGGCTAGCCGTTTGGCAAAGTGGTCCAAACCCAACCATTTACGCATCTCGGCCGGACCTCCCGCGCTTGATGAGGTCGTGGCCGTTGGATCCAATCCAACCGCCACGACCTCCTCCTCAACAAACACAGCCAGGTCCTCCCCACCCACCTGAGGTCATAGCCATTGGATCAAAATCCAACAGCCATGACCTCCCTCGATATCAATCGCCCAAGCCCTTCCCACCTTGGTGAGGTCATTGCCCTTGGATCGAAGATCCATGGCCATGACCTCCCCTCGCTGTCAAACCAAACAACCTCCCACCTTGCCTAGGTCGTAGCCGTTGGATCAAATCCAACAGCCCACGACCTCCCCTCAAAATCTAGCGCACCAGACCTCCCCATCTTGTGTTGTGCGCCATTAGATTTAAAATCTACGGCCACGACCTCCCAGTGCCTTGTGCGCATCAGACCTCCCATCCATGTGAGGTCATAGCCCTTAGATCTAAATCTAAAGGCCAAGACCTCCCTTGCGCTACGCGCAAGGCTCAAGACCTCCCCCTCACTTCTCTTAGTCGCACATAGTTAAGTCCTCCCCTCAGGTCTGAGCCCTTGGATGTAGATCCGAAGGCTAGGACCTCCTGTCCTCTTATCCTTTGCGCATCCACGTTATGAAGATCGGAGGGCCATGACCTCCTTATCCAAGATCGTGCGGCTAGGACCTCCTCCCAGCCACTTAAAGCGTAACGGTTCAAACATAAAATCCGAGGGCCAGGACCTCCCCATCCACTTAATCCAACGGTGGATGTGAGGTCATGTTCTTCTTCCACCTTGGGCGCGCGTGCGAGCCATGGCAGTGGCCAAAGTCAGAGCATGTCTTGTCCCAACGGCTCTTGCAGGCCCGCATTAAATGCGTGTCAGCTCCTGCCGCACCCTAGGCCCTGCTCTGACAACCTACCTTGTCCTTTCCATCTTGTCAACTCCATGGACCTCCCCATGGGCTAAGCTCACCATGAGCTTAACCCATGGTGCAGGACCTCTGTGCCCTAGGTATTTAAGCCCCTCGAGCTCCCCTTTGGCTTCTTTTACACACTTGGAGCTTGCCATGCCAGTGCTTGGCTGAGCTCCTACCTCCACTGACCTCCCTTTGACTGCCATTGTTGAAGTCCTTGAAGCTCTTGGTGAAGGCTTGCTCCAGTGGCTCCCTCTCAACCTCTTGCTCATTCTAAGCTCCCCATTAACCTCCTGGAGTTGAGCCTAACTCATTGTTGGGTTGACATTTTCAGGAGTGAGCTAGTGGAGCTTGGAGCTTGGACTTGAGCAGTGGAGCTTCTTGTCTTCCCCAACTCCGGTCATCACCTTCCTCGACCTCCTCAGCACCTTCACGACATCCAGGTAACCTCCTGGTAGTCTTTAGTGCTGGGCACACGCTTGAATGATGTCGCGGAGCTTTATTTTCCCATTTTGATCGTTTGGCCGTGCTTGTCACCTTTGTGATCTCGGCTCATGGCGTTCAAAGCCGCCGCCGCCGAGAGTGGGTCCTTTGTGTAAAGAACACTATTGCGCACACAATGGTGCTCTTGGTGGTCATGGCGAGGTCCACATCGCCGGCTTTGTCCGGTATTTACGGTGGAGCTCTTGTCGGACGAGATATCCAAAACGTGCCGTTAAGACAAAGATTTGGGTAGTAAATGCTCCCAATGATGGAGCATTTACTGCGGTCTTAACGCCTGGACCTCCTTGTGCCTTGCGCGCGGACCTCCTCGTTGTCCCGCGCGCATTAATTCCATGTCCGAGCGCGTGCGCGCAAGCGCGTTGTCGCTGGCTCTGGGACGTCCATGACCTCCTCCGAGGAGATCTGGAACGTCCAGGACCTCCCCTTGCGCAATCGTGGCCGTCCAGACCTCCCCAGGAGGTCTGTGACGTTAAGACCTCCGCGATTGGACCTCCTCGAGGTCATCTCAGACGTTATGACCTCCCCGCGTGATCTGAGCCGCTTATGTCCTCCCTGTGTTGATCGTAGCCATTGAGGACCTCCCTTCTTGCTGTGGTCCGTTTGATGCAAGATCAGCGGCCACGACCTCCCCTCGGCTCACGCTCGCGTGGATGGGAGGACATGGACCGTTGGATCCAAGATCCACGGCCCATGACCTCTGGACCTCGCAAGCGCGCGTGCGCGTGTGTTATCTCTGGGAGGTCTTGAGCCGTTAGATTCAAGATCTATGGCTCACGTCCTCCCAGGTCTTTGTGGTTTTTAGATATTCCAGAGATCTGCTATTTTTGCAAACTGAAAAAAGGTATGAACTTAAAAAATGCATAACTAAATCATTTTAAATCCAAATGTAGTGATTCAACTTGGGTTAGATCTGTTTTGACCTGGACTCCAATCTAAAATGATTGTGAGCCCAGATCAGCTCCGAACCTGGTTTTGCAAATATATTTCAAACCTAACTTTATTTGTCTCTGAAAAATTCACTTAACTTGTAAAAGCATAAGTAATGATCTGTAGAATGTTTTTGAGTGAATCCAACTTTGTTGGCTTCCTCTGTTGTTTCTCTAAATGTTAGAATAGGATTTAGGCATGTCACTATTTTCAAAGAAGCTTTCTTGTGCATTTTAATTTTGTTCAAGTTCTTGTCTTTGGAAAATCATAAAACATGCATAATAGCTCCAAATGAGATGAACTCAATTGTGTTATTCATCTCATGAGGTGCTGGTTTTACAGTAAAAATTTCAGTACCACCTCCCGTCTAGAAAATGTTGCCTAATAATTAAATTAGTGAAAGTGCAGTTTGGTATTTTCAGGGCTGAGCAGATTTGTTTTGCTCATATCTTTTGCATTGAGAATCCAAATCAATTGGTTCTTATTGCTGAATTCCCTAAAAATCATCCTCTTACTTCTGTAGAAATTTCAGAGCAATTGGAGTTTGTTTGCTATGCTGTCTTTGTCATTTTCGACGTTCTTATCGATTCTTTTCACCTTTTTGTTTAGGTGTTGACGAGTGTGTTGATCTCGTGAGTGATTTTCTGCATCATAGTGACCAGCCACAGCAAGGCAAGCAGTTTGATCATATTTACTCTGATCCCATTACTTTAAAGTCTAATACTTTGTTTAACTTGTATGTATGCATGCTTTTGTGTCAAAGTAATTTTATCGATTAGAGGTAGCTATTCCTATTGCATTGTTGCCTCTAAATTGTTACCCCCTGCCACAAACCATAAGTTACTAATATCGCTGGTGAATTAGAGCCCGGTGATTTAATTATGCTCTTCTTTTATCTTTGCGGTGTCATGCTTAGCAATGCTTAGATACCGGTAGAAATGGGTGGTTGTCGACATTATGTCGATGACCTTGATCACTCTAAAATTCTTATTCCTTTTTGTCCATCTTGTGCTTTGTTACTTTTTAAACAAATAAAATAAAAATGAAAACAAAACTGTTTGACTTGGGCACAATGGATGTTGGTGTGATTTGTTGGGTGTGAAAGGAATGGTGCCTAAGTCCCCAAGGACCGAGTTACTTGCGCCACTGATCCAAGCACTTATGCATGCTAACCACGCGAGGGGGATATGGGACCTCTCTTGACTAAGTACTTTGGGAGGTGTTAGTTATGGGTCGCTGCTGATGAAACTATTTTTTATAAGAGAAAGAGCTCCTCAGCTTGTTTTGGGCGGTGTCTCCTACTCTTTGGTTGTGCGACTCTTAACTAGCATCGTCCATTGGAAATGTCTCAGAGGACTTAGCCGTGCTTGAGCATACCAAAGGAAGTGTGCTAAATCATGTGGCTAAAAGGCGGCGATCGGTGTGGGTACATTGGTACACCCTCTAGGTTAAAACTATTCGAATAGCCTCATCCTAGGTTATGGACACGCTTGGTGATTTCCCGCAAGAACTAGACTACAACATTTAATTAAAACTTGATGGGTTGGTATGAATGGATGTTCATGCTATTGTGGTGGCTATTGGGTTAGTCACTTCCAAGATTGTTGTTGTCTATTGTTACCTTGTTACTTGTCTCGCTGTTTTTGCAAATGTAAAATGAATTACAAAATTGCTTTGGAATCTATTTAAATATTGCAAATGAAATCTTGCTTTATGCTAAAATAAGTCCAAAGCCTCTTCCACTAAATAAAGCTTGCATGTAGTTAAACTATAGTTCTGTTATATTACACGTCAGTCTTGCGAGTACATTTTTGTACTCATTTGCTTTGCTTAATAACTTTGTTGCAGAGGAGGTAGGGTCCAAAGGGCTCTACTTTTGTGAGATGTGCATGGGTTGGGAATCGAGCTAGGCGTCTTGGTTGGTTGCCTTGTGGGCTAAAGGCAAACCTTGTGGCTCTCTTTTGTTTACCGCCATATTTTGGCATGTTGCTTCCGCTGTGTTACTTTTATTAGTTGTATTTGGCCGGTCGGCCCCTTTTGTAATAACTCTATATGTTGTATGTCTTTTAATCTAGTCGTGCTTTGGTTCTATGTCTTGAATGGAATTGATGCATGATTTTGTAAAGGGGTGTGTATACTACATTATGGGAAGTATACATATCTCGAAGACACGGATTATTATGTTTGTAATGCTAGGGTCAATGGATGACTAAGTATTACAAGCCTAATAAACCGGGGTCCTCACAGTAGTTGACGCATGTGTATTGATTACCGTGCTCTCAACCAGCTGACCATTAAGAAAATATCCTTTGCCACGCATTGAAGATTTATTTGACCAATTGAGAGGGGCAAAGGTATTTTCAAAGATTGGTCTCCAGTCGGGATACAATCAGATTCCTGTCCGAAAGGAGGATATTGAGAAAACGGCGTTCTCCACGAGGTATGGGCATTTTGAATTTAAAGTTATGCCTTTTGGACTAACGAATGCTCCTGCTGCTTTCATGGAGACAATGAATAGGATGCTGCATGAGTGTCTGGATGACTTTGTCGTCGTCTTTATTGATGATATTTTGATCTACTCAAAGACTGAAGCAGAACATGAACGTCATCTGAGGCTGGTGTTGGAGACACTAAGAGAGAATAGGTTTTATGCAAAGCTGAAGAAGTGCGAGTTCTGGAAGTCGGAAGTGGGATTCTTGGGGCATGTTATCAATGATAAGGGAATATCAGTTGATCCAAGTAAAATCTCCACAGTGGTAGATTGGGGAAGGCCTACCAACGTCAAAGAAGTGAGAAGCTTCCTTGGTATGGCAGGTTATTATCGGCGTTTTGTGCAAGATTTCTCCATCATTGCGAAGCCGTTATCCAGGCTCACTCAGAAGGATGTGAAGTTTCAGTGGGATGATGATTGTGAACGCAATTTTCAGACTTTGAAAGAAAAACTGGTGACCGCTCCTGTTCTCACTGTTCCTGAACCGGGGAAGCGTTTCACAGTTTTTTCCGACGCTTCTCGTGTCAGTTTGGGTTGTGTGCTCATGCAAGATGGCAAGGTATTGGCTTACGATCTAGGCAACAAGAAGCATGAGCGTAATTACCCAACGATGATTTAGAGTTAGGTTTGTAGTGTTTGCATTGAAGCTTTGGAGGCACTATCTGTATGGTGAATCTTGTGATGTCTTCACTGATCACAAAAGCCTTAAGTACATCTTTACTTACAAGGATTTGAATATGAGGCAACGCAGATGGTTGGAGCTGATCAAGGATTATGACCTCACGATTCAATACCATCCCAGCAAGGCCAATGTGGTGGCTGATGCTCTTAGTCGCAAGGCGACGCCTGCTACTCTGGATTGTTTAATTGCTGATTTTGATCACATGGGAATATCTTCTTCGCTATGCGAGCACGGCTCAGTCGAAACACGTTAATCTTAGAGTCAGCCATTCCAGAGCGGGTGCGGGAGGCACAACAGTATGACCAATTTTTGCAGAGGGTCAGAAAGCGTCTGGAGATGGGCAAGGAAGGGGATTTCTGTTTGGATGAGTCTGGAGCATTGCGATTTAAAGGTCGCCTGTGTGTGCCGCAGAAGGCGGAGGTTAAGGATGATATTTTGAGGGAGACACATCGCACCCCGTACACTGTCCATCCGGGTGAGACGAAGATGTACCGTGATCTGAAGCAGAACTTCTGGTGGAAGAGAATGAAAGTAGACATTGCTAACTATGTAGCATCTTGTGGTGTTTGTCAGCAAGTGAAGGCGAACATAAGCGCCCCGCAGGTTATTGCGGTAGTTGGAGGTCCCTCAATGGCCTTGGGATGATATCTCCATGGACTTTGTAGTCGTGTTACCTCGTTCGCCGCGAGGAAGGACGCAATTTGGGTGATAGTAGATCGATTCAAAGAAATCAACAAGCACTTTATTCCTATCCGCATGACCCACTCAGTGAGCGACTTGGCTCCTATCTATGTGCGGGAGATTGTGAGATTGCATGGTGTGCCAAAGACCATCATTTCTGACAGAGATGCCAAGTTTGTATCCAAGTTTTGGGAGAGTTTGCAGAGTGCACTGGGCACCCAGCTCCGTCTGAGTACAACATTTCATCCACAGACAGATGGACAGTCAGAGCGCACCATTCAGACCTTGGAGGACATGTTGCGGTCCTGTGTTCTGTCCTGGAAGGGTAGTTGGGAGGACCAGTTGCCATTGGAGGAATTTGCTTACAATAATAGCTACCATTCAAGTATTAAAGCCGCACCGTTCGAGGTTTTGTATGGGCAAAAATGCAGGTCACCCCTTTGCTGGGAAGCGGTGGGTGAGAAGGCAGTCTTGGGCCCGGATTGGGTCCAAAAGACAGTTGAACGAGTGGCTTTGGTGAGACAGAATCTGTTAGCAGCCCAGAGCAGGCAGAAAAGTTATGCAGATGTGAGGAGAAGGGATTTGGAATTTGAGGTGGGAGATCAGGTGCTCTTGAGAGTATCTCCCACAAAAGGTGTGGTGAGATTCGGTACCAAAGGGAAGCTTAGCCCAAGGTATGTTGGGCCTTTCACGATCTTGGCACGGATTGGGAAGTTGGCATACCACTTGGACCTTCCAGAGTCTATGCGTGGAGTGCATAACGTTTTTCATGTATCTATGTTGAGGAAGTACCTGCGAGATCCGGAGCATCACGTTTCACTAGAACCTCTAACTATTGAGCAGGATCTGTCCTTTGAGTCCAAGCCAGTGCAAATTCTGGAAAGATCAGAAAAAGCGATGAGGAACAAAACTTTAAAGTACGTCAAGGTGCTTTGGTCGCAGCAGACAGAGAGAGAGGCCACCTGGGAATCGGAGTCTCGCATGCGCGAGCATTATCCAGAGTTATTCACAGCAGGTACGTGGTTATGTTAGTAAGTTTTAGCTGTGATTATACTTTGGCGTAAGCGTGATGAGAATTCGGGGTCGAATTCTGTTAAGGGGGGTAGAATGTAGCATCCCGAAATAACCCTCTTGAGGACCCGTGCGTAATTAGATAAAAAAAGATACGTGAAAACAGGTTCTTTTGGAGTTTTAGAGAGGAATTGGTACGTACCGGGATAAAAAGATCGTGGGGTTAGTGGATTCTAGAAACCCTAGCTTTCTTTTATTTCTTTCCTTCGGCCGTCGTTTTCTTTTCCGACTCCTGTGCGCCGCCAGTAGTCTCTTTCTTGCGATCGCCGGCGCGTGGAGGTCTTCGGTTCGTTTCGCTCGCCCACGTAGCGTCGCACCTGCCGCCTGGTCGCGTGTTGGCCAGCACATCTAACTGCACGGCGGAACCTGTGTGTGCGTACGCGCGTGAAGCTTTTGGCCATTGTTGATCTGCTGCTGCAGTCCATACGTAGGTAAAGTAGATATTTACTTTGGTCTTATTCTTTGACTAGTAGTTGGTGTACTACAAATATTAGTTTAATAGGAATTGCTTGGTATGCCATACTGCTAAGATTATTTAATTAGAGATGATGCATGCGGTTTAATCATCAAAGTAGTAAGAGAGAGAGAGGATTTAGCTAGTGCTAATTTATTAGTGACTAATTAGTGTTGTACTACTTAATTAGATCAAGGGCACTGCTAAGTTTAATTAATGGTGTACTTCTTTGATTATTTAATTGCTAGCCATGATGTGTGATTAATGAATTGCATGCCATGCTGCTAGTGCAACGACAAGAAAAGTAGTATGCATCGGCTGGCTTGCTTTACGTGAATATTTAGTTGGATTAGTTGTTTAATTGGATGTTTAGCAATGTCAGCTGATTAGATCTCTTTTTGGCCAGTCGGTTGAACGGCGGTTTTGAGGTCCTTAGAGGCAAAATCCGTAGATCCCATCTGTTAGAAAAAGTTGGGCCGTGTCCTTAGCTTTCCGTGGCTGCCAAGAACGCCCTAATCCGATTAACGATTAGCGAGTTATGAATTTTCTAGTATCACTGTCCTGATAATCTGTCAGCATTTTGACAGTCTTTAGAAATTTGAGTTAATCTATTATTTAAATACGAAATTAGAGGATCTTGTTATAATGAAAAAGATGGGTAATTTCCTCACCTGTCCAGAAAGCTAAAGAACGTAAGAATTGGACTTTCGTAGCAAAAGTTATGATAATTTTAGTGTACTGTCCAGAGAACGCGACGTGATAATGGATGTTCTGTAGATTGGATTGGTAGGGGCAGTAGATGGCAGAATCAGAAGGGCTCCCCAACTAAGTTTATTTAGCTAATTTAATTATATTTCCAGAAAGTATTAGAACATCTTATTTGGACTCCTGAACAGAAAGTTATGTATTTTAGAAGTTGACTGTCCGCAGTGAACACCAAATCGATCGGTAGAAATTGGAAGATTGGAAACGCTTGGGAGTTTAGTGAGTTCTATTGTGTTCTTATTTATGCTTTTGGTCCAGTAAGCTTGTCTTAGTTTGGGTTATCATTATGTTCAGGTGGGAGCGTGATCGAGGGCAGCACCCTTTTAGCGCCCAATTGGTCTCGCACGGTTGAGGCAAGTATTCGGGTTGTAGAATAATTATGATTGTTTGCTGAGATTGATTGTATCTTGTTCGTAATAGCCATGCATGGATGTTAATGTGATGAATTACAATATATCTTGGTAAATGCAAGTTATTGTTAAAGCTTCTTGTGTATGATGTTAATGCTTACATGATATTATGTACATATTGAGTTCATATATTTGGAAGATGATGTCATTGTGCATATGCATGTCAAGCATGATTGAGTCTTGGTCACTTGGTGACCAAGTATGAACTATTGAGGTCCCCGTCATATAAATGACAGGCTTGAGGTCCCCACATTCGAAGAATGTGGGCAATGAGTAAAGAGGTCCCCATCATGATGGTGATGGGCATAGGTCCCTATACTTGTGGAGTATAGGCTCTTGGTCCCTATGCCAGGGTGCATAGGCAAGGGTATACATCGACGGATGTATACCTCGCATTACTGGTAAAATATGAAAAGAGACAAAGTTTAAAAGGTGCATTGCATGGACGCATTACATAAGCATGAAGTTTATGATTTGTGAAATGTTTTATTTGGAATATTGATGCTATGACTGTGATTTTAGCTTTAACCTTGTTGATACTTGCTGAGTCTTTGGGCTCACACCTGCTTTGATATGTTTTAGGTACAACTAGCAAGAACGGCATGCATGGGAGGGAGTAGATGTTTGGATGCACTCACTACCACTCATCCTTAAGGCGTCTACTATTTAGTCCTTATTCTAATAATTAGCAAACTGTTTGAGATCCGCGTATGATTGGTTAAATGTTTTAGTTTATTTGTAATAAGGAGAATAGCAAGTTTTGTTTATGATTATTGGATTATCTTGCATGCCTGAATGAACCTGAATATTAAGTTTAGTGTTAATTGCTATGATCAATTGATGGAACCTCGGTATAGCTAATTTTACAAAGGAGGTTCTGCCGAATTCGGTAATTGATCATAGTTTAGTTTTGTTTAGTTTAATTTTAGTAGCATTCCAGGCTCAATGTTGAGCTAGGGTGTTACATGGTTTCACAGTGTTAGTTTCATGTACAATTATTACTCATTAATGTTGGTATATACATTGTCAGTTTGCATCTACTGAGTACTTACCAATCTATTTGTCTTTAGGCCATTTATCTATGCCTTCGTGTAGTTATTATTTGTGAATCGACGGCGTATGCCTCATGCATTGTTGCTATTTGTGATAATTTGATTTCCATGCATCTATCGTCATTTTGTCTGTATTTACATTGACCTTTCTTTATATCAGACCACGCCAGGGGTTTCAATTGTAAGAAGGAACAAAATGGAAGCTAAGTGAATTAGATGTGTTATGGTTTGTCTAAGTATCAACACAGGATAACATAGCCTCCGCCATGCTCCCTTCGTTATCCTAATTGGATGCATTTCCTATTTACTATAGTACCCAGTATAACTAAAGTGTTAGTGAATTTCAACATTTCCCTTATTTATATCATTGTATAGAATAAAAAAAAATGAAAAACAGAGTAAAGCTAAGTGAATTAGATGTGTTATGGTTTGTCTAAGTACCAACACAGGATAGCATAGCCTCCGCCAAGCTCCCTTCGTTAACCTAATTGGATGCATTTTCCTATTTACTATAGTACCCAGTATAACTAAAGCGTTAGTGAATTTCAACATTTCTCTTATTTACATCATTGTATAGAATGAAAAAGAATGAAAAAACATAGTATCATTTGTGTTTCCTCTAATGTAAGACGTGTATGTTCTGCATGAGTATACCGATGGCAGCGGTATAGTCGAGGGCTTAACTGGTCGTATATTTCTATACCAGTAATCCTAATTTTCCATATAGTAAGCTACATCTTTGTCATGTGCTCTTTTAAATAGGAAAGCCTTGCACTGATTTAGTAAATGGTCACCATTTGGTATGGTTGAAATTACACGTCTATAGTCATTTTTGAGGAAATATTACATTCAAGTAAAAAGGTCACCATTGGGGGGCATTGCAGCTTGGATGGAATTATACGTCCATAGTAATTTTCTCCCTCTTGATTGGAGTCAATCAAGTGAACCCATATATATAACAATTTTTTTCCTTTTTGGGAAGGATGTAATATGAGGTTTTCATTGGTTCAGAAATTTTAATCTTGTACTCTTTATTTTGGTTTCAGTTATCTGGGCTGTATGATCTGCAACATTACAAATTGCGGAGTTTGCTTAGAGCTAACTTCTAGCTTTTTAGTTTCTAGCATAGAACTCGCCTGAACAAGTTTGAGTAGGATAACTAGCTGGTGAAGTTTCTCTTGGAATCTTTAGATTTTAATCATGCAGCCGTTTTGGTTTGCCTGTGAAAACTGTATTGTCATGTCTATGATGTTGACGTGAATGAGTGCAAGGCAAAGAGATCTAAAGTTGCACAAGTTGTAAAAGTTTGTAAGGTCAGTTGCAATTAGTTGGATGTATAAAACTTGGTTATAATGAAATATATAAGGTTTTATAGCATGTACTAGCTCCTTGGATTTGTTGCATTGAATGGATAATTTTGTTGTAGTTAAATGTGTCAGTTAATTTTTTTGAACAAGGATCAAGTTAATGTGGTGTTCAATATATGTGCACAAATTATTGAATAGGTGTTCCTGCCTCGGATACCTCTTTGCCCCTTTGATGACGATGTGTTCCAGTTTGTAGAAATTCTCCCCTAGTGGTCTCATCGTCCTTTTCTTTTTCTTCGTTTTTTTACTTGGCGGAGATAATCAGTTGGAAAACATACAAGCAGCATCAATGAGGCGTATGCTGCCCCAAGCATATATATATATATATTTTAATTATGTCATGATTCTTGCTGACCGAAAGAATCAATACATCTTCATGTTATAATTTTGTGACTAATTGCCTGTTTTTGTCATCTGAATATGTTTACGTACTAAATTTATTTTGTATGGTTGTTTGGTCAATCCTGCAGCAAGGAAATCTTCTTGGCTCTGCTACAAGACATGAATGTTTTAACTTAGGGAAAATAGGCTACAGGACACTACAAATTCGCCTCCTTTGCTAACGGACATCCAAAAAACGTGGTGCAGCCAAAAGACATTGTAAAAACATGTAATTTTGCTGTTAGACACTCTTCCCATTAAAATAATATATCCGAGTGATTAGGAGAGAGAAATAGGGTAAAATGCCCTCAATGCCCTCGGTCTCACTGTCATACATGCATATACACATAGAATCATCACAGAGGAGGCCAAGTCGGCGGCTTGGGGGCGGTGCTCCTGCTGGCGAGGGAGTCATCAGCGGCGGCCGAAGGTGTCCAAAATGGAATCGGCTATGCGAGACGACCCTGAGGGCGGTGGTGGCATGGCTTGAGGCCGTGTAGGCGGGCGAGTCTTGCCAGGAGATGAAGGAGATGAAGGGAGAAAGGTCTTTGGGGAGGAAAAGAGGAGGTTCGGTCGTGCATGAGTGGGAGGCAAGTCTGAGAACTCACTGGGGCTATCCATGGCGGCGGGAGGTGCCAGAGTGGGCTGTGGCGGAAGCCAAGCGTGAGGATGCTCGTTGAGGCGCGGCTGCACAGGCGGAGAGAGGGCTTGGCCGCAAGGATCGACAAGGGAGGTGAGGAGGTGCTCCCACCCAAAGGTGGTTGGAGACTTCTTGAGCAAGGAGTGGCGCTAAGGCGGAGTTGGCTGAGGCTGGTGAAGGAGGCGTCGTGGCTCGGTCGGTTGAGTTTGCAATTGGAGGAGGGATAAGGGCCATTGGGGTTTGAACGCAGCCGTGTGGGGTTGCCGGGAGGAGGCCATCGAGCAATGGGAGGCGGCGGCGGTGGAGCCGAGGCGATCAGGCGCTCCTCACCGACACCCCAGCAGCCGTCATGCTGGCGGGAAGGTGGGCTGCGCCCACGCCACGCTCCTTCATGTGCACGGCCCCGACGCGGACGTGGACGCTGAGCTCAAGGAAATCGTCCGTGCCGTGGAGGCCGTGTGCAGTAGCGAGGACAGAGCGGAGGCCGAGAGGAGGAGCACGGAGGCCAGAGGGAGAGAAGAGCGGCGTAGGGGAGGAGCCATCGGGGTGCGTCGAAGAGGTGGCGACTAGCGGCTAGACCGAGCCAGGTGAAGCGCCGTGGGGGAGGTGACCCAGGAGTGGCGCCATGGAAGAAGTGATGAGGAAGAGGGAGATTGGGGAAGAAGCATCGTAGTCGGTTTGCAAAAGGAAGAAGATGAGGGTAAAATGGACTTTTCACCATCTTTCTCTCTCCACTTCAGTCCGAAAATGATAAAATAGTGCCCTCGATGTCCTACGGTAAAATTACACGTTTTTAGAGTGTCTTACAGTTCTGACGCGTTTTTGGATGTCAGATTGGCAAATGCCGCGAATGTGCGATGCCACAGCCAATTTCCCCTTTAACTTATGAATGGCAATGAGGAGATTGGTGAGCTGTAACAACATATTCTATACAAAAAATTGATTTTCCGTTGCAATGCACATGCACATAACTAGTATATACATTATGTTGCAGATGTAAATCTAGATTGATCAAAATGATTCCTTTGGTGGCATTAGTAGGTTCACATCCTGGTCATAGCTACACTTATAACTTATTGGTGACCAAATACAGTATATGACCGAAGCTTATTCTGAGCATGTATGCTGACGACAAAAGAATGTGTGTTGCACGTCTAAGAGTACAACTAAACAAGCCACAACGCCCATCTTCCCTATTCTTATGCGCGGTGGAATTGACGCGCTCTCGCACGTTTAGTCCTTCTGTTAGGTCTCGACGCGTGCGCTTGCGTTGCTTTACTTTCTGATAAACGTGTGGCATGATTCTCTCTAGCAGTTTCCGGGTTGTGTGCGCGCTTCAAGCATCCTTAATAAAATTCTACGTAGAAGGGAGAGAGAGAATATATCATCTTTTTCTGACAAAACTGTTGCGCACGTAAAATAAGGTATGATATATTAATCTACTCTAATTAATATATAGAACCGCTTTAAAAAAATTATAAAATATAAATATTAGGGAGTGTATTAAAGAGTATCTATTAAACATATTATCTCTCGATACTATTGGAGATAGCCTCATGCGCTGCCTGCGCGTTGCTTCTTCAACCGGTTGCTGTGCATCGTATTCTATCCCCTCTTCCAGACGTTGCGATATCTATTAGGCCTCCATCAAATCTCCCATTCTCCCCCAATCTCTTCTTCCTGCGCACCACCCAGCCCAATCCGTCTCTTCGTCCTGCGCACCACCAGGTCCATCTCTTCTTCCCGCACACCCACCCAATCTCTAGATGTCGAGAGCGCGGTTGTTGAGTCTTTGCGGACAACGGGCAGCGATTACTCTGGGCTTGATCATGGGAAAGCCTCCAATCTCCCATTCTCCCGCAATCTCTTCTTCCTGCGCACCACCCATGGGTGGTAGTCATCGGTCACCACTCACCAGCATGTATACTCTGTAGTTATTTCATATGCCCTTTCTCCGTCGCTCCGCTTCCTGCTGTTCGGACGGCCGGTGTTGCGCTTGTTCTTCCACGCGGTGCGTTCGCTATGCAAGGTGGTCTCTTTCCTGTTTATTGATTCGCTCTTCGTCACGGGAGATGGTTTCCTCTTTCGGTTTTGCTCATCGATTTGCCCTGTTCCTCCTGTGCCGGTTCTGATTTCTTGGGGGTTTTGCAGGCTGGATTTGCGGCTGCTGCTACCACGTCGTCCGTGGGGGAAGGCCTTCGTGGGGGAAGTCCTGTTCTTGGGGTTTTTTTTACTTGGGGGATTTTATAATTTGCATGGATTTCAGGATTTGCCTCCTATGTGTCTATAATAGACTCATGTGTCATAGAATCCATCTATTTACTGTGGCAAATTCTGAATTATTCCTTTTTACTTTGGATACCGGAGCTGAGGCATTATACTCCAAGTGTGCCTATTGTATTAGTCGGAACAAAGCTTGGTAAGCAGACTGCTCAGATTTTTACAGACAATTATAAGAGAGAAAATATTGCCTGGACATTTTGCTCCCTATTGCCCAGTGGATACCGGAGCTTTTGTGTGGATAGGAAAATTTGTCTTGTTCTTGAACCTTGCCTGGCCTTTTGCAGGACAAGAGGACTACAACAGGCTAAGGCCTCTTAGCTACAGAGGGGCTGATGTCTTTTTGTTGGCATTTTCCCTCATCGACAGAGCAAGCTGTGAGAATATTCACAAGAAGGTTCACATTTCTTTACCTGGAAATTTTGGCAAGAAAGTCTTGATATTCTTTATTAGTAATCCCTAATTTTGACAGTCTTTTTCCTCCATATTGAGCAGTGGATACCGGAGCTGAGGCATTATGCTCCAAATGTGCCTATTGTATTAGTCGGAACAACGCTTGGTAAGCAGACTGCTCAGATTTTTACAGCCAATTATAAGAGAAAATATATCGCCTAAACATTATGTTTTTCTTTTAGTTTATAAATATGACTGCATTTTTAGAAAACACACGTTGCATTAATTTCTGTTGTCGCATCATACAGTAGGTTTCGTGTGAAGTCATAATGCTATCAATCCTTCCTAAATTAGAACATGACCCAAAACATGATCTAGACCCTCTGGGTGAGGGATTGTAAATTCATTTCTAAACTGCTTAGAATTATTCCCCTATTATTAATTACATTATACTGTACAGGCTTCCCCTACAGTCCTTTTAGCAAAAAAAAACCCCCAAAAAAATGTCAAGAATTGACTACTTGCAGACTTGCGTGAGGAGAGGTAATTCTTCCTGGAACACTCAGGTTTAACACCTATCTGAACTGCACAGGTCAGTTCAACAAACATTTTACTTCCCTCACAACAGATTTGGTTCAACATAGAAATTACAAACATTTTACTTCCCTCACAACAGATTTGGTTCAACATAGAAATTTCGTGCCATGCCTCTTCAATTTTTTCTCTCCAAATCATAGATTTTGCCCCAAATTCTAATGTTGATATTTGTTCTCAGCTCCGTCAGCAAGACCTGCATGCTCATATCCTACACCAGCAACACTTTCACCACGGTGTGTGATGACTGAATCCACAGTGCTTGGTTGTCATTTCCTAAATCTTCTTGTACGGTTTCGTGGTTGATATGATTATGTGTCCACGGTGTTCGACAACTTCAGCGCTAACGTAGTCGTCGATGGCAACACGGTGAACCTCGGCCTCTGGGATATTGCTGGTGTGTAGACTCAGTTTCAGTGTCTGATGATTGAAGTGTTGATTTCAGAAATGCCTACACATTTCTTCAATTACGTGAATGTTACAGAGTAATATGTCACGTTTTTGCCAAGCTGATGTTAAATATTTTGAGTAGCTATGCCTTATTGACATTCTTTAATTTCATGGAATTTCGCATATTACAGAAATGATCAGGAAGGCACACGGTATGTATAGATTCCATTCCATAGCTATTATATGATTAGTTAGGTGATGGGATAGGCAATAGCATTGCATTTAGAAAGGGTTGATACTAAAATATGGAAAATCCAAAGTTCGTGTCTTGATAATATCATCGTAACATGTATCTCTTGGAAAATATGTCAAGTATTAAAAGATCTTCTCCCATCCGGGGTCGTGCGACAGCCAATAAAAGCACAAGGTGTGAGAGCAAAGTCGACCGCGGCAACATGACAAAGATGATGAAACCGACAAATATAAAGAAAAATGTCAAATCAAGCCAAATAGGAATAGATAGAAGTATAGCGACACAGATCGTAGCCCAAGACAGCGGCAGCGCAGTGCACAACAAGCGCAACAGAGGCATAGTGTAAAAGAAGCATGATGTAATGCACAAGAAGCGCAACGAAGGTGTAGTGTGGAAGAAGCGCGACGCAATGCACAACAAACACAACGAAGATGAAATACGGAAGAAGCGCGGTGGTTTTAAAAGTTTTGGGCGGTGGATCTGCAGCGGCTCGAAGAAAAGAGTAGCGGCTGCAGCCATGCAAAGAAATTTCTATGCTTCTATGACTAGCAATAAATTTGTGAACTCGTATGGCTTAAACGAACTCAAAGATAGATTATTACAGACTTAGATGGACGCAACGGAAACAAAAGACACAAATAAGTAGCAACGTGTAACCGGAGCTTGCAGCAGCAAAATTGTGTAACCGGAGATAGCAACAACAAAACCTAATCTCAATCTACACGCCCACTAACAGCAGCAGCCACCGACAGCAGTAGATCACCTCCTCTCCTCTTCTTCAATTCCACCGACACCATCATGAGTCCTAGTACTGGGCAAGCCTCCCGAGACACCTTTAAAGAAGTCAGAGACATAGTCCACCTCTCTGTCCCGAACCTCCAGCATCAAACCAAAAGATGAAGTGGCGGAAAGCACTTGGTCAAAAGTGCACAAACCATTTCCCTCTTCTCAGATCGAAGGAGATGCAAGAGCGTCGCTTGGGTGAAGACGCCGCACGAACTCGAGCTTCCTTCTCGTCAAGCATGGTGACGGGTCAAAGATCGGCAAGGAAGAGCTCTCGTCGAGGGCGGCCGATTTGGCGGCGAAGCCATGGAAGAAACTTGGAGGCGGCGAGGCGGATCTCGATCTAAGCGCGGCCAGGCTGCGTCGGAGGCGCATGAAGCAAAGGCGCTCTTCATTTGAGAATGAAGCCCGCGCGCACGCGTGCCAAGACGAGCAGACGAGGTGGATGCCGCCTTGGCTGGAGAGCGATGGCGGCGTCCGAGAGCGACGACCTCGACTGGAGAGCGACAACGGCGGCTGGAGAGGATGAACCAGCGGCGGCGGAGAATGGGTCTAGCCTAGGAGACGGGGCAGGTAAAAAACCCTAACCCTAATCGTGGCTTTGATACAATGTTATAAATATTGTGTGTATATGAAAGAGGCCTAATAGGCAATATATATAGGGTACAAAGGAACATAAGTCTAAACCCTAGAATAATAGGAAATACCACAAATACCCTTAAATCCTTAATAGTAATATAACACTTGCACACGGTTATGTTATTGGACTGTGTAAGCTAACCTATATTGCTGGCTCATAATTCCAATCTCTTATCTCCAAACATCTCTTATCTCCAAACAAATTAAGTTAATTCTTTTGAAAAATTTCTTCCTGCTTTATTCTCTCATTTTCTTTTGAAGCCTATATTCTCTCATAATTAAATCCATTTTTAGCCGCCACTTCATTCAGTTCTTGACCATAGCTAGTCTTATGGTTTTTACTGTGCTGAATTGAGTACTAAGATCTTTTCACATACTACAGGCCATTTCAAAAGCGTGGATTGAGGAATTTCACGATTACTGTTTGACAAGCTACTCTACATGGTAATTTTCCTTACATGATTAATAAAACAATTTGTGATGTTTTATACTTATTGCTTTAAGAGGTTACTTTGTTTTGCACTCTCTGTTTATCAGTTGCTTTGTTCTTTCTTCAGCTTGCTTGAGCTAGTTCTAGGAACGCGTTTGGGCCAGCAACTGTGACGAGTACCGTGGATTTTGATTCAGCTTTGCTAATCTGATTTCATTATTGCTATTCCTTGCTACTAAATTTTGCCTGTCCGAGCTCCACATACTTTCGGCCCTCAGATTTGGATCCTCACATTCGCCATTCGCCGCGGTCGTACATCCCACCTTCTCCGATCATACCACCTGCGGCAATTGGTAAGAAATTCATAAGAGCTTGGTAAGACGCTTGAGAGTGTGATCCCACCTCCGACCATGCAACGTCCCGTCTGTCTTAAGGTTCTTGCCCAGTTTTCAAAATAAAAGTAACCATTTAGTTTTGATGAGAATTCAAAGCTTAACCTGGTACTTTGAAAATTTGGAAAGTTTAACTTGAATTAATGAAACCTTAACTAAGCTCCTTGTTGGTGCTCTCAGCTGGTTGTGGCTCTCTGTTGTTTCTTCGCTGCCCCTTGGGCTGTTTGTCCTCCGAAGCTTCTCTGTGTGCTTCTTGGTTTATCTTTTCTCTTCTAACTGTGATTGACCCACCTGTGATGATATCTGACAAAGGTCAGGAGGACCATTTTTTGAGTGCGGTATTACTGCATGGAGGAAGCAGCGATCTGTTGAAGTCTACCAGGACCTCCCAAGAGGTCTTGGCCAACAACCAGCTGGGTCCACCAGGACCTCCCAGGAGGTCTTCAAGACCTCCTGGAGGTCTTGGCAAACATCCAGCCGGTGGCACCTCGAGGTATATCATCAGGGAGGTCCGACAGGATTCCCCAGGCTAAGTCCCGTAGGACCTCCTGGAGGTCCTGCCCCTATGCACCGAGCTAGTCCCAGGAACAGATTGGCTAGCTCGCATAGATCTAACACAAGTGTAATCAAATCCATACACAAGCTAAGAGGAGCAAGAGACAAAACAATAAATATATATTAAAGACCAAACCGGCCAAGCTTCTTACAGGAGTTTGCCTCAAGGGCTACAACAATAGAGCAAGAACAGCGGAAAGCATTACGTCAACGGTAGGTCCAACCGATCAGCCCACTAGCTATCGAGTGGAGGACGTCCCCTAGGTCACAAGGTCTCCAAAGATAAAAACAGAGGGCAAAAGCCATGAGTACATTGAATGTACTCAGCAAGCCGTGGGGAATGTATGCAATAGATAATTATGCAAGGCTTGCCAAAAGAGAGTCATGGAGTTAGTTGCACAAAGCGATGTTGACAATAAGTAATAAGTAGATTGAAAAGCTCAAGTTAAAACATTAGTACATAGCTACATTTGATTTCAAAAAGAGGTGTGAGCACCCACTCACATCCAAAACCACCCTAGAGCACCCACTCCAGGACTGCCAAAGCCAACCGTGGGAGGTCCGGTCACACCCATGACCAGGACCTCAACCACGCCACTCTGGAGCACCCACTCCAGAGCTCCACGACTGGCCCCTGGACCACATAGTGAGCCAGCCATGACCCCTCTAGAGCCGGCCAAGGTCTCTTCAAGGCAAAGCCATGACCTCTCACAAAAGTGTCCAAGAAGCACAAGTTCACAAAGCTACCCCTTGCACCATTTTCACTCAGCATGTCCATAACCAAGGACTTGGCTATTCGAATAGATTGTACACTTTGCAGAGGTGTACAACTTTACCCACAATCCACGGTCTCTCTAGCGGGACGGGTTCGGTCACCCTTGCTCACTTCCGAAGGTGAGCAGTCTAGAGAGCGCGGCAAGGCCTTTACAAAGCTTTGAGCGGCTCAAGCTGCCCGCTAAGGTTTAATTTCCCCCTTTGGTCTAGAAGTCCATGAGGTTATGGGGTGCCCCCTCTTGCGCCAACGAATCACACGCTCAACCACAACAGCCCCAAGCCACCTCATTGCCAATTATTCACCCAGACCATCCCCATAAAATGATCTTGTGGTTGCACTAATTGGCCCAGATCAATAGAACACAAAGTTAAGTCCTTAATTGTGCTTAGGCAAGACATCCACAAACCCCAAAATGAAGCATCCACTACTCACCCCCTGCCACTTGCTCGAGCAAAACCATTTTGTAATTAACCCTGCCAAAAGATCACCCAGTCTTGGCACAACAGATTATTAGAGTGATCTTGCACCACAATCAACACAACTTAGGCGTCCTGCCATAGCTGCTTAACAGTGGCACCAACCACAGATTCCATAAATCATTAGTCAAGATTATTAAAGATGAGGCATGATTCACAGACCCACGATTCTAAAAGCAAGGCTAAGCAATTAGCATACGGTCCCATGTTGGCTATAGCAAAAGATGCCAACTAAAGTATCCATCTAAGGTGTACAAAGAGTTCATGTCAACATGTCGGTTCAAGTATACAAAGGAGGCATAATGTCAAGTAGGAGGATAGCTCTTGCCAAAAGCAGTTCTATAAAGATAGCCATGCAAGTTTAATAAATCAAAATAGCTTTGCAAAGAGGATCAAGATGATCAAGGACCACGACTTGCCTCTGTTGGAGAAAGAAAGAGCTTCGGCTGATGGAGCCTGATTCACGAGCTTCTCAATGATCAACCGAGATCTACACGTTCGCAAAAGAAACCAAATAAGCAAAAGAAACTCCAAGAAAACCAAAAGAACTTACTTGGAATCAAAAGAGAAGAGGAGGTCCACTGAGAGGAGGTCCACTGAGAAAAGGGAGGTTTGAGAGGGAGATTCCAGTGAGAGATCCAGGTGAGAGGGAGGTCCAGACCCAAAGGGGTCTGAGCCAGAGGAGCTCGGAGGAGCTCACCAGGTCAGGAATAAACCGAGGAGTAAGTTGAAATGAGGAGCAGGGAGGCAGCGGTGCCCTCTGGTGCTCTATTTAAAGGAAAGAGGAGAATAGAAGCACCACAAACAGAAGGTGACCAGATGCAAAGCATAAGGACAAGGGCACACTGCCACAAAGTACGAAAGGAGATAAAGAAAGCAAGGGATGTGACACAAAGTAGAAAAAGAGTATAAAGGTAGGTGGCAGCATTTAATGTGACTCAACCCACATCAAATGCACTTAAGACTGCCAAAGGGGCCAGTCAAAAGGCGCGTAGACCAGTCAAAGGGCATGGTCCACGGTCCAAAGAGGAGATCCAAGGAGGAGGTCCAAGGAGGAGGTCCTGCGAGGAGGTCCTAGGACAAACAGGGAGGTCTAGACCCCAAAGGTCTAAACACAAAAGAGGAGGTCTGAACCTAAGAGAGGTCCAAACACAACACAGGGAGGTCTGAACCTAGCGGAGGTCCAAAGCATAGCAGGAGGTCCGAACCTAAAGGAGGTCCAAACGCAATAGGAGGTCAGAACCTCCCAAAGGAGGTCCGAACCCAAAGGAGGTCCAAACCACACAGGAGGTCTGAACCTAAAGGAGGTCCAAACACAACAGGGAGGTCTAGACTACAAAGGTCTAAACACACAGAGGAGGTCTAGACCACAAGGGTCTAAACACACAGAGGAGTCCTATGGACTAAAGGTCAAAAGACAAAAGCTATCTGGACCTTAAAGGGAGATCTAAACCACCAGGGATATGGCACTCGAGGAGGCCCAAAGAGCAAAGAGGTCCTGACGGTTAAAATCCCCAAAAGGGAAAAATCCGACGGCCAAGATCTCAAAAAGGGGAGGACCTGAACGATCAAGATTTAAAGGTAACGAGGAGGTCCTGACACTCGGATCTCCAAAGGGGAGCTCCAATAGCCAGGATCTCAAACAAAGGGAAGTCCTGACGGTTAGATTTCCAAAGGGGAGATCTGACGGTTAGATTTCCAAAGGGGAGATCCGACGGTCAAGATCTCAAGCCAAGGGAGGTCCGCGGAGACAAGGATACGCGGGGAAAGGCTCAGGCCGTTGGATCAAGATCGGATGGCACAAAACAAAGGGGCCGTCTGGACCGAGCGAACGGGTCAACGAAACCAGGCCGTCCGATTCAGATCGAACAGCTGAGAGGGAAAGGGACGTTCGGACCAAGCGAACGGGTCCTCAGGATCGGGCCATCCAAAAAACATCGAAGGGTCCTGAGGCGAGGAAGGCAAAGCCTCAAGCGGTACGACCACAGGAGCCAACGGTGGGTCCAAGCGCTAGGGAGGTCTTGGACCTAAGGAGGTCGGGACCTTAGATCCAACAAAGGAAGGACCTGGACGGCTGAGATCTCCAAAAGGGAGATCCTAGCGGACAGATCTACACGAGGGGGAGGTTTGAGCGGCTAAGATCTCTAGAGAGGAGGTCCTAACGGCCAGATCTTAACAAGGGGGAGGTCTGAGCTGTTAAGATCTCCAAAGAGGAGGTCCTAATGGCCAGATCTCAACAAGGGGGAGGTCTGAGCGGTTAAGATCTCCAGAGAGGAGGTCCTAACGGCCAGGTCTCAACAAGGGGGAGGTCTGAGCGGTTAAGATCTCCAGAGAGGAGGTCCTAACGGCCAGATCTCAACAAGGGGAGGTCCAAGACAGAGAGATAGATCTAGATCAGTGGGGACCTAAGCAAGGGAAAAAGGTTTAGACCAAGGGAGGTCAAAAGCGAACACCGGGAGGTCTATTTGAACACAGGGGAGATCCAAATAGGCAAGGGGAGATCCTAAAGGACGCAGAGGAGGTCCGAAGGGCAAAGAGGAGCCCGAAAGGACTCAGGGAGGTCCGATTGGGCTTGAAGGGAGTTCAAGGAAAGTTTCAAAAGGGCGTTGGGAGGTCCAGAGGAACTCTGGGACGCCCCAAATGAACTCAGGGGTTACAAATGGACGTTGAGAGGTCCACGGGGAGGCCAAAATAGGGAAAAGGGGTCTAGATAGAAGGAGATCTAGATAGAGAGGTTTAGGCCGAGAGGGAGGTCTAAACACAAAGAGATTCAAGCCAACAAAGGAGAAGTCTGGACTAAGGAAAGTCCAAACAGAAGATTACAAAGAGAGGTCCAGAGAACAAAAGGGGTTGAACCTATAAAGAGGTCCAGCTGAAAGGAGGTCTGGGCGAAAGGAAAGACCCAAGGGAGGATATCTCCAAAAGGGAGGAGATCAGAGGTAAGAGATCCACAAAGGAGGAACTCCAAAAGAGGTCCCGAGAGAAGAAGAAAAGAAGAGAAGGTCAAAAAGTTGAGATGGATCTGGGCATCAGGAGATGTCCAGCAAAAGGAGGGTCTGGGCATCCGAGAAATGTCCAGCGAGAGGAAAGACCAGAGAAAGAGAGAGGCCTAGAGGGGGAGAGACTAGCCTGGAGGACAAGCAAGGCCAACAGAGAAAAAGAGGCTAAAAAGCCAAAGAACAGCAATAACTCCAAATCAACCAAAAAGGGATTAATTGAAGTTTGATTAGTTCAAGTTAAACCTCCAAATTTCTGAAATCTTCAAATTAAGCTTTGAACTCTCATCAAAACCAAATGGTTATTATTTCTAAAAGCTTTTTCAAAACTCTGGAAAAACGGGACGTTACATAACCCCTTTGTTGGTTTGAATCTCTTTGAGATTTAGACCTCCCTCTCTGTTTTATCTCACCCTCTGTTCAGACCTCCCCTTGCTTTGGATTTCCTACTGAGGATCCAGCTCGGGTTTGTGTTTCAAAACCCCTTTGATCTCTCAAAGCCAAGCTTGGCTTTGTTTCCTTTTCTCTGGACCTCCCTTGACCCCTCGAAGACTTCTTTTGTGCACTTGAGGACCTACCACTGCGAGCGATTCTGTATTCAATCTTTCAGACCTCCTCCTTGTGCCTCTGGACCTCCATCGAGTCCCCTAGGACCTCTTCCTTGCTTATCCGGACCACCTTTGTGTAGCCCAGACCTCCCCTTGATCAGATCTGGCCGTTAGGACCACCTCTCTGGAGATCTTAACCACTCAGACCTCCCCCTTGTTCAGATCTGGCCGTTAGGACCTCCTCTCTGGAGATCTTAACCGCTCAGACCTCCCCCTTGTTGAGATCTGGTCGTTAGGACCTCCTCTCGAGATCTTAACCGCCGACCTCCCCTTGTTGAGATCTCGCCGTTAGGACCTCCTCTCTGGAGATCTTAACCGCCAAACCTCCCCTTGTTGAGATCGGCCGTTAGGACCTCCTCTCGAGATCTTAACCGCCGACCTCCCCTTGTTGAGATCTGGCCGTTAGGACCTCCTCTCTGGAGATCTTAACCGCTCAGACCTCCCCCTTGTTGAGATCTAACCGTTAGGATCTCTCTCTGGAGATCTTAGACGTTCAGACCTCCCCCGTGTGTAGATCTGTCCGTTGGGATCTCCCTTTTGGAGATCTTAGCCGTCCAGATCTTTCCTCTATGGGATCTAAAGGTCTCAACCTCCTTAGGTCCAAGACCTCCAAAGTGCTTGGACCCACCGTTGGCTCCTGCGGTCGTGCCGCTTGAGGCTTTGCCTTCATCACCTAAGGACCGCTCGATCTTTGTTTTGATGGCTCGATCACGAGGGCACGTTCGCTGGTCCGAACGTCCCCTTCCCTCCCAGCCGTTCGATCTAAATCAGACGGCCTGGTCTCGTTGACCCGCTCGCTCGGTCCGAACGGCCCCTCTTGTTTTGTGCCAACCGATCTTGATCTAATGGCCTCAGCCTTTCCCTGCGTATCCTTGTCTCCGCGGACCTCCTCTTTGGGATCTTGACCGTTAGGCCTCCCTTATGGAGATCTAACCGTCAGGACCTCCCTGCACCCGTTGATCTTGACCGTTAGGCCTCCCTTATGGAGATCTAACCGTCAGGACCTCCCTGCGCCCGTTGATCTTGACCGTTAAGGTCCTCCTCTTTGAGATCTTGACCGACGGACCTCCCTTTTGGAGATCTGAGTGTCAGGATCTCCCCTTGAGTCTTTGGACCTCTTGCCCAAGACCTCCTCTCGAGTCTCTGGACCTTTTGCCCAGGACCTCCTCTCGAGTCTCTGGACCTCTTGTCTAGGACCTCCTCTTGAGTCTTTGGACCTCTTGTCCAGGACCTCCCCCTTGAGTGTTTTTGACCTCCTGTCCAGGACCTCCCAGTGGTCTCTTGCGGGGACAGCCCTTGTGGTGGGGCCACCTCTTTGACCGGTTGTGCACCCTTTTGTCTGGCCTCACTTGCCAGCCTCTCTCAACCTTGTTATCATTGCTCCCGCCTCAGAACTCTGTGTGCATTTATTAGGTGTTGGATCACATTAAATGCAGTCACATCTGAGGTACCTTATTTTAATTCTTTTAGGGCAAGCCCTGTCCTAGCTACCCCGATTGCCAACACGTCATTGAGCCCTCTCTTGGTGCACTCCACCAGCTCTGGCTATATATAGCCTGGGCAAGCTTTCATTTGCCACCTTTGGTTCATTTCTAGCTTCCTCGCCTCCTTTGCCTGGGTGTCTCCTGGCGCAAGACCTCCCCAGGGTTTCGCTGAGGCTGTGCTGAGCCTCTTGGTTTTCCTTTTCTTGCCGAGTGGTTTGAGTTCTTTTGAGTCTTTTGAAGTTCTTTGGCCTAGTGTGGCTTTGCTTATTTGGTTTTTGCGAACGTGTAGATCACGAGTTCGAGGAGTTCTTGGATCCAGCTCTCTCAGCCGAAGGTTCTCCACTGCTTGACCAAGGCAAGCCACAGACCCCCCTTTTTGATCATATTGAACTTAGCTTTGCAAATATATTTTGGTTTTACTTTATCACGCATGGCTATTTTTATAAGAAATGTTTGGGCAGTAGTTACTTTCCTACTTGATTTATGCCTCCTTTATAACTTGTTCTAGTCATGTTGACATGTTCACCTTGAAAACCTTAGATTGGGTATTTAGTTGGTATTTCTTGTTATTTGCCAACATGGGGCCATAGGTTTATATGTAGCTCCGCTCTAGAAGTCATGGGTCTGTGAATCATGCCTCATCTTTAATAATCTTGACTAATGATTTATGGAATCTGTGGTCGGTGCCACTATTAAGCAGCTATGGCAGGATGTCTAAGTTGTGTTGATTGTGGTGCGAGACCACCCTAATAATCTGTTGTGCCAAGACTGGGTGGTCTTTTGGCAGGGTTAATTACAAAATGTTTTTGCTGAGGCAAGAAGGCAGGGAGTGAGTAGTGGGTGCTATGCACTTTTGGGATTGTGGAAGTCTTGTCTTAGCACAATTAATGACTCAACTTTGTGTTCTGTTGATCTGGACCAATCAGTGCAACCACAAGATCACTTTATGGGGGTGGTCTGGGCTGAATAATTAGTAATGAGATGGCTTGGGGCTGTTGTGGTGGAGCATGTTGATTCGTTGGCGCAAGAGGGGGCACCCCATAACCCTGCGGACTTCTAGACCAAGAAGGGGGGGGAATGCGAAACCTTAGCGGGCAGCTCCGAGTCAGTTCAAAGCTTTGTAAAGGCCTTGCCGCGCTCTCTAGACTGCTCACCATTGGAAGTGAGCAAGGGTCTTTCCGGAACCCGTCCCGCTAGAGAGACCGTGGATTGTGGGTAAAGTTGTACACCTCTGTAGAGTGTAAAATCTATTCGAATAGCCAAGTCCTTGGTCATGGACATGCTCAGTGAAAATAGTGCAAGGGGTAGTTGTCTCAAAAGTTTGTGTCACTGGACACTTCAGCGAGATGCCCTGGCTTTGCCTCGAAGAGACCTTGGCCGGCTCTAGAGGGGTCGGGGTTGGCTCGGGTAGTGGTCTAGATGCTGGTTCGGATCTCTGGAGTGGGTGCTCTTGAGTGGTTTTTGGGTGAGGACCTAGTCATGGGTGTGACCAGACCTCCCCCATTTGGTTGTGGATGCGAGTTGGTGCTCGCTCCATCTTTTCAAAAATCAAATGTATTATGTACTAGTGTTTTAACTTGCTGCTTTTCAATCTACTTATGTTATTGCTGTCAAAACTTGGCTTTGTGCAAACTAACCATACAGCTCTCATTTGGTAAGCCCTTGCATGAATATTACTTGCATAAATGCTCCCTGTGTCTTGCTGAGTACATTCAAAGTACTCATGGCTTTAAGCCCTGTGTCAAAGCAGATTTTGAAGATGATCAGGTGCAGGGCAGTGCAGACCTCTTTGAGGAGGAGTTCTTCGACGATCCAGTTGCCTAGGACGTCCTCCACCCGACAGCCTGTGGGCTTGCCGGATGGCCTCTGCGTACTTTGTGCTTTTGGTTGTTAAGCTCTCTCTGTTGTCGGTTTTTGTAAGCCGGTTGGGCAGACCTCTTGTAATCAAGCTTGACCTTAAGGTCCCGTTTAATATTAAGTTTATTTTGTCTGCTTCTTCTTTTTTGGACCTTGTGGTTGTGATATTATCTTGTGTTCCTGTGTGAGCTAGCTTCTGTTGTCCTGGGACTAGCTCGGAGCACAGGGGCAGGACCTCCAGGAGGTCCTATGGGACTTAGCCTGGGAGATCCTGTCGGACCTCCCTGGTGATATACCAAGAGGTGCTACCGGCAGGTTGTTGGCCAAGACCTCTAAGAGGTCTTGAAGACCTCCTGGGAGGTCCTGGTAGACCTCTCTCGGGATGCACCGAGCGATACTACTGCCCCTCTATGTGGTAGTACCGCGGCCCAAAAAAATTTTTTTGGTCCTCCTGGACCTTTGCTGTATATCACCAGGTGGGTCGTCACAGTTGGTATCAGAGCCTTAGTCGACTGTAGGACGTGGCCATAGGTAGAAAGGTCATTTTAGTTTTGATTCAAAAGTTATTTTCTAAAGCAAATCAACTTAAAAACTTGTTTAGTGGCTCTTTCCTTGTTCTGGTTCTATGCTGCTCTTAACTTGTCTAAATCATTTCTTATCTTATTCTACTTCAATCTCATCTCCTTCTTTAGTTCTGTGATCTTGCCTCTGCTGGAACCCTGATTTAAAGTCTAATTTGACCTCCTGGCCTTTGTAACTTCTATAGGGCTGATTTTAAGTAAGGTCAGTGTTAGTGGTCCTTTTAGTTTGAGATCACTTAGTTTGGTCAGTAGACCTTTAGTGAAGTCTTGTTGCCTCTTTTTGGCCTCCTGGCCTTTTGGTTTTCGTTTGGGTTTAACTAAGTCACCTCTAATAGATGATCTATCTTTCTCCCCTGTTCTAACTCATCTTGAGGCTTTATCCCTCTTACCTATTATGCTTTCTTTCTTACCTTTTAAACCTTTAGAGTTCAGTGCAGATGGTTCAGACTCGGCAGTCAACAAGTCAGAATGAGCCCCCCAGAACAGTTGCCTCCACCTCCACCTCCTCCAGTGGCAGCGTCAGACCCAGGTTTTGGGCAGTTTATGGCAGCACAAGCTCAAATGATGAGTTCTGTGATGCAGAATATGAACCAAATAATGGCTCAACAAAGCCAGACCACTAATGCTCTACTTGCCATGATGAGCCAGAATAGTCAAGCTGCAGCGGTGCCACCCCCTACTCACCATCAGTCAAGGTTATCGGAGTTCATGAAGACGCGCCCAGCTACCTTTTCAAGTTCCCTTGAGCCCTTAGATGCAGATGACTGGCTGAGATCAACAGAGAAAAAGCTGGATATTGCTCGCTGTGAAGACATGGAGAAGGTTTTATTTGCTTCACACCAGTTGGAAGGTGCTGCAGCTGAGTGGTGGGACACATTTTGTGCCTCACATGTTGACCCCCAGTGGATCACTTGGGCAGAATTCTCTGCTGCTTTTCGCCATTCCCATGTTCCTGATGGGAAGGTAGAGATGAAGAAGAATGAGTTTAGAGACCTCAAGCAAGGCAGCATGTCAGTGAGTGAGTATCTCACTAAGTTCACACAGTTGTCACGATATGCTCGTGAGGATGTGGCTACAGACGATGCTCGACAGAAGCGTTTTAAGCGAGGCCTCCATCCCAGTCTCAAGGTTCAAGTCGTTGGCAATGACTACCCTCATTTTCAACATATGGTGAACAAGGCGATGCTCATTGAAGAGTCCCGTAGAGAGCTTTCTGAGTCCTTCAAGAGAAAGGTGCCACCCTCTAGTGCTCAACCAAGACCTCCCCAGTGTGCTAAAACCTTTGTGCAGCATCAATTCAAGCGCCAAGGACCTCCTGGACCCTCCAGGACCTCTGCTAAGACCTCCCGACCACTGTCCTGTGCCAACAGATCATTGGCAAAGACTAAGCAACCCCCGTCGACCTCAACAGCAGCTGGGATTACTTGCTTTAAGTGTCACTAATTGGGGCATTTTGCAAATCAATGACTGCTGAAGACTGAGCAAGCCGCAAGGACCTCTACATCAGGACCTCCCCCAGCCAAGACCTCTCAAGCAGCAGGGCCTCCTCAAGCTAGGACCTCTCAACCTTATGGAAGAGGTCGTGTGAATCATGTTGCAGTGGAGGAAGCTCAGACCTCCTCAGATGTGGTGCTAGGTATGTTCCTAGTAAATTCAGTACCAGCTGCAGTTTTGTTTGACTCTGGAGCTTCCCATTCGTTTATTTCTCGGAGTTTTGCTGCAAAGCACCAGTTTCAAGTTGTTGCTCTTAAGTTTACCTTGTTGGTTCAATCCCCCGGTTCGGAGTTATGCACGAACCAGGATTGTCCACAAGTTAAAATGGTCATAGAAGGAGTAGAATTCCTAGCCAACCTCATCCTTTTGGACACTAGGTCCCTAGATGTGATCTTGGGCATGGATTGGCTAGCTGACCACCATGTAGTGTTGGATTGTAGTGGCAAGAGTATCTCTTTGACCAGCCCTAATGGTGTCACTATGAAGTTTGAAGCCTCCTCAGAAAAGCTCAATGGAGCCCTATCTTGCAGTGCTCAAGCTCATACTTTGGAAGATGTCCCTGTGGTCAAGGATTTTGCCGACGTGTTCCCTGATGAGCTCCCAGGAATGCCTCCAGACAGAGACCTCGAATTTGTCATCAACCTTGTTCCAGGAACCTCCCCCATATCCAAAAGGCCTTACAGATTGCATGTTGATGATCAAGTGGAGTTGAAAAAACAGATAGAAGACTTGCAGAGCAAGGGTTTCATTAGACCTAGCTCCTCACCTTGGGGAGCCCCAGTGATTTTTGTACCCAAGAAGGATGGTACACAAAGAATGTGTGTAGATTACAGAGCTCTTAATGATGTCACCATCAAGAACAAGTATCCTTTGCCAAGAATTGATGATTTGTTTGATCAACTGAAGGGAGCTGTTGTGTTTTCAAAGATAGATTTGAGGTTAGGATACCACCAACTCAAGATTCGAAAAGAAGACATCCCAAAGACAGCCTTTTCAACTAGATATGGGTTGTTTGAGTTCACTGTTATGTCTTTTGGGCTGACTAATGCCCCTGCTTATTTCATGAATTTGATGAATAGAGTGTTTATAGAGTATCTGGACAAGTTTGTCATTGTCTTTATTGATGACATTTTTGTGTACTCCAAGAGTGAAGAGGAGCATGCAAAGCATCTCTTTTCTGTTTTGGAGAAGTTGAGGGCCCATCAGCTCTTTGCTAAGTTTGGTAAATGTGAGTTTTGGTTAAAAGAAGTGGTCTTCTTAGGGCATGTTTTGTCAAAGGAAGGAGTCTCTGTCAATCCCAGTAAGGTTCAAGATGTGCTTAATTGGAAACCTCCTAGATCAGTAGTCCGGAGTTTTCTTGGTATGGCAGGTTACTACAGAAGGTTTATTAAAGGCTTTTTCCGAATTGCAAGACCTCTAACTCAGCTATTAAAGAAAGAAAAGAAGTTTCTTTGGACCTCTGAGTGTGAACACAGCTTCCAAGAGCTCAAGAAGAAGTTGACCTCTGCCCCAGTCTTGATTCTGCCAGATGTCAGAAAGGATTTTGAAGTCTATTGTGATGCATCAAAGCAAGGAATTGGCTGTGTTCTAATGCAAGAAAGAAGAGTGGTAGCTTATGCCTCAAGACAATTGAAGCCCCATGAAGCAAATTACCCTACTCATGATCTTGAACTAGCTGCGGTAGTGCATGCTTTAAAGATTTGGCGCCACTACCTTATTGGTAATAGGTGTGAAATTTACACTGACCACAAAAGCCTAAAGTACATTTTCACTCAGGCAGACTTGAATTTGAGGCAAAGGAGGTGGCTAGAGCTAATTAAAGACTACAATGTGGTCATTATCACCCAAGCAAGGCCAATGTGGTAGCAGATGCTTTGAGCAGAAAAGTTTACAGCAACACCTTGATGATCAAAGCAAGTCAGCCGACTTTGCATGAAGAATTCCAGAAGCTCAGACTAGAATTAGTGGAAGAAGGATTTTTAGCAGCTCTTGAAGTGCAACCTACCTTGCAAAAACAGATCAAGGCAGCTCAAGTTGAAGATGCAGACATTCAAGAAATCAAGGCCGACATGAAAAAGGGGAAGGCTGTAAGGTTTTCTGAAGATGAATAGGGTGTGGTCTGGTTTGACAAACGGCTCTGTGTACCCGATAACACAGAGCTCAAGGAAGTGTTGCTTAAGGAAGCCCATGAGGCATTGTATTCTATTCATCCAGGAGCTACAAAAATGTATCAAGACATCAAGGAACTGTATTAGTGGCCTAGAATGAAGAGAGAAATAGCAGATTTTGTGGCCAAGTGTGATACTTGCCAAAAGGTTAAGGTAGTGCACCAAAAACCTGGAGGACTTTTAGTGCCTTTACCCATACCCGAGTGAAAATGGGAAGAAGTCGGGATGGACTTTATAACTGGTCTACCCCGTACCCAAGCTGGTTTTGACTCTATTTGGGTCATCGTGGACAGGTTAACTAAAACGGCTCACTTTATTCATGTGAAGACTACCTATTCTGAAGACAAATTGGTAGAAATTTACATGGCAAAGGTTGTGTGTCTTCATGGTGTCCCAAAGAAGATAGTCTCAGACAGAGGATCTCAGTTTACTTCCAAATTCTGGCAAAAGCTACATGATGCCTTGGGCACAGACCTCAACTTTAGTACAGCATACCACCCACAAACCGATGGTCAAACTGAAAGAGTTAATCAAGTCCTTGAGGACATGCTGAGAGCTTGTGCTCTGGAAAAGCAATCTAGTTGGGACAAGATGTTACCTTATGCTGAATTTTCCTACAATAACAGCTATCAAGCAAGCCTTCAAATGTCCCCTTTTGAAGCTATTTATGAAAGGAAGTGTAGAACACCCTTGTACTGGACAGAAACTGGTGAAGGCCAAGTTCTTGGCCCAGACCTTCTGAAAGAAGCTGAAGACCAAGTGAGGTCAATAAGGGAGAAGCTGAAGACTGCACAGACCCGACAAAAGAGCTATGCAGACATTAGGCGTCGAGACCCAGCCTTTGTTCCTGGGGATCAAGTTTACCTCAAAGTGTCACCTCTTAAGGGTATGCAGCGGTTTAGAGTCAGCGGGAAGCTAGCTCCAAGGTTCATTGGGCCCTTTCCAATTCTTGCCCGAAGGGGTGAAGTGGCCTACAAGTTAGACCTCCCTCCTCAGCTTGCCGCAGTTCACGATGTGTTCCATGTGTCACAATCGAAGAAGTGCCTGAGGGTGCCAGAAGAGCAGATGCCTTTAGAAGCGCTGGACCTCCAAGAAGACCTTTCATACAAAGAGCAACCCATCAAGATCTTGGATGTGTCGGAGAGAGTCACCAGGAACAAGACCATCAAGCTGTGCAAAGTGCAATTGAGCAACCATTCTGAAGCTGAAGCAACATGGGAGCGTGAAGAGGACCTCAAGAAGGAGTTCCCCCACCTATTCTCTAGCGAAGCCTGAATCTCGGGGTCAAGATTCCCTTAAAGGGTGAAGGTTTGTAACGTCCCGTTTGTCTTAAGGTTCTTGCCCAGTTTTCAAAATAAAAGTAACCATTTGGTTTTGATGAGAATTCAAAGCTTAACCTGGTACTTCTTCGGTTGCTTCCACGGGCCGTACGACTGGGATTATTTGCCACCGTTGCAAGGGAATGGGCCACATCATGAGGGACTGCCCAAGTCAGCGAGCATACCTTGCCACTGCGGACGGAGGTTATGTAAGTGCTAGTGATATTGAAGATGAATATGTACTTGCAGCTAACATTGCAGGTGGAGGAGACGAGACAGACAGTGATGCTGATGGTGTAGAGGAACAAGTAGCTGTTGTTGACACCGGGAATCATATGAGCCTTGTTGCGCAACGAGTACTGAGTGCACAAGTGGAGAGAGCGGAGCAAAATCAACGGCACAACTTGTTTCAAACCAGATTCCTCATGAAGGAGAGAGCCTGCAGAGTAATCATTAATGGAGGGAGCTGCAATAACCTTGCAAGTTCCGAGATGGTCAAGAAGCCTGGCTTGGCCACACAGCCACACCCATGTCCCTACTACATCCAATGGTTCAATTCATATGGTAAGTTAAAGGTAAACCAATTTGTGAGAGTACAATTTTCAGCCGGTAATTACAAAGATAGTACCGACTTTGATGTAGTGCCTATGCAAGCATGCTCTTTGTTGCTTGGTAGGCCTTGGATATATGATAATGATGTTTTACACCATGGTAGAGCTAATACCTACTCGTTCTCACATAGGGGTAAGAAGATTAAGTTGTTGCCTTTGACACTAGCTGAAATTGTGAAAGATGAAGTAGAGCATGCTAAAAATGAAAGAAACACCAATGAACATGATTATGAAAATCAGCAAGAAGCAAAACGTGTTTTCCCACCTAAAGGGGAGAAAGTGGCGCCTAGTGTTAAGTCCGAGGGGATTAAATTGAAGGGGTGTGTTATGCTTGCTACTAAATCTGAACTTGCTGAAATTTTTAACAATGAGCTGCCATGCTATGCTTTGTTATGCAAAGATGCTTTATTTTCACTTGAGGATATATCTAGCTCTTTGCCTCCTGTTGTTGCTAATCTTTTGCAGGAGTATGTGGATGTATTTCCAGCTGAGATACCCCCGGGATTACCACCTATTCGAGGGATAGAGCATCAAATTGATTTGATTCCGGAGCGACTTTGCCAAACCGTCTGCATATAGGACCAATCCGAGGAGACTAAGGAAATTCAATGACAGGTCCAAGATCTTTTGGACCGTGGGTATGTCTGAGAAAGCCTTAGTCCTTGTCTGTTCTCGTTCTTTTGGTTCCTAAGAAAGATGGTAGTTGGCGATGTGTGTTGATTGTAGAGCCATTAATAATATTACTATAAGGTATCGTCATCCTATTCCTAGGCTAGACGACATGCTTGATGAGTTGAGTGGTTCTATTATTTTCACAAAGATTGACTTATGGAGTGGTTACCACCAGATTAGAATGAAATTGGGAGATGAATGGAAGGCGCTTTTAAAACTAAGTTCGGACTATATGAGTGGTTAGTAATGCCTTTTGGTCTAACTAACGCACCTAGTACTTTTATGTGATTGATGAACGAGGTTTTACGTTCTTTCATTGGAAAATTTGTGGTGGTATATTTTGATGATATCTTGATTTATAGCAAGTCACATGAGCTACACTTGAATCATATACGTACTGTTTTTAATGCTTTGAGAGATGCACGTTTGTTTGGTAACCTCGAGAAGTGCACCATTTGCACCGATCGAGTTGCGTTTCTTGGTTATGTTGTGACACCACAGGGAATTGAGGTGGATGAGGCAAAGATTGCAGCCATCCAAAGCTGGCCGACGCCTACCACTGTGACACAGGTGCGGAGCTTCCACGGCCCTGCTGGATTCTATCGACGTTTTGTGCGGGATTTCAGCACCATTGCCGCACCTTTGAATGAATTGACAAAGAAAAGAGTGCCTTACCAATGGGGACCTGCGCAAGAAAAGGCATTCAATTTATTAAAAGAGAAGCTCACCACGGCACCCCTACTCCAACTCCCTGATTTTGGTAAGACTTTTGAGATTGAATGTGACGCTAAGCGGATTGGGATAGGTGGTGTCTTGATTTAAGAAGGTAAGCGGTTGCAAATTTGGTGAGAAATTAAATGGGCACGGTCTCAATTATTCTACCTATGATAAAGAATTGTATACTTTAGTTCGTGTGCTTCAAACTTGGCAACATTATCTATGGCCCAAAGAATTTGTTATACATTCCGATCATGAATCGCTAAAACATATTAGAAGTCAAGCTAAACTGAATAAACGACATGCTAATTGGGTAGAATTTATTGAGTCGTTTCCATATGTCATAAAGCATAAGAAAGGTAAGGACAATGTGATTGCCGATGTGCTTTCTAGACGTTATACCATGTTATCTCAACTTGATCATAAGATTTTTGGCTTGGAGACCATTAAAGATTTATATGCTACTGATTTAGACTTCAAAGAAGTGCTTGAACATTGTAAAGGAGGGAAAACATGGAATAAATATGTGCTAATTGATGGTTTAGTCTATCGTGCTAACAAGCTATGCATTCCAGCTAGTCCCGTTCGTCTTTTGTTGTTGCAGGAGGCGCATGGAGGAGGTTTGATGGCGCATTTTGGAGCAAAAGAAGACTGAAGATGTGCTGGCCACCCACTTCTTTTGGCCAAAGATGAGGCGCGATGTCGAGCGCTACGTGGCTCGCTGCACTACATGCAACAAAGCTAAGTCCCATCTCAATCCACATGGACTTTATATGCCTCTTCCTATTCCTAGCGCCCCTTGGGAGGATATTTCTATGGATTTTGTTTTAGGATTGCCTAGGACAAAGAGGGGGAGGAACAGTATATTTGTAGTAGTGGATCGGTTTTCTAAAATAGCACATTTTATACCTTGTCACAAGAGCGATGATGCCACAAACATAGCTGATTTATTTTTCAGGAAATCATTCGCTACATGGAGTGCCCAATACTATTGTCTCGGATCACGATCTAAGTTTTTGAGCCACTTTTGGAGATCACTTTGGAACAAATTGGGGACAAAGCTGCTATTTTCTACTACGTGCCATCCCCAAACTGATGGACAAACGGAGGTTGTCAACCGCACGTTATCCACCATGTTGCGGGCTGTTTTAAAGAAGAATTTGAAGATGTGGGAAGAGTGTTTACCGCATATTGAGTTTGCTTACAATAGGTCGGTACACTCCACCACCAAGGTAAGTCCGTTTGGGTAGTGTATGGTTTTAACCCCGTGCTCCTATTGATTTACTACCTTTGCCTACCTCTGAAAGAGTTAATTTAGATGCTAAGAAGCGTGTTGAATTTGTTCTTAAGTTGCATGAAACAACTAAAGAGAATATAGAGCGTATGGTGAAAAGTATAGAGTTCTTTGGAAGTAAAGGTAGAAAAGAAATAAAATTTGAACCGGTGATTTAGTTTGGGTGCATTTGAGAAAGGATAGGTTTCTGAATTAAGAAAATCAAAGTTGATGCCTAGAGTGATGGACCATTTAAGATAATTGCAAGGTAAATGACAATGCATATCAATTGGAGCTACCTGCAGATTTTGGGGTTAGCCCTACATTTAACATTTCAGATTTGAAGCCATACGTGGGAGAAGAAGATGAGCTTGAGTTGAGGACGACTCCAATTCAAGAGGGGGAGGATGATGAGGACATCACTCCTTCAGATACACGCACTACACAAAATCCTCTAGATCCAGTTGCTAAACTACAAGGTCCGCTCGTGCACGTCACTTAAATTATGAGGTGAGCTCGTTTCTAGGTGCTAATAATTTATCTATGCAGAATGGTATGCTACCTAAAAATTGTGATCTTCTATTACTTAGGAATAATGGGGAGGATCCAAACCGTCTACGCCCAGGTTCCCAAGGGCTACGACCAGTTCTCTGTGATCTACAAGCTCTACGACCAGGTGTACTCGCCTTACGACCAGATCTCAAGCTCTACGACTAGTCCCTCGACCGATCCTCGACCAGTGCTGTGTCTATGACTGTGTCTCAAGCTCTGACCGATCCTCGACCAGACCACGCACCGGTGGCGACACGTTGGGTTTTGGTCAGAGACATTGAAATAAGGTGCTGCGTCACCGTTTGGGCCTAAGAAGGCCTTGTAAGCGTGGCGAGGTCAAAGCCCAGGATGTGTACGTCTCTCCACATGGCAGCACAACCCTAGGTCAACCTCCTCATGTTCTTCCCCCCCCCCTATATATTGCAGCAGCCGCCACAGTTTAGGGTTGGGTTTTTCTTAGATTATTCTGTCACTTTGCAGTTTCGCCACTTGTTCGGTTTGAGGAACCCCACTTGTGAACTTCATCTATATTCGCAATATAATTCAGATTGCATCTACCTTGTTCTTGTGAGTTGCTTCGATTGCTTGCAGGAATCATAACCCTCGTGGTAAGGTCGATCGCGTGCAAGCGTGGTTGATAACGACAGTCGTGAGGGTGTAGCGAATTGCGAGGTGACGATCAGCAGGTCGGAAGCCTCAAAGCGTCAACGTCCTCACGACAAAATCAATTGAACCTATCGAAAGATCGGGCCACCGTGATTCATCACTTCCCACATTTTTAAATTCTTTTTCAACACAGCCGCATTGTAGATAAAGTTCTATTCACAACTTCAGTTTGTCCATCAGTTTGGTGATGACAAGTAGTAGAAAATAACAGCTTAGTCCCCAATTTAGCCCATAAACTTCTCCAAAAATAGCTAATGAATTTAGCATCACGATCTGAAACTTTAGTATTGGCACACCATGCAAGCGAACACTTCACGAAAGAATAAATCAGCAATATTGGTAGCATCATTGCTCTTATGACATAGTATAAAGTGGGTTATCTTAAAAAAATCTAGCAACAACTACGAATATTCTAGGCAATCCTAAAACAAAGTCCATTGAAATATCTTCCCACGAAACGCTAGGAACAGGTAGAGGCACGTATAACCTATGAGGATTAAGTCGTGACTTAGCTCTTTGATATGCAGTGCAGCAAGCAACGTAGCGCTCGACGTCCAGTCTCATCTTTGGCCAAAAGAAATGAACATCAAATATATCCTCCGTTTTCTTCATGCCAAAGTGTCCCATCAGTCTGCTTCCATGCGCTTCCTGTAACAACAACAAACGAACGGAGTTAACTGGAATGTACAGCTTAGTCTTAAACACAAACCCATCATTAATAACGAATTTGTTCCACGTTTTCCCTTCTTTGCAATTCAACAATATATCTGTAAAATCAGCATCATGCACATATTGCTCTTTAATAGTCTCCAATCCAAAAATTTTGAAGTCAAGTTATGAAAGTATGGTATATCTCCTAGATAAAACATCAGCAATAACATTCTCCTTTCCCTTCTTGTGTTTTATGACATAAGGAAAAAAAAACTCAATAAATTCAACCCACTTTGCATGTCTACGGTTCAGTTTACCTTGACTTCGAATATCCTTTAAAGATTCATGATCAGAATGTATAACAAATTCTTTGGGCCATAAATAATGTTGCCAAGTTTCTAAAGTTCGAAATAGTGCATATAATTCTTTATTATAAGTAGAATAATTCAAACTAGGCCCACTCAATTTCTCACTGAAGTATGTTATAGGTTTACCTTCTTGTAATAACACGCCACCTAAACCAATTCCGTTGGCATCATATTCTAGTTCAAAAGTCTTATTAAAATCAGGGAGTTAGAGTAGTGGTGTATGTGTTAACTTATGTTTCAACGTGGTGAAAGCGTTCTCCTGTGCGGCGCTCCAAACAAATGGCACACCCTTCTTGGTGAGCTCATTCAATGGTGCTGCGATGATGCTGAAATCCTTCACGAAGCGACGGTAGAAACTAGCAAGTCCTAAAAAGCTTCGCACCTGTGTGACCATGTTAGGAGTCGGCCAACTCTGTATTGCTCTAACCTTGGTTTGATTAACTTCAATTCCCTGTGGAGTAACAACATAGCCAAGAAACATGACTCGATCAGTGCAAAAGGTGCACTTCTCAAGGTTACCAAATAAATGTGCACCACGTAAAACATTAAAAATAGCACGTAAATGGTCAAGATGTTCCTCTAATGATTTGCTGTATATCAATATATCATCAAAATAAACCACCACAAATCTACCAATGAAAGCACGCAAAACTTCGTTCATTAGTCTCATGAAGGTGCTAGGTGCATTAGTTAAACCAGAAGGCATTACTAACCACTCATATAACCCGAAATTAGTTTTAAATGCTGTTTTCCATTCATCGCCTAATTTTATGCGAATTTGATGATACCCACTACGCAAATCAACCTTCGAGAAAACAACAGAGCCACTCAATTCATCAAACATATCATCTAACCTAGGAATAGGACGACGATACCTAATGGTGATATTATTGATTGCTCTACAATCTACACATATGCACCATGATCTATCTTTCTTAGGCACTAAAATCACCGGAACTGCACAAGAACTAAGAGATTCGTGCACGTACCCTTTATCAAGCAAGTCTTGAACTTGGCGCTGAATTTCTTTAGTTTCTCCTGAATTGGTCCTGTATGGTGCGCGGTTGGGCAAGGATGCGCTGGGAATTAAATCAATTTCATGCTCAATCCCTAGAAGCGGTGGCAACCCTAGCGGTATGTCTTTCAGAAAGACTTCTTTGTACTCCTACAAAATGTTAGTGACAACAGGAGATAAAGAAGAAGGTATATCCTCAAATGAAAATAAAGCTTCTTTGCAAACTAAAGCATAACAAATAGAAATTTAGTCATATCAGATTTGGTAGCAAGAAAACTAGCACCTGTCAATTTAATTTCTTTATTCTTCACATGAGCAGATTTAGGTTCATTTTTCTTATGTTGCTCAAGCTCTTTTGCTAAAATATGATTTTCGCTCTTAGCATTATCTTGATTCTTCTCTACTAGCTCTAGCAAGTTCATCTTTAACAATTTATTCAGGAGTCATAAGATGCAGCACAATTTTCTATCCTTTGAACTTTGAACATGAGAGAGTATTGATTATTTCTACCGTGATGCACACAATCAGTATCGTATTGACAAGGTCTTCCTAGTAACTATGAACAAGCTTGCATAGGAACAACGTCACAATCAACATAACCATGGTATGAACCCATAGAAAATTTTACTCTCACCATTCGTGTTACCTTCAACTTACCACTGTTATTGAACCATTGAATATGGTATGGGTGGGGATGAGGGTTGGTCGGCAAAGCAAGCTTCTCCACCATATCCATACTCACCAAATTGTTGCAACTCCTACCATCAACAATTATACGAATTGAGCGTTCCTTGACAACGCCATTGATTTGGAACAAATTATGGCACTAATTTTGCTCGGCACGAGAAACTTGCGCACTTAGTACACCTTGCACTATAATGCTCAAATACTTGTCGGCATCTTCGGCACCAACATGTTCCTCATGATCAGACTCATCATGTCCTGTAGGGTCAGTTGCAAGCATAGCATATGTTTTATCATTAAAATCACTAGGAGAGGAATACGCACCATCATCGCGTATAATCAGTACGCTCTTGTTTGGACAGTCCCGCATCATGTGTCCATAGCCTTTGCAACGATGGCATTGAACGTCCTTAGTTCGTCCTATCGAAGCAACTGAAGAAGTGGTTTTTGCAGAAGCTTGTGGTGCTGATTTGGCTGCTTTAGAAACTCGTGGCGCTGAATTTGAAGTAGCGGGGCGCTACTTGTTGTTGGAGGGTGACAGTTGGGGTGCACTAGTGGACGGGGCAGTAGAGGTGCGTGGCGTCTATGAGTTTGTGCGACCTATAGAAGAGTTAGATCGTGTCCTTGTCTAGCATCCCTTTAATTCACATTCAGCTTTGCAAGCAAGATGAAACAATCTAGTAATGGAGTTGTAATCTTTATAATCAAGGATGTCTTGAATTTCTCGATTCAACCCTCCCAAAAACCTAGCTATTGATGCCTCCTCATTCTCAACTAAACCACAACACAGCATACCAATTTGCACTTCTTGATAGTAGTCTTCCACAGACTTTGTACCTTGTCGTAAGCGTTGCAATTTATTTAACAAAACACGAGCATAATACGAGGGAACAAATCGATGCTATATAAGCAATTTTAAAACCTTCCAAGTGTTAGGTATGTTATTGGAATGTTGACGACAATGTTCTTTCTACCAAATAGAAGCAAAGTCGGTATATTCACTAGTAGCAGCCTTAACTCGTCTAATCTCAGGAAAGTCATTGCAAGTAAATTTTTGATCAACTTCTAGTTCCTAATTAAGATAACCATTAGGATCATATTTACCATTAAAAGAGGGCATAGTGAATTTAACCTTAGCAAAAGAATCATCGTGGTCACGTATCTCACGTCGTGGGGGGTCTTGTCGCATACCTTGTCGACTACAACGCAACTATCGATGAGCTCGATCGTTGTTGTGGTTACCCATGTCATCGGCCTCGGTATCAGCCATGTAGTCAAATTCATCTTGTCCCTCTACCGGGGCAGCAGGGGGAACAACAGTGGATGCCTGGGCAATCTCCTCAAGGCGCACCATAATACCTACCAAAGAAGTGTTAGTGGCGCCTTGCACTCTCTCCATCGTGGCAAGCGTGGCATGTCTCAATCTGGACGCCCTCAAGTTGAGCAAGTTGCTCATTCGTGACTCTGACATCTTCCTCAAGACCCTCCGTACGAAGGTTCATGATGCGCCGGAAATGTTGTACAATCACAAATTGAGTGACAAAAAATTTGCTGTTCAAAGTTACATCCAATGCCAGCAGATGGTACATGCATGCTTCAAATGCCACACGGTATTCTACTACTGGTCGCGTCTGTTTGAGCAGCAACAACCGATTCATCTGTGCATCATATTCATCTAGACCGAATTCCTCTTCAATGGCTTGACAAAACATATCCCATCCCATGAGAACGTGATGTCTCTTGAATGCTTGAAGCTAGAGGGCAGCATGATCTTCCATGTACAACGTCGTCATGGAGACCCACTGTGTTACGGGCACGTGGTACATCTCAAAATAAGTGCGACAGCGATCCAGCCATAGTAATGTGATACAGGGTGCCCGATCTTCTCCACGTAGAACCTCTTGATGACTTGTGTATCCTGACGAATAGCTAGCTGATCCCCCGCACCAATACACGGACTTGCAGCTCTTTGCAAAATTCGCCCAAACACACACTTGATTGGATCCTCGTTGACCATGAAGCGAAGATCGTTGAACCCTCAATTCCCAATGAAAAAGCAAGAACGACCCTTTGTTCTGAACGCCAAATTCCCCTCTGTTTTGGCTATGAGCACAACAGGGGAAACAAAGCATATGTCGTTTGTAAATAATAGATTAAACGTGGTCTACCGATTACGTGGGGGTCACGATGGTATTTATAGTGCACCCGTTAAGTCACGCAACACAAAAACTAGGGCCAGCGCCTAATTGATTCGGCCAAGGATTCCGAATCTAACTCCTAATCGAAACATAGTGTCCGAGGTACTATTCATGTCGAGTACTGTTCACATCGAGCACTATTCATGATGAGTATTGTTCATGTTGGGTACTGTTTCAGTCGAGTTGGGATTGCACATGACACCATCTGGTCGTAGGCTTCGACCGGTGTTCCCTGTTCTGTATGACTACAACCTTCGGCCAAGGCCTGTGTCGGGACCCGAAACAAATAAACTCTTAGAACGGAACGAAACTCTTGAAATGGCCATTTAACATGCTCACAGGCAATCGAGTGGAGAACACATCCTAATCCACAAAACCTTCATGGTACTCCTGGGCAAACTCTTGAGCAACTTAATATTCTTCAACTAGTCAACAATGGCGCAAAGCCATGAGTACATAAAATACTCAGCACATTGTGGTGGGAAACGTATACAAATAGTATTCATGTAAGGCTTGAACAAAGGTTAGCTGTATGGTTCTTTTGCATAAAACAACATTTACAAGAAATACAATAAATAGATTGAAAAGCGTAATTGAAAAGAATAGTAAATAATTAAACAATTTCTTTGAAATAACCAGTGAACTTCCCATTCACTTCCCAACCAAACCAAAGATAGGTGAATCTCCCATTCAGCAATCGACTCAATCCACCAAGTGAATTACCCGTTCACTGAACAAATATTATATTCATCAAGTGAACTTCCCATTCACACTCCGACACATTTTATAAGAAACTCTATCCCCCGTGTGAAATCCCCGAGCACATCCATAACCGTGGACACGGCTATGCGAATAGTTTTACACCCTGCAGAGGTTGTACAGCTTGACCCACAAGAGATTAATCAACTCAAGAATCTGACCACACTTCCTTGGGTGTGCGACTTAAGTGATCATCACAAGGCTTTTACAAAGCTCCTTCTTAACCCCATTCTGCCCGCTAAGATTTCAACACTGAATGTCTTTCCGACTAGACAAGGCCCCCCTCTTGCGCCACCGTGAAGATACGTTTCCCATAACTTCCGCTTTCCACGACAAAACCGAAATTAAGACATTGTTAATTAGTTAGCTAGTTCCGTCCCATACCGGACATATGGTTGTACGGTTAAGGCCCAGTTTAATGGCGCACACGATTAAGTCCTTGACAAGTTACTCAGGCGATCTTTCCACAACCAAAATGTGTTAAACCCACACCCTCAATCCACCATCCACTCGCCCGAGCGAAAACCATTTTGTTTAACTAAAACCAATGACATACCCAGTCATGGTACCTAAATTTTATCAACAATGGCTAACCACCACGATTCCATATTTCATTTGGCCAAGATTAATCATTATGACACGTGATGATAAACCCATCGTAACTAAGCTTATCTAAGCATCTGTACGATACCCATGTTGGTGATACAAATATGTCCAACTAAAATTTATCCATGCTAGGGTGATAAAGGATTCATGGCATTCAAATAGTCAAAGGAGGCATAATATCAACAGGTAATAGCTGATCTCAAAACAATTTGTATAAAGATAACATGCAATTGTATAAAACAATATACTTTTGAAATCATAGGTTCAATATGATCAAAGAACCACGACTTGCCTTAGAATAAATCCTGAGATTTATCTTGATCTTGGTGTACTCCTCCTTGTTCAAAACTTCTCGAAGTATCAACGTCTACTCGCAAAGAAGCAAATAAACCAAATAAATAAATAATAGAGGGAAAATAAACTCCAAAAATTAAATAAAAATCTCACATAAATAGACCTCAAATTTAGATGAATTTAGGAATTTGAATGGGCTCAATCGGAGTTTGGATAAAAAAGATATAGGCTTTGGAATATTGAAACTTTAAAGAAATACCATAATTTGGATTTATGGAATTTCCGAATTATTTTTCTATTGAAAAATCTGGATTATGACGTCAGCCCTGGAATTTCAGCCGAAAGAAAAAGAAAAAGGAAATAGAAAATCCACCTGACATGTGGGACCCACATGTCAGTGAGATGGCTCACGGTGAACTTGGTTCACCGAACCAGGGTTTTGGGTTGGATCTGGACATGCCATGCGTGCATTGACGTGACGACCACGCGATTGACACCGAGGCACCAAGATGATGTGGAGGCTGAGCTGGATGGCCACGCTAGCGACACGTTAGCTCGACGGCGCGGAGGCTCTGATCCCCAATGTCGCCGACGAACGACGGCTCCTCGCTGGCGGTGAGGGGTACCAAAGTGAAGAGGAGGCTCCGACGATCTCAAAGAGGCGCTCATAGGTGCACGAGGACAACCAGAATGGTCGGCAGCGAGGTTTAAGCGGAGGTTAGGCCACGGGCTCGATGGATCTAGCGTTGCAGCGATCTTCCAACGGAGACAAGGCGACCTAGGGATAGATCTCGACCTTGCGATCTCAACGGGAGTGGAATAGAAGCTTGAGCGGCTTCAGTGGCGATGAACGAGCTCGTCGGAGTTGAAGGCGGTGTAGAGCTTCAAAAGCTTGATTCGTCGCAACGGCGGCGTAGAACAAGGGGCAGCCTGGGGTTTCGGAGGAGAGGAGTTGATGCAAAGGTTTTCGACATGGCGCGGCCTTAAATAGCCACGGAGAGGGCGAGTCCGCGAAGAACACAGCAATGGTGCGGCTGTAGAGAATTCGGAGAAGATGAGTCCATGTTGAGGACAACGCTGACGTGGCAAGGCGGTCCCACAAGTCAGCGGGGAAAGCTAGGGCGTGGACGTTGCATGCGACTCGGCCGACATCGATAGGTGGGACCGGGCGCTCGGGTGCAGAGAGAGAGAGAAGAGCGGGCCGCGCGGGATTTGGGCCGGAAGTGAATAGGATTGGGCTGAGATGGAAGTTTCGGCCTAAATAATAATCTGAGATTTTAATTAGGTTTTCCTTTTTAGAAAATACTGAAAAGGCAAATAATAATTAGAAAATAGCAAATGCACTTGGAAAAATTCTAGAAAAATCTAGAAAATATATCCAAACACATAGAATCCAAATAAAATTATTTTGATAATAGTTGATGTTAATATTAATCATATTAAATTATTTTGGAACTTTAAAAATTCAGATTAAGCTTTTGACTTTAGCAAAAAAAATTAAAATAGTTATTTTTCTTTTAAAACTTCAAAACAAACCAAAATTTTGGGATGTTACAAACCTTCCCTCCTTAAAAGGAATCTCGTCCCCGAGATTTGGGCTGACTAGAGAATAGGTTCAAACCAAACCTTGCTCACTCTTCCACAAGATTTCTCTTATGAGTAAACAAAGATGCACTAACGCAGGTCTAACTTAAAGGCTTACCAGAAACGATGTTCTGAACTAGTTGAACTTCTTCTGCAGTGACGTGGTTCAGCCTTCCTCTTGCTGCAGTTGATGGAGTTCTAGTAGCTTGATTTGGAGTCTGAGGCATTCTTCTTCTTCTTCCTGGCAAAGAAGTCCTAGCTGGCGTAGCTCCCAAATTGAAAGGAATTGGTGTCAGCCATTGCTTCTACGAACACTTGTTAACATAATGACCTATCTGATGGCAATTGAAACAAGTAACTCCTGCGCCATGATTGTTGTTCCTCTGAGGCTAATGATTGCTGCTGTTGTTGACATTGGGAATTCCCGTGTTCCCTGCATGAGATACTGGTGCTGGGGTTCTGAATCCGGTAGATGAATTATTGGATCGAAAAGGCTGTTGAGCATTGATTTTTGGCTCTTTGTAGCCGATTCTAATGAACTCCATGTTGTATCATCTTCCTTTTACGAGATTCATCCAACTCACGATGAGAATCTTTTATAAGTACGACTTTGTCCACCATAAGCTGAAATCCACATAATCATTTCCAACAACTTGCACTTTCAAACTGGGGTTAAGTCCACGCTTGAATAGCTTCTGACGTGCATTATTAGTAGCAACATCTTCTGGAGCATAGCAAGAAAGTTGAGTGAACTTTTTGCGATATTCACCCAAAGACATGTTTCCTTGCTGTAGTTCACAAAATTCATTCTTCTTCATTTCTACTATACCATTTGGAACATGTGCTTGACGAAAAGCTGTTGAAAATTCCTCCCAAGTAATGGCATGCGAATTCTCATGAGATGCGGTGTAATTCTCTCACCATTCTGCGGTTATACCTTCCAACTGATGTGAAGCATAAAAAACTTTCTTATGATCATTGCATTGAGCAATGGCGAGCTTTTTCTCAACTGAATGAATCCAATCTTCTGCGTCCAAAGGTTCTGACGAATGAGAAAACGTAGGCAGATGAGTCCTCATGTACTCTGATAGCTTGGAGTGATGATGATCTGGCGGCGGAACAGCTACTGCTTAATTGTGCTGGTTATTTTGATTCAACAAGTTGACTATTGCAGCGGCGGTCTGACTTTGCTGAGTCATCATACTGTTCATGTTTTGCATCATTGCACTCATGAATTGAGTCTGGGCTGCTAGAAGTTGTGCCATGTTTGGATCTGCGGCTCCAGGGCGGGTGACTGGCCACTGGCATTGACATTGGCATTGGCATCATCTGACTGAGTACGGCTCGAGGTGTTGCAAGTGTCAATCATCTGCGACGATTCTCCACAGGTTTAGTAGGTAAGATAGAAAAGCAATGTAGACGAGATAGAATAGGGTAGAAAGATAGAAACAACTTAATTAGGGGAAACATATTATACTCAAAGACAAAAGACAACAAAGACATAGCTGAAACGCTATGAAAGCACAACTAAACTCTTCACATTAAAGCTTTAGTGTGACTGTAACATAATGCTTGACAGCAAAACTGCAGTTCCCACTTACACACAGCCTAAATAAAAAGCTATTGCAACAACGATAAAAAAAAAGCTACTAAAGGCTTCTAATCCAAACTGGACAACGAAAACTCTTTAGAAACAACTGGAATGAAGCAACGAAGATACTCTTGATGATTGCCGATGACTTTGATTTCTTCTTTCGGACTAGAGAAATTACTGAGGCGAGAAAGTCATTTTAAGATTATAAAACAAAATTCAGCAAAAACAAGAGACAAGATCGCTAGCACAAGATAAGCAAGCATAGACTAGGATAAGAACAAAAAAGACTCAGATGAGAGAGAATAGAATAGATGAGAAAAGAGCAACCACATAAGTCAAGTTGATTTGATTTAGAAAATAATTTTTGAAGCTCTTAGCTAAAACAACCATGCTAACTAATGTTGCGTTCTACAGTCGATATGGCTCTGATACCACCTCTGTTGGGACCCGAAAATGCATCTTAGGAACCCTCTGTGTATTCTGAACTAGTCCCAAATTAGTAGCTAGCTCACACAGGAAACAGTGATGAAATACTATCAATTTACTCGATTTAACTAAAAAGATCTCAGAGTAACAAATAATAATAATAATAACTGGACCTTATGGTCAATGATTACTTAACTTGCCATGCAGGGCTAAAGAAACAAATAAATTCTTGTAGTGGAATGAAACTCTTGAAATGGCTATTCAACATGCCCATAGGCAATTGAGTGAAGAACACATCCTAATCCACAAAACCTTCATGGTACTCCTGAGCGAAGAACTCTTGAGCAACTTGATATTCTTCAACTGATCAGCAATGGCGCAAAGTTGTGAGTACATAAAGTACTCAGCAAATCGTGGTGGGAAATGTATGCAAATAGTATTCATGAAAGGCTTGAACAAAGATTAGTTGTATGGTTCTTTTGCATAAAACATCATTTACGAGAAATACAATAAATATATTGAAAAGTGTAATTGAAAAGAACAATAAATAATTAAACAATTTCTTTGAAACAACCAGTGAATGTCCCATTAACTTCCCAACCAAACCAAAGATAAGTGAATCTCCTATTCACCAATCGACTCAATCCACCAAGTGAATTACCCGTTCACCGAACAAACATTATATTCATCAAGTGAACTTCCTATTCACACACCGACGCATTTTATAAGAAACTCCATCTCCTGTGTGAAATCCCCGAGCACGTCTATAACCGCGGACACAGCTATTCGAATAGTTTTACTCTGCAGAGGTTGTACAGCTTGACCCACAAGAGATTATTCAACTCAAGAGTCTGACCACACTTCCTTGGGTGTGCGACTTAAGTGATCATCACAAGGCTTTTACAAAGGTTCAGAGATATTTTCACCTTGGAATTGTCGAGGTCATCTTTCTTACAAACAAAGCTCAAGGCACGACCAGGATAGGCTCCCACAAGGGTCTCTCCAAGCCCTCTAACCACTTTAGCATATATCTCAAAAGAATCTCCAGATGATGGGTTCATAGTATGAATAACAAAGGCATAGTCTGCGTTGACAATTTCTTGCACAAGAACAGCCAATGAAAGGTAGTCATGATCGAGCTTCACCTTGCGTGTGCTAAAATATGCTCTTTTGTTCCATTTTGATGCCCAAACCTAAAAATGAAATTAAGTGGAAAGGTAGTCATGATCGAGCTTCATCTAGTCATAGGCTTCGACCGGGGTTCCCTGTTCTATACAACTACAACCTTTGGCCAAGGCCTGGTCATGGGACCTGGTCGTAGAACTGGTCGTAGACCTGGAACCTGGTCGTAGACCTGGGACCTAGTTGTAGATCTTATGAAACTGGTCGTGGACCTTCTGGGACTGGTTGTAGACTTGACTTGAGCTTCCATGGTTCTCTTCCATTGCTTTGGCTCCTGCTTTCTTGTCTCCCTTAGTCTCCCATGCAACTTCCTTGTCAAACCTAAGAACACATATGATAGATGCATTAGGTAATAGCCAATTCTCATTATAATCAAGATGAAACTCATTAAAAAACAAAAACACCTGTTGGTTTAGAAGCTTGACTCTGGCTCTAGTCATTGGACCGGTTGGTGTTTCATGAACAGTCTCATGCATACTTTAGAGTGGACGATGTAGTAGCAGTAGGGATGTCCTCATCATAATGGGTTCTCTCCTTGAAACTTCAAAAAATCATGTCGAGGCGGTCTGGAAAACCTTTCCTCCTCCGTGACGGTGGCTGGGGTAGTCATCACCTGGTAGGTAGGATTCGGAGTAGGAGGATGAATGCAAAGCGGTGGTCGATGGTTTGCCAACATACCTAAGGTGGTCATGGTGGGCACAAGGCCCGCTTCTAGTGGTATGCCTGTGTGCGATGTCGATGACCGAGGAGGCAACAAAGGGGGTGGATGTGGAGCCAGATTCTACTCCGATTGCTTTTTCTTCGCTTCATCCATCGCCTCTTGAGTGATCTCCACTTGTTGCCCAAGTTTCTGCATCTCTTGCCCTAGTTTATCGATATACGTCGCCTGATGGTCGATAATTGCCAGGATCTCAGATAGCTTCCTGTGCATTTGCTTTGCCTGATCATCCATCGCCGTGAGCAACTAGTGTGTCTGCACGTAGGGCTTCTACGGCGCCGTTGTGTAACACCTTCCCTCAGAACTACTGATTGTGCAGCGGAGGCGGAGTGAATGGCTCTGATACTAGATTGTGATGACCTGATCGCTACCGAATGGTTCTCACAAACTTTGGTGGGATTCGGTAGCCGAAATCGGAAGATTGGGGAAAAGCAGGACAGGAGAAACCAGAGAAGAAGAGATGGGAAAAGCAGAATGCATTTTCTCTTTTTTGTCTTGTCATTTTCGCTACAGTTCCCTTTTAAACCTGGTTATAGGCAACCGATAGTGAGCCTGCTAACACAACACCACAACAGCTTCCACAGCCAAGCACATGCACGCTTACAGCTTGGCCTTCATGCCAGCACTGTTTGCCAAGTCGTTTCTGCTGTGGCCGCCTTCACCCTCGTCCATCGTATTTAGTGGAGACGTGACACTTCCACCAGAACTCTTGCCCTGCGCGGCACCTCGCCTCGGTTTGCGCTTCTGTTTCAGCTTTCGTGCTTTCATCCCCTGGACATTGTTCACATGGCTCTCAGTTCATGGGTTTGAACAGATGAAGGAGAATCAATTTGGTTTTTACCGTTGGGGCCTCTGGAGCGCAGCTCCTGTTCCAACTCTTGCTCCTACCTCTCGAGCTTCTCGGCCAAGTTCTTGGCCGCGGCAAACACGTCCCTAGGCCTCTCCCACCCGCTGTCGAACATGCCATGCCCTTCTTTCGGATGTGGGCGCGCCAGGAATTCCAGCGCTGGGAGAGGAGAAACTAGAGAAGAAGAGATGGGGAAAACAGAATGCATTTTTTCTTTTATGTGCCTGGTCGTTTTCGCTACAGTTCCCTTTTAAACCCAGTTACAGGCAACAGACAGTGGGCCTTGTAACACAACACCACAATGGCTTCCACAGACAAACACACGCACGCTTACAGCTGGGCCTTCATGCCAGCACCGTTTGCCAAGTCGTTTGGCCGTGGCTGCCTTCACCCTCGTCCAACGTATTTAGTGGAGACGTGACACTGCCATCGGATATCCTGCCTTGCATGGTGCCTTGCCTTGGCCTGCTCTTCTGTTTCAGCTTCCGTGCCTTCATCCCCTGGACATTGTTCACATGGCTCTCAATTCATGGGTTTGAACAGATGGAGTATCAATTTGGTTTTTACCACTGGGGCCTCTGGAGCGCAGCTCCCCCTCAAAGCACCAGCATTCCTGGAACTATTCCTCATCAACACCTCGTATGCCTCATTCAGCAACAGGGAGTAGTCATAACCCTGAACATTCAAATACCAACTTAACAGTTAAAGCTCACAAGACAGGGAATAGCACAAAATTGGTATCTCAACAAAACAAAAACTGTTTCTCCTTTCTGGTATGCCCTGGCTATCTTTTACCTGAATTTCTGAGAAACCAAAAACTGAACCCACAAAAGGGGGGTAAACCAAAGTAGAGGCAGATGGATGCACCTTGTAGCCAGCAATATCAGGATGGCGTTGCTTCTGGAGTCTCCTGTAAGCCTCCTTGATCTCCTGAGGTGTGGAATGAACTGTTACTCCAAGTACTTGGTAGTAATCCTCTCTGGCCTTTCCCCTTGCTGTGCTGCAGCACTTGATCAAGCTCCTTGGTCTGTACTTGTTTGGTCTAATCAGTTCATGGTGGCCTGATCCAGTTCTGATCTGCAAACGATAGTGATGAGGAGCAGCGCATGTACTGAAGAACCCTGTCATTTCTGCCTTTCGATGATTCTTCTTGTGTCTTTGGTTCCCTGGCAACTGGGGATAGCTCTCTTCATATATTGGCTGCTGATATTTCCATGTAGCTGTCCTTTTCTGAGAGTAGATATTATGTAGCTGTCCTTTTCTGAGAGTAGATATTTACAGGAACTTTCTGATATCTTTCAACCTGCTGAGACATAAAGGCAGAGAACCAAGAGCAAGCAGACTACTAATATATACATTACGTTGCAGATGTAAATCTAGATTGATCAAAATGATTCCTTTGGTGGCATTAGTTGGTTCACATCCTCGTCATAGATACACTTATAACTTATTGGTGTCCAAACGAGAACCAGAAAATACAGTATATGACCGAAGCTTATTCTGAGCACGAATGCTGACGAAAAAAAGAATGTGTGTTGCACATCTAAGAGTACAACTATAAAAGCCACAAGGCCCATATATACTACTCTACAACGGTGCCCTATTTGACTTGGCTCTACATACATGTTACATCTGTGGTCTTGTCTATGATGGATAAGTCTTTGTGTCGAACTTTGACTAAGATCTTAGCAATTTTAGACTAAGATCTTAGCTTTTTGACTAAGATCTGTGACAAAGATCTTAGATCAAAGATCTTAAAGAACTTTTGACTAAAGATCTCAGACAGATCTCAAAGCTTTTTTGATCTTAGACAAGATCTTAGCATATCGCTCATCTGGTTAGCGACCTATAAATTTATATCCCCAACCCCTCGAGGTTGGAATGGCGTTAATGTGAAATAAAAAAGTTAAAATTGCCCCATCTCCAAGTGTTATCCTCCGATGAGAGTAAAGATCTTCTATCACCAAGTGCAAGAATCCAATGACTAACAAGTGGTATCGAGTCAGTATTATCCGCAACCTTTGAGCATCTCTGTTCAATCCTTCTCGGCCTCGCTTCGGCCCAGAGCTCCAACCCGAGTGTAAGCTCTCTCCACGTAGCAGTTCCCCGGTGGCGCGCCATGTCCGCATGAGACGATCTCGGCCTTCGAGACGCCTCGGCGGCAAGAAGCCAAGTGGCGTGGCAGAGAACGCGAAGCGAAGGGCCTACAGGCCGCGGCGGCGAAAAAAGCGAGGTCGGGCAAGCAATGAGCCGGCAGCAGAGCGGAGGCGGAGAAAGGCAGGCGCCAGCGCAGAATCTGCAGCGTCTGGCGGCAATGAGGTCGAGGTTGCAGGCGAAGAATAAAGAACTCCATCTCTGCGATGATAGGCCGACGCGACCTTGAGCTGGAGAAGGAGGCGTAGCGAGGCGAGTGGCGCGATGGGCATCGCGACGCCACGAGCGGGCGGCGGCTGTGAAGAAGGCGGACACGCGGTGGCGCTCTGGAGGAGCGTGCACGGCGGCGGCGTCGGGTCGACGGAGAGCGCGCCTTCACAGCGACGCGCTCTCTCTCCCGGTTCGGCACCGTGGTCACCACGAGTACCAGTCGTCGTCAGGACGTCGGCCCCGGGCGGTGGCCTACCTCACCAAGACCAACTACGTCGAGCGGGCTGCGGTGATGAGGGTAAAGCTCCAGCGCGGCATATGTGGGATCTGATCCGTGACGGAGACGTCGACCACGACCCGAGAATCGACCAGTTGGATGCGCTCATCGCTGCAGCCCCGCCGAGATGCGCTTCGCTTACTAACAAGCGGATCGCCAAAGAGGCTTGAGACGCCATCATTGCAAAGACGACGGCGGAAATGATCGCGCGCAAGTCTACATTGCGAGCACTACACAAGGAGTGGGAGAATCTGGCCTTCAAGCCAGGTGAGGACGTTGATGACTTTGCTCTCCGTCTCAACACTCTGTTGCAGAAGTTGGTGCAATTCGGCGACAACACCTACGGCGAGGAGAGAGTTGTGGAGAAGCTCTTCCATTGCGCCCCGAGAAGTACAAGCGGATGGCTCGCTCGTCGAGTCTCGCTGGACCTCTCCACGATGATCGATCGAGGCGCGCGGTCGCCTCAAGGTCGTTGACAACGATGAGCCCTGGCGTCTCGGGACTGTCACCATTGGCGGAAGCTCCTCCTCGCTCGGGGAGCGATGGTGGCGGCCAAGGGTGACGAAGAAGAAGAGCCTTCTTCCACGACAGCGATGCATAAGCGTGGCAAGCGGCAAGCGCGTAAAACGCCAGCAGGGCGCGAGGACGCGTCGAGGGTGATGACCGTGGGCGCCAGGCGGCGTGGCTGGCAAGCAAAAGCCGACGAGGCGACTCTTGCCACAATCGCGGCAAGCTCGGTCATTGGGCGTGGATTGTCGATACCACGACGCGGCGAGCCCAGCGTCGCAAGAAGCGGAAGAGGAGGAGCGGCCGGCTCTGTTCATTGCTCATCGCGAGCATCGAACTACCTCGGCGGCTGCCGGCCAGCGGCTCTCCTCCACCTTGACGAGCCAAAAGCACACGCCTCCGCCGGCGGCGGTTAAAACAACGACAAGACCGACGGTGGTGCTCGACACCGGCGCCACCCACCACATGACCGGGCGGCGGAGTTCTTCTCCGAGCTCGACTCAGCGTTCGAGGCATCCGCAGTTCGGCGACGCCCGCCGTGGAGATCAAGGGCGTCGGCTCTGTCGTCTTCGTCGCCAAGATCGGCGAAAGCACCGCTTTCCGGTGTCTACTACATCCGCGTTGAGGAACTCCATCATCGCCTTGGGATACGGTGGATGAGAACGGATCGCGTGGAGATTGAGCACGGTGTGCGCGCGACTGGGATCATAGTCGCCGGCTCCTCGTCAAGGTCAACAGAGCAACCGCTCTACGTCCTTCACGCAGCAGTGGCGCAACCTCTTTGTCTTCTGACCGCCGCGACGACGACGCTGGAGGTGGCACGAGCGCTTTGGGCACCTCAACTTTGAGGCCCCGAGGCGGCTCGGAAGAAGGAGATGGTGCGGGGCATGCCGCGACGTCGACCACGTGGAGCGATTCTGCGACACTGCGTCTCACCAAGTCTGCGGCGGCTTCCTTCCTCGCCAAAGCGAAGCTTCGCACCAAGGAGAAGCTGGAGCTCGTACACGGTGACCTCTGTGGCCCCGTGACACCGGCTACACCTGGAGGCCGGCGCTACTTCCTCCTCCTCGTCGACGACGTATCCCGCTACATGTGGGCTGTCCTGCTCGACGTCAAGGCATCGCGGCGGACGCCATCAAGTGCCTTCAAGCTGCTGCGGAGGCGGAGTGCCGCCGCAAGCTTCGGGTCCTACGCACGGACAACGGCGGTGAGTTCACGGCGGCCGAGTTCGCGGCGTCATCGCGCCAACGAGGATCCATCGTCACTTCTCCGCCAGACACCCCGCAGAGCAGAACGGCGTCGTCGGCGACGCAAACCGACGGTGGTAGCTACCGCCGCGCCTCCTCAAGCGAGAGGTATGCTGCGGCATTCTCAGCGAGGTGGCGATGACCGCCGTTCACTTGCTTAACCGCTTCCTCACCAAGGCCCTCGGCGGCAAGACGCCATACGAGGCTCCGCACGCAGCGCAAGCTCGCGGCGAGCCACCTCCGTGTCTTCTACCGCCTAGCCTTCGTCAGAGAGCTCAACCACGTCGGCAAGCTCGGCGGCCGAGCACGCCAGAGTCTTCATCGGCCACGCGAGGGCGCCAAGGCCACCGCGTCCTCGATCCTCACGACACGGCGCGGCAAGCGCATCGCGCGTGACGTCGTGTTCGGACGAAGGCGAGGCGGGCGTGGGACAAGATGGTGGATGGCGGCTCGACTCCGACGACCAGCGATTTCGTTGTCGACACGCCCACCGAGGAGGGGAGCCAACGGCTCGTCTTCACCGAGCTTCGCCTACCCCACCACCCCGTTCGCCACCACCTCCGGCGAGTCGCCACCACCGCCACCACGGCTCGGCAAGCCCACGAGCTCGGCGAGTCCACCGCCAAGACGCCGCCACGCCTCGTTCTCCCACGCGGCGCCTACTCCTTCAGCTTCTAAGACGGCGGCCGGCCGACCACGATTTAGCAAAGACACGTGGAGTTCGCCACTCCCGTCTAACGACGAGATCGTGATCGCCTACCACGGCGGCGAGCCTCTCGCGCTTCTGCACCATGGGCGACCTCCTCGGTGGCGGCCGGTCCCTCGAATCTGGCAATATGACGCGACCTCGCAGAGTCCGACCAAGACAGGCGACGGCGAGCCTCGCTCTTCGCCGAGGCGGAGAGAAACGCTGCATGGCGTGCCGCGATGCGAGAGGAGATGGACGCCGTTGAGCGAAACAAGGCGTGGAGTGGCCGATCTTCGGCCACCACGCCATCTCTCAAGTGGGTCTTCAAGCTCAAGAAAACGAGGTGGAGAGGTGATCAAGCACAAGGCGCGTCTCGTGGCACGAGCCGTCAAAGAGGGAGTCGACTTCGGCGATGCCTTGGCGCTGTTGCGCGGATGGAGTCCGTCGTCTCTCCTCTTCGCCTCGCAGCCTCAGAGGGTCAAGTGCGTCCATCACATGGACGTCAAGTCTGCTTTCTCAATCGGCGACTTGAAGGAGGAGGTCACGTCACACCACGGATTCATCATCCCCAAGAAGAAAGCAAGGTCCTCCGCCACGCAAGGCCCTCTACGGCTTGCGGCAGAACACCGCATGAGCTTGAACGCCAAGTGGACTCCACCTCAAGCAAATGGGATTCGGTGAGAAGGCCACGAGGTCGCGGTCTACCGGCGGGGCAAGGGAGGCAATGCCCTGCTGGTAGGCGTCTACGTCGACGACCTTGTGATCACCGGTACCAAGGAGAAGGAGATCGAGGCGTTCAAGGCGGAGATGAAGGCCACCTTCCAGATGAGCGACCTCGGGCCCCTCTCTTTCTACCTCGGGATCGAGGTCCACCAGGACAGCTCCGGCATCTCTCTTCGCCAGACTGCCTACGCCAAGCGCATCGTGGAGCTGGGCGGCCTCACCGACTGCAACCCAGCCCACACTCCTATGGAGGAGAGGCTGAAGCTAAGTCGTGAGAGTACGGCGGAGGAGGTGGACGCGACGCAAATCTTGGCGCATTAATGGGCGACCTTCGCTACCTTGTCCACACGCCGCCGGACTTGGCGTTCGCCGTCGGCTCGTCGGCCGGTTCATGCAATGATCGACGACGAGCACCAAAGAAGTCGTGAAAAGGATCCTCCGCTATGTCGCGGCACCTCCGACCACGGCTTGCACTACCCAAGGTGCCCGTGCGCAAGACTTCATCTGCATGCACGACAATGACCACGCCGGCGACATCGACACGAGCAAGAGCACCGGTAATCAGACTTCCTCGGCAAGTGTCCGTCGGTGGCGATCGGTCAAACAAACAGGTAGTGGCTTTGTCTAGTCTGCGGCGAGTACATTGCACCACTACCGCTTCTACTCAGCTCTATGGTTGCACGGCCGCATGGCGATCTCCTTGGCGAGACGCAGAGGCGGTGGAGCTCGGGGTGGGATGCAAGTCCGCCTTGGCCTTGGCGAAGAACCCTGTCTTCCATGAGCGCAGAAGCACATCCGGTGAGGTATCACTTCATCGGTCGCTGGATGAAGGGGGCGTCCGCCAACTACATCAACACCCAAGACCATTCGCCGACCTCGACCAAGTCTCTTGGGCGGATCAAGTTCCAGAGCTTGGCGCCAGGATCGGGATGGCTCAGATTCCTCACAAGGAGACACACAAGACTTAGGGGGAGAATGATAGATAAGTCTTTGTGTCGGCTTTTGACTAGCATCTTAGCAGCTTTAGACTAGCATCTTAGCAGCTTTTGACTAGCATCTAGGACAAACATCTTAGACTAGCATCTTAGCGACTTTTGACTAGCATCTAGGATGACATCTTAGCGACTTTTGACTAGCATCTTAGACTAGCATCTTAGCATATGCTTGGCTGGTTAGCAGCCTATAAATTTGTATCCCCAACCCCTCAGGTTGGAATGGCATTGTGTGAGAAATAAACAAAGAAAATTGCCCCATCTCCAAGTGTCATCCTCCCGATGAGAGTAAGGATCTTGCTATGACCAAGTGCAAGAATCCAGCGACTAACAGTCTGTACTACGTAGATCTTCCCACCCTTCACTGCTCCCTCAACGTCTTGTGGGGACCCATAGAGCTCCTCAATTGCATGGCCAGCCCGTGCAATACTTGAGAGGATTGATTTTCGGAATCCATGGTCTCTGATGAGAGGGTCGGTGGTGAAATCCAGTACAACTTCATCTTCCTCATCCATAGGGACACTGAAACAAGCACACAACTTAGATGTAATGCCAAACGAAATCTTAAGCATCTGGGTAAACGGCATTTTCACTAACCTATCATACAGTCCTGCTCCAGCGTAACCTTCCAGATCGTCGCCATTTGAGTCTGAACGAAAGATGATTGATCGCTTTATGAAGAGACCAATTGGCTTGCTTGGGTAACCCAGTACCTATTATTGGACTACATTTAGATCAGGTAGACCTTAAAACAAGACAATATTGAGAGATACTCGAGAGATATTTTCACCTTGGAATTGTCGAGGTCATCTTTCTTACATTAGGAAGCTCAAGGCACGACCAAGATAGGCTCCCACAAGGGTCTCTCCAAGCCCTCTAACCACTTCAGCATATATCTCAGAAGAATCTCCAGATGATGGGTTCGTAGTATGAATAACAAAGGCATAGTCTGCGTTGACAATTTCTTGTACAAGAACAGCCATGGAAAGGTAGTCATGATCAAGCTTCACCTTGCGTGTGCTAAAATATGCTCTTTCGTTCCATTTTGATGCCCAAACCTAAAAAGGAAATTAAGTGAGATATCCAATGCCCACACAAAAAGGATTTCCTTACCTTCACATTTTACCATGATTAAATGTTCTCATTATCCATAACAGATCTAGCTGCAACCTGTGGTGGGGTCGATCGAATATATGCAAGCATGTACAATTTCTATAGGCAAAGCCCATAGCTTGATATCCATGGCGTTTCTAAAGACTTCAAAGAAAATGACCCAGAGAGAATGAGAGATATAAAGTCTGGATCCATCACTGGTATGAATGAATGGTAGGGGAGCAGACCTTTTTAATTGCCATCCATGCTTGCTCCCAACATTGGTCACCTTCATCTCCAGGCCAGGGCATTCCAGAGCCTAGCATCTTCTCTTTCAGCTCCTTAACCTAAGACACGAATGAAATAAACCTTTGTCATCCATATGAAAGTAAACAAAATTAATGTTAAAAACAAGGTTTCTTACTGCAACAAATGCAAACAAAAATGAATATTTATTTTGCTCTATCAAAATACAGGGAGATGAAAATATATCATGAGCTTTACATAATTACATTGCACTGTAATATTTTACCAGTTGAGTAGGAGCAGTTAGGTTAAGAACAGTTTTCCGTATTTCACTTAGAGCACTAAAATCATCTTGAGCAAGTCTGCGCTTCAGCATCTGTATGTTTTGTGCTACTTCCTGCCATTAAACATTAAAAAAAAAAGAACAATCAATTGCCTGCAAGATCATTATAAACCGCAAGATCATTATAAACCGGCTAATTTACTTCATGCTAGTATGAGACTGAGATACACCTACTGAAGATGCGACTTATGGAGCAATATCTACACACACACACACACACACCCCAAAGAAATTTTGGTAGAGAATATTAAATTGCACATTTATTATGGTCCAAATAATGTATTCTGAACATGTAGAAGAAGCACACTTCTCCAACAATCATGTACAAGAGTGCTACTATTCAATTATTTAATGTCAAAGAAGAACCACCAATCCTGTCAAAAAGAACCACCAACCTTATTAACCTCATCTGACAAAACCTTCTCAAAGGTCCCAAATGGCATCGCAACTGATGTTGGGACACCAACCCATGAAGGTACTTTTCCTTTGAGGTATGCTACGTTCCGAGACTTAGCTCCGACCTGACAGCAGAAACATGAGTTTTTAAAACTAACACAAGGCCAAAAGGAAAAGGAAATCAATATAGCACAACAGTTGGTTTCATGAGGTGTTCATTCAGAAAGTAAAGTTCCCTAATACATGGAAATATATTACTTACCATTTCCTCAGAGAATTCTTCAGCTGATATTGCGTATTTACCAAGAAACTTCTTTTTGACTAATGACACAGATGGCACTGCTTGGCCAGCTTGTGCATTTGGAGAACTTGATCGCAGAAGTTCACTCTCTGCAATCTCCCTATCAAATGGTATATATAAGATTTAAACGTTTGATGGATAATTAAGCATAGCTGCGCATTATCAAGACAAATAACACAAGAAAAAAGTAAGCCAAAGATTCCAGTTGGCTGTGATACTACCGGTGATAGTTTTTTTAAAGGTAATTGAGTCCCTAAGGGGGCCCACCTCTGCTTATATTAAACCAAAAGGAGTACAAGTCATCTCAAGATTACATATTTGCCCTCGCACAAAACAGAAATTAAAATGAATGCCATTAGATACAGGTGTTTGGATGGAAGACCGAGTCGAAGGCACATACTCCCTGTTGTTTCCCCTGCCGAAGGCTCGAGAGTGTCGGGGAGAACTCTACCGACGACAAGAGTCGGGAGCAATAATCCGCCGGGATGGGTTGGAATGGACGACGGAATCCTCTGTGAAACGCAGAGGGAGGTGTAGCTCTAAAAAGGGAAATTTGCCAAAATGTCACACCTTTATTCTGCCTTCTGGAAAATGCCATTAAGTTCGGTGTAATAGATTATTTACCACAACTTATATTGGCTTTTCGTTAATTTGCCCTTTTCGAATATTAAATTCATATTTTCGGTTTAATGACCCTGGCCCACGTGCGAAAGAACACTTTTGCCCCTCCGGTCGGTTCCGCAGTCCTTACCTGGCTAGGTCTAGCCATTCCGGACCAGAATCCCAGCGCCTCGCCTCCCACTACTTAGCTGCGCCCCGGCCTCCTTCCCCATTCTCCTTCTCCTCCTCGTGCGAGCGATGCCGCAATGGAGCTCGAGCTCCACGCTCTGCTGCCGCGCCTCGTCGAGCCGCACCGCTGCTCTGGTGAAGCCCCAACCCGCACCATCATGCTCACACGCATCGTCTCGGCACCCTCGTCCTCGCACTCACCTCCCTCTCCCTTCTCCACAGCCGAGGCGTTGAGGATGTCGTCTTCCTCCCCGTGACGTTGCGTCGTGCTCGTGTGCGGTCGCCACGCTCGCCCCACCGTCTCCATCGATCTAGTGTGCCCCCTTCAACACTGTTCGCGTCAAAATGTGTTCTAACCCTTAAAGATGTTTTCCCCTCAGTCGATTTCGTTCCTCCTCAGGAGCACCACGCACGACCATCTTCCTCCGTTCTGGTCGTAATCCGCTGCCATTGCCGTCGTCCTTACTCCGATGAGATCCTGTCCAATTTCTTCACACTAGAGCATCCCCTAGCCTCACTCGTCCATCCCCATCTCCTAATTTGAGCCGCCATCCACCCTAGGTCGCCACCCCCGACAAACCGCCTGTGCCACCCACGACTCTCGCTCGTCGGCCACCGCCACGGTTCCTCCCGCCATTGTTAATCGCCACGGTGAGTTCCTCACCTCCTCGCTACTGTGTTTCACTCCATTTTCTTCTTCTTCACCTCTGCTCACTGCTTGCATTTCCTTTGCCGCCATCGCCCGCGCCAAACCGCCTCTCTATCTCCCCAGCCCACGAAACCACCGCCTCTAGAACCAGCTTCCCTCTTCGGTTCCATTTTCGCCCGCACCGGATGCCATCATTGCCCTACCGCCGACATCGAGCCCTACCCTAGCCACCAGCTCCCCTCCTCTGTTTTGGCCAAATAGAGGAGCACCCCTTTGTTCCTTTCTCTCTCTGACCAGACACAGGCAGGTTAGGACTGCAGAACCGACCGGAGGGGCAAAAGCGTCCAGAAGGCAGAACAAAGACGTGGCATTTTGGCAAATTTCCCTCAAAAGAGCCATCGTACAATATCCGTTGGGTAATCGAAGAGTGTGGTGTAGTTGGGAACAACGAGTCACTGTACAACCTCTGCTAATCAACAAAGGGTGGCGTAGCTCACCTAGAGGGTGAGCCGCCAAGACGCCTTCGTAGATGAACCTATGGAGGCGTAGCCCGTCAAGTCACAAAGCCGCCTTGCATCCTCTTCCGCCGATGGCCTTTGCTCTCGGATTTTCAAGAGCAAGAGGTTGGAGATGAAGGCGTCCACGAAGAAATCGGTGAGGAAGAAGCTTATTTGTCGCCACCGTTGTGTCTTGAAATGTCTAATGCCCTTGATTGGCTAGATCTTGGTTAAGATTGATGGGTTAATCTTCTGGATTGTGGGATTTGTGGTACTCCAAAGGAAAATTGCAGAGGACTTAGAGGGGGAAAAAAGGGGAGGAGTACTGCCGCCATTGGCCAGGTGGAAGATCTAGCACAACAAGCCGCTATCACTCCGGCGAATGGCAGAGCCAACGGTGAAGAACGCCAAACCCGTGCATACTATTACTACTAATGTACAAGGGATAGGGCCCTCAACTTGCTCAACTTCGGCAGCCGCCGGCGAGGAGGGGAGAGGGCCCGGACGGGAGGAAGAAGATGAGGACCTTGGGCGGGGGACGAGAGGCAAGGAGGCAAGGACCTTGGGCGAAGGATGAGTGCCAAATTGGGGAGGAGGATTACCGGTGATAGCTGAGCAACTGAAATATAAGAAGGGGAGTCGATCATTTGCCCATTGTTTTATAGTTGAGCAATTGAAATATAAGGGGAATTGATCATTTGCCCAATGTTTTATGTGACTTCTATGGTTTACATCTATTTTTGAATTTGCCACAAAGTTAGAGAGAAAATTGGTTATTTGCCAGTTAGACAATTTAGCCTCTGTCTTCTTCTTCCTCGTCATCTTCCTCATGTTCTTTGCTTCGGCCATGGCAGACGTGTCACCCTCCTCCCCATGGCCAGCCGTTGGCCTCCGGAGCTCTCGTTGGCATCGCAGCCCTCCTCTCCGTGGCCTACTCCCGCCACCGCCACCCTCCTCCCCATGGCTAGCTCCAATAGCCGCCCTCGGTGCTGCCCTCCTCCCCGTGGTCGGCCGCCGACTCCCCAGCTCCTGCTGGTGTCACTAGGGCCATGGAGGCGAGGTGTGCGGTAAGGGGGGAGAACGGGAGGCGCTTGGAAGAGGGCTTGGTGGGTGGCGCGGTGGTGCAGAGGCGGAGGAGGGTGTTGGCGCCAGCGTGGGGCGGCGCGAGGCGGATTCCACCATGGTTAGAGCAAACAAGGAAGAAGAGAGGAGAGAAGGGAGAAAAAGAGGAAGAAGACAGGGGCAAAATTGTCTAAAAGGACAAATAATCGATTTCATCTCTATCTTTGTGGCAAATTATCAAGCGTAATGAAAATAGATGCAAATAATAGAAGCCATATCAACGATGGGGCAAATAATCGATTTTCCCAATATAAGAATCATTAAGTATGACCACCACATGGTGATAGTTCAACGGGTGTTTAGCTACTGGTCATCTATTTGGCAGAAAATTTTATCAACCCTGCAAACAAATCTTACTGCCATTGCTAACACTTAACAGTGCTGAAATTGTCCTTCAAACAACAACCAGCAGTAGCTCCCAGGACCTAGTTATTCTCAACACCAATTAGGATGTAAGCTAGTAAATAAAAGAACTAGTTCGATGGAAGAAACTATTCAAGAAAGAAATAGTTATCAGTGTGATGGAAGGTGTAACCTAGCTTGAGCCTCATCAGATATACATAATTCAAAAACTAATAACAAGAATTACCTATAGGTTATATCTGCAGAAGTAGGTTTTAAGGAAAACACCTTCCCTTCATGTCCTTGAAGTTCAGACAGGGTGTTAGCGTCAAAGCATGTCGCAAACAACACCTTCGATAGAAAAAAGTGGCCATGTCAGATCAAAACAAGAAACAAATCTTGTCAAAACTTGCAACATAGTTGTTCAGAGAAAAAACCTTGCTATGCCTTGCTCGGACTGAAACATGGGACAGAACATCTGGCATATCAGGTGTTATCACGCCAACAACACCATCCGGTATTTCTTCCTCTCCCTTGACACACTTTGCCACAAGGATCGTTGGTTTATCATAAGATTTGTTTTGAACACCAAGTAAGTCATCGACCACTACCACGTAACCTGATACTTCAACTGGGCTTATAACCTGCCGACTGTTAGCAGGAGATAAATGTCAGGCAGAGTAAAAGAATATAATAAAATGAGAGGTATAAATTTGGCAAGCATCATTAAAATATTAAAAATGACATGTTAATGCACAAGGGATCTGGATGTAAAAAAAGTTCAACAGCAGTCACTACAGTTTACCTTCCAAGGTGTGCAACATTTCTGAGAACAGGATCAAATCGGTTCAGAAGAGCAGACAAAGTAGCAGCTGATCCACCACGAATAATTTCTTCTGTAAAGATGTTAACCTGCCGAAATAATATTTAATACTAGTTCCCAGATGACCAAATAGAAAAATAGAGCTGAAGTTCATAAAACACTTACTGCCCATTGGTCAACACTGAGTAATAAGCCAAGATATTCAGCTGAGGGCTGCATCATATTATGGTACTGTTCTCCCTTGCTTGCAAGGGCAAGTCTTATTCTGTCAAGAAATGCTTTAGCATAGAGAGCCCATTGGTCATCATTTTGTTTAGCCATTTCCATAGCTTGATTCCATCCCTTCAGGATTTACATTGGACGAAGTCACCATTTGAAAATCACAAAACAGAAATCGCAAATAAGTTGAAATAAAACGTTACGTTAGATAGTAATCCCTCCTGTCTGAAAAGAATGTCACTTAGAATGTCATTCTTGTATCCATGCCATTCAAATAGTTTGAACTTTGGCCGTTGGTATGTTTGACGAGGTTGGACACATGAAAATGCTATGCATACTGGCTGTCAAAAGTACTTCGATATTTTTTTATAATTCTTTCTAATGTATAATAACAAAAATTAGATCATGCCAAGTTAAACAATATTTTTCACTTCTTTTACATGTGAACAAGCATTTCAACAGCAAATCTGGTGTGTTACTTAATACCTAGTATGCAAATTTTCATTAGCAAAACATGGCCTATTACTTATTTGTTATTTCAAGTATATTAAACTAAGGAAAACTTACTATTATTTTTCTGAAAAAACACTTTACAAACAATCGGCATACCCATATGTACGGCCCAAAAGGATAACAAGCAGAGGCATACAACAAGGGAAAAAAATTCTGGCCAGGTGTCTGATATACATAAACAGCTAGATTATAGCTGTACATATCAGATCGATTAGCATTTAGCAATGCACTAAACAAGGTAAATAGCTCTAAATAATTATTTTCTGTGAATAACATGAAACAACAGATCAAATGTACCTTTAAGGAATATAGGATGTCTTCATTGTCATCACTGGACAAGGCAAGATTTTCAAGAACAAGACTGATGAAGTACATAATTTTCTGGATTAACAAAAACAGAAACATGAGGCAACACGTTGGAATAAACAAAAAAGCAAGATACCATATGGGAACAAGCAAACATAATAATGTAACATATAGCAATATTTGTGTAACCAACCTCTGGTGCTGCATCGTTGAGCTCTTCATATGACCTTTCAACTGCTGTCCTAAAAGTAGAATCAAGAGCAATGTCCAAAAAGATAAGATCCTTCATGCGTTCAGGTGAGTCAAGGAGCAAAGGGCGTAGTTCAACTCGAGCCTCCAACAACCCCTGCAATCACTGGCAACAAGTGAATGGGAAAAACAAAGACTGGGTGGATTAACCAAATCAATCAGTTCTGACTTCTGAGAAATCTAAGTATTTGATTTGGAGAAAAAAATCCTGACGTCTGTCTTGTTGTTTGATTTGAAATACAAGCTCGGATTTAGTATCGCTCACCTCAAGGAGTGGCTCCACTGATTTATCCTCAACATGGTCAAGTACAAATTCAAGCAATTCCTACTCAAGCAATGAATGTCACAATGTAACTTTTACAATATAAGAAAGTACATGTGTTAATGAAAAGAAGGCAAGGATTTTTACAGGAAATCCAGATGGCAGACCCTTCACTGGATTGATCTGAACACCAACCATGAAACCAACCCTGTAGCCACAATATTACTTCATTATATATGACCACAGGTATATAAAGCATTTTAGCATAATGATCATGGATGAGGATGGTACCTCTGATTTGTATCCCATACAAGTTGCTATAGCAGATTCAAGATCAGCACCGGAATGCACAGCCTAACAGAATGAAAGAAGTACAATAACATTCAATCACAGAAAAGATCAGTAGATGGCATAACTTTTTCAGTAAAATGCCATTTCAGCTTATGTTGTTTTAAAAAATGCCATCAGCTATGAAGATGACTGTTAGGCAATAGAATATGCCGTCTGTGGATATCCTAGCTGCTATAGATAGCAGATGTAAATCAGGGATTAGTTACTATAGATAGTCTGTGGATATCCTAGCTGCTATAGATAGCAGATGTAAATCGTGAATTATCCTTGCCTTGTCAATCAGTCAACGGGCCTATATAATGAACGCCCCTCCCATTGAGGGGTGGCCCATTCATCAGCTGGACGTGAAGAACGCCTTTCTTCACGGCCACCTCGAGGAGACCGTCTACTGCCAGCAGCCGTCAGGATTCATCGACCCTGGTGCCCCCGATCATGTCTGCCGTCTGCAGAAGTCCTTGTATGGACTGAAGCAGGCTCCGCGGGCCTGGTACCAGCGCTTCGCCACCTTCGTCCGGAAGCTCGGCTTCGTCGCCTCCACCTCCGACACATCCCTTTTCATTTTACGAGAGGGGCCGAGTCTCGCCTACTTACTGCTGTACGTCGACGACATCGTTCTCACCGCCTCGTCCTCGGCCCTCCTGCAGCGCATCATGACTCGGCTGAGCTCTGAGTTCGCCATGACGGATCTTGGCGCTCTTCACCACTTCCTCGGCATCGCTGTCACGCGCTCCTCAGATGGTCTCTTCCTCTCCCCAAATGACGAAGCGCCGTCGAAGCTTCTTCGGTAGCGGGCATGGCTGAGTGTCATCCGACATCAACACCTGTTGACACTCACGCCAAGCTATCCGCGACCGACGGGGATCTCTTGTCGTGAAGGACGATATCGAGTCTGGGAGCTTGGCGGGAGCTCTCGAGACTGGCGACTCGTCTGATCGGCATATCTTTGTTCGGCGGTGTGCCTCTTCATGCACACCCCACGCGAGCCTCACCGTGCGCTCATCAAGCGCATCCTACGCTTCGTCCAGGGAACTCTCTCCTCGGGTCTTCACATTGGCACCGGGTCTGTCGACAAACTAACTGCCTACTCTGACGCTGACTGGGCAGGCTGCCCAGACTCTCGACGATCCACCTCCGGCTTCTGCGTCTATCTCGGCGACAATCTGGTTTCCTGGTCCTCCAAGCGTCAGACCACGGTGTCGACTCGGTAGCAAAGGCGATATCGGTACGTGGCTCACGCGTTGTGGTGAGTCTTTGCTAAGCCGACAATTACTCCAGGAGCTCCACATCCAGCTGCCCTTCGCCACTGTTGTCTTCTGCGACAACGTCAGCGCCGTCTACATGACGACCAACCCCGTCCACCATAAGCGAACGAAGCACATCGAGATCGACATTCGCCGTCCGTCAAAAAGGTGGCCCTTGGTGAGTCGGGTTCTCCATGTGCCCTCCTCTCAACGATTCACGACATCATGACTAAAGGGCTTCCGACAAAGACTCTTCGAGAAATTCGATCCGATTTTTGCGTCCAGGAGCCTCCCTTGCTGCAGGCGGGTGTTAAGCAATAGAATATCTTGTCTGTGGATATCCTAGTCGCTATAGATAGCAGATGTAAATCGAGTGATTAGTTACTATAGATAGTCTGTGGATATCCTAGCTGCTATAGATAGCGAGATGTAAATCGAGAATTATCCTTGCCTTGTACAATGAAAGTCAGGGCCTATATATCGACGCCCCCCATTGAGGGGTGGCCAATTGCCCCAAATACTAATCTTCTACAATGACATATGGGAACTTTATTCTTTTGGTGTGATGGATGACATCATATATAAATTTCATAATGACATAACTAGGTTCTAGGAAATAATGATCAAGCTTTAATTATAACTTGGCCAATTTCCTATGCAATAATGCGAGTAGGCTCAGTATAATAAAACACATAAAAATTCATAGTATGTTTTTTGGGAGGGAACGAGCCTGACAGGGTCCCCCCGTTTACTCGGCCATGGCCTAAGTGAAGTGGTGGGTCTACCCATCCCAACCTGGGATATGCTGGAATTCGCAAAGAGGAGCACCTTATGACGTCCATGACCAATTGGATCTTGATGTACCAGTAGGCACCAAAGGAGATCGCTACTGGTCATTACTGTATCCATACCGAAGACATGTCACAAAGTGTTCGGATCATTGTGCGATGTCCTAATCAAATGACTAGTGGCATGATCAAAGCCGATGATTGTAAGCTACGTCCTCCATCACGATCATGAATGAAACTATCCATGGAATTGTTTTAACCCCCCAGAAAGTTCTTATATATCTCATAATCACTTCTAAAATAGGATGTTTTCCTTCCCACGAAAGAGAGCAATACATGAGAGAAATAAATGTGAAGTGAAAAAAGTTTAATAGTTTGATGTTACCATTTACATTTCATAAAGAATGGTAACCTAGGGTGCTGATAGGATTGAAGAGAATGATTAGTAAACTACGATGAAACTAACAATACGATTCTAGCACCATACATCAAAAGAGTGTGATTTTCTCGCTCTTTTTCTTATGATTCCCATGTATGAAGGCAAAGAGATAAGAGTTCTATTTCTGTTGCAATTGTTCAAAAATCACAATACAATGGAGAATTCACCAGAGATGCTAATAATTTCCAAGTTGATGCCTATTCATGGGAAGGAAACAGAACTGTTATCTGGAGAAGGCAAAAGTAATGACACTCAGAGAACTAATTTATGCACGACGATTAACATCATAGGAAGGAAACCATATGGAGACTTGGCTTTCTGCATATGCTAACAATGAAGTAATGATGTGGCCAAAAGTACAAATATTATTATTCGAAAAGCACACATGGAAGATGGAACAGAACATCATATATGATTAGCAGAGAAAGCCACCATTCTAAATATACAATTGGCTGTATGCTGTTTTTTTAGGGTAGATCTGAAATTATTTCTAAACTACAAAGCAATAGGAGCTTTTCTAAGTTTCGTGAAAATTTCGTACGAGAAGACCTTTGCAAAAGCCACTTTTCATATAAACATACTGCATAGGTTTCTCTATGTTTTTTATCCACGACAGCTGTTTTACATACCTTCAGGCTTCTCATGTAATTGCCCAAGTCACGGAGTAAACCCTCTTTCTTTTCATTCCTGAAATTTGGTTCTGAATGAATTGCCCGATCATAACTCAACAGACGCTCTTTTGTTATGCCATTTTTGTTCAAGGTGTCCCAGTAAACACTAATATCGAAATCGCTCCTGATGTAATACATTAGTGCCTGCCTGTGGGGAGACGTAACCATGAAATCTTCAAAGCTAAAATCTTTACAGTATAAGAAGAATTCAGGACATCAATTACCTGGCATATCACTACATCATCTGGGCATGTATTGTTGTGCAGTTTCTGGTGCCATTCTTCCATCATTCCACCTTTGCAGTCATTATTTCTCTACAAAACCAACAAGCAAGTTTTCATTGACAACCCAAAAGTAACTCATTGTCTAGTTCACTAAAGCAACAAATAAAAATCAGTGGATATTTGCTTGGGAACATCAATTTACCTGGATTACTAATATCTCATCACGAATACGTTGACCAACATCACCTTCACCTCCACGGCCAACAGCTGACATTATCATTCTTAAGATCTCTCTGTACTGTGGATGAGTTCTGTACATATTCTCAAGATCATCTGTAAAGCTATCTTGTGCTTTGCTTATCTCACTGCATGGTTATAGGTCATTGTGAGATGCCAAGAAGATGTAAATGAACCGTGTTAGATACAATAGTGTCCAGACTACTAAATTGTGTCTGTTTTTGTGCTTAGGACTAACAGTCAACTTTGTTCCTGTCTATGGACAATTCAGTATTTGCCACTCCATAGAATTATGTTTTAGGATTTGTTATTATATACATTGCAATTCAGAATTTACCACTTATACAAGATCCAATTCATCCTTTGCCACTTTGGACATTTTGCCCCTGCCTTGGACGATTTTACCCCCTTCTTTCTCCTCCCCTCCTTCCTTTGCCAAATTCTGAATTGCAATTTACATAATGGAAAATCCTAAAAACGTCATTCTATGGAGTGGCAAATATTGAATTGTCCCAAAAAAATTATCAACTTTCGTCCCTTCAACTGTTTATGCAGAGTGAAAATTCAATGAAGAAACGGACATGAAGCAACTATCTACCGTGGCTTCACATTGTAGTTCTTGTTCCATATTAGTTGTCTGCTAGCCATGAATATAATCCAAACAAAAAGTCCAACAATACCCAATAGTCCAGCACCTCTTGCTTGGTGAACTAAATCTGCTGCAATATTGAATCTGTCGAGGAACAGAAGCAGTTTCAGTGATTTTCCAAGACAGAATAAGTCATATTAATATGGATATTTTAGCGCCGAACCTGTGCATAAGAGATCGCTGAGCATCTTCCCCCAGATCTGCTATTCTTTCCAGCAAAGCCTTTGCAGTACCTTTACCAGCATCACCCGTACCCTTAAATTAAGAATAAATTGAAGAGCTTGTTAGTAAGAGAGTTGTAGGCTTGTAGCACAGTTTAAAAGGGTTTCAAGGTTGCAAATCTTAAAGTGGACAGCAACAATTGCCTTTATATTCTTGGTAAGTTGAGTGATGAAATCCAAGTAAAAGTCAGAGCCATTATTTTTTATCCATGTTTCACCAGACTGGAGAACAAAGGGCATCCCCTTGTATCCACCATCATCAAGCTCTATCTCAACAACCTGAATTTGAAGAAGTCCTGAGATGACAAGTATTAGAATTAATAGTATTTTTAGTACCTTTCCTTCTATTGTTGCACTAGCCTAGAATAGCTCCTCTAATTGAGGATTGTAATCTCCTGTAATTGTGCCTATTGGCCTACTAATAGAATGCCACCCCTGCCTTTGGCCGTGTGGTGATTGCTCCCATTTCTCTACAACAAGAAGTCTAAAAGAGAAAGGAACAATAACAGGTTGATAAAGTTATCTGTGTTAGATGTATGTACATGCATTGTTATTCTTCCCTAGTTTAGGGTGTTTCCTGCATATTGCGTACTTGTATTTATACCTATTGGGCCCCTTGTAATACTAAGTTCATTTCCAACATGGTATCAGACAGGTGGCTAGGGTTAGGGTTCCTCTTCTTCACTCCCCAACCCACCTCTTAGATCCAATCATTGCCGACTCTCTGCCTTGCCGCTCATGTTCTTGCCATTGCCTTGCCGCCGACGTCGGGCCTCCTCTCTGCTCGGGCATGGCTCCTCTCCCTCACTGCTCGGGCTGCCACCCCGACCCTCCTCTTGGCCTTGTGGCCGCCAAAGGCTCTAGAGCGCAGCGTCGCCTCGAGCCCTCTCTCCTCTACCCAGGCAGCTCGCGCCTTGCATTGCAGCCGGCGCTCAGGCTTGCCGCCATGCCGATGGTGAGGAGATTTCTGCCTGAGGCGCGTCGGGACTTGGGATCTTGTTCCCCTACCTGCTCGTGTTACTCCGATCATGTGCAAGTGGATCTACAAGATTAAGACTCACTCCAATGGTTCTCTTGAGCGCTACAAGGCTCGTCTTGTGGCCCGTGGTTTTCAGCAGGAGCATGGTCGTGACTACGACGAGACTTTTGCGTCTGTTGCTCACATGACCACTGTTCGGACCCTTCTGGCAGTTGCTTCTGTTCGCCAGTGGTCCATTTCTCAGCTGGACGTCAAGAATGCCTTCGTCAATGGTGAGCTGCGTGAGGAGGTCTACATGCAGCCGCCTCCTGGGTATTCTGTTCCTGATGACCTGGTGTGTCGTCTTCGTCGCTCTCTCTACGGGCTCAAGCAAGCTCCTCGAGCCTGGTTTGAGCGCTTCTCCTCTGTTGTCACTGCGGCCGGTTTCACCGCTAGTGATCATGACCCTGCTCTGTTTGTTCACACCTCTCCTCGTGGTCGGACTCTTCTTCTTCTGTATGTTGATGATATGATCATCACAGGTGATGATCCTCAGTACATCGGTTTTGTGAAGAAGCGTTTCAGTAATAAGTTCTTGATGTCAGACATGGGTCCACTTCGCTACTTTCTTGGGATTGAGGTCACTTCTACGTCTGAGGGCTACTACCTCTCCCAGGAGAAGTACATTCACGACCTTCTTGCTCGCGCTTGTCTCACTGATCAGCGCATAGTGGATACTCCCATGGAGCTTGGAGTTCACCTTCAACTCACTGATGGGGAGCCTCTTGAGGATTCCACTCGCTACCGTCACCTTGTTGGTAGTCTTGTCTATCTTGGGATCACTCGACCTGACATCTCTCACCCTATTCACATTCTGAGTCAATTTGTTTGGCTCCGCTCGGCCGCTCTGATCACCTTCTGCGTGTCCTTCGATATCTTCGTGGCACCATTTCTTGTCGCATTTTCTTTCCTCGCTCTAGCTCCTTGCAGCTCAAGGTGTACTCTGATGCGACTTGGGCTAGTGATCACTCTGATTGTCGATCTCTTTCTGCCTACTGTGTTTTCCTTGAATCCTCTCTGATTGCCTGGAAGACCAAAAAGCAGGCAGTAGTTTCCCGCTCGAGTGCTGAGGCTGAGTTGAGGGCTATGGCCTATGGCGTCGTTGACAGCTGAGGTTACTTGGTTACGGTGGCTCCTTCAGGATTTTGGTGTCCCTGTTACGACACCGACCCCACTTTTGTCGGCAAAGATTGGTGCGATCGGATTCTGCGAGATCGTGAAGCATGAACTGACCAAGCATATTGGAGTTGATGCTTCCTATATGAGATCGCAGGTGCAGGCTCAGGTCGTGGCTCTTCAGTACGTGCCTTCAGAGCTTTCAGCTAGCTGACTTCTTCACGAAGGCCCAGACACGAGCTCAGCACAACCTTTTCCTCTCCAAACTCAGTGTTGTTGATCCACCATGAGTTTGAGGGGGGGGGGTGTTAGATGTATTTACATGTTTTGTTATTCTTCCCTAGTTTAGGGTGTTTCTACATATTGCATACTTGTATTTATGCCTATTGGGCCCCTTATAATACTAAGTTCATTTCCAACAATCTGTACCTGGTAATGCAAACCATCCAATTCAGACTCACTGAATAAAGTTTCACATGCCTTGTCTAGCAATGTTGAACCAGACGGCAATATGCTAGGAGGTGCCTGCACAGTTAAAAAGGACATCATTGATACGGACTACAGAGTGCTTCTTTCGGATGACAAGTTTGCAGCTTTAGCAAATGCAAATGTTTTTCAATTTTTTTTACCTTCCACTCTCCAGACCTTGCGTCCACCAGGCTAATTGAACTTGTCTGTTCTTAAGGCACTTGCCACAAATTCTCTAGGTAAAACCAAAGTTTACTTGGCAACAAACCATATGGAGCCACTTATTCTTTTGAAAAGCTTTCTACATAGAACTTCACAGCCATCCTGCTCCTGTAAAGACTTTGTGAAGAGATCCAGAACAGTTGGTTGTTTTGGTGCAGTCTCTACTTGCTCTTCTATAACAGTAGGCTTATGTTTATTAAGAAGTTGCATGATATCTCTGCTTTTGCGCTGGATCCTTTCTACAGAAAAGTACTTCTTATTCTTCAGCTGTTTGGAAACTTTACTCTCAATGTTTCCTTCCAAAATTTTCTTCCTCAACTGATCAATAGAGGTTCCCTTATCCAACTCAGCCTGCAGTTCCTTCCTTGCTTCCTCAAACTCAACCTGGCAAATGCAAAACAAGAACCTCCATAAAGTGCTAACCCAACAAAGGTATGTTGAGCTGAAGATTCAATGTATTACCAGTGCCTTAAAAAAATGTATTACCAGTTGCTTCTCGGGGGGATAATTTGGCTTGCCCGCTTTCTCCCACCTTATGTAAGCCTGGACCTGTACAAGTTCCTCTGGGATTTTAGTTATGGTACTTTGAGATGCCGGAGCATCACTTTCACTTGCCTCAGGTGTTTTTGTCTATTTAGCTCGTAGCTTCTCTAAAGAAACACCTCTGTTTAATTCTTCTATTAACTCAGCCCGTGCTGCTTCATACTCCTCCTGGAGAAAGATGCCACAACAATTGGCAGCTAGTACATTGAGTTCCTTTTAGACGGAAGACGGAAGACGGAAATTAGTATTAAAACTTGCCTTCTCTTGCTCAGGTGTATATGACTGCTTCCCCTTTCTTTCCCAACGAAGGTATGCTTGGATCTGCACAAGATCCTCTGGCACCACAGTAGCAGAAGCAGTAGCATCAGATGCACCCTGCCCCTGATGGCGGCTTATCTGGAGCTGGATTTGGAAATTCTGACCGTTGTTTTTAAACCTGTCCAAAGTAGAATGTTGCGTTGTTGATATCTTCTGCATTCGAAGAAACAAGCAGGCACTACATGGTAATCCAAGCAGCCCCACTCACCATTTATTTTGTGCCTCATCAAAGATGAGGAACTCAATGGCCTGCACGGCAGGATCATCTATCTCAATTCTCAGTGTGGAGTTGTCACCTGACTGCACGGTTATGTACAGAAATAAACATTACTAACCATAGATGCTCTGTCGTAAGACAGAAACCCTTTCTGCAAGACTGACCTTTATAAAAGGTGCCCTAAGGGCCCTGTTCTTGTACAATGTCGTTCCATCTGGTCTCCGGGACGGGAGGTGCCATTCTCTACAATCAAGCATCTGAATTATTGAGTCTAAATTAAAAAATATGCACAGCATGTGACACAAGAGAATATGTACTATATATGCTCTCATAGGCTCATCATCACCAGCAACAGAAGCCGGGCTAGTCTCACCTCATGTCCGGGCGAAGGGCACCCCAATGCAGAATCAAGGAGCCGCTGGTGTTGGTCACCTCGAGATTGATCTCCGCCACCGAACCCTGTGGCACGGGGTCCAGTGTTACCTGTTTCGACACAATGCATCAGTCATATCATAGAAACGAGCAAATTCATGGAGAATGGTCAATCCAGGTGAAAATCTAGAGGCCGGCTGCTGCGATCCGTACCTGGAGCACGGAGTTGGAATCCAGGGTTAACCTTCCGACAAGCTGCAACAAGAGCAACAGAAAGCGTAAGGGGGCACAAATCGTCGAACAGTTGGAGTGCATCAGCTATTGACACGGAGCGGAAGAGCCAAGAGAAAGATCGCGCGCGCGTACGTCGTGGGAGGCGCGGTCGGCGGGCGCGGCGACGGCGCGGGGCACGACGAGGCTGCGGCAGGAGACGGAGAGGGTGGCGGTACGCCGGCCTCGGCGGAGGGGCGCCGGCTGCTGCGCCCGCGGCCGCGACGCCGGCGAGGACGGCCGTGTGTGGATCCCGAGCGCGCACTGCTCCACCGCGGAAGCCGCAGAGAATCCGACCATCGCACGAATCTCAACCACTCGCTTGATCCTGACGCTGCTATGGCTGCACAGTTCGCTCACTTTTCTCTTCCTCGTGAAAGAAACAACAGAAGAAGAAGAAAAATCAAGAACATATTATCAGGCCGTAAAATGAGTGGAATGCAGTGCACGAACAAGAAACAAGATCAGTCTGCGCTGTGCCCACTCACTGATACTACGACGATGGAGGCCGAGAGAGAGGTAGGAATGGGTGGTGGTGTGATGGAAGGAAGATGAGAGGCGAAGCGGAGGACGCGGAGGAAGACGGAATGGGTGCCAGTCCTGCGTCTTCTTCCTCGCTTCTCTCGGTTCCCTTCTACACCACCCCCGAAGAGCGTTCTTGTGTCGTCGTGTGTGTACACGGGTGTGTGAATCTCATGGAATGGCGTGGATGGATGCAAGTTTTATTATCTTCTCGCGGTCGCCGGGATGTGGGAACCAAATCCCAACATTGCATCCCTCTGCTCGCCCTTTTCAGCATTTCTCGGCCCAAAATGAGGTTGCCAACATGCCATATGGACCTAAACCTCTAGGATCGAGAAGGTGGGTATGGTCTATGTTACGTAGGTATTAATCGGGTAGATGGTAAATTGGTAAGTGCCTCCTAGTAATTCATGAATTTCACAGGCATTATGTACGAAATAATTCAGATCTTGTAAGGCCCTACGGGATTTCCCCATTTCGAATGGAGATTATAGCTATTAAATACTCTGCGCAATGATCAATTTTATATGTATTGGAAACGACACACTACAAAAAAAATTGCAACATTCGTATATAGCATAGGACGTGCACACCGGGAGAGAAAGCAATGCAAATCTCCTTGGATGCCTATCCTCATTCATTGGCTGTACCCATCAGTGTATCCCTTGTTAAACAGTAGTTGTTGACTATGCTACCCGTGCCCGTGTATCCTTCGATACGAAATCTCTTGACACATCAGAAGTTTAGAAATGAACTTGAGCCAAACTTTCATTCAAAAATAAGTTTCTTTTTGCAAAGTACTAATGCTAGCTATATATACCCTTCACTGTATCCCTCATTAAACATAATTGCTGCCTATACTAGCTGTCTATTCTTTGTTATGAAATCTCTAACATATCAAGAGTACAGGCATATCCACTTGAACCAAACTAATTTTTTCCAAAAAAAAAAATGTTTCGTACCGAAGTCGTAATTAAGTATACTGCTTTTGATTAATTTTTTGTGTGCCTAAATCCAGTACCATCATTTTTTTAGTTGGGGCTTAATTGGAGGCTGAAATCACACAAGACAAAGAACTGAGAACATGTCTTCAAGATTCATAGTCAAACATTGGTATTGGACAGGGGGATACATGCAGAATGGTTACAGAAGTACGAACTCCATTAATTATACTCAGCTCAGCTTAGACAAACCGGAGAGGTTAGTAAGGCTATATACAATAGGTTGTCTCTTATTGTTATCTCTATAGGCTCTAACTCATTTATAGATAACATCTTTAATAATTTATCTATAAAATCATTCATTTTCAACACAACTTCTCTCCTTACGTACTCACAATTTGCGATGGTTTGCGTGCTCACGATGTCTCTTATATAAGAGATGACACATTCTCTCTCTTCTAACTAGGATTTTTAAGTGATATGGCAGATAAGAGACGGCTAAGAGACCACTATTGGAGATGCACTAAAGAAAGCTTCGTTGAGGCAAAGGAAAAGTGTCTCACGAGATCCAACGGCAAGCAAGGCCGGGCCTAACTGGGATCTCGGGCGCGAATGGGAGGCCACCATGTGCCTAACATGTGGGGCCAAGAGGAGAGCATTGGATTGCTTGCCTGTGTGGCATGCAAGGAGGAACACGTGCCGGGTGGGTGGGATGGATAGCTGGTGGTGTTGACATCTGGGGACTGGTGTGGACGGTGCAGTATTACTAAGCTAGGGATGAAAAACGAATACCAATGATCCAAATTATTTAATACGAATACGGTATAGATTTTTTTCATTCGTTTAACAATTTCTATCCTATTTGTATTTGTATTTGGATTCGCACAAAAAAAAGATACGAATATGGTATGGACTTTTCCTATCCGAATTGGTATTTTATCTGAACTATTCATATTCAGATTCGAATTCGATGCAGCAATATAAGTATTTTGTTGCAGTATTGTAACATCCCAAATGTATAAACAGGTGTGTGTTTCAAATGTAAGAAAAGGTGTAGAAATTAAAACTTTTCTCACATCTTGAAACTCTTAAACTCACCTATAATTCTTGTCCAAGAGTTGTGGGTTCCAAAAACACAAAGCTCTTGTTGACAAAAGTCAAACTATTTTCCACTTGTCACAAATCTTATGCCAAACTTGGGGAAACATTTTTTCTTGGTTCTAGAGATGTTGTGTGACCTCTCTGAAAAATATCATAAGTTCTAAAACTTGTTTGATAATTTTTGGAGGTAAATCAAAACCTAGAACAGCCTTTAGGAATTTCTGGAGAAAAATGCATTGCACAAAAACCTCTGAAAATTCTATGAAAGGTTAATCCTAAAGTCAGCAAGCTCCAGTTAAAATTTCATAAATTTTGGAGTTGATTTGCTATCTCAATTAAATCCCTAAAGTTTAATTTGTTAAATTCAAACTTTTAGGGCTGCCTTTGATTCCTTGGGCTTGGCCGCTTTCCAAAATGGTCAAACCCAACCGCATCATAACTCATCGAGACCTCCTTTCCCCTGCGTGAGGTCGTGGCCGTTGGATTAAAATCCAACCGCCACGACCTCATGCATGATCAAACACCGCGAGGTCCTCCCACCTCGTCGAGGTCGTAGCCGTTGGATCAGATCCAACAGCCACGACCTCCCCTCGTTATCAAGGGCCCAAGTCCTCCCCCGCGCGGGGTGTTGTGCATCGTTGGATTAAAATCAACCACCACGACCTCCCCTTTGCATCGAGCGCATCAGACCTCCCACCCGCGCGAGGTCGTAGCCGTTAGATGGAGATCTAATGGCCATGACCTCCCTTTCTCATCTCGTAGCCATTGGATAAGGATCCAACCGCTACGATCTCCTTTCCCTTTTCAGTGTCTAGCCTAACAGCCCAGACCTCCCGCACCTCGGTTCGTAGCCGTTAGATCCAGATCTAAAGGCCACGACCTCCCACTCTCATTTCGTTGCCGTCAGATCAACATCTCACGGTCATGACCTCCCTTGCATTGTGCGCACCAGCCATGACCTCCCTCGATGTTGTGTGCCCTTGGATTGAAATCCAAAGGCCATGACCTCCTCGCTCCATTATGTGCCATTGGATGTAGATCCAAAGGCCACGACCTCCACATCCCTTGGTTGTATCGTGCGCATCGTTAAGTCCTCCCCATCAGGTCCGCGCCTTTGGATTCAGATCCAACGGCCAGGACCTCCTATTTCCCTTATCGCGCGTGACCTCCCTGTTCTTTTCGCAACCGTGCGATGGAGATCCCACGGCTGTGACCTCCCCGTTCCTTTGCACCTCCGCGCAATGTTGATCTTGTGGTCACGACCTCCCCAGTCCTGATCCAATGGCTGTGACCTCCTCCCTTTCCATTTAAAACTTATCGTTTCAGATCTAAGGGCTGTGACCTCCCAGCCTTTCTCATCCAACGGTTGGGGGCAGGCCCTGTTCTTCTCCTAGCTTGGGCGCGCACGTGCGCCATGGCAGTGAGGAGGTCAGTGACCTGTCTTGTCCCAACGGCTCTGTGCCTACGCGCATTAAGTGCATGTCAGTGCCTTTCCGCCTCTAGGTCTAGCTCAGACCTACCCCCATCACCTCCACGTCCCTGTCAAGGCCATGGACCGCGCCATGGGCTAAGCTCACCATGAGCTTAACCCTTAGCTCATGACCTCTATGTCCTGGGGTATAAAACCTCCCTTGGTTTCTCCCTTAGCTTCCTTTACACACCATTGAGTCCTTGCTTGCGCCACTATGCTTGTGAGCTCAAATCAACCGTGAGCCCTTGGCCGCCATTGTTGAGCATTGGAGCTCCTCGGTGACACAGGGTCCCTGGGGTTCTTCCTCTCCATTCCTTACTTCAATTTGTGCCATTCCCCTCTGTGACCAAAGCCCTAACTTATTTGGTTGGGACATTTTGAGGTGGCCAACTTGGAGCTTGGAGCTTTGGTAGTGGAGCTCATCGTCTTCACCGTGGGGTCCTCCTCTCCTCCAACCTCCCGGCACCTTCAAGACCTCCGGGTAACCTCTGGTAGTCCTTAGTTCTTTGGGCACTGCATGTATGACTTCGTTCTTGAGCTTTATTTCAAGTTTTGCTTACAGGTGTGTTGGTCATCGTGCTCCTCTCGGCTCATTGGCGTTCTAGGCCGCCGCCGTCGAGTGGACCCATTAGGTGCGCAAGACTATTGCACACTCAGTGGTGTCCTTGGATGTCGCCGTGGAGGTCTGTATCGTCGGCGATGACCACTTCTTTGCGTCGGGATTTTGTCGGACGAGTTAGTCCGTAGCGTTGTCATCGAGACATAGATTTGGTCGATAAATGCTCAATCATTGGGAGCAATTCTGCTTTGTCTTACTGCCGGATCTCCTCGTTGTCCGCGCATTAACTCCTCGCCCGTAGCGCGCGCAAGCGTTGTAACTTAGGATCGGGCCGTCGGGATCACCCCGAGGGAGTCTTGACCGTCCAGGACCTCCCCTTTTCAGATCTTAGCCATCTAGGTCCTCCCCGAGTTGATCTTAGCCGTTTAGGTCCTCCCTCGGACAATCTAAACCGTTAAGGTCATCCCTTGGAAAATCTAGACCGTCCAGGTCCTCCCTCGAGAGGTCTGGACCGTGTAGATCTTCCTTGGGGAGAGCTTGATCGTTTAGATCTTCCTTTGGAAGATCTCAGCCGCTCAGGTCCTCCCTCGCTAGATCTGGACCGTCCCGGTCCTCCCTCGTTGGTTTTGGTCCGTTGGATGTAGCATCAACGGCCACGACCTCCTTCCCCGTTCGCGTGTGCTAGTGCGCGTTGCAGGGAGGACATGGACCGTTGGATCCAAGATCAACGGCCCATGTTCTCTAGACCTGCGCAGGCGAGTGCGCGTTTTCCCTGGGAGGTCTTGGGCCGTCCGATCCAGGATCAACGGCTCATGTCCTCCCCTGTCATTTTGGTTTTTAGAAAACCAGAGAGCTCTTTTTGGTAAACTGAAAAAGGTAATGAACTTTGAAAATGTATAACTATTTCATCTTAGCTCCTTTTGAGTTGATTCAAATTTCTGCAGCTCTGGTTTGAACTAAACTTGAATCTAAAAATGGTTGTAAGTTGGGTTCAGCTCCAGAAAAATGATTTGATAAATAGGTTTCAAAATTAACCTTTAAATGTTGCATTTAGCTTGTAAAATGCATAAGTAATTCTCTGTAGATTATTTTTAAGTGAATCCAACTTTTTTGGCTTCCTCTATTAGTGCACTAATTGTTAGAATAGGATTTAGGCATGTCACTATTTTCAAAAGAATTGTGGGAGCATTTTATTTGTGCTCTTTTGAATATCTTTGAAAAATCATAAAACATGCATCATAGCTCCAAATGAGATGAGTCCAATTGGGTTGTTCATCTTATGAGGTGCTTGTTTTACTGTAAAAATTTCAGTTGCACCACCTTTCTAGAAATTTTGGTAAACAATTTAATTATGTGAATAGTAGCAGTTTGCATTTGTAAAGGCTGAGCAGAATTGTTTTGCTCATATCTTTTGCATTGAGAATCCAAATCAATTGGTTATTGTTGATAAATTCTCTAAAAATCATCCACTTGCTGCTGTAGAATTTTCAGAGCTTTTGGAGTTAGTTTGCTATGCTGTCTTCTTGTTTTTCGTCGTTCTTATCGCTTCTTTTCGCCTTTTCGTTTAGGTGTTGATGAGTGTGTTGATCCCGTGAGCGATACTCTGCAGCAAACTGAGCATACCCAGCAAGGCAAGCAGTTTGATCATATCCCATTATTGTCCCATTACTTTAAAGTTTAATACTTTGTTTCACTTGTATGTATGCATGCTACTTTGTGTTAAAATATCGATTAGTTGAGCCTATAGATGCATATCCTGTAGGTAAATGTTCATTCTCTACTACTAAGCCTAGGATTATCTTCTTTGTGATTTTGAGTTCGATGGATGGACTCTTATCACTTAGTAGTTTACATTGATAATGCTTAGAAATGCTTGAATAACGGTAGAAATGGGCGGTTGTCGATATTATGTCGATGACCTTGATCACACAAAATTATTATTCCATTATGTCCATCTTGTGCTTTGTTACTTTGTGAACAAATAAAACAAAAATGAAAACAAAAGCTGTTTGACTTGGGCACAATGGATGTTGGTGTGATATGTTGGGTGTGAATGGAATGGTGCCTAGGTCCCCAAGGACCGAGTTACTTGTGTCACTAAGCCAAGCGCTTATGCGTGCTAACCACACGAGGGTATTGGGAACCCTCTTGGCTAAGTACTTTGGGAGGTGTTAATTGTGGGTGTGGTGGTCAAAAGCTGTTTTATAAGGAAAGAGACCCATGATTGCTTAAGGTGGGCGGTGTCTCCTACCTTAGAGTTGTCGCGACTCTTAATTAGCATCATTCATTGGAAATGCCTCGTAGGACTTAGCCGTGCAGGCATACCAAAGGAAGTGTGCTAAATAGCTTGGCGAAAAGCGATCGGCGTGTGGGTACATTGGTACACCTGCGAGGTTAAATCTATTGAATAGCCTCGTCCTAGGTTATGGACATGCTTGGTAAGGTCGTGCAAGAACTAGATTACAATATTTAATTAAAACTTGATGGGTTGGTATGAATGGATGTTCATACTATTGTTGTGGTGGCTATTGGGTTAGTCACTTCCAGAATTATTGTTGTCATCTATCTATTGTTATTATGTTACTTGTCTCATTGTTACTTGCAAATTAAAAATGAATTGTAAAACTGCTTTGAATCTATTTAAATATTGCAAATGAAAACTTGTTTTATGCTAAAATAAGTCCAAAGCCTCATCCACTTAAATAAAGCTTGCATGTAGTTAACTATAGTTCTGTTATACTACCGTCGAGTCTTCTTGAGTACATTTTGTACTCATTTGCTTTGCTTAATAACTTTGTTGCAGAGGAGGTAGGGCCCAAAGGGCTTTACTTTTGTGAGATGTGATGCGGTTGGGAGTCTAGCTAGGCGGCTTGGTTGGTTGCCTTATGGGCTAAAGGCAAACCTTGTGGCTCTCTTTTGTTTATCGCCATCTTATGGCTTTTGCTTCCGCTGTGTCTATCTTTCTTAGTTGTATTTGGCCGGTCGGCCCCTTTTGTAATAACTCTCTCTATATTATGTATGTCTTTTATTCCAGTTCGTGCTTTGGTTCTATGTCTTGAATGGAATTGATGCATGATTTTGTAAAGGGGTGTGTATACTGCATTCTGAGAAGTATACATATCTCAAAGACACGGATTATTATGTTTGTGATGCTAGGATCAATGGATGACTAAGTATTACAAGCCTAATAAACCGGGGTCCTCACATATACCTAATTAGTTGGACAAGTTTTTTAGATTCAATGTGAATTTATGTTCCTTTTGGTGGAATAAATAGATTAGAATGATTAAGTGTGACTATACAACGATAAAACGTCACTAATATATTCACATTCATGAGGATATCTGGATCCGACTGAATTGAGTACATATTCGATTTGAATTTGTATTCGTAATCGAACATATTCAAATTCGTATTCATTTAAAAAATACGAATACGAATATGGTTTCATCACTATTTGATTTGTATTTGATCCGTTTTCATCCCAAACTACAGTAGGCTGTTGGGAACGATAGTGAAAAACGGCTCTCAAATGGGTGATTGGGCAATTAAACTCAGAACCAAAAAGAAAGCAGTGTGCAGTTTGATCTATGAAGGCACCATTGGGAAAGGCAGAGGCTGGTACATTTTTTCAATAAAAAGTTGGAGCTGGAACTGTCACCCATGTACTAACGCTATTCTACTTGAAGAACAATGGAACAGCCAAGATGCCATGTACTGATGTGACAAAAATCACTGGTTGTTTTTTGCGATAGAAAGAGCCCCTTTTTTCTCTCTGTAATTAAGGGAAAGATGAGCCGTTGGAAGAACCGGTGAATAGTAGGGGAGAATGCCGCCCATACATTTTTCCACCGGTGGAGAATTTTTTATTAATTAACATTTTTTTATTTTTATTTTAAAGTTAACTCTCGACGCACTTTATTTCCAATTCTGACTCTTTTGTTCACGCCACCACTCGTGACGTGACAAAACAATGCTGTCACACTGGGGCATGCTCTTATCACGCTATGGGTGGTGGCGTGACAGTATTGTTTGGTCACGCTACCACCAGTGGCGTGACCAAAAGTGCTATTTGGCAGACTTATCCTATGGCGTAACAGCGTTGTTTTGTCACGCCACGGGTGGTGGTGTGATCAAAAGGGTCAGAATTAGAAATAAAATGCGCCGGAGGTTAACTTTAAAATAAAAATAAAAAAGGTTAATTAATAAAAAAAGTTCTCACAGGAAGAAACAAAAGTGACATGAACAAGCTGCGTACAAATAACCCATGTGGGTCCCACTAGCAAGCACGACCCCTGAAATTTTCGCGATCTCGAACTCACCTGTAATCAACTCGTTGCCACAATTCAGGCCAAATCGGAATTCAAGAATTTTCACAGGCTTTTCGCCCAAGTTTCGTAGAAAACAGTTGAACTATCATAGGAATTCGGAAAGAAAACTCGTGTTTCAAAAGGGCCATTTATGTATGTTTTGATGCATAGTTTCACACACAAAAACACCATTGGAGAAAGGGGGATACAAAAAAAAAAGATATATAAACAACTAAAAACAGAAAGAAATCATTCACTCGTTGCAAAAAAGAAAAAGAAAAAAATCACAATCACATACCTGACTTGTTGCTATATTTCTTGGATTGGTACTTGTGTTGACAACGCGGCAAAAATACTCAACTATTTTTTTTCTTTTTTGAAATTAAAATAATCAACTCTTTCTTTAACTCCAGGAGTTACATGAACAACACAGGCACTATATATATGGATTTTTGCCGAGCTCCGTACGTATTAACTTAGCATTACTTGCAAGATATCTCAGCCATGTTTGGAGGTCTAAGTAGACGAAAGCCAGATTCTTATGGAACAAGTGTAGATTAGTTTGCACGGCACAAAAAGGAACGATGGAAACCAGGGTCGCTGACAACAAGAAAGCATAGCAAGCACATGCTTATCCCGCTCTAAGAAAGCAACGAAAAGTGAAGATTTGCGCGAGTAAACTGTGACAAGAAGGGCCTCGGCAAGGATTATGCATTTAATCGTAAAAAAAGGATTATGCAAATTAGTTCCACACAGTGACGAATTCAGGATAAAAATAGAGGAAAAAATTCTACTGTTAAGATTATATATAGCACAACATAAACATGAATCCATACTATTCGATAGATAAGTATCCGCAAGACCGCAATTTTAAAATTGAACAAAGAGGAAACCAATGTATTACCAAGAATCCAAGATAGCCTTAGGACATCACCTTCACACCATCAAAATCTACACTAACCCACCATAATTTACGAATTTAATTACTACTATCAAGTATCAAGTACGGCATCAGTCATCGCCCATCAGCTCATTTGTATGACTGTATGAGGAGTTGAGGACCCATACAAATGCTCAATTGGCCATCACTCATCAGCCCATCAGATTCTAGACACCTAGGCCCCAGCCCCCAGGAGGAAGAGCACCTGACCCAATCACCCAATCACCCAAATTACCCAATCATAAAATTTCGCATGAAGATGAAGGGTAATCTTAACCTCAAAACTAGAGGAATCTACTGGAGGAAATGGGAGCTAGGTTTGTTGACAAGCCAATCTGGTCGTTGGCTCGCCAGTACGCCGCCAGAGCCCCACCATCTTGTCGCGCCCGCGCCCGCGCCTTGGTGGCCTCTCGCGTCCCACCTCCAACCTCCTCCTCCGGGCTCCAGGCTCCGCCTCGGCTCCCCCGCCTGCTGCAGTTGCGCTTCACTGCCTTGCACCATTGCAAGCTTACTCCCGCCCGCTCCCGGTGGCCGACCACCAGGAGTTCTGCGACCTTGGCCTCCCCTCTAGGCTCTGGGCCTCCGGCTACCCTACCCTGCCTGGCACTTGCATGACTGCGCAGCTCTCCCTCCGCGCCCTAGCCCTCACGCCGCCATTCACCACTGCAGCGCTCTCGACTTTGGGCGACTGGGGTCTAGGCATTTGACTTTGGCTCAACAGCCCGGCTAAAGCTAGCAGCCTAGCATTGATTGGGCCGGCCGCCCGACTGGGCCTTAACTCCTTGAGCCACAACCCACACCCCACAGCCCACATGCCTCACGGTCACGAACATTCCTTCAACCTCCACTCCTCGTCTCAGTTGCCACACACCCGAAGAACAGCACTGCTGCGACTGCAGAGCTAGCTCACCAGTGCTCATGGCCTCATGGGTACTACTAGGGGTCCAGTGGTAGGGGCAGGGAGTGCTCAAGCACCCACTAGCACCCACGGTGAATTCTCCCCTAGTTCCACAGTTAATGCCGCATATAATCCTGCGAGTTTGAGTTCTCACCTTTAGATGCGTTTATATACATAATCTTCATCACAAACATTTGTAACATCTCGTGTTTGCAACGAGATCAGCCCCTCGGGGCTTTTAATCTTGGGTTAATTCCTTATTTACCATTGGAAATTGGCGGGCTCCCTAAAATGCCATCGCAAAATTCCTCTTCCCTCCGTTGCCACTCGATCTCAACTTCTATCCCCCTTTTGCCACTCTCGTCAGCTTGCCGTGAGTTGGTCGTGAACTTCCCTGCGAAAAGTCGACTTTGCCCCCAAGTGAACTGTGTTTGCAACTTCCCAACTACCCTGAACGCATAGGGGCAATCTAGGCGCCATTTTGGCGTGCTAAAAAATTTCGCTCTCCAACATATAAGTAGGGGTGAGCTCTCTCTTTGTCCTCTCATCTCCTAAGCTATCTTCTATTACTTGAGCTCAACTCTCACCTCACCTTTCTCTATCTTATTTCTGAGTGAGGGCCATGTCTCAGGCGTCGAGCTCACCGAATCGGAGGGCCCTAGCGCTATCCACTGCTAGGCGGGTGGATTGTCCTAACTGTCATGTGCAAGCAAATATGTTCTACGCCAACACGGAGGGAAATACTGGTTGAGTGTTTTACAAATGTCCTTATTTATCAGTAAGTAAACTTGAGTTTAATTTCTTGCTATTTGGATGTTTCTCCAATAGGTATGTAATGTGTGTGCTGTTTTGGCGTTTGTACAGTTCTGTAGGCTAGAGGATGTCAATATTTCCAGTGGGCAAACACCATGGATAGAGCAAGGGGCCTTGACAAGAATGCGGGTAAAGGAGGATTACGGATGGAGCGAGAGAATGGAAGTTGTCTTTGGAGCGAAGCTCAACATCTTTGTAGTTGAAGATGGAATGCATTCTGGACCATATCAAGTGGCTGGAAAAGATTGTGTGTGTGTGTATTATTGTTGTAATTTATGGCATATTTGTGATGTAGCTAGTTTCCTGTAATTGTATGAAAAATAGACTTTGTCAATTAGTGTGCTTAAGAAAGATGTCACGGAGTTAGATTGATTGTGTTGGTTGCATGGAAGTCACAAAACAACATTGCATATTAAGAACAAAACAACAGATTAAGACAATGAAGCAAAACAACAACTGAGAAATGCAAACCTTGGTGGATATGTCATGGTGGGAATTGAAAAGGCAGTTGGTGTAGGCTCTATGCTTGCTATGTTTATAACCATTTCCTTTAATGTCTTCTCTGCCCTTGGTTTCTTCACTGGTTTTGGCCTACATCCACATAGTAGTTGGAGAAGAGTTAACAGCAAGAGTTAATAGAATAGATAAGTCCTAAGCAAGAGTAGGAGTTTTAACTAGTTGCCATATAAGCTGCTATGTCTTCTGGATCACCCAGCCTGCAATTATGCCAGTGATGGCCATATCCTTTGCATATTGGTCACATATGGCCTTTCTTTGCTTGTGTCCTATAGTTGTCAGTACATCCTTGGTACCTTCTCTTCCTTGGCCTACCATCTACCTTAATCAAAAGTGGTGGATGCATGAAGAAGCCTTTATCATACTTGGGCCATTCAGACTTGTCAGGCAATGCAGGGATATGTGAGGCATAAGTAGCCCTGAATTTGTTGACTGAGTAGTATGAATCCACACATACTGGTCAATAGTGAGGCCTCTAAGTGAAGTGATAAAACCTAAGGTATGTATGCATGGCTTCCCTGTAATCTGCTATTCCCTGCATGTGCATGTCCTGTCTTCAAGGTTGACAACATACCTCTTGCCATCTCCCCTTCCATCCACCTCTACAATCAAGTCATCACACCTTGTGACCCCAAGTTCCAAACCCCTGCTCTTTTCCTTCAATTCTTTGATGACATGAGGTAAAACTTCCCCTTGTAGCCTTCTTGATATCCTCTTCCTCTTGGCATACTTGATCATTATCTAGCATCTGATCTTGTCCATGAAATCTACTAGGTGCATGGCCTTGAAGTCCTTGATCCAATGGTTGAAGCTCTCTGCCAGATTGTTGATCACATAATCCACCTTTGTTGCTGTTGAGAAATGGCTCCTAGACCATATCCTCACATGGTGCCTCCTTAGATAATCAATAACATTTGGTTTAGCTACCTCCATTGCTGCAATGTGTGCCTCAAATCTGTTAATTGTCCATGCATATGCAGCTGGCCAGAGGTGGTCATTAAACACCTTTCCATGAAACCTCTTCTTGAAGTTGGTGACCAAATGCAACATACACTCCCTATGCTCTGCATAGCCAAAGCATTGTTGGACAATAGTATCTATCCCTTTGCCCGCATCAGTGCAGATAGCTAACCCTTCAGGAGTTCTAATAGCATCTCTTAGCCTCTCCATGAACCAGAGCTAGTTATCATTTGTCTCTGAGTCCATCACCCCCAAAGGCAACTGGAGACATCCAGTTGTGGCCATCCACAGCACATGTAGTTGCCAGCTAACCCTTGAACTTGCTTGTGAGGAAAGTACTATCAACAGCCAGATAGGGCCTTCAACCTTCCAAAAAACCATCAGTACATGGTTTGAGGGCAAAGAATAGTCTCCTAAACCTGACTTTATCATTCACTTTCTGATGATCAATTACTACAAAACTACCAGGGCTTGATCTTTCAATTTTGCCTTGAAACTGAACAACTGATCAAAACTGTCTTCTCAATTGTCATACAAAATTGTAAGTGCAAGTTCTTTACCAGCAAGCACTCTCTTGTAGTCAACAAGGACTTTGTACTTCTGAAGGACCCTTCTTTGTAGTTCCTTTGGTCCCATGGTAGCATCCTCCCTCAACCATTCAATCACCTTATCACATATCCACTTTCTGCTTATAGGCCTCACTTTCTCACTCCTTCTGGTACTTGAGCAAGTATGGCTAAAAGGGTTCTTCTTGACCTGCCATGACATGGACAACAATATCAACAAGTCACATCAAAATGAAGGGATATAGAGATTGCAGAAGCAATTAGGATTGATTACCTGAATTGTTGCTTTGTCCTCCATTGCAGAAGTATGAATTCTCTAGTGCACCCTTCACTAGCACATGCAGCTCTCACTCTTCCTAGATCACTCTTCTGTATGTTATATTCAAACTCATGTTTTATTGCATGATGAGCTAAAGCCAGCCTAAACTGTTGACTGTTTGGGTATATACTGCCTACTGACATTGGAGGGTCATCTCTATCGTAATGTACTTCAGGAATGGCTTTAGGCACATTATCCTTTCCAACCCAGTTATCCTCCTCGGACTCATCATCATCATCGTCATCATCATCCTACTCCTCCTCACCAACCCTAGGCACATAATCTGGGTCATTACCAGCTGCAGCAGTAGCACCATTGCCCCCCTCTATGCCACTACCATCTGAGTACATATCCTCTTCATCCACACCAACATGTTCATTAGTTGGTAATGGGTTGGCTGACTTAGTAACATTATGAGAATGAGGGTTTGTATCATCACTGCACAGAGTGTCATCTGCCTCACTTTGTAACAGACGAATAGTACCAGCAAAAATATCATTTCGATCATAGATTCTAATTGACACCTCAATAGTCTGGCTAAATATGAACTTGTTGAACATTAACTCCAAGTCCCTGTTTGAACTCACAAGAATTAAATTTTTGGATGCAGCATCAAAGTAGTACATTTGTATAGTTTGGTTTCGGCCCCATGGGTATTTCTCCCCCAATTCAGCAACTAATCTATTAAAGTCTACTGTCAATGCATCCACTACTTTGTTGAAGCTAAAGCAACTAAATTCATGTCTAGTGTTTTTCCCATCTGTAGCATATCTAATTTTCAACAGATATGCTGTTCGGGGGTCCATCCTGTGCACCAACAAAGTAATAACCAGTAACTGGATCTAAGCGCATGCGCATACTTACGACAAAACTCAACAAAAATAGAGAAATCCAACCACAACAGCGGCACATTCAAAGGTTTCAGTGCACATACCCCGAAGGAACCCAAGATTTTGTGGGGGATGGCGCCAGTTCTGCCATTATTGTCTTCTCCAATCCTTACGCTTCCGCCATTGCCGTCTTCTCCTGTGCTTCCACCGTTTCCGTCTTCTCCCTTCCTTCTGCTTCCGCCATTTTAGATTCCCCTCCTGAGGCTTCGATTGGGTGGCCTCAAGCTTCGGATTGCCCCTCCTAGAGCTCTCTTTGGGTGGCCTCAACCTTCGGCTCGGGAGGGATTTGGGGTCGGCCCAATTCTAGGGGTTTGGGTGAGGGAGAGATGAAATGGGGAATGACACGACTGTAAGTGGTTGCAGAGAAAACCACTCGTGAGGGTATGATGGCCATTTGGGAAATTTCCGTACGGATTTTCGACGGTCGACCAGCGTTGCCCTAACGCCAGCTGATGGGAGTGGCAAAAGGAGGATAGAAGTTGAGATCGAGTGGCAACGGAGGGAAGAGGAATTTTGCGATGGCATTTTGGGGAGCCCGCCAACTTCCAATGGCAAATAAGGAATTAACCCTTTAATCTTCATAAAAAAAACAAAAATCTTCCTCATCATATATACATTCCTCTTTTGTCTAATATCCCCTTTAATCTGAATACTAGATTACTACTCCAATAGTTAGCTCAAATTTTCTTCTAAAATAAGTTTTGTATAAAATATCACACTAATGTCTATTTTCCCCTTAGTTGTTTGAGAGGTAACTCCATTTGTTTCAGCTCTATTTTTCCTGAAAATAATATTTGACACTAGCGTCTCACAATATATTTTGAACTGTGCTGACATGGAAGAGCATAGCAGAATCAGAAACACCCTCTTGTGTGTGCAGAGTGGATAGTGTAAGTCTGATGTGGGTTGATTGTGTTGAAGAACGTAGTAGTCGCGGGAAACCATCAAATAATCGCCAAACAACAGAGAGACAAAAAGATGAAGACACAATATGGGGAACCTCTTTTTATTCATCGATCAATCTCTTTTTGAGTATATGGAGATCCTATTTAAAGACTAAAACCCACTAGGGGTTGTTTTGGTATTATGCCCATTAACCCTTAATCCAGGGTTTCTTAACACTTCCACATGGGCGAATACCGCGTCATGTGCATGTCTCATTAAAAACTCCTCCCAAAAATCCAGTGAGAAAAAAGGGATCGGAGAAACGAGTACATTACATCTGCAAGCTGTATTGCATCGTTGTCTTGTTAAAAACCTTTATGTGAGAAATCTTGAGGGAAAACTCACTAAGGGAAAAAGAGTGCAACCTCTTTACCTTCTAGGTTAATCTTTAGAATTAAGGTAAAACTTTAAGACCTTAAGTGGATTATGATTCAGGGGATTCTCCCCCTGATTCCTGCAACTCTCCAAGCCGCTTCATTCTAATACCACGAAAGCATCGTTGGAAACAGGACATAGGCAGAGACTTAGTGAATAAATCATCCAGATTTTCACAAGATCTAGTTTGTAGGATCTTCACCTCATCGTTCTTCTAGAGTTCATGAGTATAGAAGAATTTGGGAGCAATATGCTTCGTGATATTACTTTCAACATAACCCATTTGCATTTGTGCAACACAAGCAATATTATCTTCATAGATAATTGTGAGGGTATTGACTATGTTTATGCCACAATACTTCTGGATGTGGTTAGTCACACGTCTGGGCCAAACACATTCAAGTAAGGCTTTATATAATGCTATAATCTCTGAGCGATTAGTAGAAATAACTACCAAAGTTTGCTTAGATGACCGCCAAGAGATGGCTGCACCACCACAAAATAATATAAATCCATTCTAGGATTTTGCACTATAAAGATTTGACAGATATCTTCATGATTTAGTAATGATCATCAGGATTATGCTTGGTCTTCATGATCTTTGCATTTTCAACCAATTGGATCTAAACTATTAAGTGGTAAAACCTTCAAGGTGAATTTAATCAGTAAATATTGTATCAACACCTTCTAGGCTTGACTAAGATTTTTAAAATCTCAAGTATGATGATCAGTGTTTAGTGATATGCTCACGCTGAAGACAACTTCCGCTGAAGTCTTGTTGCTCCATTGCCTTTCATACATTTTTCAAAAATGAACATAGGTAAGAATACTTGTGATCAAATCTATTGGATTATCACAATGCGGAGTCTTACATACAAATATCCAATTATTCGTCCGGAGGTTTAGGATAAACACTACTCGGGAGTAAAATATTTAACTTATCAAATACCATTATTTAATTATGCAACACAAGTAGATTATCCTTGCAAAGGATATGGGGAAATACTAGTTGCCAAGTCGTATGCCTTTCGGATACGATTTATCAAAAACTTTTTAGGGTCTTAATATTTTGTAACTATCTCTGGGTGGTTAAAGTTACAACGAATAGTCTATTCTACAGAACTATAAAGTATTGTTGTACCACTCTAGAGTAAAATATGACCAGTCTTAGTTTTGGCATTTAGGGGATTAATTACCAATATCACCAATGTATGTCATACCTTCATAGTACTAGAGGAATCCACCATTCCACTAACTTCTGGTGGAAGATGCACGTTATAAGTGCTTATGTGGCGCACTTCTGGTCTTTAGGTTCCTTATTACATTCTTTTGGGTCTTGATGGGTCCTTGTCCACTTCTAGAGATCATATGATCATTGGTGTGATTAAGAGATCGTCTGTTAAGATAATTTTCCTTCCAGGAGATGCACTTCCTACAGGTATGAGACTATTGGGTATGAGCTTTATATATATTGCAATTTTGTTTCCTTTCTTACTAGGAATTTTGAGTTCTCTGAGGATCTCATCAAGGATTTTTAGAATCCAATGACTGCATATTTTATTTATTTGTTCATGCCATTTGCTAGAATTATTATGCAACAAAAATTATATCATTCATAATAGGAGAGTAACAGTCTCTACGGGGGACCTTTGAACCATAGCTTTTACCACTTTATTATCTTCATAATGACCCATCAAGTCTGAACTACCTGGTTTCAAGACTTTTATTTAGCAATTACGGTTCAGCCTCATATGTTTTCATTATGTGACCCGATATGTGAGGACCCCAGGTATTGAATATATTCCAAGCTAGAGAATTACACCCGAAAGCATAATTCTTGACAAGGAATAAATTCAATACCCAGTTCCCGGATATATGTCTTACAATAGTTCCCAAGATCAAAGACTATTGTACATATATCCTCAACAACATTGTACCATGTCATACAAGGCATACAGATACATTAATAAATACAAAACTTTACAAGTTGGTTCGGTTCACAGAAGCAACCGAACAACAACAAACATCAGAAGTTTTAGTGCAGCAGAAACAAACTATAAACAGCAAAAAGCCACCAAGTGTGCTCTCATAACCCTTAGGCAACTGAGTGGAGGATAGAAATAGCTTCACTCGTTAGCGTCGCCTGGATCGGCGCTAACGGGCATTTTGTATAGGTAACCGTCCTCACCTGCAACAAGTGGTCAAAGCACTTGAGTACAAAAGGTACTCGCAAGACTTACACAAAACTACTAAAAGAAGTGTTTAGTAGAACCTATACAAAGGATTAGAATCTGTACATGCATAAGGCTGACAACAGGAAGGTTGTAATGGCAATAATTTTGCATGAAGCCAGGTTTTAGTCCTACACTTGCTAAGTTTTACTAAAGTAGTTTGATAAACAAGTTTGGAATAAAACAATAAGTAATAGAGAAAGTAATCACAAACAAGAACAAAATCAAAGTGGCTGTCCACTTTGACCAAATAACAAGCATGAATACCCTTCATGCCGCAACCAGTAAACCCATGATACAAATAAATTCAAAGTCTATATTGAGTTGTCCATCAAATGAGTGTTGTCCATAACCGTGGACACGGCTATTCGAATAGTTTTAACCCTGCAGGGGTATACATCTTTACCCACACGACTTAGTTAGCCCGTAAGCCTTCGAATGCCCCCGAACAATGACACACTTCATTTGGTATGCCGGCCGAGTAAACTAAGATTTGGTATTTTTTAGCAAGTTGACATTATTGAGTTGAATGACCCATATGCGACTGATCCCGCTTAGCAAACTTTTGATAGAACTTGCTAACTGAGGCACACACGTTGTGTCGGGAATGCCGATCCAATAAACTACATCCAAACCTGTGCTCAATCGCACATATTAAATTACAACCGGAGCCCTACGGAACATATATATGATGGAACATATATATGTCCTCACACCACCAGTTCATCAACTCAATAACATCAGCCCCTTACTTAACCAAGCAGCGCCCATGCACCGCGTGTGGAAGAACATAAGGTACTCAAATTGACAGGTTAAAGTTCAGTCCTTAATCGACCTGGACAAGACCACCACATTTTCCAAATCTCGTGCACGAAGGCACCATCACTAGCATCCACTTGTCCAGATCTAAATCAAAATGTTATCAACAAAAATAAATTTAACTTTTAGTTTTAACCAAACTGACAAGGAAATCAAAGATAGAAAATCAAAAGGTGTCTCTCAGGTTTGACAAGATAAGCTTGCCAAACATCTAACGTTCTACAGACTTGCAAGGCTCAGCAAAATCTACAGAACATGGTACCTCTACAAGAATTCTAACTTAAGCATAAGTGTATGAGTTTAATTCAGGATAAGCCACAATCATTGGGATCTAAATAACTACTCACATTTAAATACTTCAGAAAATAGCATGCAAATAGTATCACTGTATTTTTAAAAACCTAAAGTATCAAATCTGGGATCAACATGGTGCAAGAGGATGCTTGCCTTGGTAATAAAACACTTTTGCAGTTTCTGGAGCCTCAGAAATAGTTTCACTCACGTCGGTACAATCAGATCCTAGCAGAAAAATAGCAATGAATATCCAGAAAACTGACAAGTACCAAAATGCTGAAAAGATGCATGATCAAAATATTAATGTGCAAACTAGCAAAATGCTTAAGCTACAAACTATTTTTCAATAAAGGCAATAACCTAGAATAATACTTGCTAGTACTAACCAACAAGGATTAACAGTTAGGGCTTGCTATAGATTTTGTTGGTCTGTCCAACAACAAAACAACAGAGGCAAAGATTTTAGATCTTTTGCTGATTTGAAGGCACACTAAGCAAAAAGACTTTTGCTTAAGTTACAAGGGTGCCAAAGGAACTACCTGAGCTTTGAAAGTTGATCAGAGAGACTCTAAAGCTTGCCGTCGATATGAAAGACCGAAAACGACAATAAAGAGATTCACCACGACAAGGTACTCTGATCAAGGATTCAAAGAGTGAGTGATTGAGATAGGTTACATAGCTCCATAAAAAGCTCAAAAAGAAAGGAATTAAGAAATGGCTCACCCACCGGAGTTGGAGACGAAAGGGGGTGAAAACCGGCCGAAACAGAAGATCTTCAAAATTCGATCCACCTGTTTGACCAAAGATGAAATTAATGGAGGGGTTTTGCTCCTTAGATCACATGACACGATGTGACGCGAAAGAGCTAACGAAAAGCTCACCGGAGCGAAGAAAACTACCATGGTGGCGCTCTAGCGTGCTCTGGACAGCCCGTGGACAAGCTCACGCTTTAAATCTACAAACAATGCCAAAGACTCCCATTAATAGGGTGAATAAAGCATTGAGAGAGATAAACAAAGGGTGAGAATGAGAAGGCTACACCGGAGACGAAGAAGAATCACTGCGGCAACAAATTGGCTGAAAGTGAGTTCTAGGGTTTATATAGCCAACTCGCTGGAGAAGAAGAGGCGAGCTCGTGCGTGTCCTCCAGGTAGCAAAATAGCACTAAGTGCCACTTGCATGTTGCGAAAAACACGACGCAACGCCACCTCAACGGCGACGAGCTTAGCGCTGGCGAATTTGCGTGGAGAAGACAAAGATGGGTCACTGACATGCGGACCCCACTGTCAGTCTCAGCAAAGATACACATTGCGAGCTCAAACTAATTTTGATCGTCTGATTTTAAACGAACGGCTTAGATTGAGTAGGGCGTTCGGACGGTCCAAACGGCCCAACTCATCTCGACCCTACGTTTAAAATCTAACGGCTGGAGAAAAGTGCGCGCTTTGAGTTTCAAACAAAATAAAAGCGGCACCGATGGATTTGATTTCAACGGTTGAGATCAACGGGCCTTTCGGACGGTCCAAACGGCCCAATTGATCCTAGCGCTTGAATTTGAATCCAACGGCTCACAATCAATGGCGCGTTCGAACGGTCCGAATGGTCCAATTGATCCTGGCCATTGAATTTAAATCCAAGGGCTTGCGCGCGCGCTGGCTTTTCCATTTGAAATTGGTTTAGCCCGATAAAATGCGCATCGCCCGATTTAGATCTAACGGCCCAGATTGCATGGCGCGTTCAGACGGTCCGAACGGCCCACAAGATCTGGTCCGTTGAGTTTGAATCCAAGGGTCCAGAGATTAAGCGTGTTTTGGCTTTCAAACCAAAATAGGGCGCGCTTGGATTGACAATGGACGGTGTGGACCGCATCGGACGTTCGGATGGTCTGAACGGCCCAATGCATCATGACGGTCCATTTGGATATCGACGGCTCACGTGCAACCACGAGATTGAGCCTGAACCCTAACGTGACCGTGCCGGTTTCAAAGGCACGTGGCTGGACTTAAACCAAAGTGGCTCAAGTCGCTATAGTGCCAAAGGCTAGGGTTGGGTTTACAATTGACTAAACCCAAAACCAAATTCAAAACTTTGACCGGGTGTTTAAAAATATCAAATAAATTTATAAAATCATGAAATTTTGCAGAGAGGCTACTAGGATGATATGTCCCAGGTAAATTTTGAAAACCACTGTTCTTGGTTTACAAATACTTAAATAAATACTTTTCCCGAATAGGTTTGTTTAGAGAACAAAGATTTTTCTTAAGATAAAAATAATCTCTAAAAATTTGACAAAATTCATTTTTATTCAAGATAATTTTTTCTAGTATTTGACAAAAATACTCTTCTGGTCTCAATACAAGCATAGACTTGCATTATCTTTTGAAGTTTCAAAAACAAGGCTAAGATGTGAATCAAAAATGGAGGTTTTAAATTGTAACAAATTGCCCAAGTTTCAAAATGACCAGAAACGCTATGAAAAACATTTTATTACTGTTCATTAAAACTGGGGCTGTTACAAACCTCCCCCCTTAAGAGAATCTCATCTCGAGATTCTAGGTAGTTGAGGAGTTGGAATAGAATGAAGCTGAATAGATCTTTCCTAGAAACACAACTTCTGTTGTTTTCATTTCTTTCAAAGATAGAAAGGAATATTACAACATCTGTTGTTTGGTTTTCTTTAAAGATAGCAAAATAAAGATCATACAGAACAACATGGTGTTGCTATTACATCTTCTTTTACATTGCTTTGTTTAACCTTGCCTTTCATGATTTGAAGGCACTTCAATCATGGAAGGGGTGAGGGTGGTCAATCCTCATCAGATCTTCACGCTCCCAAGTGGCCTCCTTTTCCGAGTGATTGCTCCACTGGATTTTTAATAACTTGACGGTACGGTTTCTTGTCCTGCGTTCCATTTCATCGAGGATACGCATCGGTTGCTCTTGGTAGGAAAGATTAGATTGGAGATCAAGACTTTCATAAGTAGTTGCTTCGGTAGGAACATGAAAATATTTCTTCAATTGAGAGACATGAAATGTGTCATGTACTGCTGAAAGAGAGTTTGGAAACTCCAATTGATATGCCACAGCTCCTCGTTTAGCAAGGATTCGAAAAGTTCCGATATAACGAGGTGCTAGCTTTCCCTTTACTTGAAAGCGATGAGTGCCCTTCATCAGTGAGACTTTAAGATAGACATGGTCATCTACCTCAAAGCTCAACTCTCGACGACGATGGTTGGCATAGCTCTTCTGACGAGACTGTGCAGTTTTCAAACGGTCTCGAATCAGACGAACTTGCTCTTCAGCTTCCACCACTAAGCCTGGACCATAGAATTGTCTTTCTCCAGACTCAGACCAGTTCAATGGGGTCCTACAAGCTCTTCCATACAAAGCTTCAAAAGGTGACATTTGAATGCTTGCTTGGTAGCTGTTATTGTAGGAAAACTCCACATACGGCAAGCACTTCTCCTAGTTCTTGTTATATGATAGCACACAGGTTCTGAGAAGGTCTTCCATAACTTGATTCACCCTCTCGGTCTGACCACTAGTTTGAGGATGATAAGCAGTACTGAAAGAGAGTTTAGTCCCCATTGCTTGATGAAGACAACTCCAGAAGTAGGAAGTGAACTGAGGGCCACGATCAGAGACGATGACCTTCGGGACACCATGGAGACAAACAATTCTGGAGATATAGAGCTCCACTAATTGGCGGCCACTGAAGGTAGTTTTGACAGGAAGAAAATGAGCAACCTTTGTCAGACGATCAATGATCACCCAAATGGCATCGGACCCATTCTGAGTCCTTGGAAGGCCAGTAACAAAATCCATACCGATTTCTTCCCATTTCCACTGGGGAATAGGCAAAGGTTGAAGGGTACCAGTTGGTTTCAAATGCTCGGCTTTGACCCTTTGGCAAATATCACATTCAACAACATATTGTGCAATTTGCCTTTTCATTCGGCTCCACCAGAATGTCTTCTTGAAATCCTGGTACGTCTTGGTACTCCTAAGATGCATAGAAAACTTGGAGTGGTGAGCCTCTTTAAGAATTAGCTCTCTCAACTAGGGATCTGAGGGTACTACTAAACAGTTGCCGTACCGAATAATACCTCGGACATCTTCAGAAAATTCTTTGGCTTTACCCGCCTTCAAATTTTCCCTGATTTCGGCTACCTCAGCATCAGTTTTCTGAGCCTCAAGGATCTGATCCTCAAGTGTGGATTTTACTTCTAAGGCAGCGATAAATCCTTCTTCAACCATCTCAAGACTTAGGCGCTGAAATTCAGCACACAAGCCTTTAGCAAGAGGTGTTACCGACAAGCAGTTGCACTGCGACTTTCTGCTCAAAGCATCGGCCACAACATTGGCTTTGCTTGGGTGATAATGAATAACCATATCGTAGTCCTTGATCAGTTCAAGCTATCTCATTTGTCGCATATTCAGATCAGCTTGAGTGAATATGTACTTTAGGCTCTTATGATTAGTATAGATCTCACAACGATTACCGATGAGGTAATGTCACCAAATCTTCAAAGCATGGACTACAGCTGCCAATTCTAAGTCATGAGTAGGATAATTTACTTCATGAGGCCTCAACTGCCTAGATGCATATGCCACAACTCGGCCCTCTTGCATGAGCACGCAGCCAAGTCCATGGCGAGATGCATCGCAATAGATATCAAAGCTCTTGTGAATATCTAGTAGAGTGAGAACTGGAGCTTTGGTTAGGAGTTCTCTCAAAAGCTGAAAACTTTCTTCACACTCGGCTGACCATTCGAACCTCTTCTCCTCTTCAAAAGCTGGGTCAAAGGTCTTGTAATTTTGGAGAAATTTTCAATGAACCTTCGGTAATAACCCGCAAGTCCAAGAAAACTTCGGATGTTAGAAACACTTTTGGGCTGACCCAGTCTAGTACATCTTGTACCTTGCTTGGATCAACAGTGATACCACCTTCAGATAACACATGCCACAAAAAGTGGACTTTCTTGAGCCAGAACTCGCACTTGCTGAATTTGGTATACAGCTGATGCTTGCGAAGTGTTTCTAACACAAGCCTCAAATGTTGTTCATTCTCTTCATTTGACACGGAGTAAATATGAATGTCGTCAATGAACACGACAAAAAATTTGTCCAAGTAATCCATGAATACCGAATTCATGAGATTCATAAAGTATGCTGGAGCATTTGTCAGATCAAAGGACATGACAGTATACTCGTACAAACCGTAGCGAGTAGAGAATGCTGTCTTAGGAATGTCCTCAGCCCTGACTTTGATATGGTGATAACCTTACCGCAGATCAATCTTGGAAAAGACTCAAGCTCCAGTCAATTGGTCAAAAAGATCATTGATGCGAGGAAGAGGATATTTGTTTTTGACAGTGACTTCATTTAACGGACGGTAGTCCACAAACATCCGCAAAGTCTTGTCTTTCTTCTTGACAAAGATTGCTGGGCATCCTCAAGGTGAGGAGCTTGGTCGGATAAATCCTTTGTCAAGCAATTCTCCAAGCTGTTTCTTCAATTCTACCAGTTCATTGGGAGGCATCCGATAAGGTCTTCTGGATATTGGAGCAGTACCAGGTGCTAACTCAATCACAAAGTCCACTTCCCGATCCGGGGGTATGCCTGGAAGATCTTCAGGAAAGACATCCGGATACTCACAAACTACTGGTACCATCTTCATGGTAGGGGTGGCATCAGCTTCCAAAGAATAAAGATGAGAACCAAGTGTCTTGGAATGAAAAACAACTTGAAGGCCATTTTCATTGGTCATCGAAATGGATTTTTGAGCACAATTAATTTGCCCTTGATGCTTGGACTGCCAGTCCATTCCCAAGATAACATCCAACCCTTTAGAATCTAACACAATCAGATCTACAAAAAATTCTAACCCTTGAATCTCTATTTTGATGTTTCGGTAGATTTGGTCAGTTTTAAAAATCGAACGAGGTGATTTAATGAGATAGGGTGGCTGGAGTGCGTGCATGTCTAACTGATGTTGAACAGCACAAGCACTTTTGACAAAAGAATGGGATGCTCCAGGATCGAAAAGAATAGAAGCTGGACTAAAATTAACAAGGAGCATACCGAGGATGACGTCAGGAGCATCAACTGCCTCTTTTGCACAAATCTGGTTCACATGGCCACGAGCTTGAGCTGGATCGACCTTAACCTACTACTTCTGAGGTGGGTCTGATCGGACAGGAGCTGGTTGAGGCCGAACAGGAGGTAGCTCATGAGCCTTTGCGTAGCATTAGTTCGCAAAATGCCCGGGACGCCCGTAGTGAAAACAGATAACCCCAAGCTTGACATTATTAGCAGTCTGCAACTAATTCACAACAGCCCTCGGCTGGCCTAATGGTGGAGATGGACGAGGTGCGAACACAGGCGGCCTCGAAGAAGATGGAGCTGAAGCTCGAGGAGATAGAGGCTGCCATATGCGCGACCTCGGCGAACTAACACTAGTTGCAGTCTGTGCAGCCTTCTTTCGCTTTCATGCCTCATCCAAGGGCTTGCTCTTTCTTTCGGAGATGATGGCTTTATTGACTAGATGCTAAAAATTTCTGAAGTCATGAACTGCTAATGACATCTATAGCTCCTCAGTCAAGCCATTCATGAATCGGTTTCGGCGACGAAGGTCCGTCAAAATGTCATCAGGTGCATACCGGGCAAGGAAGTTGAATTCATGAAGATATTATGTTACCATTTTCTGCCCTTGCTTAATAGCAAGAAACTCCTGCTGCTTGATCATCACAACCCCCTCAAAAATGTGAGCTTCATGAAATGCTTCCTTGAACTCGTCCCAATTTGGGACGTGTCCGGTAGGCTGGATGGCAAAGAAGTTGTCCTACCAGGCACTAGCTGAGCCATCCAACTGGTAGCTGGCAAATAATACCTTTTCTCTTTCAGAACACTGAGAAATCAGCAACTTCTTCTCAATATTCCTAAGCCAGTCATCTGCTTCCATCGGGTCCTCAGAGCTGGAGAACACCGGCGGGTTAGTCCGCTGGAATTTAGCGAGCCCTCCCTGAGCGTGGTGACCTCCTGCCTCTCTAGCTGGTGCGGGAGCTGAAGTAGTATTATGCGCAATCTGCTCCAGGATACAAGTTTGATCCATCCTATTGCGCTCTATCTGCATGAGCACATTAGCCATGGTGGGCGGTGGATGAAGCTGTTCCTCATGCTGACCACCTTGTTGACCCTGGCGACAAGACGGTTTTGCCTGGTCTCCTCTAGGGCAAGGATCATTGGCAGGAGCGAAACGGGATCGCGGGGGCGAGGATCCCTCATCCTGCTGTGCTCGAGAACGAGTGGTGGGTCCTATCATACTGTTGCCACACCACTGTTAGCAACTCAACAAGGATACACTCGAATGAGCACAACTCAGAATTTAGGACAGCAAAGGTAAGTACTAAACTTATCATGCACAATGATATGAAATGCACCAGCATTAACACCAAAAGAACACAAGAGCCAATAAACAGCAAGCTTCGGCACAAATGCATCCATATATGTTGGTAAACAATATGGCCACTATCCAAAACAAAGGAGTCTTAAACAACATCCATAAACATACAAAAGTCATCCTTATTACACATAGTTAAAGGACAGCTACCAGTTGCCTACAAGTCTTCAACATCAAGATCTAAGCAAAGTCGTCGCTGATGAAGTTCACTATAAACTCATCTAAAAGATGGGCTTCAGGTGATCCGGTGTCTATGGGATTCAACAGACTGATGAGATGCCTCGGAGAAACTAGCAAGAGATTTTGACCTCCAGGGGGTGCCGGCCGCTGAGTGCAAGGAAAGCCTGCCGACATCCAGGCTTGGCGACGTTGTCCATAATTGGGTACAAGCCCCTTCACTTCCGGAAGTCAATGATTTAGTGGTGCAGAAGCAACTAGGGAGGTCTCGTTGTTACCATAAAGCACGTTACAAGGAACGCGATTCATGCTAACACCGATCCTGAGGCACTCCTAAGCTTCTATAAGACAGTGTCGGGTCTCCCACAGGTCGTACACCAGGCAGCGATGCACTTGGTCCATAATGTGAACCAACCTCGCCAGCTGGCGCACTTGTGGGTCTTCCCCAAACTGAATCCTATCGAACGTGTTCACTTCTGCGCCCGACCCTCGCTTAGGAAAATGATAGTGAGGTGGTTGAGATAGCTCCGTCAAATCATGACGAAGAAGGCTCATCATCCCACTAGCAGCTTTCTCGACAGCCATGGCTTCAGAAGTGGCATGTACTTGGATACAGTAGGGAAGGCTACCCGTCACCTGCCTAGCAATAACGTTGATCACAGCTTGGTACTCTTTCATCCCGGGTCCTCGATCTCGACGATAGATGGCGTACTTCGGTTGGTATGTGAAGTTCACCCTCCACATCATGTCCCGCAGCAAAGCCGGACGGTTAGGATGCATCATGTGCATATGTGCACAGATGCACCCATATGCGCAATCGCCCCTAAGCGCAACCCAAAACGCTTTGTTCCTCCACGAACAACATTACGTCCTAAAAGCAGAGCAGGTTGCCTTCAAAAATTCATATCTTCCTTACATTTGTCCAAAAGTGCATTCTTGGACTTTTTAGAAATTTTAAAGGATTATCTACAATTCTCTAGTTGGTGAGGTGTTCTAATTTGATCCTTAACTATTTCTAATATACGAATTACTACAGCTGCTAGAATTTGACCGACATTCTGGACAATAGGATTAAAATATTCAGAACTTTTATTTAGTTTATCCAAAAAATGTGTTCTAGGACTTTTTCAAAATATTCCATAATTACCTACAATAATCCTGTTGGTTGAATTCTCTAATTAATCCGTTAACTATTTTTAATAAATCGATCACTATAATCTGCTAGAATCCTGACAGAACCTCTGGACAACAGCCTTGTAAAAATCATAACTCGAGATCTGTTTGTCCAAACAAAGTGAACCAAGATTCTATAGAAAGCTACCGAAACTACTCACAAATCTCTAGGAGGTGACCAGACCAAAAATCTCCTTTACAAGACCTAAAACTACAACACAAATAGATCAACAAAAATCGGTCTACTACCCGATGCACTGACAATCAAAAGCAATGAACAAAGCAAAGGGGATCTGGAGGTCGCCCTTGGAGAACACAATGATGATCGCTGAAAACCCGAGAGATCCCCCTTCCTTCTTCCCCTTCCTCTCCCTCTCTTCCTTGGCCGGCAGCACCCAAGGGGGTTCCTCCCTCCCTTCTTCTTCATGGCTGACAGCACCCAAAGGAGGCAGCACGAGAGGGGCTAATGTATCAAGACAGCACTATAGACAGTGGCGGTGCTACAGTAGCAGAGGCGTCCTATAGTAGTAGGATAGGGTTTCCCCTCTCCCCTCCTTCTTTTGTTGGTGGTCGGTCCACCTCCTGGGTATGGGCCGAAGGCACATAACTATTTTCCTCATTTTCCTCCTAAATTCATATTATTAATCATTTTCTAATTTATTAAATACTTATTTAATAAAATGGGATATTACATAAATGGCATGGACTCGGCTAATAGGCTGGGCCACGCGAGAGTGGACCGGCGGAGACGGAATTGAGTGCGGAGAGTAAAGAAAAAGGGCCGGTGGAAAGAAAAAGGATGGGCCAGAAGAAAGAAATCGACTTGAGAGGATTAAGGAAATTCAAAAGATCTCTGAATTTCAGAAATGGGATTAAATAAAACTGAGCTCAAAGAAATAGCAAATGAACTCCAAAAATTCGAACAAAATTCCAAAAAATACTCTAGAACTCAAGGAATTGAAATAAATTAGTTTTGAATTTAATTGAAGTTTGGTTTATTCAAATTAAATGGTTTTATTTTCTAAAAATCTAGATTAAGCTTTAAATTAACTACGAAAATTCAAATGGTTATTTTTATTTGTAAAGGCTTCAACAAAACTCCAAATTTTGGGATGTTACTCTTTTGTTCAATATTATTCAATAGTTTTTTGTTTGCAAGATATGTGTTGATATTCAATGATGTAATTGTGTGCATTAGCTACTGATCTAGGGACTAGCACTAATATACATAGAGGGTTCCAGATTTAGAAATCTAGGTCCCGACACTTGCCGACCCTTGTTTGGCTCCAGATGACGACCACGACTGCCTCTCCGTTGTTCTCCTACTCCTCCATAATGTATTCCCGAACCAGGAGGGGGTAGACCATGTTCTTCCTCTGGGTTTAGGGGATCTTGCAATGCAATCAACCTTGGTTCTATCTAAGAAACTTTTGGTACTTAATTGCTTTGATCAGTCTTTTTTATATTGTTTACCTATCGGTAATGCATTGTCGATCCTTTAGTTGCTAGATTGAAGGATGGTGTTTGAATCTAGTTAACCAACCTCATATCAAATAGTACAAAACTTGCTACGCTCAAATTAGCCTTATCACGTGGCAAGTAAACTGGTGAAAAAAGGTAGTGTTGTTTTGTAGGGTAAGAGCAATCTAAGCTTAGTACTTATTCATAGATATTTTTTTGTCAATTTGCTTGCTTGTGAACCCAACTCGAGGGAGGATTTTGTCAGACTTAGGCCCTATTTGGTACAGCTCCTACTCCTAACTTCTCGTTTGGATCTCGTGGAGCAGTAGCAAACACCTAGCTTTCGAAAACGACCAGATTCTACTTCTCGCGAGGAGCCGTCTCGAAAATGAACTAGCAATGAGGAGCGACTTTCTCGTGGATTCTCGTGAGAAGCCAACCCCCATAAAACAAGTTTACCCTTAAAAGTTACACTTATTTATCCACATTTTTCCACTCATATACCCCTCAACGCCCATCCCGTCCCAGTTCCGAGCGGCCTTACTTGAGCGTACCCCTTCGTTCCTCTCGCGTTTGGTTCTCGATTCCCCTCTCTGGTGATGGCGCGTGCTGGCGACAAAGGTAGCTGGGCCCAATCTCATCATTCTAGTCCTGAGCCCGTCCATCGGCCTAAGCCCTAGCACGGTGGCGCTCGGGAAAGAGCAGCACCTCCATGGTGGAGACTGCCGCATGTCTCAGCGCGACGAGGGGTAGCGGTCCATTTGCTCGGCACAGCGCTGGGCATTGCCATCACCACGCCTGGTGCTAACTCCAGTCTTGATGGGGATGAATCATGGTGTTTCTTGCCATGGCGGCCTCAAAGGCCATCGCATGAGCCTATTGGTGGCTCAGGTGCCTAGGAGGGAGGGCTTCTCTGAGACGCCCTCATCGCGCATCTTTACGATGCCACATGGTATGGTACGTGTGCTAGCGTTGCTTGCGCCGCTTGACATGAGTGATTCTGTATTTCTATTTCATGGTTTCCTTGGTGATGTTCTTTTGTTTTTTTGGGTGCTTGCCATTTCTTCTCTGGTTTCTTTTGCTCTAGTTTTCCATGGGCGGTTGATGAACTAATTGATCTTTCTGATGGTTGCAGATTTATTCAAGGGCCCGAGACTGACCAGGCCACAGTTGACAAGATCAGGGAGTAGAAGGAGATCACCGTCCAGCTAATCAACTACACCAAGAGGGGTAATTTTGCATTCTATCATGACGAATTTCTGTTGAACAGATGCGCATTGAGCAAGTCACACTCTCATACCGCCCCGTTTAGGTAATCTATTGTTATGGTGTGGTTGAGTTATGCTTATTGCATATGCTTTTGCTTGTCATGGTTCAGGGAAGAAGTTTTGGGACCTGTTCCACCTGCAACCTATGCGGGATCAGGAGGTAGCTGAAATTTTATTACAATGCTGAATCTGTTTTGGAGCTTGCAATTTTTCATGAATGGTGTCAACATGTTATGGTAGTGATTATGCATTTGAGTGGTACTTCGGGTTTAGGGGGAGTGTAATATCCCGTTGAAACTTTAGGGCAATAAAAGAGTGAGAAAGGAAACTAAACTAGAAATTAAAGTAGAATTTTAGTTTTTGGAGTGGGGATTTAAAACTCGGGCCTTCGGCCCATGGCCTCCTGGGCCAAGGGGGGAACCGGCTGGCCAAGAAGTGGAACCAGGGGGCGCCCAACTCCCAAAACCCTAGTGCACCTCCCTACTACAGCCTCCAAACCAACCGCTGTCTACCAACTTCCTCCCTGCCATGCCCATGCCATTTTCTCTCCCCAACACATAAATCTTCTTGTTGCCATTTGCCTGCATCTTTGCCTCATGCATGCATGCACATGCCTTGCACTCTGCATGCCTTTTGCACAAGTGCATGCATGGTTGAGCTACTGTGTGGCCGATCCTAGCTATCCTTCTTTGCATGCGTGGTTTGTCTTTGCATCGTGGCTAAGGCGCATCTTTGCAAAGGATGATCAAGTGGGAGAAGCCAACAAGGAAGGAAGAGAGGATGAAGAAGAAAGTGGGGGTGATCTTCGCGAGGGGATTCAGTGAAGTCTAGCAGGATTTCGTGGGTAATTTCACATTCCCCATTAGATTTAGTAGATCTTTCTTATGCGATTCATCGTCAATAGTTATTCTGTACATGCTGTTGTAGATCGAAGTCCCTGTAGATCTATTGATTCGCGAGATTGGGTTAGTTCCAGATAGATTCAGTGTTTAGAGTCTCCTAGAGATATGTGGGGAATTGCGTGAGCTTACTAGAAAGTATTAATTCGTAATTTTTGGATGGATAATGAATTAGTTATGATTTTTGCAAGTCAGGGTATTTATTCAGTCTCTGGATTCGGGCAGCGAACGTAGTTATGTGAATTAAGGTTTGGAGATGGATGAATTTGGTCAGTTGATCTTCATGAGTTATGTAGATAACTTTATGATGATTCCAAGGAGATAAAGTTCATAAATTTTGGACGGTTAGAACAGAAGTTATGAATTTTTGAAGATTATCATTGCTGATCTGTCATACATTGTGGGCGATCTGAGAAAGTTTAATCTAATAGCAACCCTTGTTGCACTTTGGGAAAATTTTAATAAATTTATTGAGGAAGCTGGTTCTCTGTAGATTCTAGAAAATCTTAGAACAGTGGGTGGATGTACCAATTAAAAGATACGAAATTCCTAAGTTGTTAATACCAAAGACAATAGAACGGTCTTCAGAGTTAAAAACAAAGGCTTAGATGGAATAATTTGGACTTTCGGTCACCTGAGAAGTTGTAGGTATGCGAGTGTACATTCCATAGAACTTGGGATCATGAATTTTTGAGTTTTGAATCAAAAGTTATGAATTTTTTCCTTTAGTGGCTGTCAGTTTAGGACAGACTGGAATTTGGGATTTGTATCGATAAAGTTTTTGGTTACGAATAGGAGCGAATGATTTCATTTTGTTTCATTGCTATGCTGTGCAATTTTGAATGGTACTCTTAGTGTACTTTACTGTTGCTATGTGGTGGTGAGAACTGGGGTTAGAGTCTTCTCGTCGTCGTCATCCGTCTCATGGTTGAGGCAAGTGCAAGCAGTGTAGATTGAATTATGATATTTCAATCATGTTAATTGCCATGGTTTACTTATGAAGTTTTATGTTTTGATAATGTCACTGAACATTATACCATCATGATGGATTGAGAATGTGAGTTTCAATTTGCGTCATGGCATTCATTCTTGAATCTTGGACTACGTGGTAGCCAAGGATTGTTTCTTTTGATATCCCCGTCATGCATTGGACGGGCTTGGGTCCCCGCACTCGTGGAGTTAGGGCTTGAGGTCCCTGTGCCTGAGGGCACAAGCTTGAGTATGCATCGACGGATGCACTACTCTGCATTACCGGTAATTGCAAAGAAGGAAGAAAGAGCATTTCTTGACGTATGCATTGCATGCAAGTTTAAGAGTTCTATTTATGGTTCATTGCCATTGTTCATAAGGAGATGTGATATCTCCATTTGCTGGTCGTGAGGTTTTGTTATTTATCATTCTTTGTACTTTCTTTGAGTCGTGGTTTAGAGGTCCTTCTTCTTCAACTCTTCCAAAGAAATAGTCAAGTCTACTCAAAACCACAAACAAACAAACTAAATAAAAACCAGAAGCAAATAACTCCAATAAAATAAATAAAAAGCTCCAATAGATAGATGAATTTCTAAATTTAAACAAAATCAAATTTAAAAAAATTTTGGTTTGATGAGCTAGATCTTAATTTTATATGAATTTAGAAATTTGAAACACCCAATTTGGAGTTTGATGCAAAGTTATGAATTTTACAAATTTAAACCTAAATGTTATTTAACAATTTTCCAATTGTTTTTCTAAAGGAAATTCTAATTATTGCGCAAGGTGACGCTAGCGGGATTTCGGAAATTTAAAAGAATTAAAGAATTAATCGACATATGTCGCTTTCCGCCACGCGGGACCAAGTCCACCGAGCCACGATCTCGGCGTTTACCGACGACCACGGCACTCACGTGGCGACACGCGGGCCGACGCTTGGCGACACGAAGCATCGGCCGAGCCGACGCCGACGCGGACGGCATGAGGATTCACGCAGAATGGGTGGTACCGCGTAGAAGCACGCTAGCGTAACACGAAGAGGTATCGGTGGTTGAGGTGGATTGTGGCTGGCGGCGAGGTCGAGCGGCGAAGCAAGGTTTTGCCTCAGCGCCCGGCGAGGTTTCAGCGAGCGAGGGTCCGGAGGTAGAGGAGGCGATGGCGAACTCTTGGCGTGTTCTCGACGACGCGGCGGCTACAAGGGCGCAAGCATCAAGAAATTCACCACAAGTAGCTCTAAACTCAAATTTGGGAAAAGGAGGGCGATCTCGGGTGCTTTTATAGGGGCCGAGCTTCAGGTCGTGCGCGCTATGAACGCGGGCGCAACTTGAGGGGGCGGGGGTGGCGCGTGGTCGTGGTCGGGCGCACTGCGAGGAACGGGAGGTTGGAGGCGCTGCTGCGGAAGTTTCTGCTGACCGCTAATGGCGGTGACAAGGCGCGCGGTCCAAGACGAGAAGAACGCGGCGAGACGGCGGTGGGGTCCACACGCCGAGAGAGAGAGAGCGAGGCTAGGCTGGTGAGATTAACTCCGGCTGCTGATCCAACGTGAGGAGGGTTTGGGCTGAGATGACAGGATAATGGCAAATTGCCCGAATTCCATTTGGAGATTTAAATAGCTTTTTCCTTTTTAATAAAATACCGTAAATTCAAATAAGCAATGGAAAATAGCAAAAGACCTTGGAAAATGATTTGATTAGTCTTACATTTTTGCCTCTCGCTTTCCTCTCGAGCTTTGCCTGCTCCTACCTCGGCCACCATGAGGTAGAGGCCACTTCTTCATCTCTCTCCCAGACCTCCCAACACATCCAGAAGTTCATCCTTCATTGAGATCTTTTCAGCTGTTACCCACCAAAATCGCTTATCTCATTTCTCGTTCCATTCCGCCTTTCATTGCCTCTTTTTTTGAGCCCAAAGATGTTTCACAAGCCATCTCGATGAGTCATGGGTCAATGCCATGCATGAGGAGCTAGAAAATTTCGGAGAGGAACAAGGTCTGTCGCTTGTTGAGCTCCCCCACGAGGCCACACATCATTGGAACCAAGTGGGTGTTCAAGAACAAGCAGAGCGAGGATGGTAATCATCCCAAACAAGTAGATTGTAGCTCAGGTTTTTCCCAAAGTTGAGGGTCTAGACTTTGAGGAGACTTGCCCTCAGAGTTCGACTTGAAGCCATTAGAATCCTCGCTAGTTTTGGTACCTTCTATGGTTTCAAGTTTTCAATGGACGGAAGAGTGCCTTCCCAATGGCCTTATTGAGGAGGAAGTTCCGACAAACCTCCTGTGTTTCGAGAACCCCAAATACCCTAACCATGTCTTCAAGCTTGTGTTACCAGATGGATTCTGCTCCCGTGAGCTTGGTATGAGAGGCTTAATCCTACTTGATTCATGGTTTTGAGATGGGTAAAGGACAAGACCTTGTTCATCCGCCAAGATGGTAATCGACCCTTCGCTCCAGATCTATGTCGATGACATTATCTTGGCGTTTCTTCCCATACTGTTTCCCGCCTTTGATGTCATCGAGTTTGAAATGAGTATGAAGTTGACCTTCTTCCTGGTTTCCAAATCGCAGACTCGAGGGTACATTTCTTCATCAGGAAAGTACACTCGTGACTCTCGGCGCTCGACATGAGTGATGGGAAGCTCGTGCGACTCCCATGGCTTCTACAAATTTATCTTGATCAGATGAGGATGGCGAACCAGTTGATCAAAAGGAGTTTCAAGAAGATGATGTATATACATTTTTCTAGCTTCTCACCGCCAAAGCAGTGAGCGCATCTTTTCGCACCGCGAGCGACCATTGACTATGGTATCTCGGTACTCTTCCTCATCCCGCTTTCCTTCTTTGATTTCAAGGAAGCAATCGCGTGTGCATACCCACCCAGAGGCCGAGTATGTTGTCAGCTTGTCGTAGTCAAGTGCTCGATGGCTTCGACCTCGGGACTTTGGGTTAGTTATCGATGTTGTTCCACTTTTTGTGATAACATCGCTAACATTGCTTTTAGCTTGGGGTGGTTTGTCCTTATGGACCAGAGTGAGGGGAGTTTTATCGCTTTACTATATTATTTATGCTCTTGCTCCTTACTATTGCACTCATTTGGGATTAGTCCTCCCAGCATAGATTAGAGTGCTTTTTGTCTAGTTGTTTAGATTTCTCTTTATCTTGTGATTTACGGTTTGCTCCTTTAGTGTGTTAGCCATGCTTGATAGTCCTAGAGTCATATGGGTAGATGAGAGTGCCATAGTATTCTCTATATCTTATCTATGTTTTAAGGATCCCTGCTTTATGTTTTTGCTGCCTTCTCGATTTATTGTTTTGGTTCAAGGAGTTCATTTGGGAGCTTTGCTTAATATTGAGTTAACTCAACTTGAACTAAAAGTTGCATCTAATGTTGAGGGAGCCGGATCTTCCGATTTCTAGCATTCCGCATTGTTTTACATTGAGCCTTGATTATTATCCGCTATGACATGTTTACAATGCTTTACACCTTGCCATGACTTGTGCTTATTTGCTAGATTTATCATGACTTCATATGTAGCCTAGCTTTTGCCATGATAAGTTAATTAAAATTGCTCAACTTAAACTAAAACTTGTCATGTTAGCACTTAGATTAGTCTTCTTTTGAGCTATCCTTTTATGATTCATGCCATGTCAAATAGGTGGGTAGAGTGATGAATCTATATTGAGCCTTAGAAAGAGCTTTTTTAGTCTCTTGGTGATGCATGAGTTAGTACAACTTGTTAAAAGGCAAAAAGATCTTTGTGTAAAAAACCGATCTCACCAATTCTCCTATGAGACGGCTGCCATTTCTTAGGGGAGTTTTGGGTGACCTAGACTATCTTCTTAAGCTTCTCGCTGGAGTAGTCGTGATAAGGCTTGAGACCTAGCACATGATAAAACAAAAATCTGTTGAAACCACCATGAATTTCAAAGGAAATATGTTTCATGTGTTCAATGTGCTTAAAGCCACAAAAAGTATCATGTACTTTAACCAATGTTTCAATCTTGAGCATAGCACTCTATTTGGTCTCAATTTAAGCTTCTTAGTTCCGAACTTGCTCACATAATGTACCTCATTTTCAGATTGTCATCTATGTGTTCTAGCTTATACATATCTTGTCATGATCTAGATAGCTTTTTATTAAGTTATGGCTTGGTGTATTACATGATGGTCATTATGGATAATTTCATGGCTCAAAATGCTTAAATAAACAAACTTCACCATTTTCATCCATTAACATGTCATATTCTCTATTGCATCTTTGGAGATCAATTTGCTCTTTTCAGCTTGTTGCTCTAGTGTTCCTTCATAGTCATTAGTTTCACTTTCTTCTTCTTGACCATGTTATTGGCCAAACTCAAACTCAACTTTGATCTTTTTTGACTTGTTTCTATTTACGTTTTTTAAGACTTCGGTAGTTGATTCATTTAATTCTATTCGATAGATTAAATGAATGATTTGATTAGTCTTACATCCTCGTAGTTTCGATGAATCTTGATGATTTAAGCTGTTAAAGAACTACTCTCATTGCGTAGTATGGTCGTTTGATTTGGTTTTAGTTGGTAAAGAGAAAGATCCATGCTTAGATTATTAATAAGTGAGAGGTGATATTCTTTAACTTGTCTAATTGTAGCTTGTGCTAAATCTTGATGATTAGAACTAAAACATTTGTTGTTGAATGTTTTGCTGAAATTTTGTTAGTAAATTGAAGTCAAGTGGTTCTGTAAGGTAGTTTAGTAGCATCCTAGACTCTATGTTGGGCTGGGGTGTTACAGGGAGCTTCAATACTTCATTGGTGTGCAACTTGATGGAAGTGATCATGTTGAACCCCTCAGGAATCGTCTCTCGGAGAACACTGAAATACAGAGTGCCAAATTGGTAGGTCAGCTCACTTTAGTAATTTCCATTTCGATGATGTGAAACTGTAGTTGGTTCCTAATATTTTAGTTTTGAAAAATAAAATGAAATGAATATGGTCAATCAATTAGATGTTATTTAGGTGGTTAAGGCCATATCTTCCTTTCTTTTGGGTGAATTTAGTTTCAAAATTCAAATGCAACATTCATAAAATATTCCAACAAACTATGTAGTTGCAAGCAGTGTGGGCTATAGTGTTATTGCTGCAGAATCAACATTCTCTACAATCTAGAAGAAGTTCCCAAATAGGCACTTAAGCTTGGAAACATCATAGTACAATATGTAACTATTTACAGCCTGATAGACATGTAATGTTGGTTTGAAATTTGAAGTGTGCTAATTATTTTTCATATGAGATCCACACAGGTCAAAGTTACAACAGAGAACATAGATGAAGCTGTCAGGGAGCTTCCTGATGCCAACTTGGTAAGGTACATCTACTTTTTGTTGTTTCAATGTTTTCTCAAGCATCATGACTCAAGGTTTCTTTGGCAGGTTTTTTTTCGATTGATGATTCTTTAGAAATTAATAATAGCACAATTGTATCAATTAAAGTAGGTTGTCATGTGAAATGGAGATTTTTTTTAAGATGCCGAGCTTTCACATGTCCAAGTAGAAGATGGTTTTTATAGCAACCATAGGAATCCACAACTTCATACGTGAACATGCTTCGTCGGATATGCATTTTCGTAGGTTCGATTAGGATCCTAATTATGTGCTCACAATACCATCAAGATATGCAAAATATTTCATTTCTCATGATGCATCGGATGCGTCAATGTTGCAAACGAGTGCTACATCCATGGATAGTTTCTGTGATGACCTTGCAAGTGTAGTTGCTCAGTCAGGATGATGGACACACTACTTGTGATATTTTGTGGTCTTTTGTTTTGACTCATTTATCATTTCAATACTTGTACGTAATAGCATTTAATTATCATTTGAACACTTATACGATATGAATGAAATATCTCTGACGAGGGGACATGCTTGTGACTGCATTGCATTGCATTACGAAAGTATTCACTTAAACATTGCATTATCTGTACACAATCAATGGATGTGCGTCAATTCGTTATTTGCCAACAGTTCTAATCCATCATGAAGTGTAAATGCAATGTTACCTGGCATTGTGTACATATACAACGTATATACATTTATATGGTCTTAACAAATTTGGGGGAAAATTCTATAATTTGTGTACAAATACATAGGAGTAAGACACATATACAATTGAAGTATTACAACGAGGGGTAACATGGTCTATTTGCCTCTAATCCTTTCTCGTATGGTTTTTGGAGCCAACCTACTAGCCAAACACTTTCTTGAGATAACTCCAGATTCTCAGAGAAGTGATTATCAGAGAATAAGAAGCAGGATCTGAAAAATAAGAGTCTGGAGCTCTACCAAACAGGGCCTTAGTGAAACCCAATTAATTTATGTTCTCTTGGTGGTGAGTTTTCATGTTGCCCCTTCGATGATATCAATCATGCATGTTTATAGGATGTAATGGAAAAGTTTAAAATTATTCAGTTAATAGGAGAAAAGAAGTGTTTGTCCTCGATAAGCTTTCTTTCACGAACAAATCCTAAATGCTGATCAAGTTTCAAAATGTCCAAATCTTGAGCGACATCCTTCTTGCTAGCTTCAAAACATCGACCAGAAGGGAATGGATCCTCTGCATAGAAGGGTTCAATGCAGAGAATCTATAGTGCCACGCAATAAAAGCTAATCTCTACCATCCGATCGAAAAGCAAAGGTCTAGATCAATCACTACAATGTTTTTGCTGTAATATTTTTTCTACGGTACATATTTCACCGTTTCTACTTTATTGTTGTTGAGTACTGTTCACTCGCTTACATATCACTGTTCACACAGTGATCCTCAACATTACAACAAAGGATCCAGATCCTGATGAGAAAGCATTTTCTTGTAGTGCAAGTGTGCCACCACCTAGCAAGTGGCTGAAAGACAATGACAAATTTATCCAAATATTCCATGAATACTTTATTCATCAAGTTCATAAAGTAGGAAGAAGCATTGGTCAATCCAAAAGACATGATCGTGTACTCATACAGTCCACTGGGTTACGAAAGCTGTCTTGAGAATATCCTCCTGACCAATTTTCAGCTGATGATAACCTGATCTCAAATCTGTTTTTTGAGAACACTCTGGCTCCCTTCAACTGGTAAAACAGATCATCAATCCTGGGAAGAGAGTACTTGTTCTTGATGGTGACTTCATTAAGTGAGTGATAATCCACGCACATTTACTGGGTAATATCCTTCTTTCCAACAAAGATCACTGGGATTCCCCACAGTGTAGAACTTGTTTGGACAAAGCATTTATCTTGAAGTTCCTTGACCTGCTTCTTCATCTCAGCTAGCTCGTCGGTAGGCAAACGGTAGGGTCTCTTACAAATGGGTGGAGTTTCAGGAACTAGGTTGATGACGAATGTCCCTGTCTAGTGATTTCACGGGTAAATCATCTAGAAAGACATCCGGAAAATCTCTAACTACAGGCACATCCTCCAAAGCAACAGTCTTGACACTACAAACTACTTCTCCATCACGCTTTTCCGCGGAGGTAACACATTTTACTTTGGTTCCAACCGGATTGACCAAAGTGATGCTTCTACCACCACAATGCAAAATTGCTTGGTGATTAGCAAGCCAATCCATTCCCAAAATCACATCTAAGAACTTGGTGTCTATGATTATGAGGTTGGCTAGAAATTCTACCCCTTGTATAATCACTTTAACTTTTGGGCAACCTTGGTTCATGCTCAACTCCGAACTAGGTAATTGAACCAATAAAGCAGTTTTAAGAGTCATAGCCTTTAGTTGATGTTTTGCAGTAAAACTCCGAGAAACAAATGAATGCGAAGCTCCATAATTAAACAAAATGGTAGCAGGTGCTGAATTAACTAGGAACTTACCCAGCACGACGTTCGGAGTTGACTGGGCTTCCTTTACCATGGCATTGTTCACACGGTCTCTCCCAAAATACGATGGGTTCCTGGCAGCTGCATTTCGGGTCTAGGGCGCTCCACGTCCTGCTCTTGGCATGGGGGTTCTGGCCGAAGTAGCTCCCAAATTGAATTTGATAAGCATTGGAGCTTGCTTCCGTAGACAATTATTAGCGCAGTGACCCATCTCATGGCAGTTAAAACAGGTAACTCTTATGGCAGGATTGTCGTTTCTTGGCGGCTGGTTGTTGTTGTTACCGAAATTGTGAAATCCTGAAGCAGTTGTGCTATGGCGTAGGGGTCCTGAATGCAGCTAGAGGAGTGAAGCGGACAGGATGATGCATATTCATTCTGGCTCTATGCAAATGATTTTGATGAGCACCATGATGTATCATCTTCCTCTTGTGGGATTCCTCAAGCTCCCGGCAAGACTACTCGATGCTAAAAATCCACAAAGTCGTTGCCAACGACTTGCACCTTCAAGCTGGGGTTGAGTCCACGCTTGAAACACTTCTGACTTGCATCATTTGTGGAAACGTCCTCTTGAGCATAGTGGTCGAGTTGAGTGAACTTGTTGAGGTACTCACTCATCGACATGCTTCTCTACTGCAGCTCACGGAACTCGTTATTCTTCATCTCCATTTTTCCATCGAGAATATGAGAGTGACATAAAGCTGCTGAGAACTCAGCCCAATTGATAGCTTGATGATTTTCATGGGCTACGCAATAATTCTCCAACCATTCTACGGTAGTGCTCTTAAGCTGATGTGCGGTGTATAGAACCTTCTCATGGTCGTCACACCAAGCAATGGCAAGCTTCTTTCTATGGAACGTGGCCAGTCATCTACGTCTAATTGTTTAGAAGAGTTAGAGAAGGTAGGTGGACGTATCCTCATGAACTACGCTAACTTTGACTATGGAAGAGCTGGTGGTGGTGGTGACATGGCAACTACTTGGTGTTCTAGTTCAACATAGTGACTAGAGCAACATTAGTCTGGTTCTATTGATTCATTATTTAATTCATATTCAGCATCATGGCATTCATTAATTGAGTTTGAGTTGCCATGAAATGACCCAAGCCCTAGTCTGCTATTGCGGCCTGTGGGAGTGGTGCATTAGAATTAGATCTGGCGTTGTGATGCACTGGTCCACCTTGACTTGCGGGGTTGCGGGTCTGAACCATCTGCAGAGTAGACTGACGGTTAAAAAGATGAGAGAGAACAAGCAAAAGATAAGTGGTAAAGTCTTCTAGGAGAGCAGGCTACCCAGAGACAGAAAACAAAAGAGAGCATAGCAAAAGGCTACAAAAGAAGCAATAAACACGAGCAACGAAAAATCCTAAAACAACGAACTAGACGATGCTAACTAGTCAAACTTATATGGGTGGTCAACTTAGACACAAACGACAGATCTCGAAATTTCCAGGCCATCCATCACATTGATCACCGAAGACTCAAGTCGGCTATAGAAATTACTGAGGTGAGAAAGGTCAATTTAAATTAGAAAATAAAGTTTCAGAGAAGACAAGAGATAAGAACCTAAGAATGATATGAGAAAAGAATAAAATAGGATGAGAAAAAAATAGAATAAGATGAGAAAAAAACAACTATTCATGCCAATTGGTTGATTTGATTTATAAAATATCTTTTGAATTTTTTTTGTCTAAAATGACCATGCTAACTATGATTGCGTCCTATAGTCAATATGGCTCTGATACCATCTTTGTCAGGACCGAACATGCAAATTCAGACCCTCTGTGTATTCTAAACTAGTCCCAAGATCAGTAGCTAGCTCACATAGTGACAACATTGATGAAAATCATATCCATACAACAGGACAGCTAGGAAATAAGCAAATTATTATTAAATAGTAGCAGCGGATATTATGGTCAAAGTTTACATAGTTTCCCACACAGGGCTTAAAATACAAATAGAACTCTTGCAGCGGAAATAAGATAACTTGTGGTGGCCATCCGACATATCCATAGACAATCGAGTGGGGAACGCACCCTAGTTTGCATAGTCTTCAAAGTACTCCTTGTAGAATTCTGGATTTTCGAATTCTTCCTTAACAACTGATCAACAAGGCATAAAGTCGTGAGTACATAAAGTACTCAGCAAGTCGTAGGGAAAAGTATGCAAATAATATTCATGCAATGCTTGAACAATAAATAGCTATATAGTTATTTTGTAGAAAATAGTATTGATAGTAAATACAATAAATATATTGTAAAGCGTAGTTAGAAAGATTATATATATAAAGTAAACAATTGCTTTGAAGCAACCAAATGAACAATATTGATAGTAAATACTGATAAATATATTGTAAAGCATAGTTGGAAAGATTATATAAATAAAACAAATAGTTGTTTTGAAACAACTAGTGAACTATCTATTCACATCCCAACAAACAACCAATGAACTACCTGCTACTCTGGATTGCTTAATTGCGGATTTTGACCGCATGGGAATATCTTATTGCTATGCAGGCACGGCTCAGGTCCAAACTCAGTTGATCTTAGAGTCGACCATTCGAGCGGGTGCGGAAAGCACTGTGAGACGACCAATTACTGCAGAGGGTTAGGAAGCGTCTGGAGTTGGGCAAGGAAGGGGATTTCAGTTTGGATGGGTCTGGGGCATTGCGATTTAAAGGTCGCCTGTGTGTGCCGCAGAAGGCGGAGGTTAAGGATGATATTTTGAGGGAAGCACATCGCACGTCGTACACTGTTCATCCCGGTGAGACGAAGGTGTACCGTGATCTAAAGCGGAGTTTCTGGTGGAAAAGAATGAAGGTGGATATTGCAAATTATGTAGCCTCTTGTGGCATTTGTCAACAAGTAAAGGCAGAACATAAGTGTCCCGCAGGGTTATTACAGCCTCTGGAAGTCCCTCAATGGCCTTGGGATGATATCTCCATGGACTTTGTAGTCGCGTTACCTCGATCACCGCGAGGAAAGGATGCAGTTTGGGTGATAGTGGATCGATTCAGCAAATCGGCACATTTTATTACTATCCGCACGACCAACACAGCGAGCGATTTAGCTCCTATTTATGTGCGTGAGATTGCATGGTGTGCCAAAGACCATCATTTCTGACAGAGATGCCAAGTTTGTCTCCAAGTTCTGGGAGAGTTTGCAGAGTGCACTGGGCACCTAACTCCATTTGAGCACAGCGTTTCATCCCCAGACAGATGGACAGTCAGAGCGCACCATCCAGACCTTGGAGGACATGTTGCGGACCTGTGTTTTGTCCTGGAAGGGTAGTTGGGAGGATCAATTGCCATTGGCAGAATTTGCTTACAATAACATGACTACCATTCAAGTATTAAAGCCGCAGATTCGAGGTTTTGTATGGGCGAAGATCTGAGTCACCCTGTCTTTGGGACGCGATGGGTGAGAAGCGATCTTGGGTCGGATTAGGTCCAAGTCAGTTGAGCGAGTAGCCTTGGTGAGACAGAATCTGTTAGCGGCCCAGAGCAGACAGAAAAGCTTTGCAGATGTGAGGAGAAGGGATTTGGAATTTGAGGTGGGAGATCAGGTGCTCTTGAGAGTATCTCCCACAAAAGGTGTGGTGAGGTTCGGTACCAAAGGGAAGCTTAGCCCGAGGTACATTGGGCCTTTCACGATCTTGGCTCGGATCGGGAAGCTGGCATACCGCTTGGACCTACCAGAGACCATGCGAGGAGTGCATAATGTTTTTCATGTATCCATGTTGAGGAAGTATCTGCGAGATCCGGAGCATCACATCTCACTAGAACCACTAACCATTGAGCAGGATTTGTCGTTTGAATCCAAGCCAGTGCGAATTTTGGAAAGATTAGAAAGGGTGTTGAGGAATAAAACTTTAAGGTACGTCAAGGTGCTTTGGTCGCAGCAGACAGAGAGAGAGGCCACCTGGGAATTGGAGTCTCGCATGCGCGAGCAGCATCCAGAGTTGTTCACAACAGGTACGTATTGATGTAGTTCAGCCTTACCTGTGTTTATACCTTGGCGCAAGTTTGGTTAGAATTCGGGGTCGAATTCACTTTAAGGGGCGTAGAGTGTAATATCCCAAAAGTGATTCTAAAGGTTTTCGAGAGAGAAACAAGAAACCGAGAGAGAATTAATTGGAGTTAAGACTAGGACAGTCTAGAAGTCGATTTAGGGGACGGACCCTTCGGAATTATTTAATTAAGCGATACCAACTAAGGGGATTCGCAATTGTAAGACAACCTGGGCCTTGGGCTGTCATTTGGGAAGGCCCAACTTGGGCTGGCCGAATTGGCCCATGAGGGGGAGGTGGCCAAGCAATAGGTGGGGGAGGCGGCACAAACCCTAATCCTCCCTACTCCCAAGCCGCCCCACCCCTTTGGTGCCACCCAAACCAGTTCATCCCTCGCCTCCACCCTCCTTTTCCTCTCCCAGGCGCCTCATCCTCCCTAGGAGCCGATCTGCCATTGGTGCCTTGAAGATCCTTCTTCTTTGGCCGTGAGGAGGAAGAAAAGGATTGTGGTGTGCCGGCCGCCAAGAAGGAGAGAAGAGAAGGGGGAAAGGAGGGAGGGGAGGGGAGGTCTCCAGCAGGTGTTCGTGATTTCCGGCAACTCGTTGTAGGTAACCATCGTTCCCCATGGATTAGTTGGTTAATTAGATGTTTAGCAATGTCTGCTGTTAAATTTCCTCTCTGGCCAGTCGTTTGAACGGCGGTTTTGAGGTCCTTAGAGGCAAAATCCGTGGATCCCATCTCTTAGAAAAAGTTGGGTCGTGTCCTTAGCTTTCTGTGGCCGCCAAGAACGCCCCAATCCGGTTAACGATAAGCAAGTTATGAATTTTCTAATGTCGCAGACCTGATGATCTGTCAACATTCTGACAAACTGTAGAAATCTGAGTTAATCTACTAGTTAAAGACGGAATCAGATGATCTCGTTATAATAAAAAATATGGGTAATTTCCTCACCTTTCCAGAAAGCTAAAGAATGTAGGAATTGGACTTTCGTAGCAAAAGTTATGATAGTTTTACTGTACTGTCCAGAGAACCCGACGCGATAATTGTTGTTTTGTAGATTGGCTTAGTAAGAGTAGTAGATGGCCGAATAAGAAGGGCTCCCCAAGTAAGTTTATTTAGGTAATTCAATTATATTTCCAGAAAGTATTAGGGCATCTTATTTGGACTCCCGAGTAGAAAGTTATGAATTTTAGAAGCTGACTGTCCACTGAGGGGACAGATCAACGTGTAGGGTTTGGGGATTGGGATCGAGTTAGACGCTCCTACAAGTTAGTGATTGTTGTTGTATATTTTGGTTTGGTCCGCTATTGCCATCTTAGTGTGCATTATAATAATTACTCAGGTGGAGGACCGGTCCCGGGGGCGGCACCTTCGGCGCGTCCCTCACTCTCTCGCGGTTAAGGCAAGTATAATGATGGTTATAATATTGGTTGTTGGATGGCAATGCTAGTATATGTTATGAGAATTTGTGTGCTCATGAGATGTGGTGATGGCATAGTCAGTGTTGTGCATTATTGCTAGAGTTATGAGTTATGTGATAAATTTTGGTTGTTCGTTAGTTGTGATGACCTTGTTTATGAACTTGTAGTATGAATGGGATTTTCATATGCAATATTGTTGCGGATGCATTGCTTGTTAATTTGAGAAATTCATACATATGCATCATGTTGGCTTGTTGAAGGCTTGGTCACGTGGTGACCAAGCAACTCTTGAGGTCCCCGTCACATTAATGACGGGCTAAAGGTCCCCATGCTTGAAGAGCATGGGCTTAGGTCCCCATACACGTGGAGTATGGGCAATGGTCCCTGTACCAGTTGGTATAGGCATGGGTGTGCATCGACGGATGCACACTTTGCATTACCGGTAAAATGCAAAAGGGAAAGAGAAGGAAAAGGATCATCTTTTTAGCATATTGCATAGCATGCGTGTGTATGATGGTTGATTTATGGATTTGAAAGGTTTAACTGCCGATTTGCTTAATTGTTTATTGTGATACCATTTATTATATTTGCTGAGTCTTTGGGCTCACTCCTTGTGTTTGCTGTTGTTTTTAGGTACCACTTGCAAGGACGGCATGCATGGGAGGGAGTAGAATTGCTAAGGGCACACACACACTACCTCACATTCTTTTAAAGATGACTTTCGATAGTTCATACCTTAATAATAAGCAAATTATTTAAGGATTTATCTTTGCTATGCTTGAATGCATTTGGTTATTTGCAATAAGGAGAGCGGTAGATTTTGATTATGCAATGTTGTGATGAACTGTGGATTTTGAGTTATTGCTAATAATATAAAATCCGTTGGAACCTCCGGTATACCTAGTTATACAAAGGAGGTTCTGCCGAATTTTTCTGGTAAGATGTTTTAGTTCGAATAGGTTTAATTTTACTTATTTTAGTAGCATTTCAGGCCTTGTATGGCTGGGGTGTTACACTTCTGAAGCCATACGACTAAGTGATTATCACAAGGGTTTTACAAAGCTTTGACTTAACCCAGTTCTGTCCATTGAGGTTTCACCACCGAATGGTTCATCCACCACAATCGAGGCCCCCTCTTGCGCCATGTGAATCTACCCGTCCATCCCGGAACCCACACCACACATGACAAAACCAAAATCAAGACATTGCTAATTAATGAACTAGGTCCATCCCATACTGGACATGTGGTTGTATGATAAGGCCCAAATCAATGGTGCACAAAATTAAGTCCTTAGTGATTACTCAAGAGAAACCACCTCATCCAAAATGTGCTACTCGCACCCCCTTTACTACACAACCATTCCCCTAAGTATGAAACTATTTTGTTCAATCGGGCTCAATGGCATCCCCTGCCATGGCATAACACTTTTTAAAATATTGGTCTCGCACCACAATTCCATATATCATTAAGTCAAGTTATCATGATTCATCTTGTGAGTAGGAACCCACCATATAACTAAGCATGACTAAGCATATTACGCCACCAGTGTTGGTATTACTATTATTTCCAACCAATATCAACCCTTCCTATGGTGTCCAAGGATACATGTCATTCACAATTATTCAAGGTGAAACAATTTATATATACAAATAGCATGCTCCTCATATAAAAAATATATTTTTTCCATAATGGGTACAACATGATCAATGGTCTACGACTTGCCTTCATCAAAGATTGGAGTTGTTCCTGCAAACTGGTCCAAGAAGGATTCGGAACCGCCGGATTCTATACACTCAAAACGAGACCAATAAATTACAATAAATCCAAATAAAATCCAACAATTAACAAATAGGTTCCAAAAGAAATATTAAGAATTTAGATTAATTTAGGAAAAAAATCAACAGAAACGGAGTTCGTATGAAGGAGAACGAACACCCAGAAGTTCGTCGGAAAAGGAAATTGCTGAAAAATGGGGAACGGGGGATATTCCCAGGAATATTCTATTTCAGGATTAAAAGATTAAAATCATTAGCTGCCAAAAGGGCCTCACTTCTAAGTGAGTCAAAAGACACCGAGAAGGAATATAGAGAAAATAGGGGAGGCGCAGGTGGTTCTAGGCGGCGGCGGCACCGACGAGCGCCGACACAGGAGGGTTGGCCGGCGGCCAAAATTGGTCGCTGGGACCTCATGAACGCGAGGGAAGGTGGCGGCGCGGCCAACAGCGCATGGGCGCTTGGTGCATGTAGAGGCGGTGGCGCTCCGACAACGACCGAGTGGAGGCGGCCCGCGCATGGGCTGGGTGGCAGCATGGGGAGCACGCCGGTGGGGTTGGGGTGGCTCGGGGGTGGCTGAGGCGGCTCAATGACAGTGGCCGGTGGCGGGGATGGAGTAGTGGCAACAGCGCTCCACGGCCCCGAATCTACCGAATTGATGTAGGGGATGGGTTGAGGGAGACCACGAACACAACATGACACGATCTACTCGGCGAGAAAGCTCACTAGAGAAAGAGATCGATGTGACCAGACTTGAGGAAGAAGGCAATGGCATCGTGAATTCCGACCAAACAAAGTCAAGTTAGAGGTTGCGGTTTGAGGCGAAACGAAGAGGGGAGCAAGGGGCACTCGGTGCTCACTTTATAGGGTGTAGACGGGGAGTGAAATGACGGGGAACATGAGCGGAAATTGTGCGATGGTTTCGGTCGGCATTAATTTGAACAATTGAAGGAAACGTCAAGGAAATTGAATACTCTGGCGATCATGCCACAATGATGATGGCACAACCTGGGTGATAGCCGAGGACAGGGCGCAATCAGCAGGAGCGCGTGCGGTGCATGGCGGCACATGCACCTAGGGCCCGGCGCGGCATGGGCACGGCATGGGCACGGCTGGGCACGCGGCTCTCCAAAGCGAGGCGTGGGCTAGCGTAAGGGTGGGCCAAGAGGCGGTAGCCAAAGCCGGTGCCGAGGTGGGCTTGCACAGCCGAGAGCCGAGCAGAGGCGCACAGTTCACGGCCTAGGCAGCATGGCGCGTGGTCAAGGCCGACTCATGACAGAGAGAGGGGAAAGAAAGAAAAAGAAAGAAAGGAATGAAAAAGAAAGAAGAAGGTCCGGGAAAAAATAAAAGAATTCCAAAATTTTCAAAATAAATTAAATGAAAAAGAAAACCCCAGAAAATTCAATAAAATTCCTTGGAACCTAAAGAAGTTGAATAAAACAAATTTGAATTTGCTTTAAGTTTATTTTAATCATTTTAAAATGTTTTCATTTTCTAAAATTTCAATTTAAGCTTTAGATAATTCAATAAAATTCAAATGGTTCCTTTTATTTTAAAAACTTCAAAAAGACTCTAAAACTGGAATGATACAAACCTACCCCCTTAAAGGGAATCTTGACCCCGAGATTCAGGCTAGCTAGAGAATAGGTGCAAAAACTCGGACTTCAGGTCCTCCTCACGCTCCCAAGTGGCTTCCTCTTCGGTGTGATTGCTCCACTGGACTTTGCATAAACAGATGATTTTGCTTCTCCAAAATCTTGATGGGTTGCTCCTTGTAGGTGAGATCTTCCTGCAGATTGATTGTTTCAAACGGCATCTACTCCTCTGGCACTCGCAAATACTTCTTCAATTGAGACACATGGAAGGCATCATGCACATCTGACAGCTGATGTGGGAGCTCTAATTTGTAGGCAACTTCTCCCTTTCTGAGTAGAACAGGGAAATGTCCAATATATCTTGGTGCAAGTTTTCCGCTCACTCTGAAACATTGCATTCCCTTGAGAGGTGAAACCTTCAGGTACACGTGATCTCCAGGTGCAAAAGTTAAATCTTTGCGACAGTTATCAGCACAACTTTCCTACCTGATCTATGTTGTTCTCAACTTTTCCCGAATCAACCGAACTTGCTCTTCGGCCTCCTTCAAGACATCACTTGTCCGTCTCCTATTTCGGTCCAATACAAGGGTGTTTTGCATTTTCTACCATAAAGAGCTTCAAACAAAAATATTTGCAAGCTTGATTGATAACTGTTGTTATATGAAAACTTTGCATTGGGCAAACTTTGATCCCAACTGGTCTTTTTTGCTAGAGCACAGGCTCTTAACACATCTTCTAAGATTTGTTTTACTCTTTATATTTGTCCATCTGTCTGTGGATGGTAACTTGTCTTTCTATTTGTCCATCTGTCTGTGGATGGTAACTTGTACTAAAATTCATATTAGTGCCCAAAATACTATGTAGTTTTTGCCAGAATCTTGAGGTGAATTGGGATCCTCGATCCGACACGATCTTCTTTGCTACACCATGTAGACATACTATCTTTGCCAAATACAATTCTACAAGCCTGTCTCCCGAGTAGGTAGTCCTAACTGGGATAAAGTGTGTAACTTTTGTTAGACGATGTACAACAACCTATATGGAATCATATCTTGGTCTTGTTCTCAGCAGACCGGTCATAAAGTTTATTCCAATTTTCTCTCATTTCCATTCAGATACCTTTAAAGGTTGCAAGAAAGCAGCAGGTCTTTGATGTTCACCTTTAACTTGCTGGCAAACATTACAATAAGCTACGTATCCAACAATCTTGCACTTCATGCTAGGCCATTAATATAACTCCTTGAGATCTTGATATATCTTAATGCTTCCAAGATGAATGGAATCTAAGGTCTCATGTGCTTCCTTAAGTATCAACCGCTTAAGCTCCTTCTGGTCTAGTACGCAAATACGCTTCTCAAACCAAATAGTTCATTGCTCATCTTCTGAAAATCTTAGGGATTTACCCTTCTTTATGTTGCTCTTGATCTCTTTGATATCTGCATCTTCAACCTGAGCTTTCTTGACCTTATTTTGCAGGGTAGGTTGTACTTTTAAAGCGGCTAAGTATCCTTCTTAACCAATTCAACCTTGAGCTTTTAAAACTCTTCATGTAGTGCTGGCTGACTCTCCTTGATCATGAGAGTATTGTAGTAGATCTTCCTACTCAAAGCATCAGTAACATTAGCTTGCCCAGATGATAATGGATTCCAATATTGTAATCTTTAATCAACTCCAACCATCTTCTCTTCCTCATATTAAGATCGGCTTAAGTGAAAATATACTTCAAGATCTTATGGTTAGTGTAAACTTTACAGTGATTACCAATGAGATAATGACACCATATCTTCAAAGGATGTACTACGACAACCAATTCTAAGTCATGTGTGGGGTAGTTCACTTCATGAGGCCTCAATTGTCGTGAAGCATACACTACTACCTTTATTTCTTGCATCAGGATACATCCGAGACCTAGTCGTGATGCATTAGAGAAAATATCAAAATCCTTCCGAACGTTTGACAAAATCAACACTCGAGCGGTGGTCAAACGCTTCTTCAATTCTTAGAAACTCTACTCACATTCTGGCATCCAAGCAAATTTCTTCTCCTTCTTCAGCAACTTAGTGAGGGGTCTTGCTATCCTAGAGAATTTTTTCTATGAGCCGACAATAATAACCCACCATTCCAAGGAAACTTCTGATCTAAGGTATTGTCTTAGGTGACTCCCAGTTGAGCACATCCTTGACCTTACTAGAATTGACGATGACTCCTTCTACAGACATGACGTGTCCCAAGAAGGTGAATTCTTTCATCCAAAACTCACACTTGCTGAATTTGGCCTAGATTTGATTATCTCTAAGCCTCTCTAGGACAAAGCATAGGTGCTCCTCGTCTTCTTCCTCACTCTTGGAGTACACTAGAGTATAGTTAATGAAGACAATGGCAAATTTATCCAAATATTCCATGAATACTTTATTTATCCAGTTCATAAAGTAGGTAGGAGTATTGGTCAATCCAAAAGACATGATCGTGTACTCATGCAGTCCACACTAGGTTGAGAAAGCTGTTTTGGGAATATCCTGTAACATCCCAATTTTTTGAGTTTCAAAAACCTTTTGAGTAGTTCAGTCCTATAGGAAAATTCACCAAATCTTATTTGATCTAATCAAGCTTAAATGGACTTTCAAATGTCAAAATAATTTAAGGTGACTAATTTGAATATCAATTAATTCCAAAACTATTTTATTTGAGTTCTTTGTGCTTGAAAATATTTTCCAGATTTTTCTGGAATTTTTCTAGGTTAATTTGCTATTTTTAATTTGCCATTTGGATTTTTTTAGTATTTCTAAAATGCAAAAGCTATTTAAATTCTTAGGAAATCAATGGGTTGAAACCCATTTCCTTGGCCCATCCCCTGTTCTTTCTGCCCCAAACCGCAACCAGCCCATCTCGTTTCTCTCTCGCCCCCCCGCGCGCGCCTAACCCCACCTGCTAGCTTCGCCCGTGCCGTAAGTGATGCCAACTCTTCTAGCCTTCGTAGCTGACAAGTGGGTCCCGTCTCCATGCTATTATTCATTGTCCATGTCGTGCGTGCCCTGGGCTTCACCTCCGTGTTGTCCTCTGATTCTCTCGTGGCCTCGCCGCTACAGGCTATTTAAGACCTCGGTGTGCATGTCAAAACGACCGCCTCAACCCTAGTTGCCAATCCCCTAAAGCCCAAAGCCCTAGTTCGCCGTCACATCACTGGAATTGAAGCTCAAACCCTAGCTCTACTGCTGTTGTTCTTCGTCAATTCCGTCGCCGTCAGTGAACTCCTGTCATCATGGACTACAACATCGGGTTCACCTTGTCGTGTTCTACCTAGTGCGCACCATCTCGTTGCCGAAGGATCGCCATAGCATTGCAGCACCGTCGAAGCCTTTCCCGCCGCTCTGCTTCACCGTCGTCGCCGCATTCCAATCGCCATCGATAACCTTTGGATTTTGCGCAGGGCTCAACCGCGTCGCCTCGTCTTTGCGATTCTTTTGCGCACACCTAGGACCCAGCTGGAGCCCTTCACCGCTGATTAGCCATCAACCCAAGCTGATGCATGCACCCTCGTTGCCCTTCAACCATTTGCTGTCCTCCATCGCCGCATCGGAGCCACTACATGAGTTTGTTGAAGGTTCAGCATGTTGGCGATGACCACCTTTCGCCACCATTCACCGTGTAATACCCCGAATACCAATTAGGATAATGTTAGTCGGAGTAGGAAGTTTATTCAGTTTCCGTTAGCAAATGCATTAAAGATTTGAGAGAAACAACTTATAATGGACAGACAATTACACAAAAATTCAGGAATTTTTTTTGGAAGTGTGGGCCTTGGTCTCTCGGCCCTGTGCTTCTTGGCCCTAAGTGGGCTGGCCCACTAGGGTTAAAAAAGGGGGGGTGCCCTATTGCCCTAAGGCTGGCTGCCTTCTCTTCATTCCCATGGAACAGCCGCCGCCTCCCCACTTTTCTCCTCTTGGCACCGCCAAGACAAGCCCTGTGTCGCCTCCCCTACCATCGGCGCCCCCTGTGTCGCCTCCCTGCCCGCCGCACCCTTGTTGCTCCCTCTTCCCCTTGGCGCCTCCCCTCTACACCACGGCGCCACGCCTCCTTCCGTCGTTGTTCCCCATCCGCCGCCTTCCCTCGGTGTCGTCGCCATTGCCGGACACGGTCTTATGCGCCGCCATCGCTCTCGCCCATGGAGCCGCCGCCTTTCCCGCCGCCGCATGTCCGACGCCACACAATGGCGCGCGCGCTACCGTTTCTCCCACGCGACCGCTCGGCCCGGCCGTCTTTTTGCCGCCGCCACTCTTACGCCTCGGCCTAGGTCGACTACGCTCGCTATACCACCGCCATCGTCGTCATTCGTTGTCAAAATGGCAGGATGCCAAGCATCCTAGCACCTCCGATGGTGGCTCACTACTAATCTGTAAGACACCTCAACCTCCCTCCCTACTAGGGTTGATTCTGCTCTGTGTTTTGTTGTGATTGGATGAATGGATCGATGGTTTATGCATAGATTATGAATGTGTAACATGAACCTGGAACAGAGGTGACTAGATGTATGTCAAGTGCGGGCACCTTCTGGACGCCCACCAATTGTTTGATGAAATGCCGGAGAGGAATGTTGTCTCCTGGACCGCACTCACCTGTGGGCATGCCGCACGTTGATGCTGGGTTGCATCCTGTAGTGCTAGGGATCTTCCGCTTCGCACTCGAGGAGGTTGTGCAGACATCCAAGAAGCAACGAAATTTACACCATGCTGGAGAAAGTTGGTGAGAAGTTATGTGGTTGACTCTAGTGCAGTGGTTAAGGTCGTGGACAGGGATGAGAAGTGGACAACGATGGTATATCAACGCGAAAGGGTAGCATTGGGGTTGCCAGGCCGGATGTTCCATTTCATCAGTAGATTTTATTCTATTATGATATGGATTGGTTCTTGTGAGTACGGTAGAGCCTAATTTACTTAATTGTAGGATAGTGGAGATTTATGCTTGAGAGAACATAAATTATCTCATGAATATTCAGGGCTTCTAAATGCAGATCTTATCATGTCATAAACCCACTTATTGCGACTACCCTTTAATGGTATATCATCTCACGATTTAGTACCCAAAGAAGCGTTACAGCCTACAAGTATCATTATTTTTGCATGTGGACAGAAATGACACTTTGTGGGTTTCCTGGCTCAATGTGTCTTTGGCATATCATTGTTGAAGAAGGTTTGCTCAATGGTTCACGAAGCCTTCCAACATGATTCATCTGTGTCATAACATTAATTGTGACTGATTATTTGTGCACAAAGGAAGCAATGGATGGGATTGGTTCTATAACATGGGTTATGGGAAATCTTTGTAGAACGTTAATGGAAGCGTCCTGTTATATTTTGTTCTTATTTCGAGTATATATTGTGTAGGCGGAGAGGCTTCAAGTTAGAAGCACCGCCATTGCCTACTAACGTGTCGCATCGCGGAAGGCAAGTACTTTAATGTTCTTATAATTATAAAATGTTGAATGCCTGATGTTGGTATTGTGTTTCTAAGATCCATGTTAATATTTAATGTTCATATCATTCCATATGTGTTACCTCCATGATTAGAGAGCATGTCTTTTCAGTATTCATATTTCATTCCATGCATTCACCATTCATGTTTCATCCACGGGAGTGGATTAATAAGACCCATCAATTCTAGTATGGGCACGTAAGACCCACCATTCCAACGTGGGCAATTTGGGACACCCGTATGAAACGTTCTTCATACGGGACTTGGATCCCCGCATTTTGTTAAATGCGGGCTTAGGTGAACACCGACGGGTGTGTCACCAGCAATACCGGTATATGCATGTGTGTAGTTTCTTCATTTCATTCAATTCATTCATTCCATTCATTCACATATTTGTTCTGTAGTTTATTCACATTCTTCAATGAAGTTGTCATGATCATGGTTGTTGTATGTACCATTTATTTACTGTACTTGCTGAGTCTCGGACTCACTCTTGCGTTGTTTGTTTATTTTAGGTGATCATTGAGGTTGGCTCTATTGGGAGGAAGTAGGCACGCACTACTCATTCACTTCACCTTAATGAAGTCTATGATTACGTTTTAGTTTTATTTTTCATTCGTTAATTGATAAACTGTAATAAATAAAGTTGGCTGTGGTTGATAACCTCTTCCACGTTATAATTGATTTAGTACTGCGTGTGATCTTGATCATCCTTTTGTTAATTGGTACTGTCAATTATTGATTCCTTTATTGTCTTGATTTATATGACTGTTGGAACCTTCGGTATAGTTAACTATACAGGGGAGGTTCTGCCGAAATTTAGAATTTTGACTTACATTTCGATTTTGTTTCTTGTTAGTTTTTTTTCTAGGTGACACCTTGGCTTTCGAATATCCAGGGTGTTACACACCGCCGTTCATTGTCACCGTCGTTAAGCCATGGTAGCCATCGATCTCTATCAACGTGGCCGCCTACGTGCCATCCCTGTCACTACCACCTATACGCCACATGCGTAAACCAGCCGCGTCAGCGCCACCCGTACTCAAAACCTAAACCTAAATCTAGGTGGATCTAGTTCACCGTGAGCCAAGCCTATGCATATAGATCCCACATGTCAGATCTACAGTACCATGAACCTATGAGCCAACTTCGTGGACTTGGTCCATAGACTAGAGGTCCCACCTGTCAGCCACTGTTTCTGATTTTCCAGGTTTTCTTTAAATTATGAAATTATGGCTCACGTTAGGATGACACAATAATTCGGAATTTCCTTTAGAAAGAAAATTCGGGAATTTTGAAATAGTAATTCCTTTATCTTTTTCTTAGGTTTAGATCTTCCAAAAGCCTATTCTTCCTTATACAAACTCTGATTGAACCCATTCAAATTTCTAAATTCATCTAAATTCAAGCTATACCTTCATGAGTTTTTTTTTGAGTTTGTTTATCTCTCTGTTTGGTATTTATTTGCATTTCGCTTTCATTTGCGAGCAAACATTGATACTTCGGGAGCTTTCGAAGGAGAAGGAGTTGATCAAACTCAAGACTTGTTCCAAGGTAAGTTGTACCGTTGACCATGTTGAACCCAGTTTTCCAAAATTACCTTGATTCAAATTATTGCATTGTACTTTAAGTATTTATTTAAATATTTTGGGATTAGCTATACACCATTTGATTATATCCACCTTGCCTATTGTATAATCATGATCTTTTGTCACCCTAGTGATACAAGGTCGCCCGATCTTCTTGATGTAGGACCAAGATACTCACGTGTCCCTCTTGAATCATAGTTATCTTCCGTTGCCCGTGTAAGGATTAGCGCTCTATAATTCGCAAGAACACACGTGCCGACTTCACCGACCGCCAAGTGAAATCACCGTGCTCCCAATTCCCAATGGAAAGGTTGAACGATCTCAATTGAACTCCCAATTCCCCTCAAGTGTGTTCGGCACCCCTTGGAAGAACAAGAGCGATTGCAAGCAATCCAATCTGTTATTTTCTCAATAATAATGGTCTCCCTTTACATGAGAGATCCCGGTCGTATTTATAGTGCAGCCCCTAGGTCACGCAACTCAAACTATGGCTAGCACAACTAATCGTGGTGACCAAGGATTCCGACACCAAGTCCTAATCGAGAAGGTACTGTTCACACCGAGTACTGTTTACATCGAGTACTATTTTCGTCGAGTACAATTCATGTCGAATATTGTTCCCTCCAAGCACTGCTCCCGTCGAGTGCTGCTTCCGAGTATTGTTCAAGATTTGGTCGTAGCATTGACAGATCTGGTCGTAGAGCTGGTGGACATGGTCGTAGAGCTGGCAGACCTGGTCGTAGAGCTGGCATGCTTGGTCGTAGAACCGACTGACCTGGTCGTAAGGTTTGTAGACTTGGCCGAGACAGCATAAGATGACTTCCTTCGATATTCCAAGGTTCTCCTCCATTGCTTTACATCCGAAGTCTTCACAATGTTCAAATCTAAGAATGCGCAAAGTATTTGCATGAGGTAGTAACCAATTCTCATTATGGTCAATAGGAAGCTCATTAAGAAACAAAAGCACCTGTTGGTTCAACAGCTTAGCTCTGGCTCTTGTCATTCGGCCAGTCGGTATACTTAAAGTAGTAGTCTTAGGGATGTCCTCATCATCCTCCCTCTCTTGAAAAGTAGTTGTCCTCGACTCTGTGTTGTCTTGCATCAAAACACCACTAATACCTATCCCACTAGCATCACATTCAATCTCAAAAGTCCCTTTTTCCATAAGCGCTTGCACCTGCCGCTGAATTTCTTTTGTCTCCTCTAGATTTGTATGGTATGGCGGCCTGTTGGGAAGAGGGGCGCCTAGAACCAAATCAATTTGATGTTCAATGCCTCTAATGGGCGGTAGTCCAATGGGCACCTCTGCCGGAAAAACATCCTCATAAGCCTACAAGACATGAGATACAATACTAGGAAGAGATGTTAAGTCATTAGTAGAAACCAAAGCATCTTTGTGTAGCAATACAAAGTGCATCAAAGTGGGATCATCCCGCATCTCTCTTAAATCAGATTTGGTGACTATCATGACTAACTTTTGCTTTCTTTCATTCTTTTTTCCACTCGGTTTTAGCTTGTGGCTCTCCCTCACTTTTTGTGGAATCACACTCTTTTGCTCTCTCCCTATCTCACCCTCTACTTGTGCCTCTATCTTTTGCATATTATCATTTACAATTTGAGGAGTTAATGGTCGAAGCATGACATCTTTGTTGTTCCACATGAACTTGTATTGATTGGTCCTTCCATCATGAATCACGGCATGATCATATTGCCATGGCCTCCCTAGCAGCAAATGACACACACTCATGGACACCACAACACATTCCACGGTGTCGCAATAGGAGCCAATCTCAAACTCAACATCCACAGTGTATCCAACACTCATTGACCCATGCTCATGCAACCATTGGATCTGATATGGATGTGGATGCTTCTTGTACCTTAACCCAAGTTTAGTACAAAGCTCTTTGCTAGCCAAATTGTGACAACTTTCTCCATCAATGATTACTTTGCAAAATTTGCCATCCTTGCTAACTTGAGCTCTTGTTTGAAAAAGGCTGCAACGCTGTTCATGGTTGTATTTTGGTTGTACACTCAACACCGATAGAGTGCACACAAGTATAGAACCAACCCTGGGGGTCACAATAGACCACCTCATTCGTCTCCTCCTTTTCCTCACAATGGGCATCACCATGCCTCTCCAAATCAGCTTCTTCGTCACTAGCTGAATCAAATTCCCCATTATCCATCATCAACATTACCTTGTTATTTGGGCAATCCCTTTGCATATGACCACGACCAAGGCATTTGAAACATTGTATAGCACTACTCTTGGCTGTGGAGCCGACTGATGAAGTGCCACTAGCTGCTGGATATGAGGTATTCTTGGCATTGGGAGTGGCTTCCACCTTTTTGCTAATTGATGGTTGAAAACTTGGACCACCACTTGGAGTTGTGCTCTTGCCAACTGATGACTTGGACACAAATTTACCTCCACTGGTTGGTGTACGGGCAGCAAAGGAAGATGATCTTGTAAACTTGGAATCTTCTTGCAATTGTCTTTCGACCTTTGTAGCTTGATGCACTAACTCATAGAGATTGTTATGGGGCTAAAAATTGACAATATGCTTCACATTGTGGTTCAAACCTGAGAGGAAGCGTGCCATGGTTTGCTCATCTTGTTCTTGAACCTTGGCTCGTATCATAGCTAATTCCATCTCCTTGTAGTATTTCTCCACGGAGTGTGATCCTTGCTTCATATTCTGAAATTTATCAAAAAGATCACGTTTATAATGATGAGGTACAAAGCGTGCTCTCATCTCACGCTTCATCTCTTGCCATGAAGTAACATGGTTTTCTCCATTCTCAACTCTTTGATTGATGACTTGTTCCCACCAATCCAGAACATAACCCTCAAACTCAAGAGATGCCAATTGTATCTTTCTTTCATCAGGATAGTTATGCATGCGAAAAATCTTATCAACCTTCAATTCCCAAGTGAGATACTCCTTGGGATCAATACCGCCTGCAAATTTGGGCATGGAGAATTTGAGCTTGCCCAAACCATCATCATCATTGTGTGGTCGACGATAGTGGTCATTGCGACGTAATGCGAGATCATCATCCCAGTCTTATTCAAGTGCAACACCACCTCGACCCCCAACCTTGGCCACGACCACGAACTCCGTCTTGGCCACGACCACGACCGACGTGTGCTCCAAAAGCTCCTCCACGACCCCCCGAGCAGTCGTGGTCGTACTGCATTGACCACCACTCGATGGTGCAGTTCAATAGGTGTCTGGGCAGCCGCTTCACCTCTGTGAACGCTTGCTTCATCGCCTCCGTTGCAGACTTGGATAAGCCTAGTGAGTGTTCCAATGTCCTCCCACAATTGGCGTGCATTTTGATCAACTTGTAACTTTAGGTTTTGTACTTCTTGTGCGATATGATCAGCGAAAGTGTCATGCTTCTCATGGAGTTGATCAAACCCTTTGTGCAACTCGCGGTTGAAATTTTCACGAAATGCTCCAAATTGGTATTGCTTGATGACCGCTTGTGGGTCATTCATCTTGCCTTCTTGACATATTGTTCCCCTCCACCTGACATGGTTAGTTGTGGAAAAGAAACAAGAACAACAGTTTTATATATATATATATACGTATATGTATATATATATATATATATATATATATATGTATATATGTATATATATGTATATATGTTGTGTGGAAAAGTCACTCAATCTCACTCTCTTCTCTCCCAAGCAAAGTTCTTACCCTTCCGAAGTGAATTAAGTGTAACACCCTGGCCCAAAATCCGCTCAATGTCTAGCCCACCGTGGGACGGACCCGTGCACACATAGCACCCCACTTACACTTTCGTGCTCGCTTCGTGTAAAAGGGTTAACCCAGAGGTGCTAAGTTTGGACCCAACAGGCATTATATACTACTACAACTCACTTTAGACAAGCAATATGGGACTAATCCCACCACATGACTGCTCATGGGCCGCACTACGAGTAGGCTGGGGTATTACATTCACCCCCTCAAGGGCTGACGCCCTCGGCAGCACACCGCATACACAGCAAATGCCTAGAATGTGAGGACCCCTGGGTTATCTCCGTAAGACCGAGACTAAGCATGGTCTTAAGGACATAACTCTAGGGTCTCAAGTAAATGGATTCCAACTTAACTCAATCCAAGTGAAAGGCTTAACTACAAACTAGAGCCCCGACGATCATGCGCGTTGCTCCCCTGCGAGCACTACATGATTGTCGGTTCTCCAACAAGTCAAGCACTACACTTAGTGAGTTAAATAGGAAGCCACGAACAGTGAGTATGCAATCATATTGGCTCCCAAGATCAGCGACCAATATGCTCATACCCTCATACAACGTTGATCACATCCATACAACAACATACAAAGATAGTTCAAAAGACATACAACGTAATAGTTAAAGTTTACATCCATTACAAATGGCCGACCGGCCAAATTCAAATAAGAGTACTAAGTAGCAGCGGAAGCAAGTAAATAAACCAAAATATCCAACATGGTATGCCCCATAACCCATCGGCAACCGACTGGGAGTTAAATGATAGCATTACTCATTAGCGTCGCCCATATCGGCGCTAACAAACTCAACAGGCTCATACACTTCCTCACCTGAAATTGTAGCAAACGGGATGAGTACAAAGGTACTCGCAAGTCTTACACAAATAAAAATTAGTATGCTAGAGGTTATTACAAAGGATGGCTCATATTGGCTTAGTTTTACAAAAGAGACGCAATAATTTACAACCTACACATACTAGTTTTTCAAGTGCCATTTCAAAATCAGATTTGGAGTAGAAGTAAAGCATGTGAATAAGTAGTAAATTGAATAGCAAATGAATCATCCAGATAACAAAGTGGATGTCCACTTTGATACAACAACATACATGAACCTCCCATTCATGACGATACCAAGTTATAACACAATTTTAATTCCAAGTCTAACGATAAGCAGCCACAAACTCAAGCGGTCGTCCACAACCGCGGACACGGCTATTCGAATAGATTTATACTCTGCAGGGGTGTACTACTTTACCCACATGACTTGATTAGCCCGTAAGTCTCCAGATGCCTCCGAATATAGCATACTTCCTATGGTATGCCGGCCGGGTAAAACAAGACTTAGTATTTTTCAGCAAGTTGATATCACTGAGTTGACTCACCCACACGTGACGTAACCCCATTTAAGTGTAGGCTACCCACCTACAACTAAACGGGCACGTAAGTTGTGCCGGAAATACCGACCCAATTAATTAAGCTTAAATAGGGCTCACCCTCACTAAAAGAATTGCAATCGGCACCCTTATGGAACGTACATGCGATGGAACACATATACGCCCTCACACCACCAGTCATCAACTCAACAATACCAACCCCTTACTTAACCAAGCAGTGCCCATACACCGCGTGTGATAGCACGAGTTTTGCTTGAACCGTAGGTACCCAAAGTTCGGTCCTTAACTGTCTAGAAAAGTCAACCACTTACCCAAATCTCGTGCACGAAGGCACCATCACTAACCATCACTTGTCCAGACCAAAGGCTCATTTAAAATGACAAAATTTAACACATAAAAATAGATACGACGCTCTGAAACAAAAACATATAAAGATTATTGTGTTTATCCCACAATTGTCGGGTTATTCCCGACAATCAACTAACGGTTCTAGACTTGCATGGCTAAGCAAACCCGAACAATATATTTCAACCATTCTAACTTAAGCATGTGGTACTGGAATAATTCAAGTATAACCTCAATGAATTAGGAGATAACTAAACTACACATCACAAAAATAGCGACATTATCAAAAATAGCATGCAAGCAATTATCATTGCACTGACTTAACAAAACTGGGATAAAATATGATGCAAAAGAAAGTTCAAATGATGCTTGCCTTGCTGGTAACTCAGTTGCTCTTCTTCAGTAGCGTATAGGTCAATATCGATAGGCTCGGTATCTAGATAAATATAATATCGAATAAGCATCGAGAAATACTCAAAATTTCAAAACGCTCAAAAATGCATGATTTTTCTACAGTAGCTAAATCATGATTTTAGATGAATTTAGGTGAAAGAATTATTTCATTTTAATTTAGCATGTGAGAGTTATTACGATTTGAATTTTCAGCTTTCAATATGCTCTCTTGAGTAATTTAATTATGAGGTCAAATTCTGTAGAGCAGTGGAGGGTATAAGGATTATATGGATAAATAGGGAATATTATTACAAGACCAGAATAGTTGAGTTTACCTCATTTGGAGTTTTTATGTATTAGTTATCCATTTTTAAAGTTATCCGCCTTTTTCTATTGTAAAAATAATAAGTTTGTGGATCATTTTCCATAATAATACTCTCTGCCATAGAGACATGTTTGGAATCAAATTTAATATAAAGTTTATCAAAAATGAAAATTACCAGAAGTGGTTTCATCCATTTTGGAGTTAATATGAATTAGTTATACATTTTTGAAGTTACACATATTTTACAGTGTACAAATAATTCATTTTCAGATTTTCTAATTCATTTACTACTTTTCTTACCGGGCGTGCCTCTAGCTGCGGTCCTTGACCAGCGGCCCGATGAACAAGACGTTTTCCATTTTAACTCCGATTTTAAAATTTGCCCTGACAGTGGGTCCTTAGTCGATGATCCGGCCCACGGACTGGTCCACTGACGCGCAGTGCTGCGCAAGACGGCATTAAGGGCCACGGGCCCACTCGTCGGTCTCTCTGTCGCTCTCGCTTATCCTCCCCGTTTCCTGTACATGGCCCCACTTGCCAGCGAGATATTAACGCGTTAAGATAGCGCTTAAATGCTAATGATCACCATTAAACCGACAATGACTTTGCTACAGTGCCGGTCTGAGTACGACAACGGGATTTCGATCCCGCGCGTTTCACCGGCGGCTCGCTGGCGCTGTGCACCACGGCGGCGCCGGCCAAGGCATGCGTCCGCTCCGCAATAGTGCCGCGCACCTCAGGGTGGTGGTGGCGACACAAATGGTGGCCCGTACCGGCAGCTAGCCGGCGTTGAGCGGCGGTGAAAACTACGGGCATGATGCATGCAGCAATGTGAAGCTACGCAGCAACATTCAAGCGGGTGCCAGGGTCCTAGGGACTAGATGGGAGTGACCTGAGCTAAGGAGGGTGCTTGAGAAAGGCTAGAGTGGCTGGAGCTGCGTCGGCACCGGAGAAGAAAGTAACCGCGACAAGCTTCAACGCAGAGAGAGGTCCTTGAGCAAAACAAAGAAGAGTGAGTGGTCGGAAGGGATTAAGGACCTTAAGGGGATGCTAGTATGTCAAGGAATTGAACCACGGCTTACCGGAACAAGGTGGGAGGCGAAGAGTTGGTCCTAGGGCCGAAAGTGTGATTTCTTCAATTCAACGGAAACCTGTCGTGCAATACCCAAATTAGTTGAGGGGAAGTTCATCTTAGGTACAGAGGCGCCTGGTGATGCGCAAGGTTTAGGATAATACCTCCCGGACACGGAGAAGCCACGGAAGTGTCCTTAGGAGCGCGCTTTGGATGTGAGCTCGGGCACGTAGGTGAACAGAGCTCTACAAGCAACCGGAGAAGCTGAGGTTAGGCAAAATGGAGACGGCATTGAAGGTAGGAGACAAGGGTACCACCCGGTCGAAGCTTACCCTAGAGCTGCCCGTGGGAGAGCTTCCCTCTCCTCGGCCGAAAAGAGGAGAAGTGAGGAGATGCGAGGTGTAGAGGAGGTGTTATCTCCGGGAAAGGGATGGAACGGAAGCGGCGTCAAGTGATGAAGCAATGCGATAGGCTGGGAAGGGCGGTGGATTGACGGCGTCGACGGAGCGCGAAGGAATCATGGCCGCGTGGCGTCGAAGCTCTGCGTGAGCTAACGGGAGGTTGAAGACAAAGCTGACAGGTGGGCCCGGCGTGGCAGTGACTCATCGCGAAGCGAGCAAGGGGTTAAGTGACTTCGGTCTTGGCGTTGATTTCAAATGGACGGTGCAGATTAGAAAAGGGGCTCTTAGTTCGTTATGAAGGGGTACGCGATATGGGCCGTGGATCTCCCATCGGACGGCTCACACGTGAAGTCCTAAGCTGGTCGGGCTGAGTCGTTTCGCCGCGTCGGACTCGAGCCCGATGAACAGTGCAGGGTGGTTGGGTTAGGGTTTGACTGAGATTAAAATTGTTTTCTCCACTTTGACCAAGGTGTTAAATATAGGAATAAATTTCCTAAAATTGTGAAATAAATCACAGGAGTTCCTGGGAAGGTGTAGTGCCCAGAAAAATTATTGAACACTACTATTCATGATATAATTTGCATAAAATAAATTCAAACTTAGTGTATGTCATTAAATGATGTTTGAATTTTCTCAAGGTTTAAACTAGTCCCAAAAATTTGGGAAAGATTATATTAATTCATTATAACTACTATAGTATTTGAATAAATTATTTCCAGAGGATGTTCATAGGGTTTTGTTCCTGTTTTCTTTTGGAGTTGAATTACAAAGTGTAGGTTTAACACTTGGTAAAGATTTTCCTAGTGCAATAAATTATGCAATTGTTTGAAATCAATGATGCATGCTCATGAGATGCATAATAATTCTCTTTATTGAGTTGAGGATGTGACACAGAACCACCCCTCGATACACGTCCGTGCGTCCAGTGCTGGCACATATGCCATGCCGTGTGTCCACTCCGGGACCACACACACCATGCGCCATATGCCGCGCGCCCCGGCACGCGCCCGTGCAGCGAAGGTTGATGCTCTCATACCATCTGTAACACCTGACCCAAAATCTGCTCAATGTCCAGCCCACCGTGGGGGCGAACCCACGCACACATAGCACCCCACTTACACTTTCGTCCTCGCTTTGTGTAAAAGGGTTAACCCAGAGGTGCTAAGTTTGGACCCAATAGGCATTATATACTACTACAACTCACTTTAGATAAGCAATATGGGACTAATCCCACCACATGACTCCTCATGGGCCACATGGGCACTACGAGTAGACTGGGGTATTACATTAAGGTCAATGAACTTACACTTGGTGGAGGTTACGACCAGCAATTGTGATGATCAAGCAAATTCAAGAGTGTTTCACACTTAACACAGCAACGGTTATTTAGTGGGGCTTGGTATGGAAGCGTATATCCTATGTAATCTGAGATTCAAGTTGTTGTAAAGCTAAGTAATAATCCAAGCTAGAATACTTTGCCTAGGTGCTGATCCAAAGGATTTAAGCGAAGTGTATGAACGCAAACGCAAAGATAAATGTGACTTACTGCAAACAAAGGAATGAGCTAGTAGAAGCAGTCTGAAATTGAGATGAAAACTAGCTCATTTTGCACCAAGTACTAGGAGAGACGCTAGCCAATTGCAAAGATATCAGTGTAAGGGCACAAGATTGCTCAAAGAGATTAAATACACAATATGAAATTATGGACTAAGGTTTACTTGTCCCAAAATTCGGCCAGTATTTTTTCTTTTCTCCTTTCTTTCTCAAAACCGCATGAACAAAGCTCTCTCCCCTTCAGCTATTAGGGCAACCGAAACGAGAAGTTGATACTAGTATTTGCAGTTTGTTTTCTTTTCTTTCCTTTTTTTTTATACTTTTATCAAGCCGTGGCTTTTCTTGTATACGGCTGCCTTTTCTTCTTTGCTTTTGCAATGGCCGAATTAGGGTTTGTTCACCTCTTGATTGCACAAGCCTCACAATTCAACAAGTGTAAATAAGTCTACGAGCAGCCCTAATGTAATTATCAAAAGCTAGTATCAAAGATGAATTACCGCAGCCAAATCAAAACGGACATCCTAGTGCGGTTTGTCATTGGCTACGACCACGCCCACGACCCGACACAGGATAGAAGGTGTGGGTCGGATGTCTTCGGGCACGACCATGCTCACGATCAAGATTAAAGTTTTGTAGGTTTTCTGTGTACTCAAAGACAAAGCGACGCAAAGAAAACACGTAGATCAGCACTTAAACAAAAATTCTAATGGACTAAAACTTAACAAAACTCACAATAAATAATAGATTGAAAACTAGGGTTTGGAATTTTTTTTTTGTGTTGCAATTTTCGGTTTATGGACTCTAGGAAAAATAACAGCAAGAGAATCAATCTAATGCTAAGCGTAAATAATCCTACCGAGTAAACAGGGCTCTGATACCAAGATGATACGGGGTCGCCCGATCTTCTCAACGTAGGACCAAGATATTCACGTGTCCCTCTTGAATCGTAGTGATCTTCTGTTACCCGTGCAAGGATTAGCACTATATAATTTGCAAGAACACACATGCCGACTTCACCGACCACCAAGTGAAATCACTGTCTCCCAATTCCCAGCGGAAAAGTTGAAAGATCTCAATTGAACTCCAAATTCTCCTCAAGTGTGTTCGGCACCCCTTGGAAGAACAAGAGCGATTGCAAGCAATTCAATCTGTTATTTTCTCAATAATAATGGTATCCCTTTACATGAGAGATCTCGGTCGTATTTATAGTGTAGCCCCTAGGTCACACAACTCAAACTAGGGCTAGCACAACTAATCATGGTGACCAAGGATTCCGAAACCTAGTCCTAATTGAGAAGGTACTATTCACACCGAGTACTGTTTACATCGAGTACTATTTTCGTCGAGTACAATTCATGTCGAATACTGTTCCTTCCGAGCACTGCTCCCGTCGAGTGCTTCTTCCGAGTATTGTTCAAGACTTGGTCGTAGCACTGACAGATCTAGTCGTAGAGCTAGTGGACATGGTCGAGAGTCGCGCACTGGTCATAGAGCCGGTAGGCTCGGTCGAACCTACCGACACAGTCGTAAGGTTTGTAGAGTTGGCCAAGACAGCATAAGATGACTTCCTTCGATATTCCAAGGTTCTCCTCCATTGCTTTACATCCGAAGTCTTCACAACATTCAAATCTAAGAATGCACAAAGTATTTGCATGAGGTAGTAACCAATTCTCATTATGGTCAATAGGAAGCTCATTAAGAAACAAAAGCACCTGTTGGTTCAACAGCTTAGCTCTGGCTCTAGTCATTGGGCCGGTCGATATACTTGAAGTAGTAGTCTTCGGGATGTCCTCATCACCTAGCTTGGTTAATTATTAGTTGGTATTATCATAGCACCAACGTAGGTTGGTTAGACATGAGTAGTCTGCTTAGCCATGCAATGGGTCATTGATATCAAGTGAGTTGCAAATATAAACTGGACTAAGTGATTATGGAAATTGTGTAGTTGTAAGCGTTACTCATTGATGGCATGTGTTTCACTTAACCAATAGGGTGGGAAAAGATTTAGACTGAAGCAAGTAGATGGAATTGTGATATGATGGAGATGTGTGTGCTTGGGAAAATATGACTGTGATAGTTGGTAGTAATTGGCAGTTTTGTCTTAGTCAATTAAGGACTTAACTTTGTGTGCCATTGAACTAAGCCACAACTGTACAACCACATATCTAATGGAACGGCCTAACCTAGTAAGCTATGGAGTCTTGATATTGATTACTCAGGTAGATAGTTTAAGCTGTGTGCCAGGGTGGAGGTGTGTTTCTGTCTATGTGACGATTCACATTTATGAGCGGTTCGCTGTCTTCAGGTCCAACGGTGTGTGACATGCTAACCACTTGTGTGGGGCTTCGTGTAACACTCTGTCTATGCGAGAGCCAAGATGCTACCTAACTTCTAACATGATTCAACAATATAAGTTGTTTCCAACCACTATCAATTACTGACAGCTAAGCTTCAACACACTAAGCCAATGTATAATTAATTAACTACAATTTCAGCAAGCACAAAGACTCTAAATTTTAGCTTACACTGTTCATTCAAGAGGAATAATATCAAGATTATATCTAGTAAATGTAAAGCATCAACTAGTGCAAACAAAACTTAAGGACGAACAATAGCAATCATCATGACACCAATTATTACAATCCATAAATCTCAACTGAAACGTAGTCGCAGATTTATTAACTAATCTGTGAAATAAGTGATAGAGTGAGTTTCTCCATGTGACTACTCCCTCCCAAAGCATGTCGTCCTCAAAGTTTACCTAAAACAAACAAACTAGCAAGAGTGAGTCCACGACTCAGCAAATACAAATGAATAACATGGAAAGTATCGAATACATGTCATTCACAATATTCAAATACATAAGTAAAAGGCTATGAATCTTATGCAAGTATGAAAATGCATCCACTTCTCTTCTGCTTATAGGCCCACATTATCCAAAATGCGGGGATCCAAGGCCCGTATGATGAATCTTTCAAACGGGGATCCAATTGCCCATATTGGAATGATGGGACTTTCATTATCCACTCCCGTGGATGAGGCATGAATGATCGAAATGGAATGAATAAAATAAATGCATTCTCTCATAGAAGCAAATTTAACATCAATAGTGAACATAATCATGTAAGCACAAAATTACTCTTCATCCATGAAATTCATCTATAACATACTCATACAATCATTTTGAACCAAACAAACAATCAACGAAATTCAATCTGTACTTGTCTTTCGCGTTGCGACACGTTAGGAGGTAAAGAAGGTGCCACTAACCCCGAAGTCACTCCTCCTACAACAATTAAGTTTCTCGAAACAAGTTTGACAAGTTAATATTACGATATTCGCAATGCTCTCAAACGTATTTCCAAAACCCATGGTTTAATCATTTAATCTACTCAAACAAGACGACAACTAGCAGAAAACTAAAACTGGACAGCAGCTTTCTAAAATACATAATTTTTCCTCTGTTAATCATAAAAAGGCATACTCAGATCCTCTGGAAAGATAACAAAATCATCTACAAAAAGTTAGTTGGTGAGATCTCCTAATTATGCCTTTAACTGAATCTAACATACAGTTGAAAACCTACAGTCAGAAATTGACAGACAAAATGGACATCAGTAAAAGAATAGCTATAACTTCCAAGTGGTGAACAAAAAATTATGTTCTTTGACAATCTGGAAATATAAGCAAATCATCTACAAAAGTCGTGGTGGGAGACATCCCTGATTCGGCAATTATCAAATTCTTATTTGTTAATTACAACGACTGCTATAATTTGACAGGTTTCTGGACAGCAGTAAAGAATTTAACGTATCTTCCAAACTAAAATTCCAAATGAAGTGATCTCAGATCCTACAGAAACCTATTGACATTCCCCACATTTCTCTAGGAGGCTCTAACCTCTAATTTCGTGTTGAACTAGACGAAAACTGATGAACAAAAGAGTACAGATTTCTGATTCAAATTGTAGCAGTGACCACAAATCGCTAATCGACAACAACAATAGAAAGTAATTGAACCAAACAATGAGGAATTGATATTTACCCTAGAAGACACGTGTGAACTCGCTAAAATCCCCGCGAGGTTCTCCTCTCCCTTTTCTTCTCCCTCTTCCTCTTCTTTTCTCCTTGGCTGGCGGCTCCCGAAGGGTTCTTTTCCTCCCTCCCTCCTTCTTGGACAGCAACAAGGGAGGTGGTGGTTACTGTAGCGATGGTGGCACTGTAGCAGTGGTGTGGCACTGTAGCATTGGTGTGCTACAGTAGCGCTAGGAGTTTTGGCTGCTCCTAATGGGCCTTGCTATAGGCCTTTGGCCCAAGATTTAATCCCCCTTCAAGAGAAATTATGAAATCCCTTTTTTAATTCCTGATAAAACGGTTGAAATTCAAATATAGTTCTAAAGATTAAACGAGGTATTACATTCTACCCCTCTTAAATAGGATTCGACCCCAAATCCTCGCAACGATCTATGCAAAAGAAAAACCACAACTGAAAATTAACAACGGAATAGATGTAACCGCTGTGAACAAATCCGGATATTGATCGCGCATGCGAGACTCCAGTTCCCAAGTGGCCTCTCTCTCGAACTAATGAGACCAAAGCACCTTGACATACTTCAAAGTTTTATTCTTTAGAACTCGTTCTGACTCTTCTAGAATTTGCACTGGCTGGGATTCGAAGGTAAGATCTTGTTCGATGATCAACGGCTCTAACTAGATCACATGCACTGGATCTCTCAATTATTCACTCAGCATCGGAACATACCAGACGTTGTGTACCTCGCGTATGGACCCGACTTGGTCGTAGCGATACGCTAACTTCTTAATTCCCACAACTATCAAAAACAACCCAATATACCTTGGGCCTACTTTTCTATTGGTACCAAACCACACAACATGCACATATCACACGGAACTCTTGTTCCATCTCTCAGTCAAACTCTTCCGCTTAACAAGGAGCACCTCCTTTAACTTGGAACACACAAAAGAACTTGCTTTAAACAAACTCTTTTACAAATAGATCCCAACTAAAAATAAAGGATTCTCATCGCAACCACGTAATGCCAACTCCCCACCAAAAGGGTCAAATCCAAAATAAAAAATTCATCACGAAAAACATTCCACTTTCTAATTAGGCAGTTTGCGAGTGAACACCATGAAAGCCAAAGGTGAAATCACTCGAATGCCCAAATCAAATATTTCTTTTATTCTGTCTGAACTGGAAAGAATCACACATACCAACACAGCGCCAACTCAAATTGTGGAAGACATCAGTCATAAACACATAGCTCAAACAAGAATCAAGGGAGAGTTTCATTACCCGAGGCAACATTTTTCTCAATTTCTCTTTTAGGAATAAAACTTCTCTCAAATTATGGAATTCCAATTCATCGCGTGACACACTAACTCATGTCTCTTAAATTGGCAACCTCAACGCCATGCTCAAACCGAATACATCAACCACACCTTTGTAGAGAGGCTCTAGTGACTCCATAGAAACATACTCTAGCCAACTCCTCTACCAACGGAATTACTTAGACAGATGACTCCCAATGCATCTCAAAATAGATCTCACACGCAATCACATCACCTCAATCCTTTAAGAATAAACAACTCGGAATTCATATCACACACTCTCATGTACTGCATCAAAAGGGTTCTATCAATGATCATCCCACTATTCGGAATCCACCCTTATTCTACTTCCTCTACACATAATCATTCGGCGACTAAAGTTCTAGCATAACAATGCAAAGCCCAAATTTAACCTCCAAGACTCCTACAACGAACTTCTCATATAAAAGATAGGGAAATCCTCAGATTAATTCCCTAAAATCCCCACAATCCAAACATACTCACTCATTAACATCAACATGGAAACATTTTCTCGACCAAATTATCTTTAGAAAGATTCTAACTCTCAGAAGGTTACTCACTAAAGCCATATCGTTCCTAACAATAACTCAACATTTTCTACTATCCCAATAATTTTCATAACAATTAGATTTCTTCACAATTCTACTCTCATTAAACTACACCGTTATAATTCTCCTACACAACCATGTAAGGTACCCAATCGTGATACTCTAATAAGCTGATCAAGATTCCCATACTTTTGATAATCCTAACATTCCAACATAAACTAAGGTTCTTGGATTACAATTCACTATAAATTCTACTAGTTGTAACACTAATCAGTTTTATTTCAACGACAATCATTCCGTTTAAATAATTCTCTCCAAGGGTTAAAGGTCAAAACCAATTCACCTTCAATTGCTCTTCAAATAGCTTGCTACCCAAAAATAGGTGGGCCTATAAAGTATTTCCTTTGACCGTTCCCGAAAAACTTTCCCGGAGGCCCAGTTGGACCTCCTCTATTGTGTCCTCCAAGACCTCTCCAGGACCTCTCCAAGACCACTCCCCCGCGAAGGAGGTCCTAGGAAGCGGTTACCCACGTGTGGTTAATAACAGCTACACGTGGGGATATCAGCAATAACGGTTATCACGGAGGGACGCGACGATTGGTGTGAAGAGACGCGACGATTGGCTCGAAGAGGCACCCCTGCAACCAACTGCCGACTCTTGTAAAACTATAAATAGCCCAGCCTATGTGCCCTTGTAACATAGATTCACATCCAAACCCTAATCCACATGTATTCACAACCACTTTCCCTGTAATCAGAGCATATTCTTTTCAATACAATACACATTCACCATTTCAAGTCCCTTGGCGAATAGATAGTAATCTCCATTTTCCTTTTTTATTCTTGTTTGTCCGTTCTGTGACGAGAGTCCCAAACGTCGACATTAGTTGTTTATTCATATATTCGTCTTGTGTGGAATGATATTCATCTATGTTGACATTGTGTACACTAGCGTGATCCTAGACTATACACAGAGGGTCCATATTTGCATATTTAGATCCCGACATATCCTCCTGACAAATATTTAGCTGATGATAACCTGATCCCATATCTATTTTTGAGAACACTCTAGCTCCCTTCAACTGGCCAAACAGATCATCAATCCTGGGAAAAGGGTGCTTGTTCTTGATGGTGACTTCATTGAGTAAACAATAATCCACGCACATTCGCTGGGTACCATCCTTCTTTTCAACAAAGATCACTAGGGCTCCCCGCCGTGAAGAACTTTGTCTAACAAAGCCTTTATCCCAAAGCTCCTTGATCTACTTCTTCATCTCAACTAGCTCATTGGCACGCAAATGGTAGGCTCTCTTAGAAATTGGTTGAGTTCTAGGAACTAGGTTGATGATGAACTTTATGTCCCTATCTGGTGGCATCCCGTGTAAATCATCAGGAAAGACATCTGAAAAACCTCTGGCCACAGGCACATCCTCGAAAGCTACAGTCTTGACACTACAAACTAGTGCTCCATCACGTTTTTCCATGGAAGCTTAAATTTTACTTTATTCCATCCAGACTGACCAAAGGGATGCTTCTACCACCACAATCAAAAATTGCTTGGTGATTAGCAAGCCAATCTATTCTCAAAATCACATCTAAGGACTTGCTATCTATGATTATGAGGTTCCCCTTCTATAATCACTTTAACTTTTGAGCAACCTTGGTTCGTGCTCAACTCCGAACCGGGTGATTGAACCAATAAAGTAGTTTTGAGAGTCAAAAGCCTTTAGTTGATGTTTTGCAGCAAAACTGTGAGAAACAAATGAATGCGAAGTTCCAGAATCAAACAAAACGGTAGTAGGTGCTGAATTAACTAGGAACTTGTTCGCACGACGTCGAGAGCTGACTGGCTTCCTCTACTGTGATATGGTTCACATGGACTCTCCCAAAAGACGATGGAGCCCTAGCGGCTGCATTTGGGGTCTGGGGCTCTCCACGTCCTACTCCGGGCATGGGAGTTCTGGCCGGAGTAGCTTCCAAATTGAATCAGATAGGCGTTAGCGCTTGCTTCCGTGGACAATTATTGGCGTAGTGACCTATCTCATGGCAGTTAAAATAGGTAATTCTTGTGGCAGGATTGTCATTTCTCAGCGGCTGGTTGTTGTTGCTGTTGCTGAAGTTGCGAAATCGTGAAGCAGCTGGGCGAAGTGATGGTGTAGGGGTCCTGAATGTAGCTGGAGGAGTGAAGCAGGCATGATGCTACACATTCATTCTCACTCTCTGCGGATGATTTTGATGACCACCATGATGCATCATCTTCCTCTTGCGGGATTCCTCAAGCTCACGGCGAGACTCCTCTATGACCATGGCCTTGTCCACCAGATGCCGAAAATCCACATAGTCATTTCCAATGATTTGCACTTTCAAGTTGGGGTTGAGTCCATGCTTGACACGCTTCTGGCGTGCATCGTCTGTGGCAACGTCCTATTGAGCATAGCGGGAGAGTTGCGTGAACTTGTTAAGGTACTCACTCAAAGACATGATTCACTGTTGTGGCTCACGGAACTCATTCCTTTTCATCCCCACCCCATCTAGAATATGAGAATGACGAAAAGCTGCTGAGAACTCAGCCTAATTGATAGCTTGGTGATTTCCATGGGTTGTATAGTAATTTTCCAACCATTCTACGGCAGTGCCCTCAAGCTGATGTGCGACGTACAAAACCTTCTCGCGATCGTCACATCGAGAAATGGCAAGCTTCTTCTCTATGGAGCACAGCTAGTCATCCACGTCGAATGGTTCAGAAGAGTAGGTAAACATGACCTCATGAACGCCGCCATCTTTAATTGCGGAAGAGCTGGTGGTGGTGGTGGCATGGCCACTAGAGTAGCAGTAGTCTAGTTTTGTTGATTCATCATTTGATCCATAATCTGCCTAATGGCATTCATTAACTGAGTCTCAGTTGCCATGAACTGATCCAAGCCCTGGTCTGCTCTTGCGGCCTATGGGAGTGTTGCATTGGCTTTAGCACTGGTGTTTGGATCCACTGGTCCACCTTAACATGCTGTGTTGTGGGTCTGAACCATTTGCAAAGTGGACCGATGGTCAAAAAGATAAGAGGGAACAAGCAAAAGATAAGTGGTAAAGTCTTCTAGGAGAGCTGTAACACCCCAGCTTAACATAGAGCCTAGGATGCTACTAAACTACTAAACAAAACCATTTTATTTCAACTTTTTAACAAACACTCAACAAAACATTCAACATTGAATGACATAGTTCTAATCATCAAGATCTAGCACCATCTACAATTATCCAATATAAAGAATGCCATCTATCAATTGTAAATAATCTAAGCATGGACTTTTCTCTTTATCAATCAAATCCAAATCAAATGTCTATGCTACCCAATGGGAGCAAATATTTGGCAATTAAATCTAAAGCATCAAGATTCATCAGGATAATGAGTATGTAAGTCTAATCCAATCAATCAAGTTATTCAATCAAACAGGATTAAATGAACCCAATAACTGAAGTTTAAGAACATAAATAGAACATCCATGAATACAATTAATTCATCCACCACGAAGGATGGACATAAACCAAATCTAAAGGTAATAGCATGAACATGGGGTTGTAGGTAATTAAACTAATTTTATTTGCCATGAGTGAATGAGTGTGTCGTGCATCCAACTACCCCTTCCCATGCATGTCGCTGCCTCGTGAGGTACCTAGAACAACAACAACAACCAGTGTGAGTCCAATACTCAGCAAAGTACAACATCGATAAATATCAAATCCTTACGACCAGCCAATGGAGATATCACATCTCCGATTGAACCACAGCAATGAATCATAAATAGAACTCTTAAACTTGCATGCAATGCATATGTCAAGAAATGCTCTTTCTTCCTTCTTTGCAATTACTGGTAATGCGGAGTAGTGCATCCGTCGATGCATACTCAAGCATGTGCCCTCAGTCACAGGGATCTCAAGCCCACACACCACGAGTGTGGGGACCCAAGCCTATCCGATGCATGACGGGGATCTCATGTCCGTCCAATGCATGATGGGGACCTCAAAAGAAACAACCCTTGGCTACCACGTAGTCCAAGGTTCAAGAATGGACACCATGATGCAAATTGAAACTCACATTCTCAATCCATTATAAAAGTATAATGTTCAGCGACATTATCAAACCATAAATCTTCATAAGTAAACCATGGCAATTAACATGTATGAAATATCACAATTCAAACTACACTGCATGCACTTTCCTCAACTGTGAGACGGATGACGATGACGGGAAGACTCTAACTACGGTTCTCACCACCACCTGGCAACTGTAAAGTACACTAAGAATACCACTAAAAAGTGCACAGCATAGCAATGGAACAAACTGAATTCAATCGCTCCTAACCGCAACCCGAAACTTAACCGACACACTCCCAAATCTCAATCTGTCCAAACAGACAGCTACCAAAGGAAAATCCATAACTTTTGAGCCAAAACTCCAAAAGTCATGAATCCAAATTTCCTGAAATTTGCACAAGCATAGATACAACTTCTCAGGTGACCGAAAGATCAAATTATCCCATATGAGCCATTGATTTTAACCCCGAAGACCGTTTTGTCATCTTCAGTACTACTAACTTGGGAATTTCGTAACTTTTATTTGGTACATCCAAACCCATTGTTATAAGACTCTATGGAAACTACAGAAAACTATATTTCTTAATAAATTTATCACAATTATCCCCAGTGTGCAACAAAGGTTGGAAACAGCCAAGTCTTTCTCTACTGTCCACGACAGAAGGACATACTACATCATTAACTTCAAAAATTCATATTTTCGTTCTAAATATCCAAAAAATTATGAACTTTATCTTCCTGGAATCATCATAAAGATATCTACATAACTCATGGAGATCAACTAACCAAATTCATACATCTACAAACCTTAATTCATAGAACTACGTTCGCTGCCCGAATCTTAAGACTGAATAAGCACCCTGACTTGCAAAAATCATAACTAATTCTTTATCAATCCAAAAATTATGAATTAATACTTTATGGAAATCCCACGCAAAATCCCATATAAGTCTAGGAGACACTAAACACTAGATCCATATGGAACTAACTCAAATTTGCACGTCAACAGAACAGCAGAAACAACCGATCTACAGCAGCAGTTACAAAATAACTATTGGAGACAACTTGCATAGGAATGATTTACCGTTGAAGCCTTCACGGAGACCACCCCCACCTTCTACCTCTTCGTCTCCCTTCTGCTCTCTTCTTCCCTCTCCTTCCTCTTCCCTTATGGCCGACCAACTGTAGGGGAAACACCAAGAGTTGGCAGCAAGGAGGGATTGGTCCTAGGTGAAGGAGATGGAGGCGCCAGGGAGAGGGTAGGGGGTGGCGGCCAAAGGGGTGGAGGGGAGGAGGGGTCGGCCAAAGGGGTAAGGGGGAGGGGCGGCTAGGGTTTGGGGGTTGGGTGCCCCCCCCCCTTTTGCCCACTTAAGGCTGGCCTACACGGCCCATCCTGCCTTGGGCTGGAAGCCCAAGGCCCAAATCCTCCCAATTTTTCTGAATTTTAATTAATTTCCCTCTCCCAAACATTGTTCTCTATAATGCATATTCGGGATATTACAAGGGCATGCTACCCAGAGACAGAAAACAAAAGATAGCATAGCCAAAAGGCTACAAAATAAGCAATAAACATGAGCAACGGAAAATCCTAAAACACACGAACTAGACGATGCTAACTAATCTAACTTATATGGGTGGTCAACTTAGACACAGATAGCAGATCTTGAAATTTCCAGGCCATCCATCGCTTTGATCACTAAAGACTCGAGTTGAATAGAAACTACTGAGGTGAGAAAGGTCAATTTAAATTAGAAAATAAAGTTTCAGAGAAGACAAGAACCTAAGATATGAGAAAATAATAGAATAGGATGAGAAAAGAATAGAATAAGATGAGAAAAGAATAACTATTCATGTCAATTGGTTGATTTGATTTATAAAATATCTTTTGAAATTTTTTGTCTAAAATGACCGTGCTAACTATGGTTGCATCCTACAGTCAATATGGCTCTGATACCATCTCTGTCGGGACTCGAACATGCAAATCCAGACCCTCTGTTGTAATACCCCAAGTTTAATTAAGTAATAAGAAAAGAATTCGGGGAGGAGAATCAATTAGAAAAGTGATTTAACAGAAGATTCAGGGGGATTCTTGCGTAATTTAAAAACTTTGGTGGGCCAAAGCCCACAACACCTTGGCCCATTAGGGCAACCATCCAAGTGGAGGGGGAGGCCATGTTACTGTAGCACACACTGTAGCACTGCCACTGTAGCAGCCCCTCCCCTCCCCATTGCGCCACCCACTCCCCCCTTGGTGCTCCCTGCTGCCGGCCTTGGTGTTCCCTGCTGCCGGCCATTGGAGGAAGGAGCAAGGCGAGGGAAGGAGATCAACCTCCCGGGGCAAGATCTTCAACTTTCTGTGATTCTACAAGGGTAACGTCGCGTGTTCTTCGCTGGTTAATGTGTAGTAGATGCGTTTGATGTCGTTTGATAGATTGAATTGCGTCGGTTTAATAGATCGCGTTCTGTCCAGTAGTTTGGACGACAGTTTTCATGTCTGTAGAGGCAGAATCTAGGGATCCAACCTCTTATAAATAGTTGGGCTATGTTGTTAGCTTTCCGTGGCCGCCAAGAACGCCCAGATCTGATTAACGGTTAGAAAGTTATGAATTGTTTAGTGCCGCTGTCCTGTTAATCTGTCAACATCCTGACAGTCTGTAGAAATCTGCGTTAATCTATTAGTTAGAGATGAAATCAGAGGATCTCATTATAATGAAACAGATGGGTAATTTCCTCACCTTTCCAGAAAGCTAAAGAACGTAAGAATTGGACTTTCGTAGCAAAAGTTATGATAATTTTAGTGTAGTGTCTAGAGAACCCGATGTGATAATTGATGTTCTATATATTGGCTTGGTACGGGCAGTATATGGCAGAATCAGAAGGGATCCCCAACTAAGTTTATTTAGTTAATTTAATTATCTTTCCAGAAAGTATTAGAACATCTTATTTGGACTCCTGAGCAGAAAGTTATGTATTTTGGAAGTTGACTATCTGTAGTGAACACCAAATCGATCGGTAGAAATTGGAAGATTGGAAACGCTTGGGAGTTTAGCGAGTTCAATTGTGTTCTTATTTATGCTTTTGGTCCAGTAAGCTTGTCTTAGTTTGGGTTATCATTATGTTCAGGTAGGAGCGTGATTCCAGGGGCAGCGCCCTCTTCGCGTCCACCGTTCTCGCACGGTTGAGGCAAGTATTCGGGTTGTAGAATAATTATGATTGTTTGCTGAGATTGATTGTGTCTTGTTCGTAATAGTCATGCATGGATGTTAATATGATGAATTACAATATATCTTGGTAAATGCAAGTTATGGTTAAAGCTTCCTGTGTAAGTTGTTAATGCTTACATGTTATTATGTACACATTGAATTCATATGTTTGGAAGATGATGTCAATGTACATATGCATGTAGTAAGCATGATTGAGTCTTGGTCACGTGGTGACCAAGTATGAATAGTTGAGGTCCCGTCATGTAAATGACGTTTGAGGTCCCCACATTCGTAGAATGTGGGCAATGAATAAAGAGGTCCCCATCATGATGATGATGGGCAAAGGTCCCTATACTTGTGGAGTATAGGCTCTTGGTCCCTATGCCAGAGTGCATAGGCAAGGGTATACATCGACGGATGTATACCTCGCATTACCGGTAAAATACGAAAAGAGATAAAGTTTAAAAGGTGCATTGCATGGTCGCATTGCATAAGCACGAAAGCTATGTTAAGTGTAATGTTTAATTTGAAATATTGATGCAATGACGGTGATTTTTAGCTTTAGCCTTGTTGATACTTGTTGAGTCTTTGGGCCCACCCTTGCTTTGATATGTTTTAGGTACAATGGCAAGAACGGCATGCATGGGAGGGAGTAGATGTTTGGATGCACTCAATATCACTCATCCTTAAGGCGGCCGCTATATAGATTTTATTCAATAATAAGTAAAGCGCTTGTGAATCACTTACGGATGGTTTTAAATTTCAGATTAATTGTAATAAGGAGAATAGCAAGTTTTGTTTATGTTTATTAGGTTATCTTGCATGCCTGAATGAACTTGAATATTGAGTTTAGTGTTAATTGCTATGATTAATTGCTGGAACCTCGGTATAGTTAAATATACAAAGGAGGTTCTGCCGAAAATTTGATAATTTGTCTTAGTTTAGTTTAGTTTAATTTAATTTTAGTAGCATTCCAGGCTCAATGTTGAGCTGGGGTGTTACATCTGTGTATTCTGAACTACTCCTAAGATTAGTATGTAGCTCACACAGTGACAATATCGATGAAAATCATATCCATATAACGAAACAGCTAAAAAATAAGCAAATTATTATTAAATAGTAGCTACGGATCTTGTAGTACTCAGCTAGTCGTAAGGAAAAGTATGCAAAGAATGTTCATGCAACTGTTGAACAACAAATAGCTATATGGTTTTTTTTTGTAGAAAGTTGTATTTATAGTAAATAGATTGTAAAGCATAGTTGGAAAGAATATATAAATAAAGTAAACAATTGCTTTGAAACAACCAGTAAACTATACGTTCACTTCCCAACCAACAACCAGTGAACTACCCGTTCACTTCCCATCCAATCCACCATCCAAACATTTTATGAAAAACTCTATACCTCGTGTGAAATCCCCGGGCATTGTCCATAACCGGGGACACGACTGTTCGAACGATTTTAACACTCTGCAGAGGTTGTACAACTTGACCCACAAGAGATAATCAACTTATAATGTCAGCCATGACACGCTTTCGAAGGCGTGCGACTAAGTGATTATCATAGGCTTTTACAAAGGTTTGACTTAGCCCAGTTCTACACGCTAAGGTTTCACCACCGAATGGTTCCATCCACCACAATCGGGTCCCCCTCTTACGCCATGTGAATCTACCCATCCATCCAGAAACCCACACCACACATGAAATAACCAAAATCAAGATATTGCTAATTAATGAGCTAGGTCTATCTTGTACTGGACATGTGGTTGTACGATAAGGTCGAAATCAATGGTGCACAAGATTAAGTCCTTAGTAAATACTCAGGCGAAACCACCTCATCCAAAATGTGCTACCCATACCCCCTTTACTGCATGATCATTCGCCTGAGTATGAAGCCATTTGTTCAACCAGGCTCAATGACATCCCTTGCCATGGCACAACAATTTTTACAATAGTGGCCTCATACCACAATTCCATATATTATTCAGTAAAGTTATCATGATTCATCTTGTGAGTAGGAATCCACCGTACAACTAAGCATGACTAAGCATATTACGCCACCAATGTTCGTATTACTATTATTTCAAACCAATATCAACCCTTCCTATGGTGTCCAAGGTGTAATATCTCGTTTGTCGTTAGTGGGTGCAATAAAAATTAGAGAGAAAATTAAGAGAATTAAAATAGAAAATTCAAAAATTGAGAGATGAATGGGCTGCCAACCCATAGTCAAGCGGGGGAAAATAGCCATAGTGGCTCATGGCCCATGGGGAAACCAGCCACCAACAAAAGAAGGAGAGGGGGAACCCTAGCTCTACTACAAGATACCACCTGTTACATTGTCGCCTTGCGTGCTCTGATGCTATGCCATCTTCTGATGTGCCCCTAGTTTGTTGCCTGCCATCTTGTTACGCCCTTGGTGTTCTTTGGCTAGGAGTTGAGTGAAGAAGGCCTTGGGTGCTGCCGGCCAAGGGAGAGAGGAAGAGGAAGAGGGATAAGGAAGGGGAAAAGAGGAGGTTCTCGCGGGGAGTTCAGTGAGTTACAACGAGGTATTCAAGGATATTTTTGTTTTCCCATTATTTAGAGTAATTATTTTTTGTACTTTTGATTTCAAGTAGCAGATCGGGTATTTCCTGCTGATAATTGTAATGTAGTTTTAAAGTCTATAATTGAAAAATTAGGTCTGATCATCTCCTAGAGAATTGTGGGTAATGTCAATAGCTTTCTATAGAATCTTAAATCATAATATTTGGATGAGTAGTTTTTGAGTTATGGTCTTTTCAATTGTTGTTGTCCAGAATCTATGACAGATTATAGCAGTCGTAGTGTCTGGTAGATTAAAAATATATAAAGGTCGAATCAGGGATGCTGACCAAAACAACTTTCGTATATAATTCAATTATATTTCCATAATGTTAAATAATGAAAATTTTGGATCATCAGAACAAAAGTTATGGATATATCAATCTTACTCTCCACGATGTCTGTCAAATTCTGACAGTTTTTTTATTCTGTTTGTTAAAATTAGTTAAAGGCAAAATTTGAGAATCTGTCCAACTAGACTTTTGTAGAAAATTTTGTAAGATTTCCAGAGAGTCAGAGAATGTAGTTTTGTGATGAACAGAATGAGAATTATGGATTTTAGAATGTTGTTGTCTAGTATCGAGTTACTGCTAGTTTTTCAGTGTGCTAGAGTAGAGTAAAAATTTATGAAATGTTGCATTTTGGGGTGCGGATAAAAGCGTTGTTAGTATGCGTTGACCTATTTTGTCAAAGCTTGTTTTGAGTAAAATATTTATTGTAGGCGGAGTGAACTTGGGTTTGGTTTCGCCTTCTTTACATTCCAACTTGTCGCAACGCAAAAGGCAAGTACAATTATAGTCATATTTGATGCTTGCTTGTTCAAATTGGGTAAATGAATATGATGTGGTTAATCGTCTGAGATATGAGTACTTTTCATTATTTACATGCTTCCGTTAATTGTTGATAAATTGCAAAGTATGCAAGTATTCCATTCATTCCATTACGTTCATTTCAAGCATTCATGTTTAACCCGCGAGAGTGAGTATTGAGATCCCCATATTTTCAACATGGGCAACTAGATTCTCGTATGAAAGATTCTTCACACGGGCAATGGATCCCTGCATTTTGAGAATGCGGGCATGAGTGAACACCGACGGGTGTTACACTCGGCTATACCAATATATGCAGAAGAGATATTCCGATCCTTGAATTTGTTAAAACTTTAGAAATATTCTCTCAATGAAAGATTGAGGAGATGCAGCATATATTCTTGGTATAAGGATCTATAGAGATATCTAAAAGGCTAATTGGATTAAGCCAGGACATGTACATAGACAAAGTGTTGAAACGGTTCAACATGCGAGATTCCAAGAAAGGTTTCTTGCCCATGGTACATGGCATTAATCTTAGCAAGAGTTAGTGTCCTACGACCACTGATGAGCGAGACAAAATGAGTAGAATCCCATATGCTTCGGCTATAGCATCTATCATGTATGACATACTATGTATACGACCAGATGTGTTGTATGCTCTAAGTGTTACGAGCAGATATCAGTCAGATCTAAGTGAAGGTCACTGGATAGCAGTCAAGAATATCCTTAAGTACTTGAGAAGGACTAAGAATGCATTCCTTGTTTATAGAGGTGAGGAAGAGCTAGTCGTAAATGGTTACACCGATGCCAGCTTCCAAACCGACAAAGATGATTTCAAATCACAATCTAGGTATAAGTTTTGTCTTAATGGAGGAGCAGTAAGCTGGAAAAGTTCCAAACAAGGAACGATTGCTGATTCTACAACAGAGGCTGAGTACATTGCTGCTTCGAAAGCTGCAAAAGAGTCCATATAGATAAGGAAGTTCATTTGTGAACTGAGTGTTCTATCTAGTGCTTTCAGTCCAATGGATCTCTATTGTGATAATAGTTGAGCCATTGCACAAGCTAAGGAGACTAGATCACATCAAAAATCTAAGCACATACTTCGACCATACTTCGACGATATCACATCATTGGTGAGATCGTTGAGAGAGGTGATGTGAAGATATGCAAAGTGCACACAGATTTGAATATTTCTGATCCGTTGACAAAGCCTCTCCTGAAACATAAGCATGAGGCGCACACAAGAGCAATGGGTATAAGATACCTATATGATTGACTCTAGTGCAAGTGAGAGACTATTGATGATATGCCCTAGAGGCAATCATAGAGATGATTATATCACGTATATGTTTATGAGTAATTGAATAAATGTTATTCTATTCCTTGGATGAATCATTGGTTATAAGATTGACAATTATGTGACTTGTCGATGAAGCTCTTTTAACTTATATGATGTCATTCTAAAAGTATCCCTGGTCGGATGTCATTGGTTGGAACACCAGTGATCCTATCGACCAACACATGTATTGATTGATGACCATGTTTCACTGGTAATGGATTGTAATATCCCAAATTTGCAAGTGAATGCAATAAAGTTTAGAGAAGAAATTTAAATAAAAAATTTAGAATTTTTGTGGGGAATAGACCTTGGGCTTCCGGCCCAAGGCATCCTAGCCCAAGTGGGCCGGCCCATTAGTGGGATTAAGGAGGGGGCACCCCTTTCCTCCCAACCCTAGCCCCCCAACCCCCTTGGCCGCCACTCCTCCCCCCTTTCTCTCTTACGCCTCCACCCCTCTCCCTTATTGTCCCTAGAGCCGCCACCTTCCAGAGTTGTGGCCGGCCATTGGGAAGAAGGAGGAGGAAGAGAGGAAGAGAGGGGAGGGAAGAGGAAGAGGTAGAGGAAGAAGGAGGATCTTCGAGAGGGCTTTAGCGAGTTCTAAAGAGGAATTCTTGGGTAATTTCAGGATCCCCATCAGTAATTACATTTCTTTCTTATGCGATTTGTCACCAATAGTCAGATTGTATCCTGCTGATCTAGATTAGTGTTTCTGTAGTTCTATTAGATCGTTAGATTGAGTTAGTTCTATTTGGATTCAGCATTTTGGGTCTCCTAGAGATGCGTGGGGATTCGCATGGGCTTTTCATAAAGTATTAATTCATAATTTTTGAATGGATGTTGAATTAGTTACGAATTTTGCAAGTCTGGGTGCTTATTCAGTCTCAAGATTCGGGCAGCGAACATAGTTCTGTGAATTAAGATTTGTAGATTGACGAATTTGGTCAGTTGATATCTATGAGTTATGTATATATCTTTATGATGATTCCAGGCAGATAAATTTCATAATTTTTGGACATTTAGAACGAAAGATATGAATTTTTGAAGTTAATGTTGTAGTTTGTCCTTCTGTTGTGGACAGTAGCGAAAGACTTGGCTGTTTGCAACCTTTGTTGCACAGTGGGGATCATTGTGATAAATTTATTGAGAAAGCTAATTCTCGGTAGATTTCAGAAAATCTTAGAATAGTGGGTTTGTATATACCAAATAAAAGTTACGAAATTCCCAAGTCAGTAGCACCGAAGATGATAGAATGGTCTTCGGGGTTAAAATCAAAGGCTTAGTTAGGATCATTTGATCTTTTGGTCACCTGATAAGTTATAGCTATGCTTGTGTAGATTCCAGAAAATTTGGATTCATGACTTTTGGAGTTTTGACTCAAAAGTTATGGATTTTCCTTTGATAGCTGTCTGTTTGGCAGATTGGGAATTGGGAATGTATCAGTTAAATTTCGGGTTGCGATTAGGAGCAAATGATTTCATTTTGTTTCCTTGCTAGGCTGTGCACTTTTGAATGGTACTCTTAGTGTACTTTACGGTTGACAGGTGGTGGTGAGAACCAGGGTTAGAGTCTTCCCGTCGTCGTCATCATCCGCCTCACGGTTGAGGCAAGTGCCAACAATGTAGATTGAATTGTGATATTTCCTTTATGTTAATTGCCATGGTTTACATATGAAGTTTTATGTTTTGATAATATCGCTGAACATTATACTTTCATGATGGATTGAAAATGTGAGTTTCAATTTGCATCATAGCATTCATTTCTGAACCTTGGACTACGTGGTAGCCAAGTATTATTTCTGTTGAGGTCCCCGTCATGCATTGGACAGGCATTAGATCCCCGTCACACATTGGACGGGCTTGGGTCCTCACACTCGTGGAGTGTGGGCTTGAGGTCCCTGTGCCTGAGGGCACAGGCTTGAGTATGCATCGACGGATGCACTACTCCGCATTACCGGTAATTGCAAAGAAGAAAGAAAGAGCATTGGCATATGCATTGCATACAAGTATAAGAGATTTATTTGTGATTCATTGCTGATGTTCATAAGAAGATTTGATATCTTCATTGGCTAGTCGTGAAGTTATGTTTATTATCACTGTTGTACTTTGCTGAGTCGTGGACTCACTCTTGTTATGTTGTTCTTTCTAGGTACCTCTCGAGGCAGCGACATGCATGGGAAGGAGTAGACGTGATGCACATCACACTTACACTATTAATGGAAAATAAATTAGTTCATTTAACTAAACTTCAAGTTCATGATAATTCCTTTAGATTCAGACAGTGTCCATCCTTCGTGGTGGTTGGTTCACTTGTATTCGTGGTTGATCTGTTTATGCTTTTAAACCTCATTTATTGGTTCATTTAATTTTGTTCAATTGAATAACTTGACGAATTGGATTAGACTTACATCCTCGTATTACTGATGAATCTTGATGCTTTAGATTTATTTGTTAAATATTTGCTTCCATTATGTAGCATAGACGGTTGATTTGGATTTGGATGTTAAAGAGAAAGGTCTATGCTTAGATTAATTATCTATGATAAATGTCATTCTTTATTTTGGTTATTTGTAATTGGTGCTAGATCTTGATGTCTAGTAATGTGTCTTTCGGTTGAATGTTTTGCTGAAAATTTGTTAAGAAGTTGAAATATATTGGTTCAGTAGAGTAGTTTAGTAGCATCCTAGGCTCTATGTTGGGCTGAGGTGTTACAGTTGGTATCAGAGCGGGCTTTAGGTATGTGGTAATTGAAATATTAAATTGACACACTGTGCACAATAGGTGGGATTTGGGTAATCCATTGCATCTGCGTTTCTGATAGTATGTTTCATTATGTTGACTACTATTGAATTGATTCTGTGCTATTGTTATTGTTGTTCTTGAGCTGAATGGTTAGCTTTATATTCTTTGGTGTTCAGTAATGGTGAAAGGTAGAGGCCGTGGTCGTGAAGCGGGCCGTGGCCGTGGTCATGGACACGGTCCGGCTGCGTCTTCATCCCTGGCTAAGGAGGCCGCTGGTGAGGTGGCTGAGGAGGTTGCCTCAGCCGCTCACCCAGCTGCTGATTCTTAGGTCGCGTCGGCTGTCTTACTTCAGGACCTTCAGAGAGAGGTTCAACAACCGTCGGAAGTGGTGCAGCCCTCCTCTCTGCAGCTTGCACTGTTGCGGTTCAGTCTTTGCACTGCTCCACCTAAGGCCAAGATGATCCTTCGAGAGTGGATGTCTCTCCGGCTTGACTCTTTTGACGGAGCAGGCACTCTGGTTCAGGCCTTTGATTGGCTACGTTATATGGATTGATAGTTTGGGGCGTTGGAGATGACCTTGGCACAGAAAGCGCAATTCGTGGCCTTCCAATTGAAGGGCCAAGCAGATATTTGGTGGGAAGGGGTTCTATCAGTTAGGACCCCAGTTTAGGGACCAGTCACCTGGGAGGTTTTCTTGGAGCAATTCAGAGCTAAGTTTTATCCTAATTCCTTCCTCGAGAGGATGGAACATTCCTTGATGACCATTGTTCTGGGGAAGTTGTCTGTAGCGGACTATGAGACTGGATTCAACAATTTGGTCCGTTTTGTGCCAGCTGTGGCTAGTAATGACCGAGAGAAGGCAAAGAGGTTTCATAGGGGACTTAACCATGAGTATCACCATGTATTAGGGGCGACCAGTTTGCTTGACTTCAACTCTGTGGTCGATCTGGCCGAGGGTATGGAGTTGGAGAGAGAGCTCACTATGGAGAGGTAGTCTTCTAGTGGCTTTACACCTTTTGGTGGTTCTGGTAGTGGTCAGAAGAGGAGTTTCAACAGTGGGGGTGGGTCTTCTCAGTGACCTGCTTCTAAGAAGTTTCAGGGAGGCCATCGTCCTCAGTCTTCGGCGCGGTCCGGTCAGCAGAGGCAGACTGCTCATTCAGCACCGCACAATTCTTCGACTTCGCAGGTGTTGCGTCCTATCCCAGGGTAGGGTATGATTTATTTCAAGTGCCGTGATGGTCATCGTTGTAACAGCCCAAAGTTCTGTTACCAATTTAAAATTAATTAAAGATATTATTGGTTTTTCTAAAATTTGAAAGAGTTTGATTGCTTCTCTTGAATTTATTGAAGTTCTGAAGTTTTATTTGAGTTAAAGTTGAAAAATAAAAACTTAATTATTTTCTGGAATTTTAAAAGCTTTTACCTAATTATTTTAAAGCCAAAATAATTTATTTGCAAAATTAAAAGCCAACTTTAAGTTGAAAATAATTTTATTAAGTCCAAAATAATTCTAGGAATTTTTATGAATTTTTCTAGAATTTTTGGACTCTATTTGCTATGTTCTAAAAATGTTTGACTTATTGCTTAATCTTTATTTCAAAAATAAATAAATAAAAATAATTAAATAACAAAAAAATCTGTTCGGCCACACCGAACTTTGCATCTGAGCTGGTCCAAAGATTCACCTGTGAACAGTAATCCAAAAAATAAAGTTATGCGATTTATGGATGTTACCATATCTATTTACTGTGTGAACTAGCTACTGATCATGGGACTAGTTCGGAAATGCACAGAGGATTTGGGGTGTTAATCCTGGGTCCGACAATCGTGCTTCTGAGTGCTCTTTTACTGGAGTTTGTCGTCATAGCCACAAGATGTCAATGTGTAAGCAGAATCCAACAAGCATCATCAAGTGGGAGTCAGTCCCTGCGACATCATTGTCTTTTACTCCACGAGGTTCAGTTCAGACTCTGGCAGCTGTTCATGCGCCTCAGTACCCTTCAGGTTGGGTTCCTCCTGCAACATTCTCTCCAGCACCTCCTGCAGGGTTCTACTGGAACCCTGTACCTTCTGCACCACTTTTGTTCACTTCACCTGCGGCAGTCCATGTTCATCCTTCGCCGAGTGTCAGTGCGTCCTCTGCTCTGGCACCACCAAGAGTCTACGCTATGCCTACACCTGAGACTGTAGGGCGTCCTGACATGGTGACAGGTACCTTGCTAGTTGATTCCCATGAGGCTTTTGTTCTTTTCGATTCAGGGGCTACCTATTCTTTTGTATCACTTGAGTTTGCTAGAAGGGCGGGTTTGAGTCTGCAGTATATTTCTGAATATGTTATAGTCAGTTCTACGGGGGGTCTTATTTCTAGCTCTACAGTTTGTCCGGGTTGTTCTATTACCATTGATGATGAGGATTTCATAGCTAATCTTATGGTGATTCAGTTATCGCCTTTTGATATTATCCTTGGTATGGACTGGTTATCCAGTTATCGTGCTAAGATTTGTTGATTTTGGAAGATTGTGACTTTGCAAGCCCCATCCGATGAAGAATTGGTGATTCAGAGCAGTGCGCCGTCTGATTCCCTTTTTGTGTTGGCTAGTTTATTTCCTAGTTGTCAGGCATCAATAATTGGGTTGCTTTGGTCTCTTAGCGTGAAGGCAGATTCTTCTCTACGCATCGAGGAGATTCCCGTGGTGTGTGAATATCCTGATGTCTTTCCTGTAGAGCTTCCTGGGATGCCTCCAAAACGGAATGTGGAATTCCAGATTGATCTTATTCCTGGAACTCGACCAATTTCTATGTCTCCGTGCCGCTTGGCTCGACCCTTCTAGGATGAGTTGAAAAAGCAATTGGATGATTTGTTGTCTAAAGGTATGATTCAGCGTAGTGTCTCGCTGTGAGGAGCGCCTATTCTCTTCACAAAGAAGAAAGATGGCAGTTGGCGTATGTGTGTGGATTATCAGGCTCTCAATCAAGCGACAATAAATAATAAATATCACTTGCCCTTTTTGGTCAGCTGAAAGGAGCTAAAGTGTTCTCCAAGATTGACCTTCAATCGGGATACAATCAAATCCGAGTTCGGGAGCAGATTATTGAAAAGGCGGCTTTCTCTACGAGGTATGGTCATTATGAGTATAAAGTTATGTCTTTTGAACTAACAAATGCACCTGCAGTTTCCATGGAAGCAATGAACAGTATGCTGCATCGGTATCTTGATGATTTCGTAGTGGTGTTCATTGATGATATCTTGATCTATTCCAAGACGGAGGAGGATCATGAATAGCATTTGAGGTTGATTCTTGAGACTTTGAGATAACATAAATTTTATGCCAAGCTAAAGAAGTGTGAGTTTTGGATTTCTGATGTTGGGTTTCTGGACCATGTGATTAATCAAGAGGGTATTTTGGTCAATCCTAACAAGATCTCAACAGTGGTAGAATGGAAAAGGCCAACCAATGTCAAGGAAGTGAGGAGTTTTCTGGGTTTAGCTGGTTATTACCGGCATTTTGTGGAGGGTTTCTCTATTGATGTCTCATTAACACGAAAGGTGTCAAATTCGATGGTCGAGTTGACGATTTTGTACTTTGAAGGATAAATTGCTCCTATTCTTACTCTTCTTGAACACAGGAAGCGAGTTCACCATTTATTCAGATACATCTCGAGTTGGGCTTGGATGTGTGCTCATGTAGGATGGAAAGGTGATTACCTATGCTTCTAGGCAGTTGAAGAAGCATGAATAGAACTACCCTACTCATGATTTAGAGCTTACTGCAGTGGTTCTTGCTCTAAAGATTTGGTGTCATTACTTGTATGGTGAATCTTGTGATATATTCACTGATCACAAGAGCTTGAAGTATATCTTTACCCAAAAAGATTTAAATCTAAGACAAAGAAGGTGGTTGGAATTAATAAAAGATTCTGAACCTTGGACTACGTGGTAGCCAATGATTGTTTCTGTTGAGGTCCCCATCATGCGTTGGATGGGCATTAGATCCCTGTCATGCATTGGACGGGCTTGGGTCCCCACACTCGTGGAGTGTGGGCTCGAGGTCTATGTGCTTGAGGGCACAGGCTTGAGTATGCATCGACAGATGCAATACTCCGCATTACCGGTAATTGCAAAGAAGAAAGAAAGAGCATTCTTGACATATGCATTGCATACAAGCATAAGAGCTAGTCCATAGATGACATAACATCTCACCTGGAGTTCAACCAGATATCGTGAGGCAAAGGGATAATACACGAGAAGGTCTTTCAGTTCGATCAGATACGGACTAGTCGTATGGAGATACGAGCTAGTCGTAGGCTAGTCGAACATGATCACTAAGTGGTCAAAACTTGGTCGTAAGGAGTTACGAACTGATCGAGACCAAATATGAACTGGTCGTATAGAGATACGAGCTGGTCGTTAGTGATATGGACCTGATCGTAGATCATATTGCATTAAAGTTCATCCGATATAATTTGTGTGTATTCGGGAATCGTTATGTTCTGCTAGGAGCCGAGAACGACTCATGATTGGAAAGGAGTTTCCGAGTCACAACCAATTACGCATGAACCTAATGGGTCACACACTTAACGGGCTGGAACAAACCAGTACAGATACAGTTCGTCATACATATTCGGATAGGATCCATCATGGGTAATATATAAGGACATGCTTGAGGCTACAGGTAAAAATGTGACAAGAGAGGAGATTCACGTAACATGTATATACGATATACGAGTTGACGTGAGTTGCTTAAAACCCTAGCCGCCATCTTCTTGAGAGAGCCTTCCCATGTGACTTGGTGCTAGCACACCAGTGTACGGTGTTCCTTCTCTGGACATGTGGATACCGTAGAGGTGCTACTGCGGTTGCTGTTGTGCTTGAGGACGATCCACGATCTTCATAAGGAACTGCAGAGGTTGTTGGAGGAGACGATTGACTTGCGAGGACGCTGGACGATCGCCTACGACCACTACATCGACGCGCTCTTCATTGGACCAGGCTGCTCCAACTCTTCTTCCGCTGCACTTCGCGTCTAGTGGTAACGATCTATGATCTCTTGCTTGCATGGCATCCTACTTTACGTGGTAGAATTTTTGAATTGTCAGCTAGTGTAGCCTACCCGTATCCCTTCAAAGCATTGCATTTACATTCCGTTGTGTCGCATTGATCATTGCTGATATGAAATGAGTATGAATGCTTTTGATTTGCCTATATGATTGTTATGTGTGATGATAGTAGATGATGAGAGGTTTAGGTCGTGGTTGTGACCTTGGGTTGCTAGGTTGTACCACCGTTTGGGGTATGAGAATAGTGGAGTGTTTGCCTCGAGTCAACTAGTTCAGGTGTTGAGTATGTGTTTCTTTGGGAAGGTTATTATCTTCCTTGAGTTTGGAATGGTTATTCTTGTTCAAATACGGTAGATGAATTTTCTTGGGTTAGTGGTTCATTGTAGTTGATGGGTGTTCATTGGTCTTTGTTAGTTCCTTAAAGCAAACATTTGTTCTCCTGAATGACGAGTTGTTTTACTGCTTGTAAATGTAGTTGATTCATAAGATTGATCTTTTATTGGGAAGTTCTGTCATTCTTGTTGGAAAACACGACTCATTTAATCGCTTGGTACTTTAGTTAATGGAAGCTTTATTTGGCATGTTCTTTAATGTGAGGAAGCTTTGGCCCCAATGTATTCTTTTCAGGGTAATTTGAGTATGAAGTTTAATACTTCTCTGTTATGAAAGAAAGCGTCAAAGCTCTTTTTGCAATGTTCTGCTATGGTTAAGTCAGAGATTGTAATCAAATAAATTGATAGGGTATGGGTTTCGATTGGTCCCTATTTGTTTTACAGAGCAATTATTGTCTTTCCGACTGTTGAGCTATTTTTGCTACTTGTAAACGTTATTATTAACAAATTGTTCTTTTTCATGAGAGTTCCACATTTCTTGTTGATAAATGTGACTCGGTTATCTGTTTTGTATTTTGGATAATAGAAATTATCTTTTACAAATTTCATTGAAGAAAGTTTTGACCCTATTCATTTTTTTTGGAGTAGTTGAAGTGTTAAAGTTTAGAACCGCTTCTTTGAGAAAGAAAGTGTCAAAACTCTTTTGTAATGTTTTGTTGTGTTAAGTAAGAAGTTGTAAGTATAGAAGATAATTGATAATGTATGGGATGTCAAGTTGGGTCAGTAGCGTGTTGCATAATTAATCTTAACTGATGTCCTTGGTAGCATAGTTGGTTAATTTATTGCCGCCTTCTAGTGATTGCATGACAAATTATGATTTAGAATATATTTATTCCTAATTGGAATCAACAGGGTTACTAAGAAGAGTGGATATTGATATGAAACTATCTTTTAAACGTCTACTTGATGATCTTACATAAATGCTAGATTTACTTAATTCCTGACATGCTAAAATTGTTGAAACATGTATAAAGGACTAGATGGATGCTGGTGTATCGATTCGTGAAACCTTGTTTTATAGAAATTATGTTACTAAATCTTTAATCATGTTTTGTCCTAATTTCTAAACATAAGGTGAAATGTTGAATCTGTGTTTATAAATGGTTATGTGATTGCAAATAGAAGTAGCACCATATTTACATACATGACTAATACAATCGTCAATTGATAATGAGAGTTGAAGTTGGTGTTGAGCAACACTAACAGTTGAATGGATGAATCTCATAAGTGGTCTTTGATAGTGTGCCTTGCGAAATTTCTATTGCATAGTATGATCTTGTTAAATGAAATTTGTTCAACCTTGTGGCTTGTGTAATAGGTTTTCCCTAGATTAAGTAGTTGATGAAGTTTTATTGAAATAATAAAAAAATTATGAAGTAACATATTGTGTTTCTTTTGGGAAGTTTTAGGATGGGATAATAACGTTTGATGATTTTTGGTACTAATGTATGATATTGATGTTATGAAAATTGTTAGTAATGTGAGATTGATGTTAATTCTTTTAGAGATAAAGTAATTTGATCACCTTTGGTGATATCTCTTAAATGAGAATATTTCAGGTTTTTCTTTCGTGATCTTTTGGGGCTCATGAATTATGTGGTAGATGAAATTAGTTTAAACAAAATGATATATTTGAATGTTTTATCGGTTTTTAAGTGATTCATGTGATTTGAGATTTAAGGCACCTTTGCTTGAGTTGGCAAAGTGATGTTTCAATCAAACAAAATTATTTCTTTTGTTAAAGGGAAGAGTGTAGTAGAGGCATTCAAGGTTGGATTCAAGTTTGTAGCTTTCAGCTTATTGAAGCGTGCTTAACCTTGTTGGTTGGCCGTATAAGAGTTCCTCAAGTTTAAAAGCTATGCTTTATTTTTATTGGTTGAAGTTTGATATTCTCTTCTTGTGAGACTTGTGCCCTTATCTGTGGCCTCGTCCTATATTTTCTGAGTTCATTGCTAACTGACTATTTTTTTTGGTCTTGTGTTTACTGCGAGTGGTAAACGTTTTTCTAGGTGATGAAAATTGTTCCTATTTGCCTCTTCTTTTGAGAAAGGAGTAACCAATTCGTTTTACAACGGTCTTCTAAAGTGTATAGAGACGACTAGATCGTGGTGGTTAAGTAAATTATTTTGTGAGACTTTGGGTATCAATTTATTTAAGGTGCATAAGAGGACGAATTGATTTCATGCTATCATTCTTATAGAGAATTTGATTTAAATAAATGATTCTCTTTGGAGCTAAACTAATTACGTTGTTGCAATTATCAAAATCTATAATGAATTGTGATCCAATATCTTTTTGTTCTTGTTGGTGGATTATTGGAAATATCAAAAGTTTGGGGATCTTGATCGATTATTTAAAGTATTGGGATTGTGTAAATTACAAGGTTGAGAAGGAGAGATTGAATGGTGTGATTTAGTGAGTGTCCAAGATTGGTGTAGTTAACCGTTTTGGGTAGTTAATTGATTATTGAGGATGATTGAAGTTATGACTAAGGATATTGTTTGGGTTATGGGAATATTTAGTAATCGAATGTGAGGATTCCTATCAATTATACCAGAAATTCATTGTAGGGGGCTTGAAGGTTGAAATTGGGGCTTTGCATTTTTATGCTAGAACCTTGAAGGCCCAATGATGTGTATAGAAATAGTGAAACAAAGAGGATTCCAAATACTATGATGATCGTGGATAGCATCCTTTGGGTGTAGTAAATGACTGTGGGTGGGCTGTGAATTCCGAGTTGTTTATTCTTAAAGGATTGAGGTGATGGTGATTGCGTGTGAAATCTATTTGTAGATGCATTGGGAGTCATCTGGCAAAGTAATTCCGTCGGTAGAAGAGTTGGCTAGAGAATGTTTTTGTGGGGTCATTGGAGCCACTCTACAAAGGTGTTGATGATGTATTCAGTTTGAGCATAGCGTTGAGGTTGCCAATTTAAGATAAATGAGTTAGTGTATTATGCAATGATTTGGAATTCCCTAATTTGAGAGAAAGTTTATTCCTAAAAGAGAAATTGAGAAAAAAATATTTTCTCGGGTAGTGAAATGCTCTCTTGATTATTGTTTGACCTGTGTGTTTATGACAGAGGTCATTTGCAATTTGAGGTGGCTTTATGTTGGCACATGTGTTTCTTCCCGGTTCCAAAAGAATAAAGGAAATGATTGATTTGTTTATTCGAGTGGTTTCTCTTTTGGCTTACGTAGTGTTTATTTGCAAACTGCCTATTTGGAAAGTAAAAAGGTTTTCGTGATGAATCTTCGATTTTAGATTTGACTTTTTTGGTGGGAAATTGATAATGCATGGTTGGGATGAGGATCCTTTATTTTTGGCTGGGCTCTGTTTGTAGAGTTTGTTTAAAACGAGTTTTGTTGTGCGTCCCTGGTGAAAGGAGGTGCTCCTTGTTATGGTGAAGAAATTGATTCCAAGATGGAACAAGAGTTTCCTACGTTATGTGCATGTTATGTGATTTGGTACGAAAGGGGAGGTTGGCCCAAGGTACATTGGTTTGTTTCTGGAAGTTGCGGGAATTTTTGGAAGATAGCGTATCGCTAGGACTGTCTCGAGTTCTGGGTGAGGGTACACAACGTTTTGTATGACCCGGTGTTGAGGGAGTGCTTGATATATCCAAAGTTGAGGTTTCATTAGAGCCGTTGACCAACGAGTAAAACTGTACCTTCGATTTTCGTCCGATGCGTGTACTGGAGAGGTTAGAGAGAGTGTTGAGGTATAGATATGGGTATACGTCAAGGTGCTATGGACGCATCAGTCTGAAAAAGATGTGACTTGGTAGTTGAAGTCTCACATGAGCGAGCAGTACCCGGAGTAGTTCACATGAGGGTATGTGTTAAAGATTGTTGATTTTAGTTCTGGTGTTCTTTCGAGTAGATTGGTGAAAGTAGAATTCGGGGTCGAATTCATTTTTCAGGGGGGTTGAATGTAATATCCCATTTATCATTAGTGGGTGAATGAAAATTAGAGAGGGAATTAAAAGAGAAAATTCAGAAATTAAGAGAGGAATGGGCCGCCAGCCCATAGTCAAGCAGGGGAAAATAGCCATAGTGGCCCATGGCCCATGGGGAAAATGGCCACCAACAAAAGAAGGAGATAGGGGAACCCTAGCTCTATGGCATGGGGTGCTTGCCGGTGGGGTTTGGGTGGCTCGGGGCGACCGAGGCGGCGCAGCGTCGGCAGCGGGCGGCAGGGATGGAGTGGCGGCGATGGTGCTTCACGGCCATGAATCTACCGAATTGAGGTGGGGGATGGGTTGAAGGAGATCGGGAACACGACGTGACATGGTCTACTCGGTGAGAAGCTCACCGGAGAAAGAGATCGACGTGAGAACGACGTGACCAGACTTGATGAAAAAAGCGGTGGCATCGCGCATTTCGGCCAAACGGAGTCAAGTTAGAGGTTGGGGTTTGAGGCGAAACGAAGAGGGGATCAAGGGGGCACGCAGTGCTCACTTTGTAGGGTGAAGACAGGGAGTGAAGTGATGAGGAACACGAGTGGAAACTGGGCGACAATTTCGATCGACATGAATACGCGCAATTGAAGGAAACGACAGGGAAATTGAATGCTCCAACGATCATGGTGTGCAATGACGATGGCACGACATGGGTGACGATCGTGGAATGGCGCAATCGGCGGGGCGTGTCTGACGCCACAATGAAGCGTGTATGTGTGAGTGACATGGGGAGCGGACAGAGTCTTGGCTCAGTCAGCGAGGTAAGTGGCGTGGAGTGGGGCTAAGGGGCAGACTAGTGCAAGCGGGTTGGCCAGTCGTGAGCCGAGGGGAGGCGCATGGCAAGCGGCCTAGGTAGCATGGTGTGCGGTCGAGACCGGCTCAGGACATAGCCAGGAGAAAGAAAGAAAAGGAAAGGAAGGAAGGAAGGAAGGAAAAAGAAAGAAAAAGGTTCAGAAAAAAAATCCAAATTTCTGAAAATAAATTAAATGAAGGAAAAACACAGAAAATTCCATAAAATTAATTGGAACCTAACGAACTCGAATAAAACAAATTTGAATTTGATCGAAGTTTATTTTAATCATTTAAACTATTTTTATTTTCTGAAATTTAAATTTAAGCTTTAAATAATTCAATAAAATTCAAATGGTTCATTTTATTTTAAAAACTTCAAAAAGACTCTAAAATAGGGAAGATACAGAGAGAGAGCGAGAGAGGATGGCTGAGGTCCCCTAGTCCTATGAAATTTGGAAATGTATCCTCTAGATTAAATGGTTCAATACAGATGATCTACAATGACACATATTAGAAGCCGATCTCCACTGTCCGATCGAAAATCAAAAGTCTAGATCAATCGCTATAGTGTTTTCTCTATAACAAATATTTCACTGCCTCTACAATTTTACTGCTGAGTACTGTTAAGGGCTCACTTACTCACAGATCACTGTTTATGCATTGATCAATACAGAGAATCCGGATACTTGAAATTTATGCCTCACCACACCCCATCTATCAATGATTCCGCCATTGTTCATCTTGCGCCGCGCCCTAGAAGGTATTAACAAAAGGAATTCCCAACTAAAACTAGCACTGCAAAGCAAGTTAAATAATAATTTACTTCTGCAGTAACGTGTTCCAAGCAGAAGCTGCTCTTTACCGTCCTAAATGGTCGTGCTCAGAGGGACGGCGACAGCCCAGCTGGCAGCAGTACAAAAACAGAACACTATTACCAGTGGCTTGCCACCGCTTAGTCAACCGCCCCGAGATTTTTGCCCTGTCAATTCCGACATCAACTGTTCAGCCGAGCTCGAGTGGTATAATAATAGGACTCTCAGGTCCCAGCTCCCCTACTAAACAAAGAACGAGCTGAAAAGAGGCCAAGAAGAGAGCGGAGGAGGGAGAACAAGGCGGAGATGAAGTCCCGGAGCTCTGCGAGGGGGGAGCCGAGGAGGTTCGGCAATGTGGCTTTCCTGGCACTCATGCTCTGCTCCCTCGTTGCGCTCTCGCTCATCAGGGCAAGGTTCTCCCCAATCGGTAACCATTGCCTCTCCTTGCTCTTGCTCCTTTTTCTTTCCCCAGCTAGCTATCTGTGCCTGCCTATGCACAGCCATAGCTATTGGGAGCTAATTTGAGCCGCTGTTTACGCTCTCCCTGCGTGCCTGCAGGCAGTACTGGAGGAGAGGCCATCAAAGCAGAGGATCCGAAGGCGGTGGTGAGCAAGGCGGCTGCCAAGATGGAGGCCGGCGATGGCGCCGACGAGGCCGCCGTGGTAGCTGGTAAATTCTTAGTAACGTTGCGTCTTTGGAGTGTCTAGATCTGCTCACGAGTGAACATTTCTCTGCTAGCTGTCGGTTTCTTTAGATTCTCCCATTTCCATTTCTTTATATTCAACTTGAATTAAAAAACAAGGAGAAGGAAATTAATCGAAGCATCCAATAATTTTAGCAGCCAGTGGCTAATCTAAACTATTCTTGTTTTTCTGGAATTTCGTGCTAAATAATGAAGAACAGAGCATCTGATTTGGCCACAAGATTCGGCATCAGATCTGACCAACTGAACTGAATTTCGTCCAGCAGCGGGGGAAGACAAGGAGGTTCAGCCGAAGCCAGCCCACGCCTCCGGTGATGCCGCCAGCGACGCTAGCAAGCCGGTGTGCTACGAGACGAGCCGCCGCTCCGACACCTGCGAGGCGGCCGGCGACGTGCGCGTGGTGGGGAGCAGCCAGACCATCTACGTTGACGCGCTGGAGCGGGAGTGGAAGACCAAACCGTACTGCCGGAAGCACGACACATTCGCGCTGTCCCACGTCAAGGAGTGGACCCTCAAACCGCTTCCCTCCGGCGACGGCGCCGCGCCGCAGTGCTCGTCGAACAGCTCGGCCACCGCCTTCGTGCTCTCGACGGGCGGGTTCACCGGCAACCCCTTCCACGACTACACGGACGTGCTCATCCCGGCGTTCATCACGGCGCACCGCTTCGCCGGCGAGGTCCAGTTCCTGGTGAGCAGCTACAAGTCGTGGTGGATGAACAAGTACATCCAGATCTTCCAGCAGATGAGCCGGTACGAGGTGGTGGACATCGACGCCGACGACGAGGTCCGGTGCTACCGGAGCGCGGTGGTCGGGCCGACGTTCCACAAGGAGCTCGGCGTGGATCCCTCCAAGACGCCGTCGGCCTACTCGGTGGTGGACTTCCGCAAGATGCTCCGCAACGCGTTCAGGCTGGAGCGCGCGACGGCCGCGCCGAGCGGCGACCGGTGGGACATCCGCCGGCGGCCCCGCCTGCTGATCATCTCCCGGCGTCCCTCCCGCGGGCGGGCGTTCATGAACGAGCGCGCGATGGCGGACATGGCGGCGAGCCTTGGGTTCGACGTGCGCATCGGCGAGCCGGACACGAGCACGGATACGTCCAAGTTCGCGCGGCTGGTAAACTCGTGCGACGTAATGGTGGGCGTGCACGGCGCGGGCCTGACCAACGTGGTGTTCCTCCCCGCCGGCGCCGTGCTGTTGCAGGTGGTGCCGTACGGGCGGCTTGAGTGGCTCGCCCGTAACACGTTCGCGGAGCCGTCGGCCGGCATGGAGATCCACTACCTGGAGTACGCCGTGCAGCTGGACGAGACGACGCTGAGCGAGCAGTACCCGAGAGACCACCCGGTGCTGAGGGACCCCATGGCCATCCACAAGCAGGGGTGGGACGCGCTCAAGACCACCTACCTAGACAAGCAGAACGTGCGGCCGCACCTCGGCCGCCTCAAGAACACCTTCCTCCAGGCGCTCAAGCTGCTGCCGCACGGCCGGGACAATTAGCTTAGCTAAGTTCATCATCGATCATCATAGTAGATAGATGGATAGGAATATGGTAATCAATTTTTTGTTTGATCCTCTTTTTTAAAATTTGTTTGCATTGTGTGAGCTAGTACCACTAGTTTTCCCGTCAGAAACGAGCTAGCACCGCTAGTAAGGATAGTGTATAAATATAACGAGCAGAGGGCAAGTGTCTATAACCCTTTTTAGTTTTTCTATTTTTGCTTTCTCTGGTGCTCTTTGCTCGGTGTTACTACCTGCTCCTCCTCATTACAAATATAAGTTGTTTTTGGACGTTGTCACAGTCTCGAAAATAGTGTTGACTATCATTTTTATGAAAATATATTGTTTCAAATAAAAGTAATTATATATAATACAATTTCATGTATGTAATTGTTTATATATTACGGTCAAATCTAAAAATATTGAATCAGTACAGATTCTAAAATAATTTAGATCTGAAATCGGAGGTAATAAGTCTACAAAGATAATCCCACGAGAACGACTAATTAATCGAGGAGAGTTTTTTTTTCTTGCTAGAGCTGTGTGGGTTTGTGCTGCGAGTAGTGCTAAATCGCGCAGATCCTGGATAGGTCCACCTGCGGAGGTGGCATCGATTCTTTCCGTCGTAAATTACAGTATCATCGATCGGCGTCGGTCTCTCCCAGTTGTCTCGCACCGTGGAGGAATAAAGACATCATCGTCCTCGTGTCCACGGACCGCTTTGGAGATTTTTTTTTTAAAATAATATATTTTTAATATAATAACATAAATAAATAAATGTTTGTTTAATAAAATTTAAAACTGGACTTTGTCGCCAAACATTGTTTAGCTGATAGTCTTGTCGATGATTTATTTGGCCGATAGTGGTCTGTCGCCAAATATTTTAGTAACAGAATCTTATTTTTATAATTTTATTAAATGAGTTTTTATTTCTATAATTATATTAAAATATATTATTTAAAAAGTTTCGCATTAGAAACCATCTAGTTCCTTACACTCGAGCTTTTGGTCAATTTTTGGAAGGGATTCCCATCCCAGTGTGTGAAAGTTCAACGGACTCGAAACATTGTCTTAGGCCGCCTTCGGCGAAACGCCGGCAGGGAAAGTGTGCGTTTTGGCTCATCTGGACAGTTCGATGGAGAATTTGATAATTCCAGATTGATTGTTGCGTGTCCATGCTATAGTAGTTGTAATAGGCTAATAGCTGCCGTGAACACGCATACAACAATGCCTGTGAGCGCGAATGTGCCATGCTACATCGCCTGGCCGATAGTGGTCTGTCGCCAAATATTTTACTAAGTTTTAACAAAGCAATTTTTTTTTTTGGAAATCAAGTTGGACTAAAACAGTAAGTAGTTAAGAACATAAGCATAAACAGTACAAGAATAAGTCACATATCAACACCAAACCGTGCATGACACATCATGCCGAGATTAATTCCCAAGACCAAAATTAGAATAAGTCTATACAGGTGACATCAATTCAAGTATCGTCCGTAACCGTGGACACGGCCATTCGAATAGTTTTAAATCCTTGCAAGGGTGTACATCTTTACCCACACGACTTAGTTAGCCCGTAAGCCTCCGGAATAATAGCACATTGCCTTTGGTATGCCGGCCGGGGAGACTAAGATTTGGTATTTTTCAACAAGTTGACACTATTGAGTTGGAATACCCATGTGCGACTAATCCCGCTTAAACAACGACTGATAGCATATATTCAACCAGGGCCCACATGTTGTGCCGGGAATGCCGACCCAATCAATTAAATGCGAACTGTGCTCACTACACATATTAGACCGCTTGATTTAGCCCTCAAGTAATGCGTATATGCGATAGAACACATCTACGCCTCACCCTTCTAAGAACATCGATATCAATATAAACTCCACATGGCATACGACACGACTCAAGACTTAAGCATCTATGCCATATGAAATCAATACACTTGTCCTTACTCTCCTGTTTCCAACTCAATAGTATTAACCCTTTACTTAACCAAACAGTGCCCATACACCGCGTGTGGAAGTACGTTGGGACTTAAATTAAATTGTCAGAGTTCACTCCTTAATCAACCCAGACAAGACATCCACATTTCCCAATTCTCGTGCACAAAGGCACCATCACTAGCATCCACTTGTCCAGATTTCAATCAATTTATTAACAAGATCAAGGATTATTTCAGATTCAAATAAACTGAACAAGAATCAAAATAAATAAAATTTATTTGTTGTCCCCAGGTTTGACAAGACAAGCTTGCCAAATACTACCGTTCTATGGACTGCATGGCTAAGCCAAATATAACACTAAGTATATAATACTACAGACTACCTTAGGTTAAGTGTATGATTCAATTTAAGGTAAGCCACAAGCTCAGGTTATAACTAACTAAGACAGAGCACAAATAATTTTTAGAAAATTTGCATGCAATAGTCATCACTGTATTTATAAATCTACAGTTCAAAAGAGTAAGATCAATATGGTGCAGAGAGGTAGCTTGCCTTGGTAGTAATATATAACCTCTTGCTCGAGTTACGTTGCTCAACAAAAGACTCGACAATCTCGTAAGACCCAAGATCTAAGATCGAAAAATCCAATAAACACAAGAACTGACAAGGGACAAAATAATGAAAAAGAATGTATGATCAAGATGGTAATGCATGGTTAACAATATGCTTAAGCTATATCTAATTTACTAAGGATAATAACCCATATTTACCATCTAATGGCACTTTCTATCCAGATTTAAATTTAGCTAATAGCTATAGTTACAGATTTTTGAAACTGAAACAGGACACATAAAGAAATAATGATTAGCTAGCTAAAACATGTGGTAAATAATTAACCTGTGTTAGACTAAGAGCATTCAAGTCTGATACTGTGATTTAATTCATCCTTTAATTGCACAAAGTGACAAAAAGTGGAAAATTAATGAGCTTGCTGTGCATGTTGTTGGTCTGGACACATCCAAAACGGCAAAAGCCCTTTACCCATTTCGGTTATTGTGGAAAGCTATACAAGACATAAACTTTAAAGTGAAGTAACAGCTAGCTGGGGGTATTTACTGTCACCATTTATTATTGCTAATCCTTAAGTGCTCTGGTCATGGAAAGAAAAGAAATAGTGGGTTTTTGTCGGGTGGATCAAAACAGCAAAGGAACTCTTTCCAGATTTCGGTTGTCCAGGATAATTACACACAACGATAACCTAAATATGAGTTAGAACTAACTGGAAAGTCATTAATACCACAACCCAATCATGCTAACCTTACCCGGCCAGTTTGAAGAAAGAATTAGAAACTACACTATTTGTCGGTTTTAACCAACAAAACTAACAGAGAGGGGTTAGCAATAATAAATGAACTGGTGACTCTAAAACTTTGAAGAAAGGTCACGGGTGCTGCTAGGGTTTCTCTTAGGACCTAAACAAACTAATACACTGGTAAGAGAAATCTAAAGTTTTGAAAACGATATGAAAGACCGAAAAGTTATAAAAACAACTTTTCTTTTAAACAAGATTGGAGTATCACCTGGACGTGTGAGTGATCTATGGGAGCTAAAGATGTTCTTAAGGAACTTTAGATGATAAGACTCAAGGTCTAACTTACCAGCTAGGGTTGGATGAGAAAAAGTCAAGTTCTTAGTCAACAGAAAAGATCTAGTGTCCTTTTCCTTATGCTGCCCAAAAATAGAACTAAGACCTAAAGATCAGTAAGCACATTCTTGATGAGAAAGGATGGACTTCAACTCACCAGGATGTGTTTTTTTTCCAAGATGGTGCTTCACTGGTTCAAAGTGACAGAGAGAAGAACCTTAAGTCCAAACCTACAAAAGATGCCCAAGATCTGCATTAAAATGAGTTTTAGGCATCCTCAAAGCTGGACAAAGGTAAGAGCAAAAGGACTTCACTAGGAAGGAAGGCAACTAGTGGAGTTCTCTCTGGTCAACAATGGCAGAAGCCCCATGGCTAGGGTTTATATAGTGTTGAGGTCCCTAGAGCACACGAGAACCATCTAGAGCTAATGAGGTGGCACTAAGGATAATTATCAAGAGAAAATATCCTCAAATTCACTGTACACTACCACCATTCCGGCGAAAATAGTGTCCACGGTGTATAGCAAGAGAGAGAGAGCAAAGAAGTGCAGCTGACACGCGGGTCCCAGGGCTGTTACAGCCATGCAACGCACGCAGCAAGCTTCGACGCACAGCCACCGTCCGATTAGAAGCGAATGATTGTGATGAAGAGGTAAATAATACACTGAACCGATATCGTGAAATATGGACCGTGCGATTTCCAGCGGACGGCCACGATCGAGGGGAGCTCCGGAGTGGTCCGAACGTCCCAACCTACGATAGCCGTTCGATCTTGCTTCAACGGCCCAAGATCTCAGGCGCGCTGTGAGGTTCAGCCCACAAAGGCAGTCACCATTAGATCTAGCATCAACGGTCAGAGATGAGGGAAGGTGCGGATGGTTCGAAGGTCACATTGGATGCGGTCCACCCGATCTAAAATCAACGGTGGATCTTTACTGGCACCTCCGGACGGTCCGAACGTCACAATGGATCAAGGCGGTCCATTGCAGATCTAACGGTGGCCGATATTGAAAAGGATTTTAGAGATTGAGATAAGATGCGATGCCGTGGGATTTTGATCCAACGGTGGAGATCGCATGGGTGTTAGGATGGTCCGAACAGCCCATGAGATCTGGCCCGCACTTTGGGGATCCAACGGCCCACATGCTTTTCAATTTCTGCCATTTAGGATGGATTTACCTGGGGATCGCGCACCACTCGTTTTTGATCCAACGGCCAGAACGCGAGGGTGGTTTGGAGTGGTCTGAACGGCACATAGGATCTGGCCCGTTCGCGCGGAAATGGACGGTGATCAAGTACGGGAAGTTGAGGACGTGCGTGCGCAACGTGACCGCGCCGCACCAGGTGCACCGGTTGGACTCAGCTGCTTAGGGTTGAGCCCCTACAGTGCCCGACTTGAGTTTAGACCGAGAGGATTGACCAGCCTAGTTTAAATTTTCAAAAGGTTTGACCGAGCCTTTAAATATAGCAAATAAATTTGAAAAATTAGGAAATTATGCAGAATTGTTACTGGGATGATATATTCCCCAAATAAATTTTGAAACTACTGTTTTTCCTTAGAAATACATAAATAATTCATTTAGACCAAATAGGGTTTATTAAAGACAAATATTTTTCTGTAATTCAAAATAATTTCTAAAAAATTCAACCAAAATTATTTTTGGCCATAATACTTCATCTGGTTTTCAAATAAAATATCTCCCAGTCTTAACACCAACATTGAGTGGTATTTCCTTTTGAAGCTTTGATCAAGTTGGAGTTTGTAATAGGAATTTGGGAAAATAGATTGTAACCTGTTGCCTAATTTGCCAAAATGAACAGTGATGCTATGAACAACACCTTATTACTGTTTATTAGGGCTGAGGCTGTTACAGCCACACTGCTGCCCCATGCGCTCCCACCTACGCCAAGTACCCTCCCCAGCGCCCCCCCCTTCGCTTGAGGTCGTCCCCCCTCTGCATTGCATCGAGCCACCCTCGTCGAGTCCTCGTGCCCCCTCTACCATGTGCCACCCCAAGCCCCCCCTTCGCCGTACCCCCTCTGCCCAGCGCACCCCCTGCGCTTCTCCCCTATCGCGCGCCCGCTCTATCGCCTGTGTCAGGTAAGTAGACAATTCCTTCATAGTTGTACAGTATTTTGAATTATTTAGCACTGGACAATTGATGTGAATTGTGTAGTCACAAACAGATTTTGTCTTGTCGATTGTTTGTTATCTTTATTTTTTTGGGCAGCTACATGGATTCAATGAAAGATATGAGTAGCTTCGTGCAGCCACTAACTTTGTCAAGTCTCGAAAGGGCCGATACGCACTCTCTTGTTGCGACTCTCGCTGCACCCTCCTGCCATGCTGCACCCCACAGACCCTCAGCTACCGCGCTGAACCCTCCTGTTGTGCACCTCGCGCACCATCCTACTATGAGGACCCCAGCTTATTTAGCTTGTAATGCTTAGTCATCCATTGACCCTAACATCACAAACAAAATAACCCGTGTCTTCGAGATATATATACTTCCCAGAAATGCAGTATACACACCCCTTTACAAAATCATGCATCAATTTCATACAAGACATAGAACCAAAGCACGAACAAGATTAAATAAAAGACATACATAATAGAGAGTTATTACAAAAGGGGCCGATCGGCCAAATACCACTAAGAGAAATTCATAAACAGCGGAAACAAAAGCCATAAGATGGCGATAAACAAAAGCCATACGGTTTGCCTAAAGCCCACAAGACAACCGACCGGGCCGCCAAGCTAGTCGTCCCAACCACAGCACATCTTACAAAAGTAGGGCCCTTGGGGCTCCACCTCCTCTGCAACAAAGTTATTAAGCAAAGCAAATGAGTAAAATAATGTACTCGCAAGACTGACATGTAGAGTAACAGACCTATACATATGCTACATGCAAGCTCATTTAAGTGGAGGCTATAGGTTGTTTTCAGCATAAAGCAAGTTTTCATTTGCAATATTTAAATAGATTCAAAGCAATTTTGCAATTCATTTTTAATTTGCAATTAACAACGAGACAACAACAATAACAATAGATAGATGACAACAACAATCCTGGAAGTGACTAACCCAATAGTCACCACAACAATAGCATGAATCACCCATTCATACCACCCATGTCAAGTTTTAATTAAAGGTTGTAGTCTAATTCTTGCGGGAAATAACCAAGCGTGTCCATAACCTAGGACGAGGCTATTCGAATAGATTTAACCCTGTAGGGGTGTACCAATGTACCCACACACCAGACCGCCTTTTCGCCACATGATTAAGCACACTTTCTTTGGTATGCCGACACGGCTAAGTCCTACGAGACATTTCCAATGAATGATGCTAATTAAGAGCCGCGACAACCCAAAGGGTAGGATACACTGGCCCAGCCTAAGCAACTGCGGGTGCTCTTCCCCTTATAAAAACAGTTTTATCCACCTGTGACCCATAATTAACACCTCCCAAAGTACTAAGTCAAGAGAGGTTCCATATCTCTCTGGTGTGATTAGCACGCAAAAGTGCTTAGATCAATGGCGTAAGTAATTCGGTCCTTGGGACTTAGGCACCATTCCACACACCATGAGATCACACCAACATCCATTGTGCCCAAGTCAATACAGTTTTGTTTTCATTCTTATTTCTTTACAAGGTAACAAAGCACAAGTGCTGGACATAATGGAATAATAATTTTTGTGTGATTAAGGTCATCGACATAAGTCGACAACCGCCCATTTCTACCGTTATCTAAGCATTTCTAAGCATTATCGACGTAAACTACTAAGTGATAAGAGTCCATCCATCGAACTCTAAATCACAGCAAGATAATCCTAGGCTTAGTAGTAGAGAATGAACATCTACCTACAGAGTATGCATCTATAGGCTTAACTAATCGATAATTTAACACAAAGTAAGCATGCATACATATAAGTGAATACAGAGTATTAGACTTTAAATTAATGGGATTGAATAAACATGATCAAATTGCTTGCCTTGCTGGTGCTGCTCACTATGCTGCAAAGGTTCACTCACGGGATCAACGCACTCGTCGGCACCTAACGAAAAAGCGGAAAAGAACCGATAAGAACGAAGAAAACCGAAAAGACTCCACAGCGAACTTTCTCCAAAAGCTTTGAAATTTTTACAGAAGCAAGAGCATGATTTTTAAGGAATTTAGCAACAAGAACCAATTAATTTGGATTCTCAATGCAAAAGTTATGGCCAAAAAAAACCTGCTCAGCTTGGAAAATGCTGGAAAATTCAAATCGGTTACTGTTCATCCGAATTAAATTCTCAAGCACAATTTTCCAAAGAGGTGTTGCACCTAGGATTTTTATGGTAAATAAAGTACCTCATGAAATGAATAACACAATTGAGTTCACCTCATTTGGAGCTATGATGCATGTTTTATGATTTTTCAAAGACATGCAAAAGAGCACAAATAAAATGCACCCACAATTCTTTTGAAAACAGTGACATGCCTAAATCCTATTCTACCATTTAGTACACTAATAGAGGAAGCCAACAAAGTTGGATTCACTCAAAAAGGATCTATAGAGGATTACTTATGCATTTTACAAGTTAAAAGCAACATTTAAAGTTAATTTTGAAACCAATTTACCAATCCATTTTCTGGAGCCGAACTAAACTTACAACCATTTTTAGATTAAAGTTTAGTTCAAACCAGAGCCACCACAATCTGAATCAACTCAAATGGAGCTAGCATGAAATAGTTATGCATTTTCAAAGTTTATTACCTTTTTTAGTTTACAAATAAATCCATCGGGAATTCCTAAAATCAAAACGACGTGGACGAACCTGGGCCGTTGATCATGGATCGGACGACCCAAGTCCTTCCGGCAACGTGCGCGCGTCTGCGCGGGATCAACAACCGTGGGCTATCGATGCTGCATCCGACGGTCTAGGTTGATTCGCGTGCGTCGCGTTTGGAACTCGCGCGCGAACGGGGCGGCGGTTGTGGACCGTTGATCGCGAGATGGACGGCTCACAACCAATGTACACAGCACACACGCGAACACTTGGGCAATCTGAGCCCCAGATCTGAACATGGACGGCCCAAGGACACCGCTACAGTTGTCGGCCCTGTCCGACAACACACCCGACGGCGAAGAACTCCTCATCGCCGGCGACTCAGGCCACGGCGACGCAAGCTACGGCCAGCTACGGGTGCGCAATAGCAATGCGCACCCGCTGGTACCACTCACACCTGCGGTGGTGGACCAGAACGCCGGCGAGCCGGAGGAGAGCGGCGTGGTAACCCACGGCTAAACGCGAAAATGAAATAGAGCTCCGCAGCGGTTCATTTAGGCGAGTGCCCAGCTCCTAGGGACTACCAGGAGGTTACCTGGAGGTCACGGAGGGGCAAAGGAGGACTGAGCAGCTCCGGCGACGAAGGACCTTGCCGACGCCGAGGAGGACAACGTGGAGAAGAGGACCTGGGCAAAATTAACCGCACCGGGTCATCACATTGGCTCCAATAAAGCTTAAGAAAGGTTCCAGAGCGAGGAATTGAAGGGAGGAGCTTCTTACCGATGATGGGGAAGAAGGGGGTGCTCACTGCTGCAAGGATCCAAAACTCGAAATTAAGTCGCTCCTGTGGAGACAAGCTAAAATCAAGTTAGGGGAAAGCACCAGGATGATGAGGGGCTCAAGTGGAAGCAAAGAGAACGGAGGAAGGACCCCTGGAACCCTGTTGGCACCGAGGAGCTCCGAGGTGTAGCAATGGTGGTTGGGGGCTCACGGGTGCTTGAGCTCAAAAGAACCGAGAGCAGTGGAGGAGGTGTTTAAAGGAAGCCAAGGAGGACAAGGGGGACCTCTTATAGCCGGGGAGCAGAGGCCATGAGCTAGGGTTAAGCTCCATGGTGAGCTTAGCCCACCGCTCGATCCATGGCTCCACAAGGACGTGGAGGGGATGGGGGCAGGTCTGAGCAGGACTTTGGGGGCGGAAGGTTGACCCGCATTTAATGCTGGCAGCAAAAGAGCGGTTAAGAGATGACAAGGCACCGCTCTCCCTCTGCCATGGCGCACGCGCGCGTGACCGAGGAAGGAGAAGAATAGGTGACTGAGATCAACCGTTCGATAAGAAAAGGGGGAGGTCGTGACCCTTGGATCTGATTCGGGGGTCTGAGAGGAAAGGGGGAGGTCGCGACCAGAAGCTCTCGATTGGGGAGGTCGCAGCCACTAGATCTCCATCGGACGGTTGCGAAAAGAAAAGGGGAGGTCGCGCGCTGAAAGGAGATAGGAGGTCGTGACCGTTGGATTTGCATCTAATGGCGATCAACAGAGGCGGGAGGTCCTGGCCGTTGCGCGCGACGCTGACAAGAGATGGGAGGTCGTGGCTGTTGGATTTTGATCCAACGGCGCACAACACAGAGGGGAGGTCGTGGCCATTGCGCACGACGCGATGGAGGTCGTGGCCATTAGATTTACATCCAAGGGCGCACAACATCGAGGGGAGGTCGTGGCTGTTGCGCACGACGCGACGGGAGGTCATGGCCATTAGATTTACATCCAAGGGCGCACAACATCGAGGGGAGGTCGTGGCTGTTGCGCACGACGTGACGGGAGGTCGTGGCCATTAGATATACATCCAAGGGCGCACAACATCGAGGGGAGGTCGTGACCGTTGGATTTACATCCAAGGGCGCACGACAGAGAGGTGGGAGGTCGCGGCGGTTGCACACGACACGAAAAAGAGGTGGGAGGTCGTGGATGTTGGATCTTGATCCAACGGCGCACAACATAGAGGGGAGGTCGTGGCTGGCACGCATGACGCGATGGGAGGTTGTGGCTGTTGGATTTTGATCCAACGGTGCACAACAGAGAGGTGGGAGGTCAGGCCGTTGGGCACGACACTGCAAAAGGGAGGGGAGGTCGTGGCCGCGAGATCCTGATCTGACGGCGAGAGATGAGAGGGGAGGTCGTGGCGGTTGGATTCTGATCCAACGGAGCACGACCTTGCGTCGCTGGGAGGAGCTCGGGCAGAGCTGACGACGCGATTGGGTTTGACCCACTTGAAGGTGGCTCGGACCCAAGGAACAATGCCAGATTTGAGTTTAAATTTGAAGACTGAGTTTGGAGGAATTTTTAGAGGTAGCACACTAACTCCAAAAATTCTGAAATTTTGACTGGAGCTTCCTCACTCCAAGATTAACCTTATATAATATTTCCAGAGGTTTTTATGCACTGAATTTTTCTCAAGAAATTCATCAAGGCTGTTCTAGGGTTTGACCAATTGAAAAATTGGTTTGACTTGCCTCCAAAAATTATCAAATAATTTCTAAAAATTATGAAATAATTCAGAGGAGTCACACAGCATCCCTAGAACCAAGAAAAAAAATATTTCCCAAGATTTTCACAAGATTTATGACAAAGTGGAATAAGGGTTTGACGTTAGTCAACAGGAGATTTGTGTTTTTGAATTCCACACTCTTGACAAGAATTGTAGAAAAGTTGAAGGGTTTCAAGATGTGAGAAAAGTTTTAATTTCTACACATTTTCTTACATTTGAAACACACACCCATTTATACATTTGGGATGTTACACCTACTACACATCGGGTGCACTGCACCCTCCGCCTGGTAGTTGGTCACGTGTATGTCTCGTTTGAATCACTGCACACACTGGCCAATCGATTTCTGCATGAGGTTAAACCACTAGACCGATTTGTGAAAAAAGAGAACGCAATTTTAAATAGAGAATAATCATGGAATTAAATTATGAAGATTAGATTTCAAAACGGACAATAAGACTTCGTAACGTATGTGCGAATTAGGTGTGTAGAATTTGGTTACGTGCATATGTTTGTATCGCTACTCGTACGGTACAAATGACAACATTCACAAACCATCAAGCCGATGTACATGTATGATACAAGTGCGTCTTTTGGAATTGAAAACACGAGGGGATCGGAAAGAAGTTAGTCTTGCGGGCATATGTTCTATGCATCTAGGCCCATGGGTGCCTTTCCCTTGTCTCCTGGAGCCCTGCAAGCGTGAGCCATTGTGTGGGCAGCCCTTTACTCGTCTTCCAGTACATCCGCAGACGTATCTCAGTCCAAAGTAACCACCCGCTTAGCAGGAGCGTCGGGGATCATGGTTACCCTTCCCTTGTATACCACGTGCTTGGCCCAGGCCCTCGTCCAGGCATCCTTAGCAAGGGAACTTTTGGTATTCCACCACCACTTCGGTTCCCAAGGACCATCCCTGCCTTTGTCTTGTCTTCCTCATTCTTGGCGTTATGTCTAGCATGAACTGTGGGCTCTATGTAGACCATATAATGTCATCCTCGTGCAACATCTCAAACTGTTGTGGAACACGAGGTAGCAACTCGCTGCTCTCTATCTAGCCCAACCTAAGTTGGCACCTGTCCATCAGGTGCCCATGGTGTGTCCGTGTAGAGGGTCGTTGACAATGCCATATGGGTGCACTAGAACCGTATCATGGGGTGCCCGAGTGGGCAATGCTACTTGTCTCCACAACTGCAACAACACGTAGCACATAACAAGCACTAGTGACTCACGGGTGCTACGCTACAAGGTGTCACACAGCCCCCTGTAGGTTACGCAAGCTGATCTGAATCTATACTAGGGCATCTCCCCATGTTCGGCATCAACCAATGACTCAACGATGTTGTTGTAGATAGGGTACACCCAATCACCCTATGTAGTGGGAAACAAGGTCCAACCAAAAAGAAACAATAGGTACGCTATGAGGATCGTCTTAACAACCTCGTAAGGTGCAACCTCTGAGAAGTGCATGAAATTCCTAAGCCATGACTGAGGGATTCCATGGGTCCTCTCTGGGACAGGTCGACCAAATCGATGGTCCATGCAAACCTTCCAGTCTGCCAACTTAGGGGTTGGAACAACTGTGGCTCCCTTAATCGTTAGACCGGTCAACATGGACACATCCTGGAGAGTGATCAACATCTCTCCCCGCCAAAAGTGAAAGGTGTGCGTCTCGGGTCTCCATCTATCGACATGAGAGACCTGTCTAGTGTGAAGGAGTGGCCGATGAGGAGCACCCTAGCAAAGGGCAACAATATCGTGTCCCATAGAGGTGGAATGTAGTGCGGGTCAAGAGGCTAGTGATGCTTAGGTGACCTAAGGATAAGCGATGGAGGACCATCCCCGGTGATCCACAACTTTCTACAGTGATGATCATCATAATACGATTCCAGTAGCTCAGGTAGAGGAGGCTCAACGCTATGCCCTCCTACCATGTCCTACAATAGAGTAAATGCCGAGTTAGTTTGCAACAGAAAGAATGCAACAAGACATGCAAATGAAGTAGTAAAACGAATTGAGGTACGAAACAATAGTATGAAAGAATATAATCAACAGTCACTAAAAGTGCAAATATTACAATATTACCCATTATTAGAATAGTACAACATTACAAACGTGTGACGAATTCATATACAAATATCATTATAAGTGCAAATTTTACAACATTACGTATTATTAGAAATTACAACATCCAAACAGTGGTAGTAAAAAATTGCAAATATACACGAAGGTGAACTCTTCACGACATACAAACTAGTTACGCCCTGGTAGGGTAGTCGTCCATGGAGTGCCCTGGTGTCTTGCATACCCTACACTTCCTTGGGTCGGTCTGGTTTCTACGCTGGCTATCATCCATGTCGTTTCGAAAGCGCCGTGTTTGCCATCCTCCCTTCCCAATAAAATTCAACATTTTGTTCAGGACTGTAACGTCCCCAAAATCCATAAGTTCGTTAGTTGAGCATTTCATGATCTTGTGTGTAAATTTTGGAAACATTTTTAAAATTTTGTTGTTTCTAATAAAGTTCGCTCAGAAATTGAAACTTTTAACTTGAATTCGCGCTTCCAATTGAATCTAGAAAAATGTGTGCATAAATGTTTCTGGAAACAATTTATTAAAATACTAGATTGTTAATATGGAATTAATATGTTTTTCCTAAATTTTTAGAAGCCAAACTGACCTCACCAAAATCCAAACCAAATCTCTAAAGCAGATCTACAAATAAATTTATTTCTAACAACTAGAGCATTAATAGTACCTAAACAAATTATAGGATCTATTTGAGTCTGAGAGCACTCACATAAAGTTTCAAAATTTTTAGAAGTTATTTACTATTTTTAATCACTCGGTCAAATCGGGTGGTTGTTGGTCAAAATGAATCAAAACCTCAATCATTGTTCAGAGCCGGACCAGACCCCGATCGGACCCAACCGAACCTTGGTGCGAACCAACCCACTCGACTCAACCCACTTACCTACAGCCACTAACGCGCTGACCCCACGCGTCGACTCTGACTCCCACCTCGCGAAGGTGCGTGCACAGGCGACGCATGCCACGCGGCTGAGACGCTCTGAATCGCTCCGTCGACGCCGTCACCCACCGCCCTTCGCGACCATTCCCCGAGCACCACATGATCACACTATCCCTTTCTCCGTCCTTGGGGCCAAACAAAACTCCTTCTCGCTCCCCCATTTCGCTCACTTCTTGTGAGACCCCAGGGTATTTAACTTGTAATACTTAGCCATCCACTTGACCCTAGTATCACAAACCAAATATCCCGTGCCTCGGGAAAATGTATACATCCCAGAAGTGATGTATACACACCCTTTTACAAAATCATGCATCAATTCCATACAAACATAGAAACGAAACACAAACTTTAACAAAAGACATACATAATAGAGATTTATTACACAAGAGGCCAACCGGCCACCAAAGCTAAAACTTAAATAACAGCGGAAGCAATTATGCCATAAGATGGCGATAAACAAAAGCCAACCGGTTTGCCATTAACCCACAAGGCAAACTGACCGAACCGCCAGCTAGTCGTCAAAGCGAAGTCCACACACAAAAGTTAATCCCTTGGGGATCAACCTCCTCTGCAACAATTAATTAAGCAAAGCAAATGAGTACAAAAATGTACTCGCAAGACTTATGTGTAGTGTAACAGACCTATACATATGCTACATGCAAGCTTATTTAAGTGGAGGAGGCTCTAGACTCATTTTTAGCATAAAGCAAGTTTTCATTTGCAATAATGTAATAGATTTAAAGCAGTTTTACAATCTGTTTTTAATGTTTAAATAATAGCAAGTAACAACATAATAACAATAGATAGATGACAACAACAACCTAAAAGTGACTAACCCAATAGTCACCACAACAATAGCATGAATTACCAATTCATACCACCCACATCAAGTTTTAATTAAAAGGTTATAGTCTAACTCTCGAAAGACCTCCCCAAGCGTGTCTATAACCTAGGACAAGGCTATTCGAATAGTTTATACCCTGCAGGGGTGTACCAATATACCCACACGCCAGATCACCTTTTCGCCACATGATTAAGCACACTTCCTTTGGTATGCCGGCACGGCTAAGTCCTACGAGACATTTCCAATGGATGATGCTAATTAAGAGTCGCGACAATCCAAAGGGTAGGATGCACCAGCCCAGCCTAAGCATCTGCGGGTGCTCCCAATCCCTATAAAAATATTTTAACCACCATCGACTCATAATTAACACCCCCCAAAGTACTTAGTCAAGAGAGGTCCCATATCCCCCTCGTGTGGTTAGCATGCAAAATTGCTTGGTTTAGTGTAACAAGATGTTCGGTCCTTGTTGACTTAGGCACCATTCCACATACCAACAGATCACACCATCATCCATTGTGCCCAAGTCCAAATAGTTTTCATTTTCAGTTTTGTTTTGACTTTACAAATTAACAAAGCACAAGTGCTGGACATAATGGAATAATAATTAGATTTGTGTGATCAAGATCATCGACTAAATCGATGACCGCCCAATTCTACCGTAAGCTAAGCATTTCTAAGCAATACTAACACGTGATCTACTAAGTGACAAGAGCTCATCCAACGAACTCTAAATCACAGCAAGATATTCCTAGGCTTAATAGTAGAGATTGAACATTTACCTACAGAGTATGCATCTATAGGATCAACTAATCGATAATCATTTAACAACAAAATAGAGCATGCATACATACACTTTGCAAACAATATATTAGACTTTGAAAGTAATGGGATTAAACATGATCAAACTGCTTGCCTTGCTGGAGATAACTTTCTTGCTACAGAGGATGACTCTTGTATTCAATATAATCGTCGGAACCTACCGAAAGAATCGAGAAGAACAAATAAGAACGAATAACACCGAGAATACTAAAAAATTCAAAGTCATCACAAAATCATGAAAAATTCACAGTAGGTATAGCATGATTTTAAATGAATTTATCAACAAAAATCAATCGATTTGGAATTTGTATGCAAAAGTTATGGCAGTTTGAAAATCAGGGTTCAAGAAAATCCAATAAAATGGCTATCTATTACTGCTCATCCGATTTTAATTATTTAGTGAAATTTTGTATGATAGTGGTGGATATAAGGGTTACAAAAATGGATAGAGGATAAAATTATATGAACAAACCAATTGGATTCATCCCATTTGGAGTTCAAATGAATTACTTACGAATTTTTGAAGTTAATTCAATTTCTAATGTAAAAATAGTTCATTCCAGAAATTAATTCCAATTTCGAAATTTTATGGGACAATAACATGATTCAAACCTATTCCATGTTAAAGTACATTAATAATGAAAACTAACAAAATTGGTTTCACTCGTTTTGGGGTTGATTTGACTTAGTTATGAATTTTCGAAGTTTAACCATCTCATTGGCTTACTAAACAATTTTTGTTGTCCAATTTGTTAAGTGGAGATTAACTGTTTGATTTGGAAAGACCAATAACAACTCCTCTTTTTCAGATTAGTTTGATATTGCTAGATAATTGTCCAAAGACTAAATGAAACAATAACATTTCTAACTACTAGAGTAAGTCAGATTATTAGTCTTCTAACAAATCTAAAATTTTCAGAGTATTGATTATACACCTACAGCAGCAAGACTTATCAGAACTAAAAATGCTAATGACTAACTATTGACTAAACTTTCTTTAACTCAACTTCAAGTTTGCTAACTCTCTATTGGTTTCTAAAAGTTCCCCTTTTAATACTGATTTTCAGATCTGGACATTATGCTAGCCTGTTGACAAAACTAAAATTCTTCAGACCACTGTGCATACAATAGTAAGAAACTTCTGAACTAACTGGCTTAAAGCTAAACTTCCTATAAATTCAAACCTGTAACTTGCTAACTCAAAAGAGAGACTCCCTAAGGCAAACACAATAATAGCTAGCAGAAAAACCGATTGGTATTGTAAGTGGGTTCACTGACAACTCAAAATTCCCTTCTAAACCTCTTCTATGAGCAAAACTTCAACAAAAGGAACAACACTGTTATTGTCAACTATTCAATTTGTTAGATGGAGGTTTACTGTATTTTTGAATAACCAATTTCAACTCTTGTTTTCCAGATTAGTTTGCCTCTGAAAGATTAAGGTCCAAAAAGCCAACTGAGTCCTTAACCTTTCTAACCACTTGCATTAGCAAAGTCATTAGTTCTCTGCTACTGTGATCACTAAGGCATTCAGGTTTTGCTTCACTGTTCAAAAATCAGACAACACAACTTCTTCTGATCTGAAGTGCTAACTTCATACCAATCTTTAAACTTCAAATTTTTGTTAAATTACTTGAGTGCTTCAATCATCAGTTATAAGATCAATTATCATTTCTGAACATCTTGCGAGTGGGCCTCATTTCCAAAAACAAAGAGATAGATATACAGGGAGTTCAAAGAAGGAACAGGGGAATGGCTCGGCAGCTTGGGGCGGCACTGGTCGCCAGCGAGTGGGTGGATGGCAGCAACCGGGAGTGACAAAAATGGGTTGCCAAGGAGACAAGGAATCTAGGGGTGGTCTCGGGGCAGCTGGAGAGTCACTGTGGCGGCCGCGCGGTGGGGAGCAGCGGATGGCCAGGGAGAAGAAGCGGCGCGGCGCCGCACGGGTAAGGTTGGGACTGAGTTAGGGGGAGCATGAGTAGCCAAGGAGTGTGGGGAACTCACCCGAGTGGTCGCCGAGGACGGGGAAGCTCCAAGGTGCTCCGGTGACATTGACTTGGTGCGGCGCGGTCGGTTCAACGCGGCGGGATCCCTGGAGAAGAGGGGAACGCAAGTGAGTGCTAGGGAGAGGTAGGGGAATGTCTAGTGATGCTCACGGAGGAAGGAATCGAGCTCAGTCTCGCTGGAGAAGACATGGCGGTGGTGGAGGCAATTTTGCCGGACTTGGAGAAGAAGGGGTCCGCGCGGCTCCTCGGTTGAGCATTCCCCAAATTGATGGGGGGGGGGGGAAAGCCTCCTGGGGAGCTAGGACGCGCCGTGATGGGGTCGGCGGTGGCCGGAGATCGCCGGAATGGCCAGAGGGCTTGGAGGCGGCTCGGCTAGTCCTTGAGCGGCATTCGGGGCTTGGAGCTCAAATGGAGCTCGGAAAGGGAAGAGAATGGAAAGGGAGTGGTAGGAGAGGACGAAAGGATGTAGAGGAAAGCTTCGGGTGGCTTTAAAGGAGACGGAGAGCGCTTGAGGGAGCTCTCATGGCATGACGATGGCGCGTTGTGCACTGACGACCACGTGCGACGCCGAGCGAACGGCGATGCGACAGGGGCAGGGCATGGGCGCACGAAACCGTGGCACTGAGGGCGGAAAACTGACAGCGATGAAAATTGGGGTTTCTAGCCGTTGAAGGTGACGCACGGCGAGGTGAGGCCATGGCGGGCGGCATAGCGAGCGGCATGGCCTGGCATCGAGAGCAGGGTACGGCGATGTGGCGAGGCAGAAAAGCCAAGTGCGTGCGTCCAAAAATTGGGACAGAGCCGTTCGGGAGGACGACGAGGAGGTGACAAGCACGCCGCTTCTCACACGGCGCAAGACGCAAGAAGCACGGGCCGGGCACTACCGAGGTAGAAGGAGAACAGGCTCCAAGCGGCCCCACTTGCAAGTGACTCCATTTAAGTTGGCTCTAGCCTAACAGCTGAACGGGTTGAGCCCAACCAACATGCACAGTCGGACTTGAACCCAACAGGAATTTGACTTTGAATTGAATTTAAAACTGAGACTTTGAAGAATTTTTAGAGGTATCTCCGAAGCTCCATAAATTCTGAAATTTTTATGGAAGCTTTCTGGATCTGAGTACAGCCTTGTATAATTTTTCTAGAAATTTTCATGCACTGCATTTCTCTCCAGAAAATTCACAAGTGGCTGCCCTAGGGGTTTGACTAGAGTTCTAACTAGTTTGACTTGCTGTTTTGAAATAGCCAATAAAATCTAAAAATTGTGAAATTTTTCAGAGGAGTCACTAGGATGATCTAGAACCTAGGAAAAATATTTCCAGAGGTTGAACACAAGATTCTCGATCAAGTTGAAAAATGGTTTGACTTTAGTCAACTGGAGATTTGTGTTTTTGATTTCCACAATTCCTTTATAAGAATTATAGAAAAGTCCAAAAACTTCAAGATGTAAGAAATTTTTTAATTTCTACTCATTTTCTTACATTTGAAACACATACCCATATTTGGTTACATTTGAAACACAACTCTAGGTTTGATTACATTTGAAACACAAACCTAGATTTGGTTACATTTGAAACACAACCTATATTTGGGATGTTACACTTCTCTTCATGGCCGTGGAAGAGGGGGAAGCTTTTGTTGCCACTCTCTTCAGTAAGCCCGACCAACATCGCCCCTATTCGACTCCCCGTACCCCACCGTCTCCATTTTTACTAACTCGAGCTTGTCATTCGTAGTGTAGCGATCAGAATGTGGTGGTCTTTTTCAACGCCAGTGGCCACGCACCAAGTGCCACCGCCGTGTCAACTCACTGTCTGGTGAGTCTCGCCCTGCGATTCCTTGTCTGGCAAGTTCGCCACTCACCAATGAACTCATAGTAGCCTTTAATTGCACTTTGATGCAGTCGGGAGCTAGAATTTGGCTGTCTTCTCCACCTCTAGCCGAAGCTCCGCCGCGCTATGTTTCTCTATCACCCGGTAGGTCCCTAGTCCCTTCTGGTGTCCCGTAAGCTTGCTTGCAACTTCTAAATCCTCACAGGTCACTCCTTGGTGCCCTAGGTACTGTCGTTCTAGCTGTCACCTGGAGTCGTATCGTCCCCATCACCATGGCTACCGCCCAGGAGCTCCGCTGCTGCATCTTCACCAAATCCTCAATCTACGAGTTCGTGGTAAGCCCCTGAACACCATGCACCCCTCCGTGGACCTTGCCGTGGTCCCTAGTGTCGGATCCTTACACGCCGAGCTTTCTTCTCCGCTTGCCACCATCGCGTTTACCCCTCCAACGACCTTGGGCCTCACGTCTACGCTGATGAGTTTGTCGGGGGCTTTGCTACCAAATGAGGAGCCTCGCGGTCCTGTGGAGTCATCACACAAGATGCGCAAGATAGTCGAGATAAATGAGCCGGTGGCTCACCGACATGTGGGCCCCTCTCATTAGGTTTTGACCTAAAAGGTTAATCCATCTTTAGCTTTAAAAGTTTGTTAAGCAGTGTATGGCATGTGGGCCCTCGAACCGGATTAAAAATTTAGTTAAATGAAGAAATACGTTTTCGGTTTGAGAAGACGCATTTCTCGAAATGCGCCTTCCATGTCACCATTCAACCGGAACCTCAGCGCTGACCGGGTCAACGTTGACCTCGAGTCCCACCTGTCCTTCACTTTGGCTAGGCTCACCTCAGTGTAAAAAGTATTTAATTCATTTAGAATTTCTGAAACGAATTAATTTTTCACTGTAAATTCAAATAACTTCAAAAAATCATAACTAATTCAAATTAACTCCAATTTGAGTGAAAACAATTTTGTTGGTTTCCATTTTTATTGTACTTTAACTTGGAATAGGTTTTAACCATGTTACTATCACAGAAATTGAGGAATGTGTACTGTATAAATTTAGTGTATTTTTTAGCATTTTGAATTTTTGGCTTTATTTGGTGTTTATTGCAATATCATTCTTTCGATAGATTTTCGGCGATCCGGACATTTTCGTGAGTGAGACCAGAGAGTAATCAAGTGTGGTACGAGTAAAGGAAAGCAATCCCCTCATTTGACCATGTTGCTTTCCTATTAGTTTCGAAAAGTATCTATGTTGATTTTAAGTATTCTATGCATTGCTTTAATTTTAAATACTTGTATGTCAAATGGGTAGATTAGTTATGTCCTCCTTGCTGCATTTCCCTTCCTTTGGAAGTTGATTATCTTGCTACCATTGATGCTTAAGATTATATGTTATATGGGTTTGTTTGGTGATTTGTAGAACGATGCTTAGCCACGCTAGTAGTCATAGTCGACAGTGGTTGATGGAGCTAGTCCATCAGCCAAGTTGAATCAAATTTTTGATGGAATTTGAGGAATGTGTCCAGATCTTCGAATCTGGTTATTGTGAACTTGTTGGGTAGTAGATATTGTGTTTTGACTTGGACGGGTGATAGGGTGAAGATGGGAGGTTGTCCTGGATTCGTGTGGCCCCGTCTGGGTGATTAAGGACCGATCTGTGTGGTGTCGAACCAAGTCTTACGTGCAACCACACGCCTTGATAATGATGAAGGCTTGGCTAAATAATTTGTCGTGTTTTAGCTATCAAAACACAATTAGATTGACAATTGTTGTTGTTGTTGTTGTTGTGTTGTCAATCTAGTGGGGGCATGTGACTTGCCCTTAAGGGTCTTTAGCGTTTGCGGGTAGCTGCGTAAGGGACTTACTTACACAACGAGGTGTAACTGTGGTTCAGGCGAATGATAGCCTGCCATCGGGTGTATCAACGGGTGGTTTGATAGTTAGGACATGGCATTGTAATGACCTCGTTATGGTATCTCAGTCACAGTCCTACGGAAGAGTGCAATGGCCGAGATTGAAAGAGATTCATATCGTGTGGGTAAAGCTGTACAAACTCTGCAGAGTCATTAACCTATTGAATAGCTGTGTCCCGGGTCATGGACATCGCTTGTGGGAAACCATGCACAGTTAGTTGTGGGTTTTGGGTCAGGGTATGTTTGGAAATGTTATGTTGTCACGAACAGGAAGTTCGTGTGTCGATTTGTTCAGAATTGATATGTGTCATGAGTGGGAAGTTTGTGTGTTGATTATAAATTGGGGTACCTACTATTTGTTGATTATGAACTGGAATACCTACTGTCATATAATGTTTCTAAATGTTTGACAAATGGAAATATGAATCTATACTGGTTATCTCAATGAACAACCTTGCTTTATGCTTAAAATGGACCCTTTTAGCTTTCCTTTGATACTTGAACGTATCTAATATATTTCTTTTTCTTGTAAGACTTGCGAGTACAACTTTGTACTTAACCGGATTGTCTACTTGTTTAGGTGAGAACGTCGCACGAATCAGGTTTAGTACAGCAGATGCAATGACTTTAACTCTAGTTGGTTGCTTGTGGGTTTGGGCATGCCAACCTAGTGATTTCCTTTTATTTTCCAAGTTTATTTCGTTGCGATTTATTTGTATTATGTTCAGATTTGGCCGGTTGGCCCCTTTGCAAAATTGGGCCATAAGGTCCTATTTGTTGATGTTGTAATAATGCGTATATTATTTTTCATACTTGACTATGGATGTGATGCAATGTTGTTTGGATATGTGCATGTTAGCCACTGATCCTTGGGAGCTAACATGAGAAACATATCCAAGCACTTGGAATCATTCTCATTTCTCGTTAAGTGTTGTGCCCGCCACAGGGACCCATTTCACCATCTCTGGCCAAAGATCCCTGTAGTTCGTATACATGCCATATGAGTTGAACTTGGCACTTCCTGTCCTAAAAAGATGGTGCATGTTGTAGTACTAGGAGATGTATGGCATAGGTATCTGCTTAACTTGTGCGCACGCCCTATACACATGCGGGCAAGGTTGGTGTAGAAGCTTCGGCTTGTTGAAGGTGCAAGTCGCCACATCAATGAGGGTGCACGCATGATTCCTATCCCCTTTGGCATGGCTATTCACATATTTCTGTCTCAGTCGGATCTCGTACTTTCACCTTAGGCCATCAATCACCAGGATGTCGTGCATATGAGCTTTCTTCATCTTCTTGTCCATGTATCTTAGCATGTTTTTGGACCACTGTTTCATTTCACAAAGCTGCCTCTTTGCTATGGTGCCTCTATTGACGAAATAACCAACTGTGCGAGTCCAGGTCTCATCAATGATTGTGGTGATTGGGAGGCACTGCACACCTTTTAGCACATTGTTGTACGTCTCGGACATGTTATTTGTCATAATGACATATCTCTCACCGTCAATGTCATACAACTATGACCATTTCTCCAACTCAGGAACATGCAGATTTATCTACTCAGAGAAATCGATGGTGCTCCTAGATGCCCCTTTTGCACCCTATTTTCCCTCCTGTGTCTCTGGATGAAACTCCCTAGTATGCCTCACAATCTTCTCATCAAGCTCTTTCTAGATAGTCTCAAACTTGTGCCTCTAGTTTTGCATGCACAACTTCTTGAAGGTCTTCATCAGATCCTTACTGCGGAACCAGTTGAAGAAGTTTGATGCAAGATGCCTCAGGCACCACTGGGTTTCCACATTGTCCACTATAAGGGGGTTGCATCCCGTTCTTCATGTTGTTGAGCGTGGATAACAACCCTGTATTGTGGTCTGTGATAAGGCTAAGCCGGTCTCCCACAATAGCCTGCTTGACATTTGCAAAGAACCATAGCCAACTATCTGTGTTCTCATTCTCAACTATGGTAAAGGCAACCGGCAAAAGCTGGTCATTTGCATCTATCGCCACAGCAAAAAGTATGGTGCCCTTGTACCTCCCAGTAAGGAAAGTGTCATCCATTGTGAGCCCTTGAAGCGTTCTATGGCCTGACCGAATACCCAGAACACACATTCCAATACGTAGCAATTCGGGACTCCATCAGGATCTGTTCTGTCCAACTTGTTGATGTATGTGTTAGGTTTTGCTTCTACAATCTGATACAACATCCTTGGCATAAGGTTGTGCGCCTCCTCATAGGTCACGTACATAGACTCGATCACCTTCTACTTAGCTTATCGAACCTTGTTGTAGATGACTGGATAACCAACCAGATTGGCAACATTTGACATCAGCATCTTGCGCGAGGTGGACACATGCAACGAGGTGGCTGATGAGGCTTGCCACATATGTAGAAGTGACATTCCTATGTTGCTGAAGTGGCTCAGTTAGCTCACAAGTATGGTCGATCGACACCATGATCGTGAAGTCTATACCATGACCCTTTGTCTTCTGCGCACGAACCTTGCCAAGGTAGCTTTCCATTAGGCACTTTACTATGTAATGAGCTGGGTTTGAGCTCTGCACCCGGTACATACGGTTGATGGACCCGGCTTACCGTGTTATAGCTTGCTGCATGACCACCTTGTTTGGGAAGTGCTGCCCAACAAACAGGGTGTCATCATCAAATCCCCATTGGGACTCGTGGTCTCGTGGCAATACAAGTGACCACACTGCAGGTTCATCCAGTTTGGATGACACATAAGCCACCCCCGTTGACATAATTCTACCCATCGGACCAGCACCCCCTACACCCTCAGCTGTGTCCTCTTCGCCACCAACTAAGCCTGGGTCGGCATCCTCCTTGGAGTCCAACTCATCCATCTGGTTTCATAGAAACTCATGGCAGTCAATATGGGTCGACAACCATTCTTCTGCCCCTCATTTTCAATAAATTTCTCTGCATGTCTTCTATCAAAGTGTTCCTCCAAATCAATAGATTTCGTGCTCCCATCATCACCCACCGCTTGCACTTCCTTGCTCCCACTAGCATCGGCCTCATTAATGTTCGACAACACACTTTGTTCGAATTGCACATACACCATCGGTCTCCCATATATAGCCAACTCAGGGTTCGTAGCAATCTACATGTACTGGTCCCATGCAATGCTACCCTTTACCTTGAGTAACTCCCATATGCCTTGCCCTCGCCTATTCATTCAGGTTACCGCCTCGATGACAATCTTCTTCCTTGTTGTCTCCATGTCGAACTCTCTCCAGGTAGAGCTCCTTAGCTCGTCAATACCCATCTCATTCAGGCCCGCTGCACGTACGCCCTTACGTTGGCATCTTGACATGTCCAACCCACCCGGTCTGCCCCGTATGACACCGTCATCGAGAAACACAAGCAAGTTTTGCATATTGGACATTACCTATGAACAACAAAACTCAATAATCTTGCTAAACATATTCACAATTCACCATTTTCTACTACCTACAAATTAAACTTGCTACCCAACAACTCACATATTTTTCCTACATAGAAAATAATCATGCTAAACACATTCACAACATTTACCAGATTTTTTTCCATATGTAGTGCAACATTATTTGCACACAATATGTGCTAAATAATTTATTTCTAGACAATCACCTGAGTAGTTTGCACTACATTTTCCTACATATCCAAAGCAACTAATCTTTATTAATCCTAATCTAATTATGTTACCTAATCGGTGGATAATTAACATAATAGTAAATTAATGATGACTATTTTACTAATCACAAGCGTCAAAAAATACCATAACCATCAACGATTGTAACATCCCAAAAATCCAAATTGGCATAATTGTACTGAGAATAAATGTGGGAATAAATTTTGAGCATGTTTTTGGAATTTTCCCTAAAACAATTATTGCATTTGCATACCAATAGTAGCTTGAAAGAATTTTCAAGAAAAATATACATCAAATACAATAATGGAAAAAAATGTACAATAAAGTACACTGAGCCATGAGTGTTCAAAAAAAATTGTCATATTTTTTGTTCTAATTTTCTATGTTTAAAAATTCGTCAAACTCTCAGCTTTTTTTTTGGAAAATTCAAACCTAATTCATTTTCCCATCGCCCTTATTGGGTCGAAACCCAGTAGGTCCAAACTCCACACGCCCGAGCCAGCCCACGCCAACGGGCCCGGTCCCCTCTCGCTGACACGTCGAGCTCGCGTGTCAACACCATTCTTCCACCTCACGTCGTGCTTGTGAGCCAACACACTCACACCCGCACCTGCTCCGCCCCTGGTTCGTGACCGCCTCCCACAGTTTCCTCGCTTCATCTGCTCCCATCGCCTCTAGCTGCACCACACCCATGCTAACAACCCCACTGATGGTGCTTTTTCCCACGCGGAAAGAGAGACCAGAGCAAGCCTTGAGATTCTCGCGCAACCACCGCCATCTCACCGCTCTTCTTGCGTAATTCTCCAAGCTACATAGGCGTCAGAGTGTGCATTGTCTTCCTCAGCTCGCCCTCGTTCCATTTTTTGTGCAAAATCGAGCTTCTCGCTCAGTGTTTTTATGGGAACGTGTGCGCCATTCTCGACGTCGGTGAACACGCCTCCGATGTGTTGCTACTCTGGTGAGCTTCCCCTCCATCAACAAGCACATCACATTAGTCCATGAGCTTCACTCATGCTCTTTCTCTGCTCAATGTAGCTTCGGGAGCCCATTAGCATGATCGCGTCATAGTCTTCTTCACCTCCGGCGCACACCCTAATCCAAGCTTGCATGTTCCTGACGTTCTAGTGAGATTGAACTTCACCGAACTGCGTCATGACATGTTCTGTACTCTATTAATGCTTTCCGCCTACTTAACATTGTCTATCTCACAGCAAGTCACTCGAATCAAGCTTCTTCCAAAATTCTGGCCGCTGCAGCCATTCTCGTCGATTCCTACTGACTCGGTGTGCCCCCGTCCGATTCCTTCCTCATCCATCCTTAGTGTGCATCTGAGCTAATGCACACCTTCTTGTTGCTCCTTGATTGCCGTAGGACACTATCATCCGTGAGCCTCCCCTGCGCCACCACTACTTAATGTCGACAAGCCTCTCTGGTGTGCCACTGATCTCATCAAGGTCATTTTATCCATTCTTGTACCCCCTGAAGCAATCCTCGTGCTTCATTTCAGCCCGATTTTGCCAAGGAGCTCGATCACTGTGAAGCTTGATGTCATCGCCACTGTTCACTATCGTCCTGCTGCCCCAAGCCATCTCCAACCTCACCGTCTGCATCGTAGTGATCGTGCTAAGCTCCTGAACTGTATGCGCTAGGAAGTTTTCCTCGGGTGAGTAGTTTGCCTAGTAGAGTCGTCCTAGCCGCCCATGGTGCTGCCACGACTACATGTCACTGGCTCGCTTCTGGTGACCGTAGGTCCCCGCATCCGGTCCATTAGTACTGCCTGGACTCACTGAGTCTAGTGTGCCACTCCTTTTGCCCAGAGGATGCCTCCTACGTAAAGCCCATCGTAGACCCGAGAGCTTCTGCTGCTCCTCACTGCCGTGACGCTGCCTCGTGCCATCTCTTTTGTCTCCACCACCACCCATAGCTTTGCTTTGCTGCCCTCTTTCCATTCTGCCACTCAACATCACTGCTCATTGCACTGTTCGTTGCTAGTGAGCTCACCATTGCGCTCGATCGAGCGCAGCTTTGCTCACTACTCTTTTCTCTCGTTGATAGTGGGTCCCACTCAGGATGAGTATTAGCTTAACAACAATAACAATTGTTAAGTGAAACTAATCAAATGACATGTGGGACCGACTGAAAAGATAATACTAATTTAAAACATGTTTAGTGAATGAGTCACTAACATGCTGGGCCCACATACTATTTTTGATATTCAAACACGTTTTGGCACCGAGAGGCTGGCAAGTGGACCCCACGTGTTAGAGGAATAACTCAGTATTAAAATCAAAATTAGGTTTAATCATTTTGTATATAACTAATGAGTCCATGACATGTGGGAAATCCACAGTTTTCGTAAATAAAATCAAGAAATTAAAATATGAGAGACTAACATGTAGGGCTCACATGTAAGAAAAAAGATTTTTAGAAAAATGGAAAAATTTAAAAACCCTTTTCAGTATAAATTAAATAAGCTTTATGTGTTGCAAAGCGTAAATTTTAGCAAATACGCTTTCGACATGACCCTTATATTGTTTTTAGGATTTTCAAACCGAGCAAAATTGAAATACTAATAACTTTTGCATATGAACTCTAAATTGAATGAATATTTTTGATAAATTCATATAAATTCATTATCTATCTTAATATGCAAAAATACTTTGATTTCTTTTGCTGTTGAATATGTTTTATTATTTGTGATTTGTTGTCGGCTCTTTTGAACAGACGTTAGAAACGCGAACGAATCTCTTGACGACCCTTCATGTAACACCCCAACTCAACTCTGAGCCTAGGATGCTACTAAACTAACTCAACAATTCAATTCACTTCTATCCAATATCAATAAACAACAAGTTTTTCAACATTTAACAAGCTAGCATTAATCAAAACTATTTTGAATAACAAGATTCTAGACATAAACCTTGTTTTAATCATCAATTTGCTGAACCATAAGAATATATCAGGATTCTTCAAGATTCTCTTTGAATGAAAGACTAAGCAATTCACTAGAAATATTCTAGCATGTAAGAGTAAATAAATCAAGATCTAAAATGGTAAAGCATAATAGTAACCTCCACAAGACAGACTTGACTAATCCAATTACAAATAACTCAAACATCACGAAGGATGAGCACCATTTGAGAATAAAAAAATAATAACAGGATCACTTAAATTGAAGTAAATGGCCTATTTTTATTTGCCAAGGTTGATCATGTGTGAAGTGCACCAAAATCTAACCCTTCCCTTGCATATCGCTTCCACGAGAAGCACCTAAAGAAAACACCAACAACAAGCGTGAATCCACAACTCAGCAAAGTACAACAGTGAAGTAATCAAAACATACACATGTATGGAATATAACAAAATCCTCATATTACCATTAGTAATTGAACCACTTTCATGCAATGCAAATGCCAAGAATGCAACTTTCTTCATTCTTTGCAATTACCAGTAATACAGAGTAGTGTATCCGTCGATGCATACTCAAGCCTGTGCCCTCAGGCACAGGGACCTTAAGCCCACACTCCATGAGTGTGGGGACCCATGCCCGTCCATTACATGATGGGGACATCAAGAGAATCAGTCCTTGGCTACCACGTAGTCCAAGATTCAAAGAAATGAATGCCATGATGCAAATGAACTTAATATTCTCAATCCATCATGAGAGAATAACATTCAGCAGCAAAATCATATATAAAACTCCATACGATTAAACCATGGCAATTATCATGAATATAACACCACAAATACTCTACACTGCTTGCACTTGCATTAACCACAAGATGGATGACGACGAAAAGAGGACTCTATCCCCGGGTTCTCACCACCACCTAGCATTCGTAAAACATACTAAGAAAACCATTCAATTGCACATAGCATAGCAATAAAACTAAATGAACTCATTCGCTCCTATTCGCGACCCGAAACAATACCATTACGTTGCCAAGTCCCAATCTGTCCAAAACAGACAGCCACCATAGGACAAACATAACTTTTGATTTAAAGCTCCAAAAATAATGAACTCAAATTCTCTCGAATCTACACACACATACCCACAAATTCTCAGGTGACCGGAAGTTCAGGTTAATCCATCTAGACCCTTGTTTTTATCTTCGAAGACAGTTTTGTCATCTTCGGTATTATCAACTTAGAAATTACATATCTTTTAATTAGTACATCCAAACACAATGATCTAAGTCATTTTGGAATCTATAGAAAATTAGCGTCCATAATAAATTTATTATAATTTTTTCCATTGTGCAAAAAAAGTTGCTAACAGAGCAATCTTTCCCGACTGTCCCCAACAGAGGGACAGAACCGCAACGAACAATTCAAAATTCCATATCTTTCGTTCTACTTGTCCAAAAAATATGAACTTGGTCTCTCTGGAATCATTGTTAAGTTATATATCTTAGTCATGCAGACGAAAAGTCCATATTCATCTGTTTCCAGACCTTAATATGCAAAACCATGTTCGCTGCCTGAATCCTAGGGACTGAACAGGCACTCGGATTTCAAAAATCGTAACTAAATATCTATCGATCTAAAAGTTGTGATCCAAGACTTTCTAGAAAGCTATCGCAATTACCCACATAACTCTAGGAGACCCTAATCCCTCATTTCACTTGGAACTAATTCAAACTTATGGATCATCAGAACTGCAAAAATACAGATCTACAACAGCAGGGTACTAATCTGACTTTCGGCGACAAATCATATATAAAAGAATTGCAGTAACTAATGGGGAACAAAAATTTACCCACAAATTCTTTGCTGGACCTTGCTGAAGACCTCACGAAGATCCCCCTTCTTCTTCCTTCCTCTCCTTCCTTTCTCCTCTTCTCCTCCTCTTGGCAGAGCAGTAGGGAAGGGGGCTGCTATAGTGTGGCAGCTAGGGTTTTGGGAAGGGGTACCCCCCCTCTTGACTGCACTAAATGGCCAGCCCACTTGGCTAGGACGCCTTGGGTCGAAAGCCCAAAGTCTAATCCTCCCACAAAATCGTAAATTTTCTTTTAATTTCCCTCTCTAAATAATATTGTACTCACTAATGAATAATCAGGATATTACATTCTACCCCTCTTAACAGAATTTGACCCTGAATTCTAAACGTCGTTTTAACAAAAGAACAACTGCCTCTGAAACGAAACAACAATTAACACGTACCAGTCGTGAACAAATCCGAATGTTGCTCGCACATGCAAGACTCTAGCTCCCAAGTGGCTTCTCTCTCAGACTGATGAGACCAAAGCACCTTAACATACTTCAATGTTTTGTTTTTCAGAACTCATTCTGACTCTTCTAGAATTTGCATTGGCCAGGATTCGAATGTAAGATCTTGCTCAATGCTCAATGGCTCTAACGGAATGGCATGTTCTGGATCTCTCGAATACTTTCTCAACATAGATACATGGAATACATTATGCACACACAATGCCTTTAGTAGGAGACACTCTCAAAAGTACCTAGTCCCCCACTTCAAATTCCAAATCTCGTCTTCTCACGTTAGCATAACTTTTTCGGCTTGGCCGAGACTAATGATTTTTCCTAATCTCGCTACTCGCCACGACCGCTAAATCCAATCGGGACCCAAAACTGCCTGCTCTCCAACCGCATCCCAGCACAATAGGGATCTACACCTTTGCCCATAAAGAACCTCAAATGGTGCAGCTCGAATACTAGCATGGTAACTGTTGTTGTAGGCAAACTCTACTAGTGCTAGGTGATCTTCCCAACTTCCTTTCCAAGACATAACACAAGACCTGAGCATATCCTCAAGTGTCTGAATTGTGCGCTCAGACTAACCATCCGTTTGAGGGTGAAACGTAGTGCTAAGATGAAGCTACGTGCCCAAGGCACCCTGCAAACTCTCCCAAAACTTGGAGACGAACTTGCGATCACGATGAGAAATAATAGTCTTAGGCACACCGTGCTGTTGGAAATATGAGGCAATCATAGAGATGATTATATTTCATTATGTTCACAATATTTGATAATATGTTCCTTGAATGAATCATCAGTCATGAAGATTAACGAGTATGTGACTTGTTGGTGAAGCTCTTTTTAACTTATGATGATGTCATTCTAAAAGTATCCCTGGTTGAAAGTCACTGGTCGGAACACTAGTGACTCTATGACTAGCACATGCATTGATTGATGACCATGTTTCACCGGTCATGGATATAAGGATATCAAATCAATAATGTGGACACGTGTTAGAGAACGTGGTGTTGGATAAGACCCACCTTGAGACACTATTGAGATTGTTATGATTCTATGTGTCGTTAGTTGGTCTCAAGCAATGATGATGTATAATCCTTAGACCCGAGATCAAGATGGTTTCCTACATGTGTAATAGCACTCTTAGGGGTTGCCAAACGCTACTGAATCGGGTAGTTATAAAGGTAGCTTTCGGGTATGCTATGAAACATGCAGAGGGATGTATTTGGTCGGATATGGGATTTGCCCTCCTAACATAACAGAGAGATATCTCCGCCCTCGAAGTGGTCGATAAAGAAAGTGCATGGCCATACCCTTTGGTGGTCAAGAGTTCACCACATAAGGTTATCCAATACTCGATCAAGAAAGCATTGAGCAGTCCATGGATGACACAACATCTCTCACCGAGTTCAACCAGATATCATGAGGCAAAGGAGAATACATGAGTAGGTCGCTTAGTTCGACCTACCACGACCGTCGTATGGAGATACAAGCAAGTCGAGGCCGGTTGAACGTAATCACAGAGTGGTCGAAACCAAGTCGTAAGGAGTTACGAGTTGGTCGTGATCAAATATGAACTAGTCGTATAGAGATAGGACACGGTCGTAAGTGATGAGGACTGATCGTAGATCATATTGCATTAAGGTTCGTCCGATATAATTTGTGTGTATTAGGAATCGTTATGTCTGCTAGGAACCGCTACGACTCGTGGCGGAAAGGGTTTCGAATCACAACCGAACTACACATGAACCTAACGGGTCACACACTTAACGGGTTGGAACAAACCAGTATGAATACGATTCGTAAACGTGTTTGGATAGGATCCGTCACGGGCTCTATATAAGGAGATGCATGAGGCTATTGGAAAAGGTGAGTTGACGTGAGTTGCCCTACCGAAACCCTAGCCGCCATCTTCTTGAGAGCCTCCCCGTGCGATTTGGTGCTAGCACACCGGCGTACGGTTGTTCCTTCCCTGGACGTGTGGATACCATAGAGGCGCTTCTACATTGTTGCGCTTAAGGACGATCTGCGATCTTCGCAAGGAACTGCAGAGGTGCTGGAGGAGACGATCAACCAACGAAGACACTAGACGATCGACTAACCAGTACATCGACGCGCTCTTTGTCGGACCAGGCTGCTCCGACACTTCTTCCGCTGCTCTGCGCGTCTAGTGGTAACGATCTATGATCATCTTCTTGCTTGGCTTCCTGGTTTACGTGGTAGAAATTTTGATTTGTCGCTATCGTAGCCTACCCGTATCCCTTCACGTGCAACCGCACTATCTCTCGTACATAGAGAGGAGCCAAATCACTCGCTGAATTTGTTGTACAAATGGGAATGAAATGTGTAGACTTGTTGAAACGGTCCACTACAACCCAAATAGCATCCTTCCCTCATTGTGTGCGAGGTAAACCAACCACAAAATCCATGGAGATATCATCCCACGGCCAAACTGAGACCTCCAAAGGTTGCAACAATCCCGCCGGACGTTTATGCTTAGCCTTGACCCGCTGACAAACACCACAGGACGCCACATATTGAGCAATATCAGCCTTCATTCTTTTCCCCTAAAAACTCTTCTTCAGATCCTTATACATCTTGGTCTTGTCGGGATGTATAGTATACGAAGTACGATGAGCTTCCCTTAGAATATCATTCTTGACTTGAGCTTCGTGTGGCACACAGAGGCGGCCCTTAAACCGTAATGCGCCAACCTCATCTATATTGAAATGACCTTGCTTGCCCTCATCAAGACGCTTCCTCGACTATTGGAGCATCTGATTATGCTGTTGTGCTTCTTGCACTCGATCTAGGATAGTTGACTCAAGAAGCAAACGAGTCTCAGTCTGAACGGTGCCCGCAAAGTAGAAAGAGATATCCATACGCTCAAAATCAGCTACAAGACAACTGAGAGCAGGGGGTGTTGCTTTGCGACTAAGAGCATCCGCCACTACATTTGCCTTGCTAGGGTGATACTGTATAGTGAGGTCATAGTCTTTTATTAATCCCAACCACCTTCTTTGTTTCAGATTTAGATCTTTCTGGGTAAAGATATACTTGAGGCTCTTGTGATTGGTGAAAATATCACAAGACTCGCCATACAAATAATAACACCAAATCTTTAGAGCAAGAACCACTGCGACAAGCTCTAAATCATGTGTAGGATAATTTTGCTCGTGTTTCTTCAACTGCCTCGAAGCATAGGCAATCACTTTGCCATCCTAAATGAGCACGCATCTAAGCCCAACTCAAGAAGCATCCGAATACATGGTGAAACACTTCCTAGGTTCAGGAAGAGTAAGAATAGGAGCAGTCACTAACTTATCCTTCAAGGTACAAAAACTGCGCTCACACTCATCTAACCACTGAAATTTGAAACCTGTCGACGATCGAGTCGCCGATCTTACGAAATAAAAAGAGGAAAATGACGTGGAGTATCCTGGAAGAGAATGGGGGCTGCTCTTTATTAATATGAACTGGAATTACAAGACCTGACTAGGGACTATCTCTAATTACACCAAATATATTGAATGCTACTACTTTGGCTTCTGAGTTGCCTTGCTTTGTGTGTCTTCTGTTGTTCGTTGTCTGTCCCCTCGTCTTCTGCGTTCCACCATTAAATAACTCCTGAAGAGGCGGCAGTTATTCCTGAAAAAAGGCGTCCCTGATGAAACGTTATGACTGGTCGGAGGTTTAAGGTAGTTAACAATGTGTTAACTACCTTGCGGTTAAGTGCTTGTGAGAAGCTTAACCGTAAGGTGGATTATTGTCAGTGTCTTGTACATCATCGCATGGTATGGAACGTTTTGCACGTGTTCCATTCATCATACGGTTAAGGGTGCATGTTCATAGCTTTTCCGAGCAGCTACCTGGTCGAAGCTTAGTCCGACCAGGGTACTCATCGTGTAACCTCTGGAATCCTTACGACCAGTGAGGTCGTTAGCCTTAGGGGTTACGACCATGAAGACGTATGGTCTTTTATGTATTAAATTAATATATAGAGGTTTTAATCCTCGTCAGCTAGCCCCCGAACTTTAAATGAACAGGTCATGTGAGCACCTTCTTCCGATGAATTTGTATCGGGCAGACCCCCATTAAATACCGTGACATTCGAGGAGGTTTATGTTCATTTTAAAGTTGTGGACTGGCCTTGGGAACTGAAGAGTTCCTTTGTCCGTTGGGCGCAAAAGAAGCTTTTGCCGTTTAGACTTTTGTGGGTAACCTCCGATCGTGATTTAAAGATTTGAGGCTATAAAATCCCCATCGCTAGACCTTTTGGAGTTTTTATGCTTCTGGATCCCTTTTCTGATCTCCTTTGCCAAGAAAAAATCTTTATCCCTCTTTTCTTGTTCTTCCGACTACAAAATCTCCTACGAACTCTACTCTTCCTTGAGGATTTTCACCATGTCGGAGCAAATCACATAGTGGTTGCCTTCGGAATTGAGCAAGAAAAAGCTTGAGGCTTTGGAGAAGGTTGGGATGCTCCCGGACAAGAATTTGATCAGATGGAGACCGGCGTTTGGAGAGCATTTTCCAAGCCGCGAAGATGGGAAAATCCCTGTTTTCCTCACCTACATCGAATGCGGGCTGAGGTTGCCGGTACACAAATTCCTTCTCCGTGTTCTTGAGTTCTATTGGGTGGAATTAGTGAATTTGGCCCCAAATTCCATCGCCAATATCAACATCTTCACATATTTGTGTGAAGCATACCTGGGAGTGCCTCCAAGTTTGAAGCTCTTCAGGTATTTCTACCGAATGGTGATGGGGAGAACCACAGAGACTCCCGGAGAATGTACATTGCGTCTTCACGACGGGAAGGCCGATGAGTACATTCATATGTACTCAAAATCCTCGTGGTCGTCATGGAAGAAGAATTAGTTCTATATGACGGTTACGAGGGACGATGGCCTCTACTTCACCAGGATGAGAGCGAATGAAAATCTCAAGTGGAGGAAGACTGTGGAGAAGATAGGAGTGGTCGGACGATGGGTAGATGTCATCTATGACCTGCGAGTCAAGGGCTTGACCTCTTGGCATGTGGTGAGGGACTTCACCAAGCGCCAGATTAGTCCACTGAAGCTTCGGACCCACTCACTGATTTGGTCCATTAGTTGTGATGAAGCTATCTCAGGAGGTGGTAAGTCTTTGAGATAAACTCAGACCAGTATTTTTATTTGATTAATGTAATACCTTAAAACCTGTTCATGTTTTGTTTTCTCTCCTTTCCTTTTAAAGTTCTTTCCCCTAAGGAAATCAGAGAATGGATCAGGCTGATCTGTGCAGGGGAGCCTAGAGAAAAGGCTGGATTCCCCGAGATCTTGGCCATAGTTCCTGCTGAAGAGAGACTAACAAGGCTTTAGGTAAAAAAATCAAATTTTCGTTTATCATGTATACATATTCTCCGATCAGATTGTTGATCATGTTCTATTTCTGTAGTTGGTCGGGTTGCGAGTCGCACAAACTGGTGAGGCTAAACATCCCACCGTTGTTCCGACCGATTCGTGCCCAGATGCATTGGAAGAAGATGAATCTTCCAAGGTAACAGAACATTTCGGAGGAATATATATGTAGTTTAGATAAAAGATTTCATCACCTAACCAAATTCATTTATTGGTTCAGGTGGAGAAGGCTGAAGGCCATCGGTGTGCAACCACGAAGGCCGCCAACCCCAGACCGGTCGTTGATGACCGGACAGTTGTTACTGAAACAACTGGTTTGGAGGCTGGTGAAACCACTCCGCCGACTAGATGGTCAAGGACGTAATCTTTGACGAGCTGATCGAGGGCATTGCTTCCGACATCCTCGTTGATGATGCAACGGATTTGGTTAATTCTGCGGTTCGAACCAAGCAAGATCAAAAGAAAAGAAAAGGAAGGGTGATGGTACAAATTTTACTCTTCCACGCTTTTAAAGTCAAATCTCGAAATTAACTAGGTATGCTCAAATGAAAGTGGTCGATAAGCGCATACCTCTAATAATTTCTTGATAATTTGATGTTTTTTTGAACTTCCTTCTTTGCTTTGTATAGGTCCTCCGGTGTTCGGTTGTTTCTAACTGCACTCTTCGAGGACCGTGTACTTGTGGAGGTCCATGAGAGACCATTTCTCGTGATAGAATTCACGAGAAAAAGTGGTCGGAAAAAGCCCCGAGCAAAGCGTCAGGCCAACGGTCGAGTTGGAACCATTGGTGGTTCTAACTCCTTCATGAGGTAGATTCTCCTAAAGGCCCTCAACGAGTTCCGACCATTGTTGGTAATTCTCTCAAACGACAAGTTCCTTTTCACCCCGATTCATCGAGGATAAGGAGCTTGACGAGGCATGGGAAAATATCGGATCATCAAATCAAAATGCATCCCGATTCAATATTTGGCGGATATAATGATTTGGCGATCCGGGTAAGTATCTACGACCAGTTTCATAGTCTCTCCTAAAAAAAATCTTTTATTACGAATTTTTTTAAAGAGGAAAATGCTATTTGAGCAGCACATGGTCGAGAATTTTGTTGTGGTCGGAGGACTGACCCAGCGGATTAAAGACTTGGAGCAGAAACACTCCGAATTAGAAAGTACGAACTTTCCCCTTAACCTTTTTCTTTCTTCAATGCTTCGCCCTTTGCTAATTATTCTCCCTTATCATATTTGATAGATTTGGAGAAAATAAAATAAGAGATCCTAGCTGAGAAAGACAAGACAGCTCTGCTTGAAGAAGAAATCAAAGCTAAGGACCGCTCGATCGCCGAAGCGACGACCAGCAAGGAAGAACTTAACAAGAAAATTGAAGGTAATAGGTCGTAAACTTGACTTATTATCTTTCTCCAATTATTTTTGTGCTTATCACCTGTTTTACTCTTGCAAAGCAAAAAACAAGTTTTGGACAGAGTAGAAAAGACTCTGAAATTTGAGCAAGATAAGGAGGCGGCTCTTGTTCAAAGTATAGATGAAAAGACTCTATTTTCGAACAAGATGATCTTTGATATGAGATCAGGATGAAGCCTGCCTACTTTAAGAGATCTAGTAGAGAAAATGAACTACTTGGGTCAACTTCTAGAGGATCTTAATACTCTGCTCAAGACTACTCGGAAGAACTATGCACAGGCCATGAAAACAGGCGTTGCTAGTGGAGTTAGTTTTGTTTTGGCAAAATGAAAGCTTCCGACCCCTCCATTGATCTCCAAGTTGTTGAAGATGACTTCAACTGCCCACCTGAGGAGGCGACCAAGTTCATGGAAGAACTCAAGCCACTCAGAGATAAAGTTGTAGAGGAGATGGTGGTCAGATCTCCATCAAGCAGTAATTAGTCTGGGAATATTTCTAGAGTAGGCTCTTGCAAAAAATGTAAAAATATCGAATATGTATAAAACTTACCTTTTATGTTATTAACAATGCCTTTGTTTATCCTGTTTGACTCTCTTTTTTTAAAAAATTCTCATACACTTCCTAGCCCCTGACTACTTTATAGTAGAAGAACTTTACTATACAAGTAGGTAGCCAAGAGAGAATGAAAGTCGAAACCATTGTTTTGAAGGTATGTGCCGATATGAAGTCAAAACTGATCGTAGCAATACTAGGAAATCACTGTGGTCGGAACCAGCTTATGACTTCGTCTAGTTATAGATCTTTGTTTGTCATAATCGAAATACCAATCAAAAGTTATACATGGTCGGATAAAAGGCCTTGTTATTTGACATAAGAACAAATGCAAAAATTAATGCAACAAATTATAAGTGAACTTTGTTTATATCTATTATCCTAAAGTCTGGTCGGAAGGAATGCTTAGATCTAAAATCATATAACATATTTCGTGAAATGTGTTCAAGCTCTCTATCCGACTGGTAGCGAAGATCGTAAGAAAAGAACCGTTGCTAGGAAGCTCCTTCCAGTGGGCAGGACCACGTGCGAAAAAGGAGAGACTTCAACTAGGAGGCTTTCCGTGTCCCGACCAGTAGCCAGACAAGAGTAGAGCAGAATCTTGAAATAATGAAATATAACCTTCATAATCTTAGGCATATCATTCAGTATGGAAAGTTATTTGTATGATGCTCTGATTACTCATATATTTTCTTAAGGAAAGAGTGTTGTCGCACGTGGAAAAATGCTCACAACTAGGACCAATACAGCGTATGACATAGAAGTCATTGCCATAAAGTAACAGAGATCCTTGGAAAGGATATCGGGGAGAAAATTGTCTTCTCTGACCAGTTTAAATTAACAATCATGAACAACCAACCTATAGGTATATATATATATATAAGCAAGGTTACTTTTCTTAATGAATAAATGAATTTATTGAAATTGAAAGAATTGAAAGAATGTAAACAATAATTAAACATAGAACTTACGCAATTGATCAATGTTCCAAGAATTTTACAAAATTTGCCCATCAGACATAGCTAGTCGTACGGAACCTAGTCGGGTTACTTCGACCACAGTGTAAGGACCTTCCCACTTGGGAGAAAGTTTATTGCGATTTGCTTGGTTCTGAATTTTCTGAGAACCAGATCACCTACAGCAAGGCTGCGAGGTTGCACCTTATGACTATGGTACCTTCGCATGGCTTGTTGGTAGACTGCTGATCGTACAAGGGCTTGGTTTCGTCGTTCTTCAAGGAAATTGATATCATCAAGTCTTCGTTCATTCTGATCATTTTCGTTAAAACGATCAGTTCGAGCAGAGCCAATTTTGAGTTCTGAAGGCTTTAGCCCCGTAAACAAAAAAGAATGGTGTTTCACTGGTCGCACGACTGGTCGTGGTTCGAACGACCCATAATACAGACGGGAGTTCTTGAGCCCAAGCTCCTAACCGTTTGATTAACTGGTCGAATACTCGGCGTTTGATCCCTTGCATAATGATACCATTAGCTCGCTCAATTGCTCCATTGCTCCGCGGATGAGCAAAGCAAAATGAACTTTGACACCAAGTTCATCGCAGAATTCTTAGAATTGACTGCTAGAGAACTGGGTGCCATTATCTGTGATTATACGACTGGGTACACCAAATCGTGTGATCATATTTTTCATGAGGAATCTCTTAGCGGCCTCAGTTGTTGTTTTAACAACCGACTCGGCCTCGATCCATTTTGTAAACATGTCAATCATGACGAAAAGGAATTCGAAGCCCCCGGGTGCTCTTGGGAAAGGTTCCAAAATGTCCAGTCCCCAGGTTGCAAAAGGCCAAGAAAGAGGAATTGTTTGTAAGGCTTGTGCCGGCTGATGTACTTGTCAGCTATGAAACTGACATTGTACGCACTTCGTCACAAGTCCTTTTGCATCATGAAGGGCAGTTGGCCAGTAGTATCCTTGCCTAAAGGCTTTACCGACCAGTGTTTTGTAGGAATGATGTGCTCCACAGACTCCTTCATGGATTTCGGTCAGCCACTTAATGCCATCCGCTTGAGATATGCATATCATCAACACTCCATGAGATCCTCGTTTATACAAGGTACGTTTGATTAGAGTGTATGATTTGGCTTTTCGTGCTATACGATCAGCCTCTACATCATCTTCCAGAATTATGTCATGCTGAAGATAATTGTAGATCGATGTCATCCAATCTCTACCTTGATCGTGACAGCGCCAACCGTTAACGACCTGTGGAGCATCCATGTTCCTTTGATCGGTTTGTTCGACCTGTAAAGAATAATGTATGTTCTCGGAAGGCTTGACTACCGAGGGTGAATCGAGTTGCTCGAGAAAAACTCCGGGCGGGACGGTTGACCTCGTGGAGGCCATCCGTGCCAACTGGTCTGCCAGAAAGTTTTCCTTTCTAGGAATATGTATGATCTGAAAACCGAAGAAGTGTCTTTTGAGTTTCCGTACTTCCGCCAGATAAGATGACATCTTGCTACTCGAGCATTGATACTCTTTCCCTACTTGATTGCTACTAGTTGAGAATCGTCTTTCACTAGTAATCTGCGAATCCCGAGCGAACGAGTTGCTCGGAGTCCTGCCAATAAACCTTCATATTCTGCCACATTATTTGTGGCAAGAAAATTTAACTGGATGGCGTACTTGACGTGTTCGCCAGTAGGGGATATCAGGATCACTCCATCCCCTGATCCTTTTAACATCCAGGAACCGTCAAAGTACATTGTCCACTCGTGGTGTTCGTACTCGGGCCCTTGGGTGGGTTCAGGTTTGTCCATTCGCAATGAATTTCGCTATTGCTCAGGACTTTATTGCTGTTCGTGAAATGAAATGGAGGTCAAACGCCTCTAGCTCAACCGCCCATTTTGCTATTTGTCCCGATGATTCCTCGCTTCAAGGACTTGACCAAGGGATATCCAATCGAGACGACCACTTTGTGGGCATGAAAGTAGTGCCTTAGCTTCGTTGAAGACATAAGGAGACCATAGAGCAACTTTTGTACTGTGGGTATCTTTCCTTTGGTCCATGTAAGACTTAAACACGTAATAAACCGGTCGTTGGATGTTATCCTTTCACCACCAAGACACCGCCATCGCTTGTGGTGTTGTTGCCACGCACATTAGTAGTGTTTCTCCGGTCTCTGAGAGACTAAGACCGGCACTTGTAAGGTACTTTTAAGTTTTTCAAAGGCATCGCTTGCCTCTCTAGTCCACTAAACTCCCATGTTTCCAAAGAAGTTTAAAGAAAGGTAACCCTTTTTCCCCTAACCTTGCTATGAAACGACTTAGCCGCCATACTGATAGGTTAGTTTTGGACTTCTTCTTCGTGGTCGGAGGACGATCCGGTCGATGGTCGCTATTTTTCTTGGGTTTGCTTCAATACCTCTAGCCGAGACTAGGAAACCGAGCAATTTTCCAAACAGTAAACTCCGAACACACACTTTTTCTGATTCAACTTGAGATTATGCCTTCTCAAGTTGTTGAAAGTTTCTTGTAAGTCGAAATGTGATTGCGGCGTTAGTGGTCTTTACGACCGGATCGTCAACGAAGCTTCTAGATTCGACCTATTTGTGGACTAAAGGTTTTTGCATCAACCTTTGAAAAGTTGCACAGCGTTTTTGAGACCAAATGGCATCTTAACATAACAATAAGTGCCATATGGAGTGATGAAGGAAGTTTTTCCTCATCCTCTTTACACATACTAACTGGTGGTACCTCAATACGATCTAGAAAACTTAGTAATTCGCACCCTGAGGTAGAATCTACTAGTTGATCAATGCGTGGAAGGGGAAAATCATCCTTCTGACAAGCTTTATTAAGATCTCAGAAGTCGATACACATTCGCCATTTCCCATTATTCTTCCTAACCATTACAGGTTGGCGAGCCATCGAGGGTGGTTGACTTCATGGATGAATCCAATTTTGAGAAGCTTGTCAATCTCGATCGATTGCCTCCTTTCGATCAGGTGCAAAACGCCGTAGCTTCTGCTTGATCGGTTTCTTATCAGACTGGAGAGCTAGCCTATGCTCGATCACCTCCCGGGGGACTTTGGGCATATCGGACGCCTGCTAGGCGAATACGTCCTGATTTGCTCGGAGGAAGGAGACGAGCAACTCTTCCTATTTAGGATCGAGTCTTGCTCCGACCAGAACCATGCGAGCAGGTGGGCCAGCATTTTCTGGCCCCGTTAGTGACCTGGCACTGTCTGGAGAAGCGTCTTTGTCGAGTGATACCTCTTTTGACTGGTCGGAGGGTTTGGGTGTCACCTTCAGTCTCAAGTGTTTGGCCTGCATGGTAGATGGATTAGCCTCTCTGGTCGGAAGTTCATCGACCGGCTCAAAGGATTTTCGATCACATACGTAGCCATTTTTCGATCTCCCGAATAGTGATGACTCCTTTGGCCCTAAGATTTTCAAACTTTGATAACCGTAATGCGTGGCTATCAAAAACTTTGCTAATACCGGTCGACCAAGAATTCCGTTGTATCGGATTCAAAGTTTACCACATCAAACGAAATTTTTCCGCTCAAAAGTTATCAGCCTTCGAACGAACGGTAGGGAAACTTGTCCTATCGGTTTAGCGGTGGAGCCAGAACTATGCCATGAAAAGCATATTTCATCGGTTTCACCTTTGACATGGGGACCTGATTTCTTCTAAAGCTCCAAGAATAATATATTCAAAGAACTACCTCCATCTACTAAGACTCGATTAACCCTACAATTATTAATGGTTGGTTCAACAACAATAGGGAACCTACCGGTCGAAGTCGAAGGAATGGGGCGATCGTGCTTTTTGAAGGAAATTATGCGATGTCCCACCACTTCGATTGCTTGATAATGGTCGAAGATTCGACGAGGTTGACCTCCGCTCCATGGCCTTCGATGACGCTTGATTCATGTCAAGATCCTCCAAAAATCATGTTGATGTGTGTTGGGGATCCTGTACTCCATCTCTTCGCCGCCATCCTTGTCCTTTTTGGAGCTCGCTTTTGAGTTCTTGTATTGCGGAAATGGCCCTTCACCGCATAATAATCATCCAGCTTTTGCGGACTCGACAAAGCGCAGATCATGCCTCGTCACCGTGAAGTGGACACCACTTCTTCTTTTTCTGGAATCCCTCGGTCGGAGTTGCCTTGCCCCGACCGATGTAGTCCTTCTTACCCTTCATGAATTTATCAGGAATGGCTAGGACCTCCTTGTCGTCAGGTCTGCAGTTCTTTTTCTTCTTGAGAGACTTCTTATTCTTTTTCTCTGGTTTGTCCAGGCCGGGCTGAGGAATCTTGTCTTTCTGATCAATGGCTTCGCACCACTCGATTGCTTCACTAGCGATGGCATACTTGTCGCCCATGTCAAAAAGCTCAACGGTTGTTCTTGGAGGGTTCATTGCTATGTCCTCCGTAAACCGCCGATTTCCTGCACTGCTTTTGAAAGCTGAATAACAGATGACTCTGCGACCTCTGTATAGAATTGCTAACTGGTCAACCTCTTGATGTATTGACGAAGTCTCATCGTAACCTCGCCGGATTCGGTGGAGATCATCCTCCTTTCGTATGGCGATCGACATACCTCGAAATTTGCAATTAGAAGATCACAGAGTTGCTCCTAAGTATAGATTGATCCGACCGTTGGTTCAACAACCACGACCAAGGCACCCTTCGAGCACGGTGGGTAGATAGTTGGCCATTACATTCTCATCGCCGCAGCAGCCTCGATGGCGGTGGTATATATTTAGAGGAATTCCAATGGATTTTGAGTTCCATTGAACTTGTCCAAGTTGGCTTGGTCGGAACCGGTTAGGCTAACGCACGCCTTGAGCCCCGCAGAGAAGGCTCGACAACCTCGTGATTGATTCATGGCGCCTTTCTAGGAGGGTGCCGGATTATAATCGGTCGGAGACCAGTTCCTAAGATTGGAACGTTGGAACTCCGGTGTGCCAATCCGGTCGTAGACATTGGTATGATGTCTTCGACCGCCTACTTGGTTCAGACGATGTCGGAGATCGTCAGGTCCAAGCGGTGGTTCTTCTCGACGTGATGGGGGAGTGGTTTCCTGAAATAAGCTTCTCCCCTTGTGACTCCTTGGTCAGAATCGTCGAGGAGGCCTTGGTATCGATTGTTCCCGAGCATGACCATGCTGTCCCCTGCTGAGGGAGGAACGCTGGGTTGAAGTCATAGTTTGATTCCCTGAAACCCTTTGCTCCCGGTATGCTTCCGTGCGCTGCATGGTCTATTGGAGAATTTCGGATACTTGACCTACAAGCTGTACAAAACCTGGAGTCTCTGCTAAAGTAGGATCAGAATTATTTAACATATCTTGAACACGTTGCAAGTTTTGTACAGTTACCGAAGGTCTCACGGGGTCCATACTGGTCGTAGGTGTACGCAGACCTGAACTGTCACATCCTCAACTTGATAAAGAGAATTATGAGGCATCTCATGAGCATGCATCATTGTTTTCAAACTTTTGCATAATTTATTGCACTAGGAAAATCTTTAACAAGTGTTAAACCTACACCTTGTAATTCAACTCCAAAAGAAAGTAGGAACAAAACTTTATGGACAACTCCTGGTAATAATTTATTCAAATACTATAGTAATTATAATGAATAAATATAATTTTTCCCAAATTTATGGGATAGGGTTAAACCCTAATAAAATTCAAACACAACTTTATAACCTAACTTAAGTTTGAAATTATAATATCCAAAATATATCATGAACACTATGATATTATAATTTTTATGGATAGTAGACTATCCCAGAACCTCTGTAAATTATTTCATAATTTTTGGAAATTTATTTATATTTATTAGGCACTGGTCAAAGTAGGGAGGCCAATTTAAACTCGGCCAAACCCTAGAACCCAAACCTAGTCGCCATCGTTCATCCAAAAGTAACTCGACCGTGAATCGACTCACCAACCGCTTAGATGCACCATCGCATGCAAGCGTTGATCTAACTTCAACGGTCCGATTCTCGCCTCTTATGACACTGTCTAAAACGCCCATCCAATTCGAGCCGTCCGATTGAAATCGACAACCCAAATTACGCATTCTTTGGGCGGTCGAACTTCCACTCTAAACCTTGGTTGTCAGATCAGATCTAACGATCCTCACTGATCCACTTACTCAGGCTCTCGCGCGCGCGTGTGTGTGTCGCTGATGAAGAGGGGCCCGCCGGTCACCGCCACAACCTCTCGCAGGGACGATCTCCGCTGCCGCAACACTCCGGACGCGCCTGTAAGCGGCTCTTCGATGCCGTCAATCCACCGCCTCCCCACTTATCGCAGCTTCTCCACTTGACGCCTCCGCCTCGCTCTCTACCGAGCATAAGTCGTCTCCAAGCCTTGGCATTTCCCCCACTTCTCCTCCCGTTGGCAGAGGAGAGGGACGCTTGCTCGGGTGAACCTCACGGGTAAGCTCCTTTGGTGCCCTTCGTTTTCTCCTAGCCACGCCGTGTCCGTTTGAGCTAATCCGGGCGTCTGTCTTCGCTTGTAGCTCGTGGAACACCTGCGTGCTCTTGGCGACACCAGAGCGCGCCCGAGGCTAACTCTGGTTGCCAATTTCATCTACGGTGAAATCCTCTCCATTCCTTTCGCGTCACATTGTGCCTCCATACCTAGTGATGTTTTCCCCTCAACTAATTCATCGAATTGTCCACATGAGCTAGGTAATTTGGGATTTTCCCCCTTCTCGGGCAAGAGCTTCATTTCACTCCCTAGTGTCGTTCGGGTAGGTCATTCACCGATTCCTCGTGTTTACATCATCTACTTAGCCTCTTAATCTCCCCAACTCACCCATTGTCCTTCGTTTTGTGCCCAGTGCCCTATCCTCTTGAAGCCGTCATTGCCGCCGTCTTCTTCTCCGCCGAGCTCCAAAGAACCCCAAGCTTCCTGCACCTTTTCTCGCTTAGGTAACCTCTCATTAATCCCTAGGTCCTGGCACCGCTTGATTGAGCTGCATGAGCTTTACCTCGTTTTGCTCGTTTGCCGTATTTAGTAGCGCCGCTCGCCGCTGACTAGCCACCGTTCTGAGCCGGCTCAGGTGCCGTGAGTGCCCTCGACGGGTGCGCAATACTATTGCGCACCTAGACATGGCCTTACCACGCGCCGCCGTGGCGCACAGCGTTGGCAAGCCGCCGGTGAACCACGCGGGCGAAATCCCGTTGTTGTATTCCGACCGCCACTGTAGCATATGATTAGGACTTAATTACAATCATTAGCATTTGAAACTATGTCTTGACTGCTCAAAAACACTCCCTTACATGTGGGCCAATGCACAGAAATTGAGGAGTTAAATGCACCGGGTTTTAGCTTTGAATGTATGACGTGTGGGCCACCCTGCCGGTTAGGGATAGTGTAGAGTGTGGGATACGTTTTCCTTTAAGGAAAATGTATTCTTGACATGCTTAATCGAAAGTACGCCAGAATCGGAAAACGTACTTTGTAATATACGTTTCCTTCATAGCTCGGTTAGGTCTGTTGATCGAGTCAACTTTTGAACCGGGCCCCTTGGTCAAGGATCGTGGCTAGCACAACGCCCGGTAAGAAAAGAGGTAAATGAATTAGAAAATCTGAAAACTAATTATTTGTACACTATAAAATCTATGTAACTTCAAAAATGTATAACTAATTTATCTTAACTCCAAAATGGATGAAACCACTTCTGGTAGTTTTCATTTTTGATAAAATTTATATTAGAATTGATTCCAATCATGTCTCTGTAGCAGAGAGTATTATTATGGAAAATAATCCATAAACTTATTATTTTTACAATAGAAAAAGGTCGATAAATTTAAAAATGGATAACTAATTCATAAAAATTCCAAATGAGGTAAACTCAACTATTCTGGTCTTGTAATAATATTCCATATTTATCCATATAATCCTTATACCCTCCACTACTCTACAAAATTTGACCTCATAATTAAATTACTCAAAGAGAGCATATTGAAAGCAGAAAATTCAAATCGTAATAACTCTCACATGCTAAATCCAAATGAAATAATTCTTTCACCTAAATTCATCTAAAATCATGATTTAGCTACTGTAGAAAAATCATGCATTTTTGAGTACTTTGAATTTTTGGGTATTTCTCGATGCTTATTCGATATTATATTTATCTAGATACCGATCCTATCGATATTGACCTTTACGCTACTGAAGAAGAGCAACCGAGTTACCAGCAAGGCAAACATCATTTGAACTTTCTTTTGCATCATATTTGATCCCAGTTTTGTTAAGTTAGTGCAATGATAGTTGCTTGCATGCTATTTTTGATAATGTCACTATTTTTGTGATGTGTAGTTTAGTTATCTCCTAATTCATTGAGGTTATACTTGAATTATTCCTGTACCACATGCTTAAGTTAGAATGGTTGAAATATATTGTTCAGGTTTGCTTAGCCATGCAAGTCTAGAACCGTTAGTTGATTGTCGGGAATGACCCGACAATTATGGGATAAACACAACTAGCTTTATATACTTTTGTTTCAGATCTTCGTATCTGTTTTATAAGTTAAATTTTGTCATTTTAAATGAGCTGTTGGGTCTGGACAAGTGATGGTTAGTGATGGTGCCTTCGTGCACGAGATTTGGGTAAGTGGTTGCCTTGTCTGGACAATTAAGGACCGAACTTTGGGTACCTACGGTTCAAGCAAAACTCGTGCTATCACACGCGGTGTATGGGCACCGCTTAGTTAAGTAAGGGGTTGGTATTGTTTGGTTGATGACTGGTGGTGTGAGGGCGTATATGTGTTCCATCGCATATATGTTCCATAAGGGTGCCGATTGCAATTCTTTATTGTGAGGGTGAGCCCTCTTTAAACTTTATTAATTGGGTTGGCATTTCCGGCACAACTTGCATGCCCATTTAGTTGTAGGTGGGTAGCCTACACTTAAATGGGGTTACGTCGCGTATGGGTGAGTCAACTCAATGGTATCAACTTGCTGAAAAATACTAAGTCTTGGTTTACCCAGCCGGCATACCATAGGAAGTATGCTATATTCGGAGGCATCTAGAGGCTTACAGGCAAATCAAGTCGTGTGGATAAAGTAGTACACCCCTGCAGGGTATAAATCTATTCGAATAGCCCTGTCCACGGTTATGGACGACCACTTGAGTTTGTGGCTGCTTATCGTTAGACTTGGAATTAAAATTGTGGGATAACTTGGTATTGTCATGAATGGGATGTTCATGCTTGTTATTGTATCAAAGTGGACAGCCACTTTGTTATTTGGATGATCATTTGTTATTCAATTTACTACTTATTCACATGCTTTACTTCTACTTCAAATCTGATTTTGAAATGGCACTTGAAAAACTAGTATGGGTAGGTTGTAAATTGTTGCGTCTCTTTTACAAAACTACGCCAATATGAGCCATCCTTTGTAATAACCTCTAGCATACTAATTTTTATTTCTGTAAGACTTGCGAGTAACTTTGTACTCAACCCGGTTGCTACAATTTCAGGTGAGGAAGTGTATGAGCCCGTTAAGTTTGTTAGCGCCGATATTGGCGACGCTAATGAGTAATGCTATCATTTAACTCCCAGTCGGTTGCCGATGGGTTATGGGGCATACCATGCTGGATATTTTGGTTTATTTACTTGCTTCCGCTGCTACTTAGTACTCTTATTTGAATTTGGCCGGTCGGCCGTTTGTAATGGATGTAAACTTTAACTATTACGTTGTATGTCTTTTGGACTATCTATGTATGTGGTTGTATGGATGTGATCAACGTTGTATGAGAGTATGAGCATATTGCTCGCTGATCTTGGGAGCCAATATGATTGCATGCTCGCTGTTCGTGGCTTCCTATTTAACTCACTCAGTGAAGTGCTTGACTTGTTGGAGAACCGACAATCATGTAGTGCTCGCAGGGGAGCAGCGCGCATGATCGTCGGGGCTTTAGTATAGTCAGGCTTTTCACTAAGATTGAGTTAAGTTGGAATCCATTTACTTGAGGCCTTAGAGTTATGTCCTTAAGACCTTGTTTAGTCTCGGTCTTACGGAGATAACCCGGGGGTCCTCACAGCGTTGGTATCAAAGCCATACTGACTGTAGGTTAGAGATAGCATGAGCGTTAGGTTTAGCAAGTCTCTTGGTCAAAATATTTTCAAGTTATCAAAATTACTTTGGAAAGTTTAAGTTAGGGATACCTTTTATTCCTCATCCATCTTAGAATCATTTCTTACCTTTTTCTGGTTTTGATTTTCAAAACTAACTTACCTTGTCCTTCTTGTCCTTTAGATGAATCCTCAATACCTTGTTCGGGAGACTCAAGCAGAGAATGTGGGAGGATACCCGGAGTTACTACGAGACATGATGTGGAGGGCCAACTTCACCTACCAGCCGACGTACTCCATCTATCGACGAGAACGAGGGCCAGGAATGGAGGAGTACCTGGCCGTAGCCGACATCATTGCTAAGCGTGTTACTGGAAGCATTCCATATCGATTTCAGGCACGAGGCACTTCTGAGGCCATGGCGCTTCAGGAAGTAGCTCGAGTGGCCATGAGTCGCCTTCGCTATGATTTGACCGAGCTGTCTCAGCCACCCTATGACCATTTCCCCATGCAAGCGCATGTTGGGGAAGTGGGCAGGTTCGCCAGGATTCAGTTTGGGGAGGATCCCCAAGTTCGTCAGTTAGCGAGGCTAGTGCACACTATGGACATGATGCATCATTGCACCGTGCGTGAGTTATGGGAGACGTGGCATCGTCTCATCATAGCTCAGGAGCACCTGCGACTCATGCACGATATGAGGCTTATTCATGCCGATGTGCTGTATGGTGCTAATGTGATCTCTCCCTACCTTTCTGCACCGCCTGAGTATCGCCTTCCCGTAGTAGGAGGCCATATTAATGCCATAGGATCACCTTTGCGCCTCCCTAACCTAGGGGACCCCGACGATACAGGATCCTCGGGATGTCACCTTCTAGACGAGTTTCCGGTGAACTTTGACCGGAACAATATCTAGGATGCTAGGGTAGTAAGCTCGCTGTCCTGTTATGTGTTCAGCGATGCATGTGTCTTTAAAATTCTTGTAATAGCCTAGTAATTGTTGGAACTTTCGTATTATTTGCAAGAACTTTTATTCCAGGCAGTTACCATTCGCCCTTGGGCTAATCAATGTAATTGTATGAGAACTCTATGAATGGTTTTATTGGATCTTGTACTGGCCTTAGTGCCTTGGTGCCCCATTTGGTGTTATGTTCTTGCGTATTTTTGTGTAATTATCATTATGCATGCTTATGTATAACTTATTAAACTTACCTAACCATCCTTGTCACTACAGGATGACAGGTCCCAACACTCGCTCGAGAGCGCAGCGTGATGAGGGGTCTCCACCCTTAGAACCGCGTTCAACTGCTTTGGGTGAATCTTCTCACCAAGATCATCGTGGGTCACACACCAGGAGACACTTCCACCACCTCCTACCATGGCGGAAGTGTTGGCTCAAATAGAGAGGAACCGTATGGACGGACCAGATCCTTGAGGCTATCGCCGCAACACCTCTCCCGCTCCTGCAGCGAGAGGGGAGGTGGAAATCATAGAGCTCACGGAGGTCTCACGACTTTCAGCGGACTAACCCTCCCACCTTTGCGCACCGAGGACCCAATGGAGGCCAAAGATTGGCTGCAGAGGACATTGAGAAGAAGCTAGCTATTGCTTAGTGCAGGCTGAGAAGGTACTCTTCACCGCCTATCACCGAGGGCCGCCACCAAGATGGTGGGACAACTTCTCCGCCATGCAACTCGACGAAGACGTTCCTTCATGGAACAATTTCGACCTGACTTCAGGAGGCCCATATTCCTGATGGGGTCATGTCCATCAAGCAGCAGCAGTTTCTTGCTTTGAAGCAAGAAAAGAAGACTGTCACTGAGTACCTTCATGAGTTCAACTCATTGGCTCGTTATGCACCTGATGACGTCTCCACCGACGCCCGCCGCCAGAGCCGTTTCATGAACGGCTTGACTGAGGAGATGCATCTAGCTCTAGCTGTACATGACTTCCGCAACTTCCAGCTCATGGTGAACAAGGCCATAGTGGTGGAGCACAAGAGTGCAGCTGTAGAGGAGTCCAAGAAGAGGAAGAAGTCACTCGAGGTGCAAATTAGCGGCGATTTTCCCTAAGAACGCACCGGACCACCCCAGGCATCTCGTTATCCAGCTCCAGTGCCACCGAGGACTTCCTCGATGACTCCTGAGCTTCTTTTCCAACGGCACAAGCGGTACAATGGGGTAAGAAGCCCCAAAACAGCAGCCCCTACAGCCCAATGTCACTTGCTTTTCTTTGTGGTCGCCAGGCCACTATGCGATAAGTGCCTCGTCAGCAAATGGGATGCCTCGGACTTACAAAGCTCCTACACCTTCAGCTATGACCAGACCTTCACCACCTCCGAGGGCAGCATCTACCCTCCTCAGTCCTGACGTGGCGAGTCAACCATGTCACACCGAGGAGGCAAGCGGCGCCCCGACGTCGCTTTTGGGTACACTCCTTGTTAATTCTTGTCCAAAGATCGTTTTATTTGATTCAGGAGCATCTCATTCATTCATAAAAAGGGAATATGCTGCACTTAATCAATTTGAGATAGTTAAGCTTCAGCCACCTTATCAAATTCAGTCACCGGGATCGGTTTTCCAAACCGATCAAGTCTATCGAGACGTGAAGGTGGAAATTCATAAGAATGACTTCTTGGCTAATTTAATTGTGATAAATTCAGTGGGTATTGATGTGATTTTAGGGATGGATTGGCTGTCCAAAAATTAGGGAAAGATCGATTGTGCTCAACGGTCTATTTCAGTCACAAGTGATGACGGCAGTCTAGTTGTCTTTACCCCTTTAGTGGGCGATTCACATCTTTATGCCCTGGAAGCTAGTACCTCTATTGAATTGGAGGAGGTACTAGTGGTATGTGAATATCTAGATGTTTTTCTAGAAGAACTCCCAGGCATGCCCCTGATCGTGAAGTTGAATTCGTCATTGAGCTTGCACCCGGTACCGCGCCAATTTCAAAACGGCCGTATCGGATGCCTCCTAATGAGTTGGTTGAATTGAAAGCACAACTCAAAGAACTTCAAGATAAGGGATTCATTAGGCCGAGCTCCTCGCCTTGGGGGTGTCTGGCTATCTTTGTCAAGAAGAAGAATAAGAGTTTACGGATGTGTGTCGACTACCGTCCGTTAAACGAGGTCACTGTCAAGAACAAATATCTGCTGCCAAGGATAGATGATTTGTTCGATCAATTGAATGGAACCCAGGTTTTCTCCAAGGTTGATTTGAGATTGGGATACCATCAAATCAAGGTCAGAGCCGAAGACATACCAAAGACAGCATTCTCCACTCGTTACGGTCTGTACGAGTACACTGTCATGTCTTTCGGATTGACGAATGCTCCAGCATACTTCATGAACCTCATGAATTCGGTTTTCATGGAGTACTTAGATAAGTTTGTCGTCATGTTCATCGATGATATCCTTATCTACTCAAAGACTGATGAAGAACACGAGCAGCATCTGCGACTTGTGTTGGAAGAGCTTCGACAACATCAACTTTATGCAAAGTTCAGCAAATGCGAGTTCTGGCTTCGAGAAGTTAGTTTCTTGGGGCATATCCTATCCAAGGGTGGTGTCGCTATTGATCCAAGTAAAGTGAAGGATGTGCTTGACTGGAAACAACCCAAAAGCGTCACCGACATTCGTAGTTTTCTTGGACTTGCGGGATACTACCGCAGATTTATCAAAGACTTCTCCAAGATCGCAAGACCGATGACCCAATTATTAAAGAAGGAGAAGAATTTTGAATGGTCAGCGGAATGTGAGGAAAGCTTTCACACCTTGCGAGATCTTCTGACCAAAGCTCTAGTGCTCATCCTGCCTGATATTCATAAGAGCTTCGATATTTATTGTGATGCATCTCGTCACGGGCTCGGTTGTGTGCTTATGCAAGAGGGCCAAGTGGTGGCGTATGTGTCGAGGCAATTGAGACCTCATGAAGCTAATTATCCCACACATGACTTGGAGCTTGCAGCTGTGGTTCATGCTTTGAAGATTTGGCGACATTACCTCATTGGTAATCGTTGCGAGGTTTACACCGACCATAAGAGTCTCAAATATATTTTCACCCAAGCCGATCTGAACTTGAGGCAAAGAAGGTGCCTCGAGTTGATCAAGGACTATGATATGGGACTTCATTATCACCCCGGGAAAGCTAATGTGGTGGCCGATGCTTTAAGCAGAAAATCTCAATGCAACTGTTTGTCGATAACTCCATTTTCGGTGGGGTTGTGTGCTGCCATGCAACGGCCGCACCTAGAGATAATTGAAGAAGGTTCTCTTTCTGCCCTAAGTGTGAATTTTACACTTGAGGACCGGATTAGAGAAGCCCAAAAGACTGATATGGAAGTAGCAAAGATCCGGGAGGAAATGAAGAAAGGCAAAGCCAAATGCTTCAAAGAAGATGCACATGGTGCCCTTTGTTTCGGAAACTGCTTGGTAGTACCATTTGATCGCAACTTGAGAGAGCTAATTCTCAAAGAGGCTCATGACTCCAAGTTCTCTATTCACCCAGGTAGTACCAAGATGTACCATGTAATATCCCAACTGTGTAAACAGGGTTTGTTCAAGTATAATTATATGTGTAGAAATTAAAACTTTTTCTCACATCTTGAAAACCCCCAATCTCTCATGTAATTCTTGTCCAAGAGTTGTGTAATCCAAAAAACACAAAGCTCTTGTTGACCAAAAGTCAAACTCATTTTCCAATTGTCTAAATCTTGTGCCAAACATTTGGAAATATTTTTCCTTGGTCCTAAAATTGATGTGGGACCCCTCTGAAAAATATCATGAGTTATAAAACTTGTTTGATAAATTGTGGAGGTAAACCAAATCCTTGAACAACCTTCGTGAATTTCCTGAGAAAAATGCATTGCATAATAACCTCTGGAAATTTTATGTAAGGTTAATCTCATTGTCAGCAAGCTCCAGTTAAAATTTCATCAAATTTGGAGTTCATTTGCTATCTCAAATAATTCTGCTAAGTTTCAGTTGTTAAAAACTAAATTTAAAAGCCTACATCGTTCCTTGGGCTAGCCACTTTGCAAAGTCGGGTCCAGCCCAACCATGTCTCCTGACTTCAACAGACCTCCTTCTCCATTTGAGCAGGTCGCGGCCGCTGGATTTACATCCAACCACCACGACCTCCTCCTCGCCTAACGCACCAAGTCCTCCCCACTCACATGAGGTCATCGCCTTGGATCAACGATCCATGGCCATGACCTCCTCGCCAAACTACTCGAGACCTCCCTTTTCACTCACTTGAGGTCGTGAGCCGTTGGATCCAATCCAAAGGCCACGACCTCCTCTACAAACCATCGCTGCGTGGATCTTCCACCTTCTTGAGGTCATGACCCTTGGATCAAAGATCCATGGCCATGACCTCCCTCTCTGTCAAAATCCTTCAGACCTCCCACCTTGTTGAGGTCGAGCGCTGGATTCAGATCCAAAGGCCACGACCTCGCCTGCAATTCATCGCATGACCCAGACCTCCCCATCTCATGTTGTGCACCGTTGATTCAAAATCCACGGCCACGACCTCCTCCTTACCTCGTGCAAGATCGAGACCTCACAAGACGTGAGGTCGTGAGCCCTTGGATTTAAATCCAAAGGCCATGACCTCCCCTCATGTTCTTAACTTCATGTGCGGTTAAGACCTCACAGAGGTCCGCACTGCTGGATGGAGATCCAACGCTTTGGACCTCTGTCCCATTTTCCCACGTTGCATACACATTAAGGAAATCGTGAGGCCATGACCTCCCCATCCTTGATCGTGTGGTGGGACCTCCTCCTACCATTTAGGCGTAACGGTTCAAAAATCGCATCCGAGGGCCAGGACCTCCCCGAAGTCTTATCCAACGGTCAAAATGACCTCCCCTGTTCTTCTCCTTCCTTGGTCACGCATGCGTGTTCCTGAGCGAGGGAGTTAATGCGGTTCCGTCCTTTGTGTACCTTACAACAACTCCTTGTCGACCGCATTACATTGTCGCCGCCTTTCCGCCTCCGCTTTGTACAAGGCTGCCCCCCTGTCAACTTTACATCATGTCCAAACCCTAGACCAGCCATGGGCCAAGCCCACCATGGGCTTAACCCGGGGTCTATGACCTCCTGTGCCCTAGTATAAAGCCTCCCCCACGGTTTCTTTGGCTTCCTTTGCACACCATTATCCCCTTGCTTGCACCCCTGTGCTTGTGAGCTCTAAACCACCAAAGCTCTCCTTGGCCGCCATTGCTGGAGCTTGAAGCTCCTCGGTGGACAAGGGTCCCTGGAGTTTTCCTCCTTTTCTCCTTGCTTCCATTTGTGCCCTACCCTCTGGGACCAAGTCCTAACTAGATTTGTTGGGCATTTGCAGAGGGGGACGAAGTGGAGCTTGGAGCTGAAGCTTTGGCCGTGGAGCACCCTTCCTCCCCGGCACCGGTCCTTTCATCCTCGACCTCCTCAAGACTGCGGACCTCCAGTAAACCTCCCGATAGTCCCAGAGCTGCTGGCACCCGCATGTATGTCAGTCATGCGGAGCTTTTGTTGAGCACACGCTTGAATGTCGCGCGGAGCTTCCTTTTGCAATTTGGATTTTGGCGGTGCTTGCCTTCGTTGTCCTCTCGGCCACGGCGTGCTCAAGGCCGCCGCCGTTGAGAGGAGGTCCATTGCGCGCATGGTTATTGCGGACCCAACGGTACCATTGGATGTCGCCGGCGAGGTCTCAGATCGCCGGCGATGACCACATCTTTGAGCTCGGTCTTTGTCGGACAAATCGGCGGCGGCCGTTGTCGTTTTAGGACAAAGATCCACCGCGCACGCGCCATCATTTGCTCAAATCATTATTAATCATTAGCGTGTCTTAAATGCATTTAATCCTCCCTTGCGCGCAATTAAGACCTCCGTAGCGGACCTCCTCGTTGTCCCGCAAGATTAATCTCTTGTCCAAGCTGCGCGTGGCGCGCAAGCACGTGGTCGTGAGCTCTGGGACGCCCATGACCTCCTCCGAGGAGATCCGAACGCCCAAGACCTCCTCCTTGCGCTTATCGTGGCCGTCCTGACCTCCCCCGAGGTCTCGTGGACGTTAGACCTCCCTTAGGACCTCCCTTGGTCATCTCACCTGCTCATGACCTCCCGGGTAGATCTTGACCGCCAAGGTCCTCCCTGACGATCCGAACCATCGAGGACCTCCTTGAACATCTCGACCGGCCCAGACCTCCCTGTGAGGTCTTGACGATGTAGATCTTCCTTGGGAGATCTTGGTAGTTTAGATCTTCCTTTGGAAGATCTCAACCGCTGAGGACCTCCTCGTTAGATCTGGTCCGCCCGGACCTCCCCCATCGTTGTGGTCCGTTGATTCCCCATCAACGGCCACAACATGCCTCACTCTCAAGCGCATGTGCGTTGCTAGGAGGTCCGGGACCTCGACCTCGAGTGCACGTGCAAGTTCTCCGGGAGGTCTTGAGCCGTTAGATCTGAGATCGGTGGCTCACGCCCTCCCATGTCCTTGTGGGTTTTAGAAATTCCAGTGAACTCTTAAGTGTAAACCTAAAATAAGGTATAAACTTTAGAATTCCATATCTTTTTCATTTTAAATCCAATTGAGGTCATTCAAATTGTGTTAGCTCTGTCTTGGACTTGACTTTAATCTAAAAATGATTGTAAGTTGAGTTCAGCTCCAGAGCACGCTTTTGCCTTTTAGGTTTTAAAACTAACTTTAAAAGTACACTCAAAATAATGTCTAACTTGTAAAATACATAACTAATGCTCAGAGATTATTTTTGAGTGAATCCAACTTTGTTGGTTTCCTCTACTGATGAACTCACTAAGAAAATTAGTTTTGAGCTTGTTGCTGTTAGGAAAATGAGGACTTGTGCATTATAATTTTGTTCAAGTTCTTGTTTTTGAAAAATGGTGGAAAGTGCAATCTAGCTCCAAATGAGATGAACTCAATTGTGTTATTCATCTCATGAGGTGCTGGTTTTGCTATAAAATTTCAGTGTCACCACTGTTCTAGAAAATGTTGCCTCATAATTAAATTAGTGAATAGTGCAGTTTGGTATTTTTAGGGCTGAGCAGGTTTGTTTTGCTCATAACTTTTGCATTAAGAATCCAAATCAATTGGTTCTTGTTGTTAAATTCCTAAAATCACCCTCTTGCTGCTGTAGAAAATTCAGAGTGTTTGGAGTTCGTTTGCTGTGCTGTCTTTGTCGTTTAAATGCGTTCTTATCGTTGGTTTTCGCTTTTCCGTTAGGTTTCGACATTTGTGGTGATCCCGTGAGCGATCCTCAGCAACAAATTGAACCAGCAACAGCAAGGCAAGCAGTTTGATCATTTCCATCATTGTCCCATTACTTTAAAGCTTAATATTTTGTTTCACTTATATGTATGCATGCTACTTTGTGTTAAAATATCGCTAGCAATCCTATAGTTGCATAATCTGTAGGAATTGTTTATCCTCTACTACCCATGAGCCTAGGTTATTTGCTGTGGTTTGAGCTCGTTGGATGAGCTCTTATCACTTAGTAGTTCGTTTTCTGCTTAGCCATGCTTAGTTATCGGTAGTAATGGGCGATCATCGACTTAGTCGATGGTCTTGATCACTCAAAACTGATTATTACTCCTATATGTCCAAAGACTTGTGCTTTGATTAATTTGTAAAATCAAAACTGAAAATAAAAGATTGATTTAGACTTGGGCATATTGGATGGATGGTGTGGTTTTTGGATGTGGTGGTATGCCTGAGTCAACAAGGACCGAATTCTTGCGCCATTGATCCAAGCAATTATGCGTGCTAACCACACGAGGGGGATATGGGACCTCTCTTGACTAAGTACTTTGGGCGGTGCTAATTGGGGTCGCTCGGTTGGTGTGTTTTAAAGATAAAATGTGTGTGTGTGTGGTGTGGGAATGGAGCAGTGGCACACCGGTTAGGGTGTCCATTGGGTCCTTATCCCGTGGGTTGTCTTGGTCAATTAGCATCGCCCATTGGAAATGTCTCAGAGGACTTAGCTGCACTGCATACCAAAGGTAGTGTGCTTAAAGGAAAGGCGGTCGACGTGTGGGTACATTAGTACACCGCAGGTTAAAACTATTCAATAGCCTCGCCCTAGGTTATGGACACGCTTGGTTATTTCGTAAGAATTAGACTACAACCTTTAATTAAAACTTGACATGGTTGGTATGAACGGGAGTTCATGCTATTGTTGTGGTGACTATTGGGTTAGTCACTTCGTGTTGATCTTGTTGTTGTTACTATGTTATTATCTCGTTGTTATTTCAACAATTAAAATGCTTTGTCAAATTGCCTTCAATCTATTATGTTATTGCAAATGAAACTTGCTTTATGCTAAAATGAGTCCAAAGCCTCATCCACTTAAATAAAGCTTGCATGTAGCTATTTATAGTTCTCGTTATCTCACACGTAAGTCTTGCGGAGTACTTTATGTACTCATCGCGCCTGGTTGTGGTATTTTTTGTGGCTTTTGTTGCAGAGGAAGAAGGTGAGCTCCAAGAGCCTCACTTTTGTGCCATGTGTTGCAGCTTCTTCGACGACTAGCTTGGCGGTCTGGTCAGATGCCTAGGGGTTAAGGCACACTGATTGGCTTTGTGTTATAGCCATCTTTATGGCACTTTTTGCTTCCGCTGTTATCTTTGTAACCTTGTTGTTATTTGGCCAGAAGGCCCCTCGTTTGTAATAACCTATTCCTTTATTTATATTAACTTCTGGTTTGTTGCTTATGTACTATGTGTTGTATGGAATTGATACATTCTTTTGTTGTGAGGTATGTATAACGTGATTCGGGAAGTATACATCTCTCGAGACCGGTTTATTTGGTTGATAATACTAGGGTCAATTGGATGACTAAGTATTATGAGCTTAATAAATCCGGGTGCTCACAAAAGTTGGTATCAGAGCCGTTCTGACCGTAGTAACGCAAGCTTGGTCGTCTTTAGGGTGTTTTGAAAACCTAATTTCAAAGTATCAAATGAGTTTTGAAAGCTTAAGAAAATTCTCAGATTTTACTCCTCATCTATCTTAGCTTTCTCTTCTCATCTCACTCTAAATTGAGTTTTAAAAGTTGTTTTCCTCTCTTCCCTTCTACAAAATAGTTGTTATCGATTAATTGGGTTTTGGGTAACTTATGAGAGTCCTAAATTTGAAATCTTGGCTGCCTTTTGGTGAAGAATAGAAGTGTTTGGAGCCGAAATACAAATCTGGAATTTTTGGACAGCCAACAAGTATTTCAGGGCAGCAAGCACAAGTCAGGAATTAGGGTAGAAAATGAGAGGTTAAATCAACTAAAATTTGTGGGAATAAAAGGGTAAGATGTGATACTAGTTAGCTAAGTATCTAACACTTATTTCGCTGCATTAACCTTGCTCTCTTATAGTTTTAGATCTCATCTCACAATCTGATTTTAATCTTCTCGATCAATTACTCGTTCATTCAATACGGGTTAGTTGAGTTGAGAAGTTGAGCCTTGCTTTTGGTGTTTCTTGGCTGTTTTTAGAGTCTTTTAGAAGCTTCTAAAGTTGATTTACTCGCTGTTTTGGCTTTCGTTTAGGGTGATATTCCATTCCCCTAGTCGATCGCTTTTGCTTCTTTTAAAGGCTTTGTTTTTCGAGTCTAGTTGCTAACCAAAATTTCTTGTAACAGATGGCCGGACGACTCAGTAGTGCCAAGGCGGGCCACCTGGTCCGGACGAGAACTTCCTCCTCCTCCGACCATGGCCGAGGTTCTTCTTCAGATCGAGCGCAACCGCGGATGACAGAGAGTTCTCATCGACGCCATCGCTGCAACACCACCGCCTTACCGAGTTTCAGGATCCGGGCAAGGAACGCCCATCACCGCGTGGAGGACTCGCGGAGTTTCTTCGACTCAGCCCCCTACCTTTCCCGGTCGAGGACCGTTGGATGCGACGATTGGCTTGCCTCGTGGAGCGAAGCTCGTGATCGCTAAGCATGCCGGGGAGCACGAGAAGGCGCTTATTCGCATCGCACAAGCTGGAGGGTGCAGCTTTGTCATGGTGGGAGAATTTTCTCGCCATGCAGCCCGCAGACCACACCGCCTCTTGGGAGGAGTTTCGACTGCCTTCCGTCGGGCTCACATCCCTGCCGGCTTGATGGAGATCAAGAAGCAGGAGTTTCTTGCGCTCAAGCAAGGGCGTAGCTCAATCATGGAGTATTTGGACAAGTTTGTCGTGGTCTTCATCGATGATATTCTTATCTACTCCAAGAACGATGAGGAACACGCCGAGCATCTAAAGCTTGTGTTGAGCAAGCTGCGTGAGCACCAGCTTTGCTGTACGCGAAGTTCAGCAAGTGTGCATTCTGGTTGAAGGAAGTGTCTTTCTTAGGCCACGTTCTTTCAAATAGAGGCGAGCCGTTGACCCTAGCAAGGTCAGCGATGTTCTTTCATGGAGTCACCGCTTCGGTCACCGATGTAATGGAGTTTTCTCGGTTTAGCGGGATATTATCGTCGCTTTATCGAGAACTTCTCCAAGATCGCGGGCCGATGACGGAGTTGCTCAAGAAGGACAAGAAGTTCGTGGTCCGCCGAGTGTGAGGAAAGTTTCCAAATACTCAAAAAGCGTTTGACCACCGCTCCCATTCTTGTTCTTCCCGATATCCATCGGGCTTCGATATCTTTTATGATGCTTCTCGCCGAGGCCTTGGTTGTGTCCTTATGCAAGAAGGCAAGGTAGTGGCCTATGCATAAAGGCAATTGAGACCTCATGAACTCAACTACCCTACTCATGACTTGGAGTTAGGCTGCTGTGATTCATGCACTTAAGATCTGGCGACATTACCTAATCAGAATCGTTGTGAGGTGTATTCGGATCACAAAAGCTTAAAGTACTTGTTCACGCACTGACCTGAACCTCGTGCAAAGGAGATGGTTGGAGTTGATCAAGGACTATGATATGGGTATTCACTACCATCCGGGCAAGGCTAATGTCGCTGTTTGCGCGCTTAGTCGCAGCGCATTGCAATGCCTTGTTGTCCAGGAGCTTAAGCCCGCTCTTCTCGAAGAATTTCAGCGTCTCAACTTGAGTTTTGTTGAGCATGGTTCTCTCGCCGCCTTGGTTGTGCAACCAACCTTGGTGGATCGGATCAAGTCCTCAGCAGATCGGATGTTGGAGTGAGCCACATCAAGGCAAATGTCAAGAACGGAACGACCAAGTGCTTTTTCTCGAGGATGAGCATGGTGTTGTGAGGTTCGGACAACGCCTTGTGGTTCCAAAGGACATGGAGTTGCGGAATTTGATCCTCCATGAAGCCCATGATTCGCCTTTTATCCATTCATCCGGCCACAAAGATGTATCAAGATCTCCGCCAGAGATTTTGGTGGACCCGAATGAAGAGGGAGATCGCGAAGTTCGTTGCCGAGTGCGACGTATGTCGTCGTGTCAAGGCCGAGCATCAGCGTCAGCAGATCGCTTGACCTCCGCTTATTCCGGAGTGGAAGTGGGATTCGATCGGAATGGATTTCATCACCGGTCTACCCAGGTCGCCAAAGGGAAATGATGCCATTTGGGTGGTCATTGATCGGTTGACTAAAGTGGCTCATTTTCTTCCAGTCAAGACCAAGATTCGTACCGATCGCCTAGCTGAGCTCTATGTCTCTAGGATTGTGAGCTTACATGGCGCATCTAAGACGATCGTTTCGATCGTGGCTCCATCTTCACTTCCCATTTTCGCATAGCCTCGCAAAAGGCTATGGGAACCCGTTTACCTTTAGCACGGCATTTCACCTCAAACCGATGGTCGACCGAGAGGGTCAACCAAGTTTTGGAAGACATGCTTCGTGCTTGTGTCCTTTCCTATGAGAAGCATTGGGAGAAATGCTTACCATTCACGAAGTTTTCTTATAACAACGACTTTCAAAGCCGCCTCGGATGGCACCATTTGAGGCCTTATACGGAGAAAGTGTAGAACCCGTTGAACCGGTCGAGATCGGTGAGACCTCTCTTTGGCCCGGACTCAATCAATGAGGCCGAGCGCCAAGTCCAAATTTTATTCGTGGCTGTTTGCGCATTACTCAATCCAGCAAAAGAGCTATGCGGATCGCCGTCGACGTGAGTTGCGTTTTGAGCCTAATGACTTTGTTTATCTCAAAGTCTCTCCTTTGAAGGGCCATCAACGTTTCGGCGTCAAGGGCAAGTTGGCTCCTCGATATGTCGGTCCCTACCGCGTTATCGAGAAGAAGGAGCTGGTGCCTATAAGTTGGAGTTGCCACTGCACTTGAGGGGTACATGACGTTTTCCATGTGTCCCCTAAGAAGTGCCTCCGTGTTCCAAGCGAGGAAGCTCCGTTGGAAACTCTCGATGTCCAGGAAGATTTGACCTATCGCGAGCACCCTATTCGCGTACTCGATGAGTCTGAACGAAGGACAAGGAATAAGATCATCAAGTTCCTTAAAGTTCAGTGGTCGAACCATTCTGAGGATGAGGCTACTTGGGAAAGAGAAGATCGTCTGCGTGCGGACTATCCATCTTTCTTTACCGAGTGAGCCAAATCTCGGGACGAGATTTTTTGTAAGGGGGGGAGATTTTGTAACATCCCAACTGTGTAAACAGGGTTTGTTCAAGTATAATTATATGTGTAGAAATTAAAACTTTTTCTCACATCTTGAAAACCCCCAATCTCTCATGTAATTCTTGTCCAAGAGTTGTGTAATCCAAAAAACACAAAGCTCTTGTTGACCAAAAGTCAAACTCATTTTCCAATTGTCTAAATCTTGTGCCAAACATTTGGAAATATTTTTCCTTGGTCCTAAAATTGATGTGGGACCCCTCTGAAAAATATCATGAGTTATAAAACTTGTTTGATAAATTGTGGAGGTAAACCAAATCCTTGAACAACTTCGTGAATTTCCTGAGAAAAATGCATTGCATAATAACCTTTGGAAATTTTATGTAAGGTTAATCTCATTGTCAGCAAGCTCCAGTTAAAATTTCATCAAATTTGGAGTTCATTTGCTATCTCAAATAATTCTGCTAAATTTCAGTGTTAAAAACTAAATTTAAAAGCGTACTTGTTCCTTGGGCTAGCCACTTTGCAAAGTGGGGTCCAAATTTCATGTCTGCACTTGACAGACCTCCTTCTCCACCTTGAGCGGTCGCGGCCGTTGGATTTACATCCAACCGCCACGACCTCCTCCTCGCCTAACGACCAAGTCCTCCCGCTCACATGAGGTCATCGCCCTTGGATCAACGATCCATGGCCATGACCTCCTCGCACTCAAACTACTCGAGACCTCCCCTTTTCACTCACTTGAGGTCGAGTCGTTGGATCCAATCCAAGGCCACGACCTCCTCTACAAAACCATCGCTGCGTGGATCTTCCACCTTCTTGAGGTCACTGACCCTTGGATCAAAGATCCATGGCCATGACCTCCTCTCTGTCAAAATCCATCAGACCTCCCACCTTGTTGAGGTCGTGAGCGCTGGATTCAGATCCAAAGGCCACGACCTCCGCTGCAATTCATCGCAGCCCAGACCTCCCCATCTCATGTTGTGCACCGTTGGATTCAAAATCCACGGTCACAACCTCCTCCTACCTCGTGCGCATCAGACCTCCCACAAGACGTGAGGTCGTGAGCCCTTGGATTTAAATCCAAAGGCCATGACCTCCCCTCATGTTCTTAAGTTCATGCGGTTAAGACCTCACAGAGGTCCGACTGCTGGATGGAGATCCAACGCTTTGGACCTCTGTCCCATTTTCCCACGCGCATACACATTAAGCAAATCGTGAGGCCATGACCTCCCATCCTTGATCGTGTGGCTGGGACCTCCTCCCGACCATTTAGGCGAACGGTTCAAAAATCGCATCCGAGGGCCAGACCTCCCGAAGTCTTATCCAACGGTCAAAATGACCTCCCTGTTCTTCTCCTTCCTTGGTCACGCATGCGTGTTCTCGAGCGAGGAGTTAATGCGTGTCGTCCTTGTGTACCTTACAACAACTCCCTTGTCGACCGCATTAATTGTCTCGACTTTCCGCCCTCGATCTGAACAAGGCTGCCCTGTCAACTTTACATCATGTCCAAACCCTAGACTGCCATGGGCCAAGCCCACCATGGGCTTAACCCGGTCTATGACCTCTGTGCCCTAGTATAAAGCCTCCCCACGGTTTCTTTGGCTTCCTTTGCACACCATTATCCCTTGCTTGCACCCCTGTGCTTGTGAGCTCTAAACCACCAAAGCTCTCCTTGGTCGCCATTCTTTGGAGCTTGAAGCTCCTCGGTGGACAAGGGTCCTCGAGTTTTCCTCCTTTTCTCCTTGCTTCCATTTGTGCCCTACCCTCTGGGACCAAGTCCTAACTAGATTTGTTGGGCATTTGTAGAGGGGACGAAGTGGAGCTTGAGTCAAGCTTTGGCCGTGGAGCACCCTTCCTCCCCAAGACCGGTCCTTCCATCCTCAACCTCCTCAAAGGCCTTGGACCTCCTGTAAACCTCTGATAGTCCTGCAGTCTGCTGGGCACCCGTGATGTATGTCAGTCATGAGCTTTTGTTGAGCACACGCTTGAATGTCGCCATGAGCTTCCTTTTGCATTTTGGATTTTGGCGATGCTTGCTTCGTTGTCCTCTCCGGCCATGGGCGTTCAAGGCGTCGCCGCCCGTTGAGAGGAGGTCCATTGGTACGCATGGTTATTGCGGACCGCGGTATTTTCATGGATGTCGCCCATGAGGTTTGTATCGGCGATGACCACATCTTTGAGCTCGGGTCTTTGTCGGACAAATCGGCGGCGCTGTTGTCGTTTTAGGACAAAGATCCACCGCGTTAATGCGCTCATCATTTGCTCAAATCATTATTAATCATTAGCGTGTCTTAAATGCATTTAATCCTCCCCTTGCGCGCAATTAAGACCTCCCACGCGCGGACCTCCTCGTTGTCCCGCGCGCATTAATCTCTTGTCCAAGCACGTGCGTCGCGCGCAAGCCACGGGTCGTGAGCTCTGGGACGCCCATGACCTCCTCCGAGGAGATCTGGAACGCCCAAGACCTCCCTTGCGCTTATCGTGGCCGTCCAGACCTCCCCTGGAGGTGCAGGACGTTCAGACCTCCCTAGGTCATCTCACTGTTCATGACCTCCCGGGTAGATCTTGACCGTCAAGGTCCTCCTCGGACGATCTGAACCATCGAGGACCTCCTTGGAACATCTGGACTGGCCCAGACCTCCCTGTGAGGTCTTGGCGATGTAGATCTTTCTTGGGGAGATCTTGGTAGTTTAGATCTTCCTTTGGAAGATCTCAACCGTTGAGGACCTCCTCGTTAGATCTGGTCCGTCCGGACCTCCCCATCGTTGTGGTCCGTTGGATTCCCATCAACGGCCACAACACCGCCTCACCTCGCGCAAGTGCGTTGCTAGGAGGTCCGGGACCTCTGGACCTCGAGTCTGTGAGTGCGTTGTTCTCCTGGGAGGTCTTGAGCCGTTAGATCTGAGATCGGTGGCTCACGTCCTCCTATGTCCTTGTGGGTTTTAGAAATTCCAGTGAACTCTTAAGTGTAAACTAAAATAAGGTATAAACTTTAGAATTCCATATCTTTTTCATTTTAAATCCAATTGAGGTCATTCAAATTGTGTTAGCTCTGTCTTGGACTTGACTTTAATCTAAAAATGATTGTAAGTTGAGTTCAGCTCCAGAGCACATTTTGCTTTTAGGTTTTAAAACTAACTTTAAAAGTACACTCAAAATAATGTCTAACTTGTAAAATACATAACTAATGCTCTGTAGATTATTTTTGAGTGAATCCAACTTTGTTGGTTTCCTCTACTGATGAACTCACTAAGAAAATTAGTTTTGAGCTTGTTGCTGTTAGGAAAATGAGGACTTGTTTTTGAAAAATGGTGGAAAGTGCAATCTAGCTCCAAATGAGATGAACTCAATTGTGTTATTCATCTCATGAGGTGCTGGTTTTGTTGTAAAAATTTCAGTGTCACCACTGTTCTAAAAATGTTGCCTCATAATTAAATTAGTGAATAGTGCAGTTTGGTATTTTTAGGGCTGAGCAGGTTTGTTTTGCTCATAACTTTTGCATTAAGAATCCAAATCAATTGGTTCTTGTTGCTAAATTCCCTAAAAATCACCCTCTTGCTGCTGTAGAAAATTCAGAGTGTTTGGAGTTCGTTTGCTGTGCTGTCTTTGTCGGTTTCGCCGTTCTTATCGTTGGTTTTCGTCTTTTCCGTTGAAGCCGACATTTGTGGTGATCCCGTGGCGATCCTCAGCAACAAATTGACCAGCAACAGCAAGGCAAGCAGTTTGATCATTTCCATCATTGTCCCATTACTTTAAAGCTTAATATTTTGTTTCACTTATATGTATGCATGCTACTTTGTGTTAAAATATCGCTAGCAATCCTATAGTTGCATAATCTGTAGGAATTGTTTATCCTCTACTATCCACGAGCCTAGGTTATTTGCTGTGGTTTGAGCTCGTTGGATGAGCTCTTATCACTTAGTAGTTGCGTTTTCTACTGCTTAGCCATGCTTAGTTATCGGTAGTAATGGGCGATCATCGGCTTAGTCGATGGTCTTGATCACTCAAAACTGATTATTACTCCTATATGTCCGGCACTTGTGCTTTGATTAATTGTAAAATCAAAACTGAAAATAAAAGATGGATTTAGACTTGGGCATATTGGATGGTTGGTGTGGTTTTTGGATGTGGTGGTATGCGAGTCAACAAGGACCGAATTCTTGCGCCATTGATCCAAGCAATTATGTGTGCTAACCACACGAGGGGATATGGGACCTCTCTTGACTAAGTACTTTGGGCGGTGCTAATTGGGGTCGCTCGGTTGGTGTGTTTTAAAGATAAAATGTGTGTGTGTGGTGTGGGAATGGAGCGAGCAAGGCATCGTTAGGGCTGTCCATTGGGTCCTTATCCCGTGGGTTGTCTTGGTCGAATTAGCATGCCCATTGGAAATGTCTCGAGGACTTTGCTGCGTGCGGCATACCTTTGGTAGTGTGCTTAAAGGAAAGGCGATTCGGCGTGTGGGTACATTGGTACACCCTCGCAGGTTAAAACTATTCAATAGCCTCGCCCTAGGTTATAGACACGCTTGGTTATTTCCGTAAGAATTAGACTACAACCTTTAATTAAAACTTGACATGGTTGGTATGAGCGGGAGTTCATGCTATTGTTGTGGTGACTATTAGGTTAGTCACTTCGTGTTGATCTTGTTGTTGTTACTATGTTATTATCTCGTTGTTATTTCAACAATTAAAATGCTTTGTCAAATTGCCTTCAATCTATTATGTTATTGCAAATGAAACTTGCTTTATGCTAAAATGAGTCCAAAGCCTCATCCACTTAAATAAAGCTTGCATGTAGCTATTTATAGTTCTGTTATCTCACACGTAAGTCTTGCGAGTACTTTATGTACTCATCGCCGTGGTTGTGGCATTTTTTGTGGCTTTTGTTGCAGAGGAAGAAGGTGAGCTCCAAGAGCCTCACTTTTGTGCCATGTGTTGCGGCTTCTTGACGACTAGCTTGGCGGTCCGGTCGATGCCTAGGGTTAAGGCACACCGATTGGCTTTGTGTTATAGCCATCTTTATGGCACTTTTGCTTCATTGTTATCTTTGTAACCTTGTTGTTATTTGGCCGTAAGCCCCTCGTTTGTAATAACCTATTCCTTTATTTATATTAACTTCTCGTTTGTTGCTTATGTACTATGTGTTGTATGGAATTGATACATTCTTTTGTTGTGAGGTATGTATACTGCATTCTGGGAAGTATAAATCTCTCGAGACCGGGTTTATTTGGTTGATAATACTAGGGTCAATTGGATGACTAAGTATTATGAGCCTAATAAATCCGGGTGCTCACATACCAAGATTTGAAGAAACGGCTTTGGTGGAGCCAATTGAAGTGACAAATCGCTCAATATGTTGCCGGGTGTGATGTATGCCAAAGAGTCAAGGCTGAGCATTTGAAGCCAGCAGGTACTCTACAACCCCTGCCCATTCCCAAGTGGAAATGGGAAGAAGTTGGCATGGATTTCATCACCGGCCTTTCAAGGACGCAAGCTGGGTCCGATTCCATATGGGTGATTGTTGATCGTCTGACAAAGGTTGCTCACTTTATTCCTGTTAAGACCACCTACCGCGGAGACAAGTTAGCGTAACTTTATATTTCAAGAATTGTTTGTCTCCATGGTGTCCCGAAGGTGATGGGTAATACGATAGAGGCCCTCAATTCACCTCCTATTTTTTGGGATGCCTTCATAAAGCAATGGGGACCAGTCTATCTTTCAGCTCCGCTTACCACCTGCAAACGGATGGACAAACTGAATGGGTAAATCAGATTTTAGAAGACCTTCTCCGGGCATGTGTGCTGTCCTATAGCAAGAATTGGGAGAAATACTTACCTTTTGCGGAGTTCTCCTACAACAACAGCTTCCAATCAAGTATACAAATGTCACCCTTCGAGGCATTATATGGGAGAGCTTGTAGGACACCTTTGAACTGGTCGAAGCGGTGAAAGGCCATTTTATGGTCCAACCTTGGTGGAGGATGCGGAAGAACAAGTTCGTGTTATTCGTGAGCGACTTTGACGACTCAATCTCGTCGAAGTCCTATGCCGAGGCGTCGTCGCCGGAATTGAGTTTGAAGTTAATGATCATGTCTATCTTAAAGTCTCTCCAATGAAAGGAATGCATCGCTTCCAAGTCAAAGGCAAATTGGCACCTCGTTACATCGGACCATTCCGTATCCTAGCAAAAGTAGTAGGATTGGTGGCCTATCAATTGGAATTGCCACCATCGCTATCGGATATTCATGATGTGTTCCATGTTTCACAATTGAAGAAATGTCTTCGTGTCCCAACCGAAGTCACCGAGTTGGGAGAACTCGACTTGCAGCCCGATCTTTCTTATCAGGAGCATCCTATTCGCATTCTTGAAGAAACCGAATGCAAGACAAGGAATCACATTATCAAGCGCGTCAAAGTGCAATGGAGTAATTATACTGAAGATGAAGCTACATGGGAACGTGAGGATCAATTCCGACAAGTCTATCCAGACCTTTTCCTTGAGTGCCTTCGTATCAAGAAAGGCAAGGTTAAACAAAGCAACAGTAAGGAAAATGTTATAATTTGTTGTAACCTTATAAAGTAGCATAGCACTATCTTTAAAGAAAATCAAAATGACAGATGCTATAATTCCGTAGAACCTTTCCATCCAACTTCCACCCTACCCGATCTCGGGACGAGATCTTTTCTAAGGGGGGGAGGTTTGTCACATCCTCAACTTGATAAAGAGAATTATTAGGCATCTCATGAGCATGCATCATTGTTTTCAAACTTTTGCATAATTTATTGCACTAGGAAAATCTTTAACAAGTGTTAAACCTACACCTTGTAATTCAACTCCAAAAGAAAGTAGGAACAAAACTTTATGGACAACTCCTGGTAATAATTTATTCAAATACTATAGTAATTATAATGAATAAATATATTTTTCCCAAATTTATGGGACAAGGTTAAACCCTAATAAAATTCAAACACAACTTTATAACCTAACTTAAGTTTGAAATTATAATATCCAAAATATATCATGAATAGTATGATATTATAATTTTTATGGATAGTAGACTATCCCGAAACCTCTGTGAATTATTTTAGAATTTTTGGAAATTTATTTATATTTATTAGGCACTGGTCAAAGTAGGGAGGCCAATTTAAACTCAGTCAAACCCTAGAACCCAAACCTAGTCGCTACTGTTCATCGGGTGCGAACCTGACCTGGTGAACTGACTCAGTCCAACCGCCTAGATGCACCATCGCATGCAAGCGTTGGATCTAACTTCAACGGTCCAGATTCTCGCCTCTTTGCGACCTGTCCGAAACGCCCATCCAATCTAAGCCGTCCGATTGGAAATCGACGGCCCAAATTACGTACCCCTTCGGGCGGTCCGAACTTCCCCTCCAAACCTTGGCCGTCCAGATCTGATCCAACGGTCCTCACTGATCCACTTACTCAGGCTCTCGCGCGCGCGTGTGTGTGTCGCTGACGAAGAGGGGCCTGCTGGTCAGCTGCTTCGTCAACCTCTCGCAGGGGACGATCTCCACACGGCCGCAACACTCCGACGCGCCCAAAACGGCTCTTCGACGCCGTCAATCCACCGCCCTCCCCAGCCTATCGCAGTGCTTCTCCACTTGACGCCGCCTCCGCTCCGTCTCTCGACTGAGCATAAGTCGTCTCCAAGCCTTGGCATTTCCCTCATTTCTCCTCCCGTTGGCAGAGGAGAGGGACGCTTGCTCGGGTGAACCTCACGGGTAAGCTCCCTCCTTTGGTGCCCTTCGTTTTCTCCTAGCCACGCCATGTCCGTTTGAGCTAATCTGGGCGTCTGTCTTCGCTTGTAGCTCGTGGAACACCTGCGTGCTCTTGGCGACACTAGAGCGCGCCCGAGGCTAACTCTGGTTGCCAATTTCGTCTACGGTGAGATCCACTCCATTCCTTTCACGTCACATTGTGCCTCCATACCTAGTGATGTTTTCCGCTCAACTAATTCATCGAATTGTCCACAGGAGCTAGGTAATTTGGGATTTTTCCCCTTCTCGGGCAAGAGCTTCATTTCACTCCATAGTGTCGTTCGGGTAGGTCATTCACCGATTCCTCGTGTTTACATCATCTACTTAGCCTCCTTAATCTCCCCAACTCACTCATTGTCCTTCGTTTTGTGCCCAGTGCCCTATCCTCTTGAAACCCGTCTTGTTGTCGTCTTCTTGACTCGGCCGAGCTCCAAAGAACCCCAAGCTTCCTCGGGCACCTTTTCTCGCTTAGGTAACCTCTCATTAATCCCTAGGTCCTTGGCACCCACTTGATTGAGCTGCAGAGGAGCTTTACCTCGTTTTGCTCGTTTGCCGTATTTAGTAGCGCCGCCACCGCCGACTAGCCGCGCTCGAGCCGGCCAGTGCCGTGAGTGCCCTCAATGGGCGCAAGCAATACTATTGCGCACCTAGACATGGTTTAAGCTGCGCCGTGGCGCACAAGCGTGCAAGCAAGCCGCCGGTGAACCACGCGCGAAATCCGTTGTCGTATTCCGACCGCCACAGTAGCATATGATTAGGACTTAATTACAATCATTAGCATTTGAAACTATGTCTTGACCGCTCAAAAACACTCCCTTACATGTGGGCCAATGCACAGAAATTGAGGAGTTAAATGCACCGGGTTTTAGCTTTGAATGTATGACGTGTGGGCCACCCTGCCGGTTAGGGATAGTGTAGAGTGTGGGATACATTTTCCTTTAAGGAAAACGTATTCTTGACATGCTTAACTGGGAAAGTACGCTTTCGTAATCGGAAAACGTACTTTGTAATATACGTTTCCTTCACAGCTCGGTTAGGTCTGTTGACCAAGTCAACTTTTGAACCAGGGCCCACTGGTCAGTGACTATGGCTAGCACAATGCCCGGTAAGAAAAGTGGTAAATGAATTAGAAAATCTGAAAACGAATTATTTGTACACTATAAAATCTATGTAACTTCAAAAATGTATAACTAATTCATCTTAACTCCAAAATAGATGAAACCACTTCTGGTAGTTTTCATTTTTGATAAACTTTATATTAAAATTTATTCCAATCATGTCTCTATAGCAGAGAGTATTATTATGGAAAATGATCCATAAACTTATTATTTTTACAATAGAAAAAGGTCGATAACTTTAAAATGGATAACTAATTCATAAAAATTCCAAATGAGGTAAACTCAACTATTCTGGTCTTGTAATAATATTCCCTATTTATCCATATAATCCTTATACCCTCCACTGCTCTACAAAATTTGACCTCATAATTAAATTACTCAAAGAGAGCATATTGAAAGCAGAAAATTCAAATCATAATAACTCTCACATGCTAAATCCAAATGAAATAATTCTTTCACCTAAATTCATATAAAATCATGATTTAGCTACTGTAGAAAAATCATGCATTTTTGAGCATTTTGAATTTTTGGGTATTTCTCGATGCTTATTCGATATTATATTTATCTAGATACCGAGCCTATCGATATTGACCTTTACGCTAATGAAGAAGAGAAACTGAGTTACCAGCAAGGCAAGTATCATTTGAACTTTCTTTTGCATCATATTTGATCCCAGTTTTGTTAAGTTAGTGCAATGATAGTTGCTTGCATGCTATTTTTGATAATGTCGCTATTTTTTGTGATGTGTAGTTTAGTTATCTCCTAATTCATTGAGGTTATACTTGAATTATTCCTGTACCACATGCTTAAGTTAGAATGGTTGAAATATATTGTTCGGGTTTGCTTAGCCATGCAAGTCTAGAACCGTTAGTTGATTGTCGGGAATAACCCGACAATTATGGGATAAACACAACTAGCTTTATATACTTTTGTTTCAGATCTTTGTATCTGTTTTATAAGTTAAATTTTGTCATTTTAAATGAGCTGTTGGATCTGGACAAGTGATGGTTAGTGATGGTGCCTTCGTGCACGAGATTTGGGTAAGTGGTTGCCTTGTCTGGACAATTAAGGACCGAACTTTGGGTACCTACGGTTCAAGCAAAACTCGTGCTATCACACGCAGTGTATGGGCGCCGCTTAGTTAAGTAAGGGGTTGGTATTGTTGGGTTGATGACTGGTGGTGTGAGGGCGTATATGTGTTCCATCGCATATATGTTCCATAAGGGTGCCGATTGCAATTCTTTATTGTGAGGGTGAGCCCTCTTTAAACTTTATTAATTGGGTTGGCATTTACGGCACAACTTGCGTGCCCATTTAGTTGTAGGTGGGTAGCCTACACTTAAATGGGGTTACGTCGCATGTATGGGTGAGTCAACTCAATGGTATCAACTTGCTGAAAAATACTAAGTCTTGGTTTATCTAGGCATACCATAGGAAGTATGCTATATTCGGAGGCATCCGGAGGCTTACGGCAAATCAGTCGTGTGGGTAAGTAGTACACCTGCGAGGTATAAATCTTTTCGAATAGCCGTGTCACGGTTATGGACGCACCGCTTGAGTTTGTGGTACTTACCGTTAGACTTGGAATTAAAATTATGGGATAACTTGGTATTGTCATGAATGGGATGTTCATGCTTGTTGTTGTATCAAAGTGGACAGCCACTTTGTTATTTGGATGATTCATTTGTTATTCAATTTACTACTTATTCACATGCTTTACTTCTACTTCAAATCTGATTTTGAAATGGCACTTGACAACTAGTATGGGTAGGTTGTAAATTGTTGCGTCTCTTTTGCAAAACTAAGCCAATATAAGCCATCCTTTGTAATAACCTCTAGCATACTAATTTTTATTTGTGTAAGACTTGCGAGTACCTTTGTACTCAACCCGTTGCTACAATTTCAGGTGAGGAAGTGTATAAGCCCGTTGAGTTTGTTAGCGCCGATATTGGCGACGCTAATGAGTAATGCTATCATTTAACTCGATCGGTTGCCGATGGGTTATGGGGCATACCATGCTGGATATTTTGGTTTATTTACTTGCTTCCGCTGCTACTTAATACTCTTATTTGAATTTGGCGATTCGGCCGCTTGTAATGGATGTAAACTTTAACTATTACGTTGTATGTCTTTTGGACTATCTATGTATGTGGTTGTATGGATGTGATCAACATTGTATGAGAGTATGAGCATATTGGTCGCTGATCTTGGGAGCCAATATGATTGCATGCTCGCTGTTCGTGGCTTCCTATTTAACTCACTCAGTGTAGTGCTTGACTTGTTGGAGAACCGACAATCATGTAGTGCTCGCAGGGGAGCAGCACGCATGATCGTCGGGGCTTTAGTATAGTCAGGCTTTTCACTAAGATTGAGTTAAGTTGGAATCCATTTACTTGAGGCCTTAGAGTTATGTCCTTAAGACCTTGTTTAGTCTCGGTCTTACGGAGATAACCTGGGGGTCCTCACATGAACCTTCCCCCGACCTTCGGATTTGATCTGTCCTATCAGTTACTCTAAGTGGGGCAACACCAGGCGTGTTAACTGATGGACATCGACCAGCTCCGTGGACTCCGGAAGTTGGTGCCTGATGGCCCAGATCATCTCTAACAACACGTGATGGCGTGGTAGAGAATGTAGGACCGTACAGGGTATCTTGATTTTCATCTCCGATCGCGTTGACTTCGTGCCTCCAGCACCGATCTTCCGATGAGCTTCCATCGTGAATTAATAGAGAGCTTCTCGGTGTTTCGCCGGTTTCCACGACGGAGAGCGGTCGAATGAGCACTTCTCGAGGTCTCCTCACCGATTCGCGATCGACGATCGTATGCTAAGCGTGATCATCCCCACATGGCCTACGCACGATGGAGGCTTTATCGACACTGCTACGGACGTCGGTTGACTCTCGAATTACCGTAAACCATAGGAGAATATCTTTCACCATGATTTCATCGAGAGTATAGAGATTTTCGAGTGGTGGTGCTGAAATTTCTTCACTGTTTTGCCGTCTTGAAGATCGGCTTGAAGAGGTCCCCGACATTCGGAGCTGATCGAATGGTGGTTCTCTTATTGCGCCACCGTAATGGTGGCGCATCTCTGTCCATCCGGCCGACCTCGCTATCGCCGGCGACGCGCGCAGCCGGCGGAGGAGGAAGAGGAGTATGATCTGCCATTTTCCTCCATGGCACGTATGCATCCTTCCATATCGAGGTCGGCGTAGTCCGCCAAGTCGAACCAATTCTCCTCATTCCAAACTCCGCATATTCGCGTTAGCTTATTGGTGAATTTGGGCGAGGGTTTGTATGAGCAAAGAGTTTCTTCAGAAACTTACGCCTTCTTCCCCACAGACGGCGCGGTTGCCGGCGATCGAGTCGCCGATCTTCTTAAATAAAAAGAGGAAAATGACGTGGAGTATCACGAAGAGAATGGAGGGTGCTCTTTATTAATATGTTGGGATTACAAGACCTGATTAGGGACTATCTCTAATTACACCAAATATATTGAATGCTACTGCTTTGGCTTCTGAGTTGCCTTGCTTTGTGTGTCTTCGTTGTTCGTTGTTCCGTCCTTCGTCTTCTGCGTTCCACCATTAAATAACTCCTGAAGAGGCGGCAGTTATTCCTGGAAAAAGGTGTCCCTGATGAAACGTTACGACTGGTCGGAGGTTTAAGATAGTTAACAATGTGTTAACTACCTTGCGGTTGAGTGCTTGTGAGAAGCTTAACCGTAAGGTGGTTTATTGTCAGTGTCTTGTACATCATCGCACGGTATGGAACGTTTTGCACATGTTCCATTCATCATACGGTTAAGGGTGCCTGTTCATAGCTTTTTCGAGCAGCTACCTGGTCGAAGCTTAGTCCGACCAGGGTACCCATCGTGTAACCTCCGAAATCCTTACGACCAGTGAGGTCGTTAGCGTTAGGGGTTACGACCATGAAGACGTATGGTCTTTTATGTATTAAATTAATACATAGAGGTTTTAATCCACGTCAACACCTTTCTGTGTTAGCTGAGACATCAGTTTAGCGATGATAGAAAAACCCTCCACAAAACACCGGTAATAACTAGCTAAGCCCAGAAAACTCCTCGCTTCCTTGACATTTGTTGGCCTTTTTATGCTACTACTGTCGAGATCTTGCTAGGATCGACTAAAATGCCTTCTTGATTAATCACATGACCCAGAAACCCAACTTCTGAAATCCTGAACTCACATTTCTTCAGTTTGGCATAGAATTGATTTTCTCTCAAGGTCTCAAGAATCAACCTCAAATGTTGTTCATGATCCTCCTCTGACTTGGAATAGATCAAGATATCGTCAATGAACACCACTACAAAATCATCAAGATACCGATGCAGCATACTGTTCATTACTTCCATGAAAACAGCAGGAGCATTTGTTAGTCCAAAAGACATAACATTATACTCATAATGCCCATACCTTGTGAAGAAAGCCGTCTTTTCAATAACCTACTCCCGAACTCGGATTTGATTATATCCCAATTGAAGGTCAATCTTGGAGAACACTTTAGCTCCTTTCAGTTGATCAAAGAGATCCTCAATACGGGGCAAAAGGTATTTATTCTTTATCGTCGCTTGATTGAGAGTTCGATAATCCACGCACATTCGCCAACTACCATCTTTCTTCTTTGCGAAGAGAACAGGCGCTCCCCACGGCGAAACACTACGTCGGATCATTCCTTTGGACAACAAATCATCCAACTGCTTCTTCAACTCATCCTGAAAGCGTCGAGCCAAACGGTACGGAGACATGGAAATAGGTCGAGTACCAAGAATAAGATCAATACATAATTCCACATTCCATTCTGGAGGCATCCTAGGAAGCTGTGCAGGGAAAACATCAGGATATTCACGCACCATGGGAATCTCTCTCCTCGATGCATAGAGAAGATTTTGTCTTCACACTAAGAGACCAAAGCAATCCAATAGTTGATGCCCGTCGGCTAGGAAACAAACTGGCTAACACAAAGAGGGAATCAGACAGTGCACTTCCCTGAAAAACCAATTCTTCACCGGACGGAGCTTGCAAAGTCACAGTCTTCCAGAAACAACAAATCTTAGCATGGTAACTGAATAACCAGTCCATACCAAGAATAACATCAAAAGGCGATAGCTAAATCACCATTAGATTGGCTGTGAAATACTCATCATCAATGGTAATAGAACAGCCTGGACATACTGTAGAACTAGAAATGTGACCCCCCTGGAGAACTGACTACAACAGATTCAGAAATATGCTGCAAACTCAAACCTACCCTCCTAGCAAACTCAAGTGACACAAATAAATAGGTAGCCCCCGAATCGAAAAGAACAAAAGCCTCATGGGAATCAACTAGTAAGGTACTTGTCACCACGTCAGGACAGCTTACGGTCTCAAGTGTAGGCATGGCGTAGACTCCCGGTGATGCCGGGACAGAGGACGCACTGACACTCGGCAAAGGAAGAACAGGGACTGCCGCAGGTGAAGTGAACGAAGGCGGTGCAGGGTTCTAGTAGAACCCTACAGGAGGTGCTGGAGGGAACGCTGTAGGAGGAGCCCAAACTAGAGAGTACTATGGCGCAGGAGTAGCTGCCAGAGTCTGAACTGAACCTCGTGGAGGTACGGTCGAAGATGCCGTAGGAACTAACTCCCACTTGATGATACTCGCTGGATTCTACTTACAAGCTAGCATCTTATGGCCTAACAGACCACAATGACAACAAACCCCAGTAAAAGAGCACTCAGAAGCACGACGACCATCACCGCACTTGAAACAAATCATACCCTGGCCTGGAATTGGACACAATGCCTACGAAGATGAGGAAGTGCACAGTGCTCAAGGAGCAATCTGCCTCTGCTAAACAAATCACACTGACGATTGAGGACGATGGCCTCCCTGGAACTTCTTGGATGTAGGTCGCTGAGAAGACCCACTCCTACCACCGAAACTCCTCTTCTGACCACTGCCAGAACCACCGGAAGGAGTAAAGCCACTAGAAGACTGCCTCTCCCTAGTGAGCTCCCTCTCCAACTCTATACCCTTGGCCTGATTGACCACAGAGTTGAAGTCAAGCAAACTGGTCGCCCCCATGACATGGTGATAGTCATGGTTAAGTCCCCTACGGAACCTCTTTGCCTTCTCTTAGTCATTACCAGCCACAACTGGCACAAAACGGGCCAAGTTATTGAACTCTGCCTCATAATCTGCCACAGACAGCTTTCCCTAAACAAAGGTCATCAAAGGAATGTTCCATCCTCTCGAGGAAGGAATCAAGGTAAAACTTACCTATGAATTGCTCCAAGAAAATCTCTGAGGTGACTGGTCCCTGGATTGGGGTCCTAGCTGATAGAACCCCTTCCTACCAAATGTCTGCTTGGCCCTTTAGTTAGAAGGCCACAAAGCGCACCTTCTGCGCCGAGGTCATCTCCAATGCCCCAAACTGTTGTTTCATATAACGAAGCCAGTCAGCTGCCTGAACCGGGGTGCCTGCTCCATCAAATGTGTCTAGACAGAGAGATATCCACTCTCGAAGGCTCATTCTAGCCTCAGGTGGAACCGCTGCAAAAGATCCTAAACGAAGAATAGTGCAATCAGAAGCGGGAGGGGCTGCTGCACTCTGCCGACGGTTGTTGAACCCTCTCAAGATCTCGAAATAAGGCGGTTGACGCTGAGCCGAGCATCGCAATGGGTGAGCAACCGAGGCAACCTCCTCAGCCACCTCACTAATGGCCTCTCACGGTAGGGGTGAAGACATACCGTCTCAGGTTCACGACCACGGCCACGGCCCACTTCCCAACCACGGCCTCTACCTCTCGCCATTTTTGGACACCAAATGAAATATAACTAACCATTCAGCTCAAGTACAACAATAACAGTAGTACAAAATCAATTCAATAACAGTTCATCTCCAACATAATGAAACGTACTATCAGAAACGCAGATGCAATGAATTACCCAAATCTCATGTTACTGTGCACAGTGTGTCAATTTAATAATTCAATTACCACGGACTTAATGCCACTATGATACCAACTGTAACACCCCAACTCAACTCTGAGCCTAGTATGCTACTAAACTAACTCAACAATTCAATTCACTTATATCCACTATCAATAAACAGCAAGTTCTTCAACATCTAACAAGCTAGCATTAATCAAAACTATTTTGAATAACAAGATTCTAGACATAAACCTTGTTCTAATCATCAATTTGTAGAACCATAAGAATATATCAGGATTGTTCAAGATTCTCTTTCAATGAAAGACTAAGCAAGTCACTAGAAATATTCTAGCATATAAGAGTAAATAAATCAAGATCTAAAATATTAAAGCATAACAGTAACGTCCATAACACAGACATGACTAATCCATCGTCAACAGCTATTTTGTGCATGCTGTTGTAGACCGATTAGTTCTGCTGTTCTGTTGATGCACGGAATTGGGTTAGTTCAAGGCATATTCAGTGTTTAGCGTCTCCTACAGATATGTGGGGTTTGGCGTGGGCTTTCCAGAAAGTATTAATTCATAATTTTTGGATGAACTATGAATTAGTTATGAATTTTACAAGTCTAGGTGCTTATTCAGTCTCTAGATTCGAATAGCGAGATCTCCATGAGATATGAAGACATTTTTATGGTGATTCCAGGAAGATAAAGTTCATAATTTTTGGACATTTAGAACGAAAGATATGAATTTTACAAGTTAATGTTGTAATCTGTCCTTCTATTATGGACAGAAGAGAATTACTTGGCTATTTGCAACCTCTGTTGCACAGTAGGGATAATTGTGATGAATTTATTGAGAAAGCTAGTTTTCTTTAGTTTCCAGAGAGTCTTAGAACAATGGGTTTGGATGTACCAAATATTTACTAAAAACTTATGGGGAATATGAAATTATCCACGAAATCCCGCTAGACTTCGCTGGAGATCCCCTACGAAGAAATCCTCCTTCCCTGTCCCCTTCCTTTCACCTTTGACAAACACCACCACGGCGGCCTCTCCCTTCTTCCACAACCTTAGACAGCAGCGAGGAGGCACCACCAATGGAGGAGAGGCGCTGGATCTTGCTGGACAAGAGGGGAGGTGGTGGCCTAGAGGGGAGAAAGGGGGTGGCGGCTCAAGCGAGGAAGTGGAGGTGCCTAGGAGGGGAGAGGAGGGAGGCCGGCTAGGGTTTAGGAGGTGGGAGTGGCGCCCCCCTCCCCCCTCTTGGCCGGCCAAGCATGGGCCTCCTGGGCCAAGGCCCAGGTCCCAGGTTGGTACACAAATGTGGAAAACCCCTTTAAAAAAGTTTATTCTCCTTTTTGCTTGCGTTCCTCCCTTAGAAAAATAATTAGAGTATTACATCCGCTGGCAATTGAGGGTTCTGCGATCTTCGCTTCGAGGTCAGCGAGGATCCAATCAAGTGTGTGTTTGGGCGAATTTTGCAAAGAGCTGCATGTCCATGCAATGGTGTTGGGGATCAGCTAGCTGCTCGTCGGGATACACAAGTTATTAAGAGGTTCTACGTCGAGAAGGTCGAGCTGCCCGCATCATGTGATATCAGAGCGTTAGGTGCACTCGGTAGAACCTTTATCCTTTTGATTAGTTCGTCTTCTTTTCTATCCTATTTAGCTAAAGCCGCAAACAAAACAAAAAATAGGTTAACCGTAGTTCAATCTGTTATTTCATGTGAGCTTAGTTAAGTTTTAGTCCATTAGAATTTTTGTTTACGTGCTGATCTTGTGTTTCCTTTGCATAGCTTCATCTTGTGTCCACATAAACCCTCAAAAATTGCTGGTTGTTTCCCTCAATTAGCACCCAAAAAGTGTAATCTGATTTGTCTCTGTATTGGAGTTCGGCTCAGTTTGGGCTAACCCTAGCCGCAACCTTTCTCTGTCTGTGCGCGATTGCTCCCTTGGTTGGATTACCCGAAACCCTACTCTCCATTGTTTGTGTTGGATCGGTCATGACCAACCCTAACCGTGCCACCTTTCAGTCAAGAAAGAAACCAGTAAGGAGTTTCTCGAATCAATCAGTTATTGCCATGAATTTGGAAACTATCTCTTGGTTTGGTAAGTGGAGTTGGTTTCGGACTCCTTGGGTGCTGTCCAGATTTAATCTCCACGATTTCCCTTTTGAATTTTATTGGTAGGAGATGAATCTGAATCCAACTCCAATACGTTGGCATGGGCTACCTCTCACGGTTTGGCCGGTTCCAAACCCCTAGCCGCCACCTTTGTGCCGTGTCCTTGCCAAATTCTTTTGGTTGGAGTCGTGTCCAACTCAAACTCCTAGAGTTTGTTTCTGGATCCACCAATTTTAGTTTCAGAAGTGGTGTCTCGGTTTGATTCGGTTTCCACTTGCATGACCAAACCGAGTGGTGGCCACAGCCGAACCACATTGGGTTCTTTGTGTATCACTTATATCTTTTCATCTTGAGACTAGTTTTTGATATTGCATTGGGTTGCTCTTAGATATTCGTTTACACTTGCTGAACTTTTGAGACATGCAAAGCAAAGGGAGTAGCAGAAACACTTTCGGCCATTGTGTAAGAGAAGAAGAAAAAGGTAGCCACATAAGAAAAGCCACGACATTGAAAAAAGCGTATAAAAAAATAGAGAGCAAAAACGCAATTTTTGAGGAAAAAAAAGAGACGAAGAGAAAATAAAAAATCTTTTATCGATTGCTTCGATTTTGCTACAGTAACCGTTAGTATTTTCGCCTGCTACAGTGCCGGTCCAGATTTTCCGATTGTGTATTTAATTTTCTTGAGCAATCTTGTGCCCTTACATATACATTTTGCAATTGGCTAGCGTCACTCCTAGTACTTAGTGCAAAACGAACTAGTTCAATCTCAAATTCAGATTGCATCTCACTAGTTCATTCTTTGTTTGCATTAAGTCACATTTATCTTTGCATGTGCGTTCATACACTTCACTTAAACCTTTTGGATCAGCACCTAGGTAAAGTATTCTAGCTTGGATTATCACTTAGCTAAACATCCTAGAATTGCAGAATTGAGTAGGTATACACTTACCCTACCAAACTGCAATAAACTCCTGTGCCGTGCATAGCTTCACTCTTGAAATTTGCTCACACATCGCCTTGTGTTTCCTGCTGCCCTGAAGTGTAAGTATTATTGATCTTAATTCCTTTCGAAACGGTAAAGAAACTTCACTTTGTTTAGAATTGTGAGTTGAGTGATATCCACATATATCCACCTATACTTTGTTGTGTGCATCACTAACCATGGTAGGATCTGAAGCGGAGGTGGAGGATCCTAATGCATCAGTCCCGCAGTACTGGTTTGATGCATTACGTGCTGACTTGCAACGGGAATTCAGGAAGAACCTGGATGATGCAGCTGCAAATATTGGCGAGGACATGTAGAGCAGGGAGTTGCGAGTTGCTAATGAGATCAATACCTTGCACCAAGGCATTGTTGAACTCAAGGAGATGCTTGGGGGCAACCAAGGAGATGTTGAAAGTGTAGACAGTACAGAAGCTGATGAGGCCCATGCTGAGTTCGCTGCACATGCTGAGCAAATGCACCGTGACCATGCCGCTGCTAATGCAAGGTGTCCTCCTTGCCCTGGACGTGGTCGTGGGCGTGCCTAAGGTTTTGGTCGAGGTGAAGCTACGGCATATGATGTTGATTGGGACAACGACCTTCACTTGCACTGCAATGCTAATTATCGTCGCTGATAGCATGATGATGACGATTTGGAAAAGGTCAAGCTAAGCATTCCCAAATTTCAAGGAGGAACTGATCCTGAAGAGTACCTCACATGGGAGTTGAAAGTGGATAAATTATTCCATTTGCAGCTGACGAGGATATAATAATCCTCATTTAATTATTTATTTGTAATTCATATTATGGGTAATAATGACGTCATATGGTTCTTGAGTATACCCCTTAATATTCATAAGAGAGAAGCTGGAGGTCGTAAGTTCTTCTACGACTACCCCATAGTCGTAAGTCCTTCTACGACTACCCCATAGCCGTAAGTCTTTCTATGACTATGTCTCGATCGTAAGCTCTCCTACGATCAGTTTATGGTCGTAAGCTATTCTACGACCACCACTTGGTCGTAAGCTCTTCTACGACCAGTCTCTAGTCGATGTGGCTTACAGATATGTGGGCCTAATCGACCAGGGGATCTTCCGCACCATATTTAAAGATATGGGTAGTAAACTATGCTGTTATTCTCTGGAATAATGGCACGAATCAACTCCCTGTCATGGTGATAACTGCCTCACAACGTGGGAACGTCACTACTCCCATAATAATCTCCAGTAACGGCTCCATAATCTGAAGCATTAAGGCGCCCTTTGGACTGGAAGAACAGCAGCACACTCCAAGTATTATAAAATGTAGAATCATCAGAGTAGAAGGGGGGAGAGGGAATCAAGAGCACAAGGCGCATCATTCTAGTCTTTCTCTTGATATTGTAATCCAGCATACTCAATACATACACACAGAAGTAGGGCTGTTATTCTCCCTAGGAGAAGGCCCAAACCTATATAAAAATCCCCGTGTCACCTCTCTCTACATGATTTGAGCCTAGGGGAACCCCTGAATCAAACAATCTTTACATAAGTTTGATTCTAAAACACCGACAGTTGGCACCGACTGTGGGGAACTTCGAGTCACCGGCTTTCTTTGCTCTTTTCCAACTCTAATACTCTCATGGCAGGAGAGTGGAACGAAAAGAACTGGTTCGACTTGGCCGATTACGCAAATATCGACATGGATGCCGGTTTTGACTACGAGCCGAGTTTTGCATCATCCGATGGTGATGTTGCCTCCGGATATCATTCTCCAGGAGACCATATCGCCGATGGAGTTGAGGAGGGATCCTTATCCCCTGCAACAATACATCCGAATGAGGAACCAGCATCCTCAGAGGGCAAGGGTCAATTCGACCACAATCAGGACAGCACCAGGACAGACTCAGAGCATGGAGAGGGTTCCCTCTCCAAGTGATCGAGTCTGTTTGAGACAATCCGACCTGGCATGACAAGTTCTGGAGGCAATCATTCCAGAGATTCACCAACACCTGGTGGTCGTCTCTCTCAGGTTAACCCCACAAAGAAGGGGGTTGAACTTGCTTTTCCTACGGGTTCAACCATCCCATCGCAGGGCTCACTTGTAGACAGAGATGGCCATAACCCGAAATTCCCCTTCCTAGAGGGTTTTGCTCTAAGTCACTAGATGGTGTCTCTCGACTACTCCTCAAGCGAGGAAGTCTCAAGCGCAGGTGGAGATCATCAACGGGAGGTCTTCATCCATCCCACAGGTGACGATCGCTCTCCTAAAGATAGGACTGAGGATGCTCCCCAACGATCACACGCTATGACCCCTCGTGGCAATGACAAGGACACCTCCGGCGATGAACAGAGTCAATACTCTGATGAGTGTCAAGGAGATTCTCGAAATACTCGTACTCCACTGAGGCAAGCTCAAGGCTTTGGTATGGACGCTCCTAAGGCAACCCGACAGAGAAGAATCGTAGCTGAGAAAAATCCGTCTGGGTGCGTTCACTATCAGTCGGAGAAAGCTCAAGAACTCCAGCGCATCAACGACCTTCTCGAGAACCCATCCCAAGAACTTGCTCAAACATCTGGCTACGACCTGTTTGCTGAAAAGATCGCGCAAAGGCTTCGAAGCACGGTGGCCAAGCTTGAGCACCCTCATCGACTTCAACCTAGAAGTCATGGTGGTACGACCTCATCCACTTCCAGTCGTTCGAAGAACTCACTACGTGGAGATCACCAAGACGATCGATCACGACGCTCTCCTGATCTTCGCCCTAGCTGAAGGAGAGTTCCTTGAACGCCTAAGGACCAGCGGGTTCCCAGGAGAGGCGATTATTCACCACTCCAACCTAGAAATTTGCGACAGCAGACAGAATACGAGGAGTATTTTCCTCGTAGGGTTGAGACCCACCATAGGACGGGTCCACCTATGACCGGGTATCGTCTTGTACGATTACCTGGTGACATCAATCCTTCTTTCTTACAAAGAAGGCATCAAGAAGTTATTACCGGATGTTAGGCTTTCTCACCCGACCTCCGAGCAGTTCGCTGGCCGCCTCGGTTTCGACCAGTGAATATGGAGAAGTTTGATGGATCTCAAAACCCCATTGAATTTCTCTAGATCTACACAACTGCTGTTCGAGCTGCAGGAGGAGGAGAGCATGTAATGGCAAATTACCTTCCTACTGTGCTCGAGGGATCTGCTCGATCATGGTTGTTAAATCAGCCACTCGAGTCGATTTATTCATGGCAACACCTTTGCGACCTCCTATTGGTGAATTTCCAAGGCACCTATCATCGCCCTGGGAAGGAGGATGACCTGCACAGGATGAGATAGAACGACCATGAGACTCTGCGCCAGTTCATTCGACACTTCAGTTAGGTTCAAAATTCCATTCCTGACGTTTCTGATTCTTCTGTCATCAGATCTTTCAAGCAGGGAGTCCGTAGTAGAAGGATCACGGAGAACATCGCCTCGAATCCTCCCGCCATTGTCGCCGAACTCTTCGAGATGGCCGATCGATATGCTACCGCCGACGAAGTGGTCGAATGGAACAACACTATTGATCGAGAAGATAAAATTCCTCAAGAGGTGGGCGAAAGTGGTAAGAAGAAGGATAAGAAGGCCAACAAATCCAAGAATAAGGCAAAGAGCCAAAAGCTTCAAGCCAACGGTTCCAAGGAGGTCCTAGCCATGAGCGATAAAAATCCTCAAGGCTCCAAGCCATACTCTGATCAAGGCAAAGGTAAGCACCCCGAGCGGAAGAACGACAAGCCTAAGTAGGGTCCTTTCCATAAAAAGGAAGGACATGACCTTCGCAACTGCCAAGTATTCCAAAGAAAAAATCAAGGACTACTACAACGGCAAAGGGCCACTTCCTACCCTCGAAGAGGTAGGGCAAGCCAGTGGTTACACGCAGTCTGACGACAACGAGGAGATGCCATTCCAAGATCTCGAACACAACATCAAACATATCTGTCAAACATGAGGTAAACTCCATTGACCCTCCTCTTGTCAATAAACTACCAAAGTGGTCAGAAGTCACTGTCTCCTTCAAGAAGGGCGACTACCCGATTCCTTCCACTCGACCGGTCATTTTGCGATCGTGGTCGAGCCCACCATCAATAACTGTCGAGTAAATCGAGTGTTAATTGATGGTGGTAGCTCGTTAAATATTTTGTTTACGAGTACCCTAGACGAGATGCAGTTACTTAGGACCAAGGTAAGATCGGTACGATACACTTTTCATGGTATTGTATCGGGGTCTTTGGCCAAACCTATTTACCAAGTTTCTCTTCCTTTAACATTTGGTTCTCCAAGTAATTTCAGGATAGAGAAGATCTCCTTTCATGTGGTCGATTTTGATACGACATATAACGCCATACTCGGACGACCAACTTTGGCAAAATTTTAATCGCTACTCATTATGGGTATCAATGTCTTAAGATGCCAAGTCCCAAAGGAGTGTTCACAATTCATTGTGACAAAAAGATAGCGCACACGTGTGACCGTTGATCCCTCGAGATGGTTGGCTAGATACCAGCTCGAGAAGAAAACAAAGGGCAGCCTTCGACCAAGCACTCAAAGCCTAAAGCTGTACCTAAGCCGAACGACCAGGTCAAGGAGGTTCCTTTGAATCTAGAGGAGCCCTCGAAGACTGTTCACATTGGGGATGCTTCTGACCCCAAATAGGAAGACGCCCTTATCACTTTCCTCCGAGCAAACGCAGATATCTTCGCGTGGCAAGCATTCGACATGCCGGGAGCCCCCAGGGAAGTGATCGAGCACAGGATAGCTCTACGGCCTGACAAAGTACCCGTAAAACAAAAATTACGGAGATTTGCCCCTGATTGACGAGATGCTATAAGGTCAGAATTGGACAAGCTACTTAAAGTAGGCTTTATAAGAGAAGTCGACCACCTAGAGTGGTTGGCCAACCTTGTAATAGTTAGGAAGTCTAACGGCAAGTGGCGAATGTGTGTAGACTTCACTGATCTTAATAAAGCTTGTCCAAAAGATGATTTCCCTTTACCTCGTATCGATCAGTTGGTTGATTCTACTGCTAGTTGTGAAACATTAAGTTTTTTAGATGCATATTCTAGCTACCATCAGATTAATATGTGTTTAGAAGATGAAGAAAAGACCGCATTTATTACTCCATTTGGAACATTTTGTTATGTCAAAATGCCATTTGGTCAAAAAAATGCTGGCGCTTCTTTTCAACACTTGATGCAATCGACTTTTTCACCTCAACTAGGCCGAAATTTGAAAGCATATATTGACGATCTAGTCGTAAAAAGCATCAAGCGGCTTAATCATGTTTCAGACTTGTAGGAGACATTCGACAACCTTAGAAAACACCACCTGAAACTCAATCCTGAGAAGTGTGTGTTTGGAGTCTCTTTAGAAAAATTGCTTGGATTGCTGGTCTCTGTACGAGGGATCGAAGCAAATCCCAAAAAAATAAAGGCTATCGTGCAAATGTGCCCTCCAACCACGAAGAAAGAAGTCCAGAAACTCACAGGATGCATGGCGGCTTTAAGTCGTTTCATCGCACGACTAGGAGAAAAAGGACTACCTTCCTTCAAACTTCTAAGGAAGCGCGAGGGTTTCGAGTAGTTAGAAGAGGCAAATGCTGCCTTTGAGGATGTCAAGGGATATCTTACGAGTGCTCTTGTTTTGGTTTCTCCGCAACTAGAAGAGACGCTCTTAATTTATCTAGCTGCCATGCCACGAGCGATGGCGCAAAGATCGTCGTAGGCGTGGAAACATCCAACGACCAGTTTACTACGTAAGTGAAGTTTTGCACGGGCCTAAGGAGCGTTACCCTCAGGTCCAAAAGCTTCTCTATGCCCTCCTCATGTCTTCGAGGAAACTGCGGTATTATTTTCAAGCGCACAAGATAATTGTGTCGTCTGAGTTTCCCTTGGGAGTGATCCTCCAGAATAGGGAAGCAGCGGGACGCATGTCAAAATGGTCAGTAGAACTTGGGGAGTTCGACCTCTATTTTGTGTCCCGAACGGCCATTAAATCCCAAATCTTGTCAGACTTTGTCGCCGAATGGACAAATCCTGAACCTATTCAGGATCCCCAGTACGATTCTCACAACCAGTGGATGATGTACTTTGACGGGTCACTTACTTTAAGTGGCTCGGGGGCTAGGGTGGTCCTGGAATCTCCTAACAGAGAGACTTTAAAGTATGCCATTCAATTAAACTTTTAGGCCACTAACAACGTAGGAGAGTACGAAGGTTTGCTTGTTGGCATACGAGCCGTGAAAGCGCTCGCGATTCGATGACTACTCGTGAGAGGAGACTCTCAACTAGTCGTGAATCTAGTCAAAAAAGAGTACCAGTGCTCTAATCCGACCATGTCTCATTACTTATCGGAGGTGCAAAAGCTTGAAAAGCATTTTTTCAGTTTCAAGGTACAATTCATCCCTCGAAAGGATAATTTCCTCGCAGACCAGCTTGCTCAAATAGCTTCTTCCCGATCACAAGTACCGAAAGGAGTTTTCCTGGAACAACTCCAAAAGCCGTCTCTGGTTGAAACACCAGAGACACCTCCTATTGAGACAGCGTCTTTAGAATACGAAGATACCTGGATACATCCCATCTATGAGTATCTTCAGATAGGTTCCGTATCCAACGATGATCTCGAGGTAGATCGTTTATCCCGAAAGGCCAAAATCTATACTTTGGTCGAAGGAGTCCTCTACAAACGAGGCACTCAAGGGGTACTCATGCGATGCATATTGTAGAGAGAAGGACTAAACCTCCTTCACGACATACACGGGGGGCATCTGTGGAACTCATGCTTTCTACAGAATATTGGTTGGAAAAGCCTTTCGACAAGGATTTTACTGGCCAATAGCTCTCTACGATGCTAAAGAGTTGGTTAAGAAATGTGTACAATGCCAGTTTCATAGCAGGCAATTACACCAACCGGCTCAGGCATTACAAACAATCCCTCTATCTTGGCCTTTTGTGACGTGGGGTCTCGACATCCTAGGACCGTTCCCAAAGACTCCAGGAGGTTTCGAGTTCCATTTTGTGGCTATTGATACGTTCACAAAATGGATCGAGGCCGAACCTGTGACTGGGATAACAACGGAAGCAACAAAACAGTTCATGATGAGAAGCGTGATCACTCGATTTGGGGTCCAAAGTCGAATAATCACAGATAATGGTAAACAATTTTCGAGCACAAAATTCCAAGAATTTTGCGACGAGTTGGGTACCAAGCTATGTTACGCCTCTGTTGCCCATCCCCAAAGCAATGGGGTAGTCGAACGAGCAAATAGCCAAATAATACATGGAATTAAAACTCGAGTCTTCGACCAGCTTGTTAAGCACTCAGGGGCTTGGGTACAAGAATTACCCTTAGTATTTTAGGCGATTTAAATGCATTGCTAGTCGAACTCTGGTGAAACACCTTTTTTTTCCTAGTTTTCGGTGCCGAAGCCATGCTTCGGCCAGAACTAAAGATCAGGTCGACAAGGGTCTAAACTTTCAGCAAGTCAATCCAAGAACAACTCCGAGCAGATGACATTAACCTACTCGAAGAGAAGAGAAATCAAGCCTTAATCCGTTCAGTAGTCTACCAGCAAGCTCTTCGTAAATACTACGATCATAAGGTCCAACCTCGCAGCCTTGCTGTAGGTGACTTGGTACTGAGGAAAATTCAATCCCAGTCTAATCAGAACAAGAATTCCCCCAAATGGGAAGGTCCTTACACTATGATCGAAGTTATGCGATCAGGTTCAGTACGACTAGCAATGGAAGACGACAGAATTCTCTCCAATTCTTGGAACATCGACCAGTTATGCAAATTTTATGTGTAAACCGACAACCCTACAATAAAGTATCAAGTTCTTTCTATCTTTATTGTCTTACTTTGAGTAGCGCTTTGATAATTTTTTGATCATTACCTGGTCGTAAGTGTTTCTACGACCAGCACCCAAACTTTCTTTACACTGGTCAAAAGGATGGTGACATCACCTAGTCAAAACCTTTCCTCTCTGTACGTGGTCCAGCCCACTAGAAGTAACTTCCTAGTGTCGAATCATTCCTACACTTTCGACTAGTGCAAGACAATCGAGATAAAAAAAACTACAAGTTAGATAAACCTCTCCTTTTCAGAAGACCCATTTTACACTATTTACCTGGTTTATTTAAATAAACCAAGCAAATAGTCAGGGGCTAGCATAAAGTTATTAATATGACTTCAATTCTTAGTCTTTATCGCTTTCTCCATTCATTATCTTATAAGTTACTAACTACTCGACAAGATGATTTGCGGGGAAGAAGAAATATATATATATATATATATATATATATATATATATATATATATATATATATATATATATATATATATATATATATATATATATATATATATATATATATATAAAAACTTGTCTTTCAGGATATCAATATATCAATAAAGAAAAACTTGTCTACGAGAGACTATTACGACAAGGGGGTCTTATTTGCATATCCTCCGTGACTTCCTCGACGATTATTGCATTTCCATCATTAACCGCTCCGCTTCTGCTTCATAGCAGTCGAAGTCATCTTTGACGGGTTCTTGATTAAAGTGGTGTAACGACCCAAGATTTAATAAACAGTAGTAAGATGCTTTTCTTAGCATCCTTTGTTCATTATTTAAAATTTGGACATTTGGTTACAAATTAAAAACCTTCCTTTTCTAGCCAAACCCAAAACCTATTTGAAGTTTCAAAGGAAATACAAGTCGATTGCTTGTATTATGGTAGGAAAATGTTTTATCAAATACCGAGACAAGTTATCTGGGCCTAAAATAATTTTGCCAAATTTTGAAAACCATTACGACCCTAGCAAAAATTTCACGCTTTTAAACAAATCTATATAGTCAATGTGACCTATTTATGTATTTTAATAAAAGAAACTTTTGATTTTATATTTTATCTAGGATTCATGTCATCCCGAAGTCTCCTTCAAAATTTCAGATTTTTACGAATTTATTTACTATTTTTAAAGCCCGGTCAAACCTTTTGAAGTTTTAAATCCATGATCAAACTCGGTCGGCCAGATCCTATCAGTATGCATTGTAGCGACCGAGCCCCACGGCTAGGTCCAACCCGTCGAACCGACCGCATGATCACGTCGGGCGCGAGCACAAACCCCGGGTGCACGTGCGCCATTGATTTCGATGGATGGGCCGAGATCCGGGGCCGTTCGACCATCCACACACGCCACGTGATATCCACCGTAGGATCTCCATCCAATGATGTGCGGTTTTGAGTTTTGAAGCCAGCGCACACCTCAATCTTATAGCCGTTAGATCTCGATGGACGGACGAGATCCAAGTGGCCGTTCGGACCGTCCGGTTGCTCCATCAAAATATCAACCGTTGATTTCCCGATACACGGTCAAGATCCAAGTGGCTGTTCGGACCGTCCAAGACCGAGTCCAATCCGAGCCGTTTAAAACAGATCCAACGCTGCCAGTTGGATCAAGTTCAAAATCTCTCGGCGCGCACCTTTTCGTGAGCAACCGTTGGATTTGGATCCAACGTCTCTTCTTCATTAAATTTGATCGGACCGTCTGATGCGCTTTGGTTAGCAGTCGTTGATCTTTGATCGTGAGGTACCGTTCGAGCGCATAAGACAAGGACCCGTGTCCTTTCGGTATCCACAAGATCTAGATCGTGCGGTCCATAAAAAGAAACGCACGGTTCAATCCTATAAAACGTATCGGTTAATCCAAGCCATTCATTGAAAATCGAGCGGTTGCCACTCTTTTGAGCTTACGGGGGAGGTTCTTGCTGCACTAACAGCGGGGCCCCACCTATCATTGAATGCCCCTCTCTTCTTCCTCTCACATATGCCTCGCCGCCGACCTTGTTGCCGGTGAGTGGTGGCGTTGTGCAGAGAATATGCGAATATCCTTGGACACCTAGCACCAAAATGGACACCGCATCACACCTAGAACCTTTCCGTGAGCCCCAGAGGGTTAGAACTATATAAAAACCCTAGTTTGAGCCTATCCACCATTGTTAACCGAAAAGCTCCATTCATCCTCCTTTTCCAGTGAAGCCTCTCACGCTCTTACCCTTAGTCCATCTACACTTATGCTTAATTCACCTTATAATGTGAATTTGGGCATCTTTTTGTAGGATTAACCCGTGAGTTGCTCTCGGCTCGAGTTTGTCGAGCACCGCCGTGGAGGTGTTCTTGCTCGTGAGTTCTTCGGATTTCATACATGTCATCTCATGTCTTATGCTTAAGTAGAACCTAAGCTTTCCATTAATTCTATTCTTGGTCAAAGCAGTGCGATGATTGGATCTTTTCTGTTTTAGGTCAAAATCCACTTCTTCTTCTCCAACTCCATGTAGTAGGTATTGATCTTGTTCTTTTTCTGTTTTGAGCATCCTAAGGACATCCATAACCTACCTAGATCACTCACACATTAATTAAGTGCTCAGTCTAACCTAGCACCGAAAATACTCTTTTCGGTCTTTCATATCGTTTTCAAGATTTTGAGTTCTGCTGTTCAACCTCTGGATCTAAGTAGCATCCTACTGATCCCTAGTAGCATAAGCATCTATATTTTAAGCTTAAGATGTTCTCAGATCCACTTTAGGGCAAACATTTTCTATCTGTTGCTTTTGTCGGTTAAAACCGACAAAACCATCAAATCGGTTTCCTTTCTGTTGATCCATGTCGATTAGGGTTAGCTGGGTTCTTCTTGGGTGGATATACCTCCCAGAGTATAAGTTAGCTTAAGCAAGTGATCTTTACCAAATGTACCTTTATATTAACTTGCTAAAAGCAGGTCTACGTGGTGTTGTTAGTCAAAAGGGCAAAACCGATGGTTTAACGCTAGCTTATGCCTTTGCTTGATATTGTGGTTATAGGCTAATTGAGGATATTATCTCCACTAGCAATAAGTTATAGCTCAAGCACAAGTCTTTTACTTGCAATATGTCAAAAATCAGCAAAATCCTTTAATTGCCTTTGTCTGTTTTAGATTTCAAAACCGGAATCTGCAACCCCAGATCAAATCCCATTGTGATAATTAATATTACGATGTTAAGTGATAAGTTAAACTTTTAATTTTACCTATTTACTGTAACTTAATCAAAAATAGCCTTTTGTCATAGTATAATGGAGCAACAAGTTCTTTCCTTGTAATCTGTCTGTCGATTTTTCTATTTTCAAAAATCAAAGCGCAAGTTCAAGTTAAGCCTCAAACTTTGATAATTAGTAGTAACTGATGCTAATTAATAAGTTAAGCTTTAAGTTTTGCTCATTAACAAGTAACTTAAGCAAAATCATTAGTTTGTTCACCATGCCAAGGTCGACAAACCAATTCCTTGCAATCTGTCCTGATTTCAGTTTTGCCAAATCTGAACACAGTAGCTCGACCAAATGCTACTCCTTGTCAATTAATGGGTAAATGATAAGTTAGAATACTACTCTAGTAGTATACTTTTAGTTAAGCAAGTATTCACTTGTAAGATGTCTAGATTAGCAACTTTTTCCTTTTGATGTGTTCCAGTTCAGTCTTTCCAAAACACAAGTCTGTAGTCACGAAGTTAATTCATGATTTGCTCTTTGTTCTTTGATCAAACCGGCAATGCACAATAAGGATTTCAAGTTTGTAATTCCTGCCAACTAATGATGTTAAGTATTAAGCTAGGCTTTTAGCTTTACCCAAAATGATTATAACTTAAGCAAAGGAATTTTGTTTGCGGTGTAGGTAATTCAACAATTTATTTAACACATTACATTTCGGTTTCAAAACCTGAAACTTTAGCTTAAACAAAAGTATTCTAATTAGTATATAAACCAACAAACTCAATTTAACTTGTCTGTTTTGATTTTCTCAATTCAAAGCTGCAGTTCTTTTCTAAACCACTAATTACGATAACTTGTAGCAATGACTATTAATATGGGGTATTATCTTTATTGGGTTAGTATAACTTAAGCATGTTGCTAATCATGCATTACCATTTTGATCATGCAATCTTTTCCAATATTTTTGTCCTCTGTCAAGTTCTTGTGTTTATTGGGTTTTTATGATTCTAGATTCTGGTTCTTCTGAAGTTGTTGAATCTTTTGTTGAGCAACAAAAACCTGAACAAGAGGTGTATTATTACCAAGGCAAGCTTCCTCTCTGCACCATGTTGATCCCAAAATTGTGAACTGTAGATTTACAAAATACAGTGATACTGTTGCATGCAATTTTCTAAAAACTATTTGTGATCTGTCTCTACTTAGTTACCAACCCAATCTTTGTGGCTTACCTTGAATCTAATCATACACTCAGCTTAAGGTAGTGTTTGTATTAAAATATTTAGGTTAGAACTTTGCTTAGCCATGCAGTCCATAGAACGGTAGTGTTGGGCAAGCTTATCTTGTCAAACCTGGGAACAACAAATGAAGTTTAATTATTTTGATTCTTTGTTCAATCTATTTAAATCAGAAATGACTCTAAATCTTATTGATAAACTGATTTCAAATTTGGACAAGTGGATGCTAGTGATGGTGCCTTTGTGCACGAGAATTGGGAAATGTGGATGTCTTATGCAGGTTGATTAAGGATTTGAACTTTGTGACCCAATTCAAGCCCCAGCGTACTTCCACGCGGTGTATGGGCCTTGTTTGGTTAAGTAAAAGGTTAATGCTATTGAGTTGGAAGCAGGAGAGTAAGGACATGTGTATTGATCTCATATGGCATAGATGCTTAAGTCTTGAACGTGTCTTATGCCATGTGAATTTTATATCGATATCGGATGTTCTTAGAAGGGTGAGGGCGTATATGTGTTACATCGCATATGCGTACATTAAGAACTCGATTGCGATGTAGTATGTGCGTGGCCTAGATTTGCATTTCTTTGATTGGGTCGACATTCGGCACAACATGTGAACCCGGTTGAGCGGATGCTATCGATCGTTGTTTAAGCGGGATCGGTCTCACATGGGTTGTCCAACTCAATAGTGTCAACTTGTTGAAAAATACCAAATCTTAGTTCACCGGCGACATACCAAAGGCGGTGTGCTATTATTCGAGGCTTCGGGCTAACTAAGTCGTGTGGGTAAAGATGTACACCCTGCGCAGGTTTTAAAACTATTGAATAGTCGTGTCCACGGTTACGGACGACACTTGAATTGATGTCACTTGTATAGACCTTGCTCTAAATTCAGTTTTGGGAATTATTTCGGCATGATGGGTGTCATGCAATGTTTGATGATAATCTGTCACTTTATTATTGTTACTGTTTATGATTATGCTCCCAGTTACTTACTGTTTTAGTCCAAATTGATTTATAAAATCGCTTTGTCAAAACTTAGCAATTGTAGGTTAAGATGTACTGCTTTCTGCAAAAATTGAACCATTATAACCCTTCTATTGTTAACCTTATGCATGTAAAAATTTCTATTCCTTTGTATAGGTCCTATCACACACTTTCTTTTACTAGTTTATGTAAGTCTTGCTGAGTACCTTCCGTACTCAGGGTTTATGACCTCTTGTTGCAGGTGAGGATGGTTATCTGTATGAGATGTCCGTTAGAGCCGATCCGGGTGACGCTAACGAGTGAAGCTAGTTCTAGTCTCCACACAATAACTGCGGGTGTTGGGGCCATTGGTGGTTTTGTTGTTTAGCTTTGCTTCATTGTTGAACTTTTGTGATGACCAAAGTCATCATTCTTTGAAAGTAAAGAACCAAATTGTAACTTTGTTATGTATAATTATGTGAATGTATGCCTTGTATGTGTATGATGCAATGTTGTTTAAGGATATATGCGCAATAGTCACTAATCCTAGGAACTATTGCATGACATATATCTGGGAACTTGAATATTGGAATTGTTACTTGTTATTATTATGCTTCTAGTATGATTTTTAATGAGGGAATTGCATTGTTCCTTAATTAAGAATTATGCTATCAGTATAATTTTAATTCGGCACATTCCAATATTTGAGGGTCTTACAGCTGGGGTCGTGAGCTTTAAGTTTTACTAAAATAAAACTTATACCCTCTTTGACCACCTCCTTTATCGAATCAGTTTGGTTTACCATCAGAATGGTCACCAACTCCTGCAAAGTTCTGACTTGGTCACCAATGGCACTCGAGTGGGCAATCATCGTGTCTTCACGAGGGTGATTCCCTCAGCATGAAGCCCACAGAGTACATTGTTCAGAAGAGAAATGTTGTCTTGGAGGTTGACCTTCAAGAACTTCATCTCCTCCTGATTACGAGTCGAAGCCTCATGAAGTCATTTTATTTCGACTGCTTGCTCTGAAAAGAATAAGACTAGTCAGATAAAATGTCCTCGAAAGGAAAATAAAACTGATCACAAGTAAATATTTGCTTACCAACTAGTCGAGAATCCAACTTCTTGACTTCCCGCTGGTGAGAGGCAGTACTCTTTATATGGCGCTCCTCCCACGATTGAACATCTTTGTCTTTTTCTTTGGCGATGCGGGTAATCTTGTTAAGAACTAAGGTCTTTTCTTTGACCTTGGTTTCAAGCTTCCCCACTTCGACCTCTTTTTCTGAAAAAGAATAAGAGTTAGAAAAAGAAAGGAAGGTCATAAGTGGTTTTAAGTTCAGTACTTACCGTTTATTTGTCCCTACAACCTTTGGATTGCAGAGTTTGCCTCCTGAAGCTTATTCAGGAGGTTTTTATTCTTCTCACTTAGCTTTTTCGTCTCGACTTTCTCAAAGTCGAGTGAATCAGGTAAGGACTTCTTGTCGCTCTTAAACCTACAGAGGAAAAGAGTAGACATCAGCATAAAACAAGCAGTCGTAAGTTCTTCTACGGATGAAACCTAGTCGTAAGTTTTTCTACGATAACACCCTTGTCGTAAGTCTTTCTACGATCAGAATCTAGTCGTAAGTTTTTCTACGACAGTACCTGGTCGTAAGTTTTTCTATGACCGATACCTAGCCGTAAGATCTTCTATGACAATCCTAGTAAGTATTGTATGAGTGGTCGAAACAAAAAACGACTACGAAAACCGGCTACTTACCATCTCTCTACACCTTCATGATCTTGACTTCTCTGTCAGTCTCGAACAAGTTGTGTGTTGTACTCAACAACAGTAACAATTTACTCTAAAGCTTTCTGCATAAAGAAAGACAGTAAGAGACAAGAAAAGACATATATGTGAATACCGAGCATCAGGTACTTACATTCAAGGTCGTTCGAGCAAACGAAGATACCACCATCGTAGGGTTCTTCAGCTTGTCGATCTCTTGAATTCAGTCCCACCACACCTTTTCGGGACGCTCGTCGTCGAAAACAACCCCCCTGTTGGGAATGTCCTTAGGGTGAGGAACACGAACGCGAGATCTAAACGCACGAGATCTTACGACGATAGCAGGAATGAAGAATCCGAAGGAATGATCGAAGAATTTGGACCCTTCTTCTTCTTCGGTGGTAGTGGCATCAGAAGCTTGACCTTGGGGCTGGGAGGATCACCCACGACGATTTCCTTCCTAGCGCGATGATTGAGTGCTTCACCCCCATGGCCGGATGCCTCCACCGCTACCTCTGCTATTTTTGCTTCTGGCTCCATGACCACCTCAGTGGTCGTAACCGCCTCGGCAAAAACGGCACCTTCCACCACTCGGACGGTGGACGATCCTTCGACCATTGCCACCGTCATTTCTCCAACTGCCAGAGAAATGGTAGTGGGTTCCTCGACAGGAACATCCTTGATGGCTAAAGGAGCCAGGCTAAGATCATAAAAAAGGGAAACACGCTAGATGGTAAAAAGCAAAAGGTAAATGATATTCTTACACTTTTGTCTTTCTACATACCTTCGTATGCCGGACCTGATCTTGAATTTGGAAGAAACCTTCCCTAAGGAAGATTTCTTCGACTTCTTCTCAACCATGTCTGGTCGAGACTCGAGTTGAGGAATGGCCACAACCACGTCTGGTCATGGATCTTGAATGAGCACAACTGCTCCTTGAGCCTCCTAGCTCTTTGGATGGTCGAGACCTATCTCGACCACCTCAAGGGCATCACTGCCCTCGACCATATGTACTGCTGGCACAGCAGTTTCCTTCACAAAAGACATAAAACTCTTCCAGTTCTCATTTTCTAGTCGCTTGACAAAGCCACGAGAGGCAGAAACTGCGAAAGTCTTATTGTCATAATAGAAGGGTACCTTGATCTTGGGGGCTCTGAGCTTGAGAGCATTGATATTCACTTCGATCGCCCTTGCCTCCTCTGGCTGACCATATCATGACAAATTTTGCAAAGGGCACAAGCAAGTAGTGGGCTTCGAACTTGCGCCTCCCTTGTCGGCGACTTAAACGAGCCGACGCCTCTTGGCCAGGGTTGAATCAAACTACTCTACTACCACGCCAACAACCATCAAAACGACCTCTTCGTCGTCCTGACGGTTTTCCATGCCTACTTTCTGCAAGAATCAAAAAGAAATATATTACAAAGCGGTCGTAAGTTTTTCTACGACCATCATCTTATCGTAAGTTTTTCTACGGCAACCCCTTAGTCGTAAGCTTTTCTATGACCAGTACCTAGTCGTAAGTTCTTCTATGACTACAAGTTCCTAAAGATGAAATCAATTCTTGATTACCTTTAGGCGCTCCATCTTGTCCTTTGCGGGCAGGTCCGCCAAAATCTAAGGAGCCACCATGTTTGGTTGCGGGGACTTCTCACCAACGAGCTTGACCCAAGCGTCAATCTCTTCTTGCGGGAGGCCTACAGGAGCAAGTAAACTTTCAATAAGCCAAGTCTAAAATTAATAGAAAGAAGGCTAAGGCTGGGAGTTTACTTACCTTCCTCGTAGTCTCTGGTCGAGTCCTGTAGCCTCGAATACCTCCACATGGGATGAGCCCTCTTCTTTAGAGGGCTAATGCGACGTGTGATGAAATCCTTCACCACGTGCCATCCAGTAAGCCCCTCTTCCTTCAAGTCTTTGAAGGCTTGAATGAAGGGGGCAATCCGACCAAGATCCTTGGGAGTCGAATCCCAAGCAGAGATCTTCTCGGTCGGCTTTTCGACGAAGGGGCTGTCCTCATTGGTTATCCCCCAATAGAACAACTCTTCTTCCATCCCAGCCACGACGACCGGGTGAACATCTGAATGTACTTCCTCGACTTCCTGTAATGGAGCTTCAGACTACAGCTACCGGCTACTCCAGTTAGCCTGGTAATTCCATAGTAGTACTGGAACAACTCCAAGTCAGACGGAATCCCCAGGTAGGCCTCACATAAGTACATGAACACACCCAACACCATGATAGAATTGGGAATAAGGTTCACCAACTCCACACCGAAGCATTCAAGTACAAGGGTGAGGAAAGAGTGAGTGGGCAATCGAAGGCCACACTCATAGAACGCCTGGAAGACAGGGATTTGCCCAATCTCCCCGAATGGCCAATGCTGCCCAGCAGCCTCGATCCACTTCATGAACTGGCTCGTTGGGATCTTCTCGACGGTGACCAAAGCTTTGATCTTGGTCATATCCATCTTTGATTCGGCCCATTGGGAAGTCGCTCGGCCATCTCTCTCAAGGGTCGGAGATTTGGATTTGGAAAGATTTCAAGAGAACGCTCAATTTGGTCGAAGGCAGAGAGCGCAAGAACTTGAAGAACAGTAGGAGCGATTTGGGGAAAGGTAAAAAGCCTAAGTCTCACCTACGGTAAGTATTTATAACTGCACGCTTGAGTTAAAGACGTGGCGACCCAACGGTTGCCACCGCTTCGGGAACCACTCCAACAGATAGGTCTGTGAGAGTCAATTTAGATTCTTAAATTTGTCTGCTCGAGAAAACCAAGCCTGTCTTCACACCTCAAGCGAAATTACCTTCTTAACCAAGTCTACTTCTGGTCAAAAGTAACAACAGTCGAAAAGAATTTGCTTCTGACTATAGTACTGCGACTGCTATGTGATCGTAAGATCTCCTATGACCACTTTGTAAGTCGTAAGTCTCTCTACAAACTTCTTGACCAAGTCAATTTCTGGTCAAAGGAAACACCAGTCGAAGATTTTTTCCTTCAACCACCTCTCTACGACCATCTACTGGTTGTAAGATCATCTACTGCTCCATTCCTAAGAAAGTTATTTTCACTTGAAGCTGGGGGGCTAGATGACGAGGATATAATAATCCTCATTTAATTATTTATCTGTAATTCATATTATGGATAATAATGACGTCATATGGTTCTTGAGTATACCCCTTAATATTCATAAGGGAGAAGCTGGAGGTCGTAAGTTCTTCTACGACCACCCCCTAGTCGTAAGTCCTTTTACGACTACCCTATAGTTGTAAGTCTTTCTACAACTATGTCTTGATCGTAAGCTCTCCTACGATCAATTTATGGTCGTAAGCTATTCTACGACCACTACCTAGTCGTAAGCTCTTCTACGACCAGTCTCTAGTCGATGTGGCTTACAAACATGTGGGCCTAATCGACCAGGGGATCTTTCGCACCATATTTAAAGATATGGACAGTAAACTACGCTGTTATTCTCTGGAATAATGGCACGAATCAACTCCTTGTCATAGTGATAACTGTCTCGCAACGTGGGAACGTTACTACTCCCACAATAATCTCCAGTAATGGCTCCATAATCTGAAGCATTAAGGCGCCCTTTGGACTAGAAGAATAGTAGCATACTCCTAGTACTATAAAAGGCAGACTCATGAGAGAAGAAGGGGGGAGAGGGGATCAAGAGCACAATGCGCATCATTCTAGGCTTTCTCTTGATATTGTAATCTAGCATACTTAATACATACATACAGGAGTAGAGCTGTTATTCTACCTGGGAGAAGTCCTGAACCTATATAAAAATCCCCGTGTCATCTCTCTCTGGGTGATTTGAGCCTGGAGGAACCCCCAAATCAAACAATCTTTACGTAAGTTTGGTTCTAAAACACTGACTACAGCGATGTTTCGAAGACAGAAAATCGAAGCTCGCTGCTGTGGAATTTGATGGATATGCTCTTGTGTGGTTGGGCCAAGTGGAGCGTCAACGAGCCGAATGGGGAGAACCACCTGTGGCCACTTGGGTTGATATGAAGACAGAGATGCGTGCTCATTTTGTGTCAAAGCATTATACACGCTCTCTTTTCAGCAAGCTCCAGAATCTAAAACAAGGAGCTAAATTTGCAGAGGAGTATTATAAAGAGATGGAGCAAGCTATGATTCATGCCAAAGTGCGTGAAAATGAAGAGCAAACCATGGCACGATATCTTGCTGGCCTGAATCACAATATAAAGTGCATTGTCAATTTTCAACCATATAACAACACATGTGAGCTAGTGCACCAAGCAACGAAAGCTGAACAACAATTGGAGGAAGATGCGTAGTTTTATGCTCGTGGTCATTCAAGCTGTGGCAAATTTGTGCCTAAGCCTTTTCTGAGCAAGAGCGCATCTCCAATTAGTGGTTCAAATTTTCGGAGTGCACCAAGTGGTAAGAAGGAGGAACCTCCATTCCTTGCAAGGAGAAGTGCACAACCAGCTACAAGTGGCACTTCTTCGGTGGGCTCTATAGCAAGAACTCATGATATACAATGCTTCAAGTGCTTAGGATGTGGTCATGTGTAGAAGGATTGCCCAAATAACAAGACCATGTCGTACACTGAAGCGGGCGAGTATACATCAGCCAGTGAAGATGAAGATGATCCATTTGCTAATTTTGATCACTTTGATGATGTGGCTAAGGAGGATGGAGATGGGAAACTAGTGTGCAGCGCTATCAATTTTTCTATGGTGATTTGCACGCAAAAGGTGTTAAGTGTGCTGCCCAAACCATCTATGGAATAGTGATGCAACCTGTGTCACACCTGCACAAGTGGGAAAGGGGAAAGCATGCAAAGTGATAATCGACGGTGGTAGTTGTCACAATTTGGCGAGCAAAGAATTATGCACCAAGCTAGGACTGAAGTTTATTCCACATCCACATCCTTACCATGTTCAGTGGTTAAGTGAGAATGGCGATGGTACGTATACACTTTCAGATTGGCACTTACCGTGATACCGTTGATTGTGATGTTGTTATTGAACTATGTACTGCTACATTGCCTCAAAACTACCATGGTGTTTTGTTCTTCTAAGACCGTTTTGTTACCTAGTCAAGCAAGATCTTGTTTCTAAAGGGCATTTATCATGAAAATTCTAGAGCTCCTCTATGCTCGCCAATATGTTAAGTTCATGAGCCACATGATACTACTCGCTTTTGTTATTATGAATATTTTGTAATCAACGACTCTAACAAGCTGTACACTTTACTCAGTTTCTTGTTTCTTCTTAGATTGAAATGTCCAACTTGGCAGGTCAACATGTGAGAGACAAGAATGAAATTATGGAGTCGGAAGGTATTTTAAAAGATCTAGTTGATAAAGTGAGCAACATTGATGCCAAGGTGCATGTCTTGGAAGTAGAGTATCAAAAAGACCTACTTGATCATGATAAGGTTTGTCTCTTATGTTCACCAAAATATTGCATTATACGTACAAGTGTTTAGCAGATGAAACACAGCTCTTTGATTGCATATAGTACTATGTGCATATTTGAATTTTCCTTGTCTCTTGGTTATTTTATTCATAAGACTATCAGTTATGAAAAATTATGGGGATGGCAGAACACAGTATATTTGAATGATAATTGACATGCTCTATATATTACATGACTAATTTTAGACATTACTATACATTGAATGGGCTATTGAGGTGCTCATTTGCCATATATTGGTGTGCCTGCCATATGAGTATGAGCTGCTTTTGTTGTTCACAATTCAAGATATAACGAAGATGGTGCGATTCATCACAGGTTGCATTTGACAAATAGGAAGCAAAATACTTATTTATCTATGGTTTTGCACTGGCTGATAAATCGTTCTAACATGTGTGACTACTAAAATTTATTTTTTTGGAAAACAATTTTTTGGTATTGTCTCATTGCTCTGTTATCTTCTGTGACTATAGGTTGGAAGTATCAATGGGCGATTTCTTTAAATAGAAGGAGATGTGCACATTTCTAGGAATAAATGTAGTAGATAAAATTTATCTCTTTTGATATTATAATTTGTACATTTTTCCCTACTTCTAGTGTACTCTAATATTTCGATTGTACCTATGAATATTGCAAAGTAATAAAATTATTTTCTTCAAAGCAAGAATTGCAATATGGTGCACCTCGAGTTTTATTCTCCAATGTTAATTCTTTAATAATTTTCAATTGTACAAATTGCAAAAATATTAAGAAGGTAACATGTTTGTTGTGGATACAAATGCATAAATAAATTAATTATGTAATATTTTTTATTGTAATAATTGTTTGTTGTGATTATTTATGTAATAATTATTTATTGTATTATTTATGTAAGAATTTTTATTGTGATCATTGTTCTTAATTACAGTTTATTGCGTTAATTGTGGTGTATTGCATTAATTGTGGTAGTCATTGTTAATTGTAGTCAATTGCGTTAATTGTTGTAGTCATCGTTAATTGCAGTCAATTGCGTTACTTATCATTAATTATCGTTAGTTGTCATTAATTGCCGTCAATTACATTAATTGCAGTTAAATGACATCAAACAAGTCATTACCTGCCTCAGGGGCATTTTAGACATACCCCATCTCAGAAGCTGTAGCCAGCCTACTTAAAAGACAGACAACCAAATATCAAACCTCTTTAGCCCAGTCGGAAGCCGTTTTTCAGAAAAGCTATAGCCGTACCAAACAGACCCGTACCTTCATTCGCGGATGGATGAATTTTGCAAAGTTTCTTCGTTGCCGATAATCCTATATTTGTACTATGCTAAATGGAGCTTCTCCGGCTCCGAAGCCCTTTTCTGCTAGCGTGCTAGTTCACTTCAAATTATGCAGACTTTATTGTACAGTATTATATGGTATGCCCTACTCTACAAGACTTTTTTTAGAATACAACTATTATATTTAAACCTATGTCATTGCATACATAAGGAACGACAATAAAGCATTGTATTAAGATGTGGCTTACATTATGCAGAAAGATAGGTTGGAGGGCTTCTTTGAAAGGAAAAAAATACACAAATAATGACCGTGCAACCCTACACGAATGCAAAAATTCTTGAAAAGATGCTTGGATGCTCATGCAGGATTTTAAACACAGAGAACGTCCATGCAAGACAAAGGATTCCTCCTTACAGAGCCACTCTAACACTGCAAACTACTGATTTCTCCCCTCCATGGTGGCATCCGATCTAACAGGATCTGAGGGCTTACTCTCTTACTGAATATGTTGGGGGCGTTGGTAATGACCTAATAAGTGTGTTTGGCTAGGTGCATCAGGTATACATGTACGGGATGGTCTTGAATATGTCTATGTCTGTTCGACCTGGATTCTGATAATCCGAATCATCTGTGAAAATACTGTGCTATTCTCTGGATCAGTAGATAGCACTCACAAGCACATTACTGAATCATTCATACAAGGCGTGTACTAAAACATTCAAATATATTACAACACAGAGTGACATAGACCACGTCGAGTCAAGTTTTACAAAAGGGGCTGAACAAGGCCAACTAGATTACATTACGTGAAAGCACGTAAACTACAGTGGAAGCAAAAGGGGAGTGGAGCTCATCTCACCACAGGCAAGCGACTGGGGCAACCTGTGTACGACGGATATTAACTAAGAGCTGGATAATATCAGTTCTGCGTAAGTACCAACAAGTCCACTAGACTGGGGCAAGACCTAGACTAAAGAACTATGCTACTCTTCATCGTTTCCTTATCCATCAGCTTCTGGGTCTTCATAGTATGTGTAGTCTCCTTGATCTTCATGGTCTGAAGGGTTTGGGGACATATGAGAATGAGCTCAACTTCCGTGCTCACGAGCCAACACACAATGCAATAATATACATGCAAGGCTAAACAAGGATGACTCGGATTCTTTTATTTGCTAAAGCAATGTTTTCAATTATCGTAATTACAAAATCCTATCACTTAGCATTTTAACAAATTACATTTTATGAAAGAGAGTAATTGTGCAATATTTCTATAACAATAGAGGTTACCTCCACCTTTATGCTTATTTTGATTTGAGTTACCTCTACTCATAATCACCATTGAGGTTCATTTCCCCAGGGAAATCCAAATCTAGGGCTAGGTGAGCCCTCCACATTTTCATACCACCCACAAAGGTTTTGAAATAGAACTAACTCAAGTTAAGTTTTCATGTCCGCCTTTGACCGTATGCATGACTATTTAAACAGTTTATACTCTGCAGAGGTTGTACACTGTACCCACAAGTGATAGTCATACTTGTTACCACACACGATTCCTTAGTCATATAGTTGAGTGACCGTCATAGTAACTTTTCAAAATATCTCGCCCCTTCCGTCATCTCACCCATATGGGGTTACATCCATACGATGTGCGGGATGTTCGCCTCGGCGACCTAGAGTAGTTGAACTACCCCTCAACGACTAGCTTACTTCACCTTGCCTCGATGTCCCATTCAAGCTGGAACCATCGCATGCTTGCACGTTCCTATTATCCATCCAGCGAGATGACATTCAGGGTTTAATCAGTTTACTAAGCTAAGTTGCAATTTGTAGACTTATGGTTGTATTTGTTTTATATGGGAGATCATGACAAGATTAAGTCCATAATTCACCTAGGTGGTTCTTTCCACATACCAACCACTCTCGTGCTCTGTCAGCACCGACCATTCATTCCATCTGCCTAGATGTGGTAATGGCAAGTTATTAGGGTTTTTTAGGAGTAAAACCAAATTACCTCATTCATTTCAGTCATGGACCACCAATGACTGCCCAAAATCATTTCATGTTTGAAGAGATGATGATTGGGGTATTTAATACCCCAGTACTTAAGCAAATCTAGCATGTCGCTTAAGTACAACCTATCGCTAGTATTTACCACATAGTTACTAAGGTGACAATGGAATAATGGATTCAATATCAATGGATGGCATATTAATTAAATAATCATCAAATAGGTATTTAACTACCTTAAGCTTTAACATATATTTGATTAAGAAATTAAAGCATGCAATTTTGGTAATTTAAATGAATATAATTTACATAACATGTAGGATCAATATGATCAAAGCATTGACTCGCCTTGGTTATAGGCAAGAGAGTCTTGATATTCTTGGGCTTGATCAACTTGGAGGTCTCTCGCGTCTTCAAATCCTATTCGAACAAATGTACCGGAAAAAGGCACAAACAAGCAAAGAGAGCAAATAAATATAAAAATAATAACAAATAAACTCCAAATTAAACAAGACGTATGCCATTAGCAAGATCTTGAATTTACAAAATTTTAAAACAAATTTCAGAATTTTTGGAGCTATAACGGAGGAGAACGGAGCTTCCGAAGTTTAATTTAAATTTAAACGAAAGAGAGAGAGAGAGAGGGTGCACTGCATAGTGTATGAACCGGGTTCATGCACATGAGGCACCGGTCCATGGAAACAGTAAGGGGGGCCCACTGTTAGTGAATCAAGAGGGGATTTAGGACATCATTAATGATTAATGATTGCGTTAATGGTTCAATTATGCGGCTAAACACCGTTAGCCCTAATCCCGAATGGGATTTCGCCATTAAAGTATTTGGTCGGAGACGAGCAGCGCAGGCGTGAAGCGTGCGTGTGGTGGAGCTCACAGCCGTGAACAGGCGTGGAGGAGCTGGGAAAAGGCAGGAACGAGGAGCTTGCGGGAAGGTAGAGCCGGCGACGCTGGTGCGGCATTCGGAGGAGGGCCAAAGCGATGGCGGTGGCTCGGTCACGGCAGAGGGGGAGTTCCGGTGGCGGTTCGGGCCAGGGAAGGGGAGCACAGGAAAGGGCGCACCAAGGTAAACTCACCGGGTCCAAGAAGAGAGCAAGAGGTGGGTGGTGGAGGGAGATTAATGGCGAGCAAGGAAGCGGCAGGAGGTGGGGAAGACGAGCAAATGCAGTGGTTGGAGTGGACAATAGCCGAGGGGGTCTTGGGGGAAATGCTCCTTGGTGCTGGTGGTGCACGGTGACGGCGGCGACGGAGCGGCGGATCTGCATGGAGGCGGCGCCGGCTAAAAAGAAGAAGCGGCAGCTTTTGTGGAGGAACCTTACCAAGACTTCAAGGGGGCGGCGTGGGGAGCTCAAGGGGGGCACAGGGGCTGTCTTATAGTTCACGGAGGGGGCTTGGAGCCGTTGGAGGAGCTTCGGTGGTCATGGGGTCCCGATGTAGCGCAGCATGGGCGCTCTGCGCGTGGAGATGACAGGGAGGGAGAGTGGGTGGCGGCGGCGAGCCTGATGACTTTGGCGCCATCTTGGCGTGGGCGTCTTGGCGTGTCTTCTGTGACCGTGACTTCGATGCAGGTGCGAGGATAAGCGGTGGCGTCTTGTGGCTGTGGCCCTGAGTAGGCGAGGCGAGGCGCCAAATTCTTCAGCGGCGTGAGGTGGGTGGTAGCGGTAGCACCACGAGAGCTCTGAGAGGGTAGAGGGAGCTCATGGGCATCGCCAGGGGCTCATGCACGGTAGAGAGAGCACGAGGGAGAGAGAGAGCAGCTGCGGTGGTGAAGACCGAAGAAAGAAGACGAAGGCGACCCGGGCATGGAGATAGGCCAAAGAAAAGGAGGTCGAGGAGAGTTGGGCCGGGCGGGCGGGCGCGAAAAAAAGGGAAGTGGGCCAAGGAAAAAGGAATATGCCAAGGGAAATTGGGCGGCCCAAAATAAAAGTGAAATTTGAGCCAAGAAGAAAATTAGGTTGAGCCCAAAGAGAGAAAGGGTAAAATGGAGAAAGAGGGCCAAAATTCGAAAAGGGAGAAATTCAAACCTGAATTTGAATTTCGGGATTCAAGGATATTTGAAACACAAACCCGAGCTTAAAGAAGCAAGAAGATTTTCGAAAATAAATGCTAATTTGAAATACGGACGAAAAACGAAAACCGGAATAGTAAGCACTAACACATGTCCGAAAACGGGACGTTACAAATCCTACCCACCTTAAATGAAATCTCAACCCTGATATTCGAGCTGCTCTGGAAACAGGGACGAAAAATCCAACCTCAGTTGATCTTCGCGCTCCCAGGTGGCTTCTTTTGTTGAGTGGTGGCTCCACTGAACTTTGCAAAGGTGGATAACTTGACGTCTTGTTCGCTTCTCGATGATGTTGAGGATCTTGATTGGATGCTTTCGATAAGTCAGATCTTGCTGAAGGGCGATGGCTTCTACAGGCGTCTGCTCTTCAGGTACTTTGAGACATTTCTTGAGTTGAGAGACGTGAAACATGTTGTGAACGTCTAACAAACTTTCAGGTAGCTCTAGCTGATAGGCGACTTCTCCACGCTTGGCGGTGATTGGGAACATGCCTATGTATCTTGGTGTGAGCTTGCCTTTCACTTTAAACCTTCGAGTTCCACGAAGCGACAATACCTTGAGATACACATTATCTCCAACTTCAAAGCTTTACTTTCTTCGACGGTTATCGGCATAACTCTTTAGTCATGACTGAGCTGCTTGAAGGCGATCTCTGATCAGTCGAACTTTCTCTTCGGCTTGCTTAAGAGTATTTGGTCCGAAGATATATCCTTCACCTGATTCTGACCAATGCAAAGGAGTTCTGCATTTTCTTCCACAGAGAGCTTCAAACAGGGACATTTTCATACTTGACTGAAAACTATTGTTGTATGCAAACTCGGCATATAGTAGACACTTCTCCCAGTCTACAGTAAATTCCAAAGCAAAAGCTCGAAGCATGTCTTCTAGAATTTGATTTGTTCTTTTCGTCTGACTATCAGTCTGCGGATGATATGCTGTGCTGAAGGCAAGGTGCATTTCAAGTGCATCATGCAAACTAGCCCAGAAATATGAGGTGAACTAAGAACCTCGATCCAAGACTATCCTCTTGGATACTCCATGTAAACACACAATACGAGCCATATACAACTCGGCTAACTTGTCTCCCTTGTAGGTTGTCTTTACTGGGATGAAATGGGCGACTTTAGTCAATCTATCAACTATAACCCATACTGAGTCACATCCGGACTTGGTTCGAGGTAGACCAGTAATGGAATCCATTCCAATCTCTTCCCATTTCCACTGAGGGATCTATAGCGGTTGGAGCAGACGTGCTGGTCTCTGATGCTCGGCTTTGATTCGCTGACATACATCACAACAAGCTACATACTTAGCTATGTCTCTTTTCATTTGTGGTCACTAATATAAAATTTTCATGTCTTGGTACATCTTGGTGCTGCCTGGGTGTAGAGTATATGCTAAGCTATGAGCTTCTTTTAGTATTAAATCCTTGAGTTCCTTCTGGTGGGGAACAAAGAGACGTTTCCCATACCATAGGATTCCTTGCTGATCTTCTATCATCTTGGGGGCTTTTTCTTTTGCCATGGGATGCTTGAATCTTTGGACTCCAGGATGTCCTTTTTGAGCAGTCTTGATCTGCTCTTCTAGAGTTGGATGCGCTTCCACAGCGTCTACAGTGCCTTCTTCTATCAAGCAAAGGTTGAGTGCTTCGAATTCTTTGTAGAGCTCAGGTTGATGCTCTTGAATCATAACATTACTACAGTAAGACTTACAGCTTAATGCATCGGCAACTACATTAGCCTTTTTGGGATCATAATGGACATTCAAATTGTAATCCTTTATTAGCTCTAACCATCTTCTTTGTTGGAGGTTGAGATCTGATTGGGTGAAAATGTACTTGAGACTCTTGTGGTCTGTGTAGATATCACAATGATTTCCAATCAAGTAATGCCGCCAAATTTTGAGGGCGTGCACTACTGTTGCTAACTCCAAATCATGAGTTGGATAGTTGTCTTCGTGAGGGCGGAGTTGTCTGGATGCATAAGCTACAACTTTTCCTTCTTGCATGAGTATGCAACCAAGACCTTGGCGCGAAGCATCACAATAGACTTCAAAGTCCTGGTGAATATCTAGCAGGATCAACACTGGTGCAGAAGTTAACTTCTTCTTCAGTTCTTGGAAACTCTTTTCACAGGTCTCTGTCCATTCATACTTCTTATCCTTTTTAAGCAGATGGGTCATCGGTTTGGAAAGCTTAGAAAATCCTTCAATGAAGTCTGTAGTATCCGACCAAACCGAGAAAACTACGCACTTCTATTACTGATGAAGGCTGCTTCCATTCCATTACAGCTTCTACTTTGGATGGATCAACTGCGATTCCTCCAGCGGATACTATGTGTCCGAGGAAATTGATCTCATGAAGCCAAAATTCACACTTACTGTACTTGGCATAAAGCTCGTGCTCTTTAAGCTTTTCTAGGACCAAATGTAGATGTTCAGCATGTTCTTCATTGGTCCTTGAATAGATCAAGATGACGTCTATGAACACAACCACAAATTTTTCTAGGTATTCCATAAATACCTTGTTCATGAGGTTCATGAAGTAGGTTGGCGCATTGGTCAAGTCAAACGACATGACTGTGAACTCATATAGGCCACACCGGGTGGTAAAGGCTATTTTAGGAATATCATCATTCCTGATCTTGAGTTGATGGTATCCTGACCTTAGGTCTATCTTAGAGAAAACTAAGGCTCCTGACAACTGATCGAACAAGTCATCAATGTGAGGCAAGGGATACTTGTTCTTGATGGTCACATCATTGAGTGCTCTGTAATCCACACACAATCTGGCGGAACCATCTTTCTTCTTTACAAAGAGTACTAGCGAACCCAGGGAGAAGAACTAGGTGTAATGAATCTTTTTTCTTACAAGTCTTCAATTTGCGTCTTTAGTTCTTCAAGTTCGTCAACAGCCATTCTGTATGGTCTCTTGCCAATTGAGGCTGTCCCTAGCTTCAAGTTGATTACAAACTCAACATCTCTGTCTGGTGGCATGCCTGGCGATTCTTCTAGGAATACATCGGGGTAAGCTTGGACTATAGGCGTTGTCTCTAGGGACAACTCTCCAAGGTGGTGGATTGCTTGATCCAAAAGAAAGGAACGATCCACACTAATATTTATTGTGGTTTTAGGGTTCTTAGCGAGTACCACTTTTCTGTTGGCACAATCTATTAATCCATGATAAGCGGCCAACCAATCCATCCCTAGGATGATATCCAGAGTTTGGGATTCTAGCACAAAAAGGGTTGCTAGGAATCCAGAATCTTCCAAAGCAATCTCTACTCTGGGACTAACTGAGGTAGCATATAGGGGTCCCCTGGGTGAACTAAGTACCACAGGTTTCTTTAACTTATAGGTTGGCAAATTAAGCCTTTCAACAAACTTTCTTGAAACAAAAGAGTGCAAAGCTCCGGAATCAAACAAAACTTGTGCGGGTACTGAATTGACAGAGAACGTACCCATTAGCACTCCTGTGGCATCTTGTGCCTCCTCAGCGGTGACATGATTGACATGGCCGTGGCTTTGTGTTGGGGTAGACCTTGAAGCTTCAGAAGTCTGATGACTATTGGTTTGGTGTGATGCTGGGCCTTGAGTTGGAGCAGCTCCTGCGTTGAACCTTGTGGCAGTGCTCTGACTTTGGGGGCACATGTTAGCGAAGTGACCTTTCTCTCCACAGTTGAAGCAGTGGATGTTAGCTACTGGGTTGACTGTGGCGGGTTGTCCAGCAGGGCGGAGAGTGCGGAAACCACTTCCTTGGGGTCTTGGGGCTAGAGCTGAACTTTTTTGCGGTGCGGATGCAGATGATCTGAAGGATGAGCTGCCCTAGAAGGTTGACTTCTGGGGAATGTTGCCTTGTGGCCTCTGGAATGACATCTTCCTTTTGCGACTGGCTTCTGCAGTCTTTTTCTCATTCTCTAGCACTAGAGCTTTATTGACCATGTGGTGGAAGCTGGAAAAGTTGTGGAGAATAAGCTGAACTCACATGTCTTCGCGTATGCCTTCTATGAAACGATCAGTCTTTTCCTCTTAAATGCCTTTCGTCCTTTGGGGCGTGGCGGGCAAAAGTAGTTAAACTTGGTTAAGTACTCATTAACTGACATATGGCCATGCTTGAAACCTTGAATTCATTTTCTTCATCCTCATGGTGCAAATTTGGTACATAGTTGATTCTGGCGGCTTTGAATTCTGCAGAAGAATTGGCCCTTAGCGGGTTCGTCTTCATCAAGTGGTATTTTAGCAACTTCTTCTGCGGCGACTCCAGTGGTGAGGGCTGGTTGTTCTCGATTCGCGGATCTCGACTTAGTGTCTTCTTGCGTCTGGTCTTTGCTAGTGCTTCTTCTTCTTCTTAAATCGACACTAGGCATCATTACCTCGAGCGTGAGATAATTTTCCCACTATACGGCGGCGGCACCTTTAAGTTGATGGGTGGAAAAGTCCACCTTGTCTTCATTCGAGCAGCGGGCAAGTCGAAGTTTCTTCTCAATGTCTCTGAGCCAGTCTTCGGCTTCTAGGGGTTCATTGGCTGCAGCAAAAGTGAGGGGTCTTGTCCTGAGGAAGTCAGCAAGCTTGGAGTTGCGGCCAGCAGGTCTAGTCTATTAATTGTTGAGCAAATCCTGAAGAATCTAAGTCTGCTGGAGCATCACTTGAGCCATTGCTGGGTGAGCTAGCGGCGGGGGAGGTAGATCCTGTCCTCGGCCACGACCACGGCCACGGCCTCTTCCATGGCCAATTGCGTAAGCTCCATGGGCTGGGGCGGCGGCTCTTCTTGGCGGCATCCTGAAGAGGAGCTGAGGCTTAGAACTAGAGGGAGGGGCAACCTATGTGCGATGGATATTAACCAAGAGACGGATAATATCGGTTGTCCGCAAGTACCAACGATTCCACTAGACTGGGGCGAGACCTAGACTAAAGAGCTATGCTACTCTTCATCGTTTCCTTGTCCATCAGCTTCAGGGTCTTCATAGTATGTGTAGTCTCCTTGATCTTCATGGTCTAAAGGGTTTGGGGAGATACAAGAATGAGCATAACTTCCGTGCTCGCGAGCCAACACACAATGCAATAATATACATACAAGGCTAAACAAGGATGGATCGGGTTCTTTTATTTGCTAAATCAATGTTTTCAATTATCATAATTACAAATTCCTATCACTTAGCATTTTAACAAATTGCATTTTATTAAAGAGAGTAATTGTTCAATATTTGTATAATAGCAGATGTTACCTCCACCTTTATGCTTATTTTGATTTGAGCTACCTCTACTCATAATCACCACTGAGGTTCATTTCCCTAGGGAAATCCAAATCTAGGGCTAGGTGAGCCCTGCACATTTTCATACCACCCACAAAGGTTTTGAAATCGAACTAACTCAAGTTAAGTTCCCATGTCCGCCTTTGAGTAAAACGCAATTTATTTAAATAGTTCGGACTATCACGTTGGTTGTACACTGTACCCACAAGATATAGTCATACTCATTACCCCCACATAATTCCTTAGTCATGTAGTTGAGCGACCATCACAGTAACTTTTCAAAATATCTCGCCCCTTTCGTCATCTCACCCATATGGGGTTACGCCCATACAATGTGCTGGATGTTCGCCTCGGCGACTTGGAGTAGTTGAACTACCCCTCAGCGACTGGCTTACTTCACCTTGCCTCAGAGTCCCATTCAAGCCGGAACCATCACACGCTTGCACATTCCCATTATCCATCCAGCGAGATGACATTCAGAGTTTAATAAATTTACTAAGCCAAGTTGCAGTTTGTAGACTTATGGTTGTACTTGTTTTACATGGAATGTCGTGACAAGATTAAGTCCTTAATTCACCTGGGCAGTTCATTTCACATACCAACCACTCTTGTGAGGACCCCCGGGTTATCTCCATAAGACTGAGACTAAGCATGGTCTTATGGACATAACTCTGGGCCTCAAGTAAATGTATTCAACAACCCCATCTAAGCGAGAAGCTTAGCGAAAGCTAGAGCCCGAAGCGATCATCTTGTATTTGCTCTTCTTGAGCACTACATGATTATCGGTTCTCCAACAAGCCAAGCACTACACTTAGTGAGTTAAATGGGAAACCACGAACAGCGAGTATGAAATCATATTGGCTCCCAAGATAAGCGACCAATATGCTCATACACTCATACAACGTTGATCACATCCATACAACAATCATACATTGATAGTTCAAAAGACATACATCATAATAGTTTAAGTCTACAACTATTACAAGTGGCCGACCGGCCAAATTCAAATAAGAGTATTAAGTAGCAACGGAAGTAAGTAAATAAACCAAAAGAGTACTAATGGTATGCCCATATCCCATCGGCAACCGACTGGGAGTTAAACGATAGCACTACACATCAGCTTCGCCTAAATCGGTGCTAACGAGCATATCGGGCTCATAACCTTCCTCACCTGAAATTGCAGCAACCGGGTACAGTACAAAGGTACTCGCAAGTCTTACACAAATAAAAATTAGTTATGCTAGAGGTTGTCCCAAATGATGGCTCATATTGGCTAGGTTTTCTGAAAAGACGCAACAATTTAACAACCTACACATACTAGTTTTTCAAGTGACATTTAAAAATCAGATTTGAAGTAGAAGTAAAGCATGTGAATAAGTAATCCATTAATAAACAAATGATCCAAACAAACACCACAGTGGCTGCCCACTATGATACATTTAAGCACCTGAACACCCGTTCATGACGAATACCAAGTTGTACCCACAATTTTAATTCAAAGTCTAACAATTAGCAGCCAAAAACTCAAGCGATCGTCCATAACCGCGGACACGCCTATTCGAATAGATTTATACCCTGCAGGGTTGTACTACTTTACCCACACAACTCGATTAGCCTGTAAGCCTCCAGATGCCTCCGAAAATAGCACACTTCCTTTGGTATGCTTGGTACGGGGAGAATCGAGATCTGATTGTTTTAGCAAGAAAATCCTATTGAGCTAAATCTCCCTTATGAGTGATTCCCATACCAGTTCAGCGACATCTAGCACTTGCCAGCGAGGCTCACAAGTTGTATTGGAAATCTTGATGCAAGGAAAATGGTAATTGGTGCTAGCTTGCACACTATAAGCGCATCGGCTCCTAAGAACAAATGATCAACACAAATGCCCTTACACCACCATGAGACTTAACGCAATAAAACCTTCCCCCTACTTAACCGTATAGCACCCATATACCACATGTGATACCATGAGTTTTGCTTGAATCGCAGGTACCCAAAGTTCGGTCCTTAATGGTCCGGACAAGACCCAAAATTTATTTTAAATGACAAAATTTATCACATAGAACAAATACGAAGATCTGAAACAAAAGTATATAAAGAAAGTTGTGTTTCTCCCATAATTGTCAGGTTATTCCCGACAATCGAACTATTGTTCTAGACTTGCATGACTAAGCGATACCCGTTCAACATATAATTCACACAAACTAACTTAAGCATGTGGTACTGGAGTAATTCAAGATTAACCTCAATGAATAGGATATAACTAATCTACTCATCCCAAAAATAGCGACATAGTAAAAATAATCATGCAAGCAATTTTCATTGCACTAACTTAACAAAACTGGGATCAAATATGATGCAAAAAAAAGTTCAAATGATGCTTGCCTTGCTGGTAGTCTAATTTCTCTCCCTCAGTAGCGTACAAGTCAATATCGATGGGCTCGAAATCTAAACAAGTACAATACCGAATAAACATTGAGAAATCCCAGATCTTGGCAGACTTTGTCGCCGAATGGACAAATCCTGAACCTGTTCAGGATCCCTAGTACGATTCCCACGACCAGTGGACGATGTACTTTGACGGGTCACTTACTTTAAGTGGTTCGGGGGCTGGGGTGATCCTAGTATCTCCTATCGGAGAAACCTTAAAGTATGCCATACAATTAAACTTTCAGGCCACTAACAACGTGGCAGAATACGAAGGTTTGCTAGCTGGCATACGAGCTGCGAAAGCGCTCTCGATTCGCCGACTACTTGTAAGGAGAGACTCTCAACTAGTGGTGAATCAAGTCAGTAAAGAGTACCAGTGCTCTAACCTGACAATGTCTCGGTACTTATCAGAAGTGCGTAAGCTAGAAAAGCATTTTTTCGGTTTCGAGGCACAATTCATCCCTCGAAAGGATAATTTCCTCGCAGACCAGTTTGCTCGAATGGCTTCTTCCCGATCTGTAGTACCAAAAGAGTCTTCTTGGAACAACTCGAGCCGTCCCTAGTTGAAAAACCGGAGATATCTCCTATTGAGGCGGCCTCTCTAGAATACGAGGATACTGGATGGCTCCCATATCTGAGTATCTTGAAGGGTTCCGTGCGAAAGGCGATCCGAGGCGGATCGCTTATCGAAAAGCCAAAATGTATACTTTGGTTGAAGGAGTCCTCTATAAGCGAGGTACTCAAGGGGTGCTCATGCGGCGCATTCCATGAGCGAAGGATTAACACTCCTTCACGACATACGGTGGCATCTATGGAACTCATGCTTCCTATAGAGCGGCTGGTCGGTAAGGCCTTTCGATAAGATTTCTCTTGCCCATGACCTTATGCGATGCTAAAGAGTTGGTTAAAAAGTGTGTCAATGCTAGTTTCATAGCGAGCAAATACACCAACCAGCTCAAGCATTACAAATGATACCTCTGTCTTGGCCTTTTGCAACCTGGGGTCTCGATATCCTAGGACTGTTCCCCGAAGCTCCAGGAGGTTTCGAGTTCCTTTTTGTGGCTATTGATACGTTCACAAAATAGATCGAAGCTGAACCTGTAACTGGGATAACAACGTAAGCAGCAAAATGGTTCATGATGAGATGCATAATTACTTGATTTGGAATTTCAAGTCGAATAATCACAGATAATGGTAAACAATTTTTGAGCACAAAATTTCAGGAATTTTGCGACGAGTTGGGTACCAAGTTATGTTGTGCTTCTGTTGCCTATCCCCAAAGTAATGGGGCAGTCGAACGTGCAAACGGCCAAATAATGCAAGGAATTAAAACCCGAGTCTTCGACCAGCTCGTCAAGCGCTCGGGGGCTTGGATACAAATTACCCTCCGTACTATGGGCGGTTAAATGCGACTACTAGTCAGACTCTGGTGAAACACCCTTTTTCTAGTCTTGAGCGAAGCCATGCTCCTCTGGAACTAAAGATACGGTCAACACAGTGAAACTTTCAATGACTCAACCAGGAACAACTTTGGCGGATGACATTAACCTACTCAAAGAAAGGAGAAACCGGGCCTTAATCCGTTCGGTCTACCAACAAGCCTGCTTGAATACTACGATCGTAAGGTCAACCTCATGACCTTCTTTGTAGGTGACTTAGTATTGAGGCTCTGCCAATGCAAGTCTAATCGGAATAAACTTTCTCCCAAGTGGGAAGGTCCTTACACAGTGGTCGAAGTTACACGGCCAGGGTTAGTACGATTGGCAATGGAAGATGGCTAGGTTCTCTCGAATTCTTAGAACATCAACCAGTTACGCAAGTTTTATATGTAACAAACCATTCAGACAATAAAGCCTCAGGTTCTCTCTACCTCTATTGTCTTATTTTTGAGTAGTGCTTTCATAATATTTCGACTACATTCTAGTTTTCTTTACATTGGTGAAAGGCAGGTAACATCACCTAGTCGAAGCCTCTCCTCTCTGCACGTGGTCACGCCCACTAGAAGGAGCTTCTAGTGTCGACTCGTTACTCACTTTTCTTTGCCAATACAAAGAGCTCGCGTTCTATTTGGTGAAATATTTTTAAAGCTAGCTCTTTTCACCTTAGTTTATTTCTTGATTATTTTAAAAAATACTCTAAGCGAGTGCACTTTCTTAGATTTATTCAACGCTTTTGGTGTACTCGTTACTGTCCCAAGCGGTGGGAGGAAGAAACACATCTAGTCGAAGTCTTTCCTCTCTGCGTGGTCACCTTACTAGAAGAAACTTCCTAGTATTATTGATTTCCTACTTTTGCTTCGGGGCGGACCTATCGAGTCCACCAAAAAGAAGGACGAGCGAATTTTTGAAGTCCTCTGAGCGTTTGCCTAACTCAAGTTGCCGTTCTCGATTTAATTAATCGATCGAAGATGGTAATATCACCTAGTAAAGCCTTTCCTCTCTGCCGTGGTCACCCACTAGAAGGAACTTCTAAGGTCGATTCATTACTACTGTTTTGACGATTGCATGACAATCGTGATAAAAAAACTACAAGTTAATCAAACCTCTCTGTTTTCATAAACCCTTTTAACACTATTTACCTAGTTTATCTAAATAAACTAAGTAAATAGTCGGGGGCTAGGATAAAGTTATTAATTTGACTTCAATTCTTAGTTTTTTGTTCGTCAATTATCTTTTGAGTTACTAACTACTCGACAAGATAATTTGCGAGAAATAAGATAGATTATATATTACATCGGCAAAAGCTTGTTTTCACGAGGTTTTATTACAAACTACTCTAAAGAGGAGATCGATTGCATCTCCTCAGAGACCTTCTGTGGTATTGCATTTCTTCAATCAAGCGACTTATACGCCTTAGGGCGATTGAAGTCGACTTGTCGATTAGTTGCACATTAAAATTTGGGGTCATGAGCTTTAAGTTTTGTCAATACATAACTTATTGCACCTTGACCGCCTCCTTTATCGAGTCGGCTTGGTTGGCCTTGAGGTGGTCACGAGTTCTTGCAAAGTCGACTAGTTCCCCAATAGTACTTATGTGGCGACTATCGTGTCTTACGGAGGAGTTTTCCCTCACCCATGACTCACTAGGTATATTGTTCAGGAGCATGATATTGCCTTGAAGATTAATCTTCATCGACTTCATCTCCTGTTGGTTATGAGTCGAAGCCTCGTGGAGTTGTTCATTCTCGACTACTTGCTCTGAAAGGGGTAAGACTAGTCAAGCAAAAATAATTCCTAGAAGTGGAAAGAACTAGTTCACAGGTAAAGAAGTCCTTAACTGCTAGTCGAGAGTCTAACTTCTCGATTTCCTTATTATGGGAAGCAATGGTCTCAGCATGTCGCTCCTCCCATAATTTGATGTCCTTTGTGTTTTCTCTGGCGATGTGGAGGGTCTCATTAAGGATCATGGTTTTTTTTTATCTCTAGCTTCAAGCCTTCCCAGCTCAAGCTCAATTTCTAAAAAGAAATGAGAGTTAGAATAAGATAAGAACTCGTGAAGGACTACAGGTAAAGAAGCGCTTACACCTTTCATGAGATCTCGACCTTACAATCTCTTGATCTTTATCTTTGGCGTCTGAGAAATCTCGTGAGCGACCAAAGTTTTATCTTTAACCGATTTGGAGCCTTCTCATTTCGTCCTCTTTTACGAAAAAGTAAGAGTTAAAAGGTAAAGATCAACGACATAAGCGATCTTAAGTTCGGCACTTCTTGTTTATCTCTCCTACAATTTTGAATTGTAGAGTTACCCTCTAAAGCTTCTTCAAGAGGTCTTCTTTCTCTTCCCTTAGCTTTCTCGTCTCGTCTTTTTCATAATCGGCGAGTCACTAAGATCTTTTCATCACTATTTAACCTATAAAGGTTAAGCGGACATGAGCACTATCTAGCGGTAGTAAGTCTTTCTCGACTAGTATCTAGTCGTGAGTTTTCCACGACAAACCCCATAAGCACTGTATAAGTGGTCAAATCAAAAAACGACTATGAATAACAGTGACTTACCACCTCTCTGCCTATTCACACAATTCCACTTTTTCTTATCGTAGCTCTACAAGTTGTCGGTGATATTCACCAATAGTGGCAATTTGTTCTAGAGCTTTCTGCAAAAAGAAAGATAGTAAGAAGCAAGGGAAGGCCACACATATAAGTATCCTTAAATACTTACATTCATGGTCATCCGAGCAAACATCAAGAAAACCATCGTTGGACTCTTTAGCTTATCTATCTTCACGACTTGATCCCACCAAACCTTCTCGAGACGCTCGTTGTCAAAAGTTTCCTCTCTGTTGGGAATATCTTTGGGATGAGGGACTCAATTGCGAGATCTAAAAGCAGAAGACCCCACGATGGAAGCAGGCCCAAAGAAATTAGCACAGAAGTTGAAGTACTCCTCGTCTTCTAATTACATAGCTGGAACTTCTCTTTGGAGGCCGGAGAATGCGTCTGCGACTTCCTTCGACACGGTGGTCAAATACATCACCACCACGGCGAGAGGCTTCTCGCTACCTCTGCTGCCCCCGACCACCTCGAGTGGTCGAAGCAACTACCTCAATGGTTGTAGCAATCACTTTAGAAGCCACGACTTCCTCCGCCACTCGAGCAGTGGGTGATCCTTCGACCACCCCTGCTGTCATCTCTCCATCCGCTAGAGAAGTGACAACAGGCTTCTCAATAGAAGCATCCTCAGGGGCTGAAGGAGTCATACTAAGAGCAACAAAAAGAAAGCACGTTAAGTTGTGAAAAGCAAAAGGTAAATGATGTTCTTACACTTTAGTCTTTCTCACATACCTCTGCACTCTGGACTTAACCAGGAACTTATGAGTCATCTTCCCAACGGAAGATTTCTTCGACTTGTTTTCTACGACCACGTCTGGTCAGAGTTCAAGTTGAAGGATAGGCTCGGCCACGACCACGTCTAATCGTGGATTTTGAACAGGAGCCACCTCTCTGATCTCTTGATTTTCCGGATGGTCGAGATCAGTCTCGACCACTCTAAGATCGACGCTTCCCTCGACCACAGGCTCTGCTGGAGCAGCATTGTCCTTCACAAAAGACATAAAGTCCTTCTAGTTCTCTTTTTCTAATCGCTTGACAAAGCTAGGAGAGGCAGAAACAGCGAAAGTTTTCTTGTCATAATAGAAGAGTACCTTGGCCTTGCGGGCTTTGCGCTTTAGAGGTTCGGCTGTTTCGATCTCTTCAGCTTCAGCTGCTTCAACCTCCTTGGTTTCAATTGCTGACCATATCTATAGCGATTATCACGAGAAGATCTGGTGAAATAAAAGAACTTGAGCTTGCCCTCCTTGTCGGCGACTTTCACGAGTCAGCGCTTCTTAGGCGGAGGATTTGGACTTTTTTATTTGTCATCCCTGTTGATGGTTATTAGTTCGACCTCTTGGTCGTCCTGACGATTTTCCATGCCTACTTTCTGTAAGAAAAACAGAAAAGGATTACTGACCAGTCGTAAGATTTTCTATGACCAGTATCTAGTCGTAAGTTTTTCTACGACATTTCTTTGATCGTAAGGTTTTCTACGATCACTACCTAGTCGTAAGTTTTTCTACGACATTTCCTTGATCGTAAGGTTTTCTACGATCACTACCAAGTCGTAAGTTTTTCTACGACAAACAACTAGTCGTAAGTCTTTCTACGACTCTAAAGTCCTAAGGATAAAATCAACCCTTGATTACCTTTAGGCGCTCCATCTTCTCTTCTGCGGATAAAACCGCAAGGATTTGAGAACCGCCACTCCGGTGGCGGAGATTTCTCTAAACAAGTTTGACGAGCGTCAATCTCTGTTTGTGAAAGATGCAATGCAAGCAGATAAGGCATTCATTAGACCACTTTGAGAAAGACCAAAGCGAGGGCTAAGTTGAATATTCACTTACGCCTCGTAGTCACTGGTCGGGTCTTTTGGACCCGTGTACCTCCACATAGAAGGTACTCGTTTCTTGAAGGAGCTAATTCGATGTGTGATGAAATCCTTCACCACATGCTATCCGGTCGATCCCTCCTCTTTCAAGTCCTTGATGGCTTGAATGTAGGAATAATCCGACCAAGATCACAGAGTCAAATCCGGGAAGAATTCTTCGTGACCTTCCTTGCAAAAGTAAAGGCATTCATCTTGAGTGATTTTCGATAAAACCATCTCTTCCTCCATCCGACCCACGAAGGCCGGGTAGACATCTGAATATACTCCTTGACTTCTGTCATGGAGCTTTAGACCACAACTCCGGCAATCCCAGTTATCGAGCCATTCCATAAAAATATTGAAAGAGCTCGAGATCTGCTTTGGAATTCTAGGTATGCCTCACACAAATACACAAATACACTTAGCATAGTGATGGAATTAGGACCGAGGTTCACTAATTCCACCCCAAAGTCTTTCGAATCGAGTGTGAGAAAGGAAGTAGCAGCAATCGAAGGCCATACTCACAATATGCACGGAAGGCGGTTTGCCCAATCTCCCAAGCGGCCAATCTTTGTCCAACGCATAATCCACTTCACAAGAACCTTCTCTGGAATCTTCCGGTGTCAACCAAGGCTTGAATCTTCACGCATCCATCTCCGACTCGACCCACTCAAAAACTGTTCCGGCCATCTCTCTCAAAGAGGGGAGGTTTTGGATTAAGGAAGGTCTTACGAGAAGGCACAATTAGGTTGATGGCGGAGAAGGCAAGAACTCGATGAATAGCGAGAACAATTTGGGGAAAAGTAAAAACCCAAGTCTCACCCCCCTAGTAAGTATTTATAATCATACGCCTGAGTTGAAAGGGTGGAAACCCAAGGGTTGCCACTGTTTCGGGAACCGCTCCAATAGACAAACATATAAGAGTCGTTTGCGATTCTATAAGTTTGTCTGCCTAAGAAAATCAGGTTCGTTTTTTCACCTCAAGCAAAATTATTTTCTTGGCTTTTGTGGCCAAATGAAATATCAATCGGAAAGGTTTTACTTCCGATCACCATACTACGACTATTTGATAGTCGTAAGTAACCTTCTTGACCAAGTATATTCCTGGTCAAAGTGAAATACAAATGTCGAAGAGTTTTTCCTTCGACCATCTATCCACGACCTTCTCGTGGTCATAAGACCATCTCGACTCCTTTACCAAGTAAGTTACTTTCACTTGAAGGGGGGCTAGATGACGAGTATCTAATAATCCTCATTTTATCTTTTATCTATAATTCTTATTATGGGTAAATATGATGTCATGTGGTCCCTAGGTATACCCTTATATTTACAAGGGAGAAGCCTACGGTGGTCGTAAGTTCTTCTCGACCACCCCCATAATCGTAAGTCTTGCTCGACTACCTTATGGTCGTAAATAAGTTCTTCTCGATCATTATCTAGTAAATAAGTTATTCTCGACTACCCCATGGTAAATAAGCTCTTCTCGACCGGTCATTCGACCACCTTATGATCAATAAAACCTCTGAGACGAGTGGGTCCAATTGATTAAGGAATCCAGCGATCAACATATGTTGTTATTCTCGTAATGTCGCACGTAATACCCCATTATCTCTAATCAATAGCGCGAGGCGGCATGAAGGAGTTAACACTCAGGAATTCTGCAAACATCGCCGATTCTGAGGACATGATGAGGCGCCTCTTCACGGAGAAAGCGGCTACTCCTTCACGATTATATAAAGCGGCGTCGAGAGATGAAAGGGAGGGCAATCGGAGAACACGGTGAGCAACCAAGAAGGCGAGCCGCATCTTACGTAATAGTCTTAGTCTTTTCTCCCGATTGTACAATATACACTCAATATCATACACACACAGGAGTAGGCGTGTTATTCTCCCCGGAGAAGGCCCGAACCTGTATAAAAATACCCATGTCAATCTCTCTGCGTGATTCCATTCTAGGAGACCCCCCGAATCAAACAATCTTTACGTAAGATCAGTTCTAAAACACCGATAGGGGTCATATTATCGGCATAGGATCACCCTTGCGCCTCCCTAATCTAGGGGACCCCAATGATACAGGATCCCCTGGATGTCATCTACTTGATGAGTTTCTGGTGAACTTTGACCAGAACAATATTTAGGATGTTAGGGTAGTAAGCTCGCTGTCCAGACATGTGTTCAGTGATGCATGTATCTTTAAATTCTTGTAATAGGCTAGTAGTTGTTCAGGTTTTATTTGCAAGAACTTTTATTTGAGCAGTTACCATTCGCCTATGGGCCAATCTCAATGTAATTGTACCGGAATTCTATGTGTTGCTTTAATGGATCTTGTACTGGCCTTAGTGCCTTTATACCCCCTTTTGGTGTTAAGTTCTTTCGTAATTTTTATCATTTTGCATGCTTAGTTAAGTAATGAATTTTATATATCTTCTAACCATCCATGTCACATGAGGATAGCGAGTCCCAACACTCATTGAGGCTCGGCATGCGAGGATCTCGATCCCGGGGACCTCGTTCTGCTGCTGTAGGCGAACCTTCTCAGCAACATAATAAGCGCGGTAGCCCAACTGAAGAAGTGCTTCCACCACCTCCCACAATGGCAGAGGTGTTGGCTCAGATTGAAAGAAACCGCATGGATCAAACGCGGATTCTCGAAGCCATTGCTCGCAACACCTCTCCTGCTCCCGCAACATCAGGAGAAGCAGGAAATCATAGGGCACATGGAGGTCTCGCCGACTTGCAGCGGACAAATCCTCCAACCTTCGCGGGCACAGAAGACCCGATGGAGGTGAGGTGGTGAGAATATAGAGAAGAAGCTAGCGATCACTCGATTACGCAGGCATTGAGAAGGTCCTATTCGCCGACTATCGGTGGGAGGCTACTGGCGCATGGTGGGATAACTTTTCCGCCATGCAACTCGACGGAGACGTTCCCTCTTGGAACAAGTTTCGAGCAGCCTTTAGGGAGGCCCACATTCCTGAGGGGGTCATGATGATCAGGCAATAGCAGTTCCTTGCTCAAAAGCAAGGAAAGAAGAGCATCACTCAGTACCTTCATGAGTTCAATTCTCTAGCTCGCTATGTGCCTAACGACGTCGCCACCGATGCACGCCGTCAAAGCCGGTTCATCAACGGTTTGACAGAGGAGATGCAACTAGCTCTCGCGGTGCATGACTTTCGGAACTTCTAGCACATGGTGAACAAAGCTATAGTGGTGGAACACAAGAGTATAGCGGTGGATGAGTCAAGAAAGCGGAGGAGAGCCACTTAGAATTCAGCTAGCAGCAGTTTTCCTCGGCAGCACACCGGACTGCCCTTGGCACCTCGTTCTCAAGCTCCAGTGCCACCGAGGCCTCCCACGACAAGTCCACAACCTTCTCTACTAGAGGCACAGCGGTACAATGGGGGTAAGAACCCCCAAAACAGCGGCCATTCAAGCCCAATGTCACTTGCTTTCATTGTGGCCGCCAGGGCCACTATGCGCACTAGTGCCTCGCCAGGCAGCGAGGGATGCCCCAGACTTATCGAGCTCTTACACCACCTCCAGCTGTGGCAAGGCCTTCACCACCTCCGAGGGAGGCATCTACCCCTCCCCAAGTTTCTTCACGTGGCCGAGTGAACCACGTCTCCGCCGAGGAGGCAAGCGGCGCTCCAAACGTCATTTTGGGTACACTTTTCGTTAATTCTTGCCCAGCATCAGTTTTTTTGATTCAGGAGCATCTCATTCATTCATTAAAAAGGAGTATGCTGCAGTTAATTAATTTGGAATACATAAAGTTCAGTCACCTTATCAGATCCAGTCTCCGGGATCGGTTTTCCAAACCGATCAAGTCTGTCGGGACGTAAAAGTGGAAATTCAAAGGGTTAACTTCGTGGCAAACCTAATTGTGATAACTTCAGTGGGTATTGATGTGATCTTAGGGATGGATTGGCTGTCCAAAAATTAGGGAAAGATCGATTGTGCTCAACGGTCTATTTCAGTCACAAGTGAAGACAGCAATCAAGTCGTGTTTGCACCTTTAGTGGGCAATTCTCATCTCTATGCTTGGAAGCTGGTACCTCCCCTGAATTGGACAAAGTACCAGTGGTATGTGAGTATCTAGATGTATTTCCAAAAGAACTCCCAGGGATGCCCCCTGATCGCGAAGTTGAATTCGTCATCGAGCTTGCACCCGGTACTACGCCAATTTCAAAACGGCCGTATCGGATACCTCCTAATGAGTTGGTAGAATTGAAGGAACAACTCAAGGAACTTCAAGATAAGGGATTCATTAGGCTGAGCTCCTCACCATGGGGATGCCCAACTATCTTTGTCAAGAAGAAAGACAAGAGTTTGCATATGTGTGTTGACTACCGTCCGTTGAACGAAGTCACTATCAAGAACAAGTATCCGCTTCCGCGGATTGATGATCTCTTCAATCAATTGAATGGAGCTCAGGTGTTCTCCAAAATTGACTTGATATTGGGCTACCATCATATCAAAGTCAGAACTGAAGACATACCGAAGAAAGCATTCTCCACTCGTTACGGTCTGTACGAGTACACTGTCATCTCCTTTGGATTGACTAATGCACCAGCATACTTCATGAACCTCATGAATTTGGTTTTCATGGAGTACTTGGATAAGTTTGTCATTGTGTTCATCGATGATATCCTTATCTACTCCAAGTCTGATGAAGAACACGAGCGACACTTGCGACTTGTGTTGGGGAAGCTTTGTCAACATCAACTCTATGTCAAATTCAGCAAATGTGAGTTCTGGCTTCGTGAAGTTAGTTTCTTGGGTCATATGCTATCCAAGGGTGGTGTCGCTGTTGATCCAAGCAAAGTGCAAGATGTGCTAAACTAGAGGCAACCCAAAAGCGTCACCGACATCTGTAGTTTTCTCGGACTTGCGGGATACTACCGCAGATTCATTAAGAACCTCTCCAAAATTACGAGGCCATTGACCCAACTATTAAACAAGGAGAAGAAATTTGAATGGTTAGCAGAATGTGAGAAAAGCTTTCAGATATTGAAAGATCTCCTAACCAAAGCTCCGGTGCTCATCCTACCAGATATTCACAAGAGTTTCGACATTTATTGTGATGCATCTCGCCACAGGCTCGGTTGTGTGCTCATGCAAGAGGGCCGAGTGGTGGCATATGCATCGAGGAAATTGAGACCTCATGAAGTTAGTTACCCCACGCATGACTTGGAGCTTGCAGTTGTAGTCCATGCTTTGAAGATTTGGCGACATTACCTCATCGGTAATCGTTGTGAGATCTATACCGACCACAAGAGTCTCAAATATATTTTCACCCAAGCTGATCTGAACTTGAGGCAAAGAAGATGGTTCGAGTTGATCAAAGATTATGATATGGGACTCCATTATCATCCAGGGAAAGCTAATGTGCTAGCTGATGCTTTGAGCAGAAAATCCCAATGCAACTGTTTATCGATAACTCCCATTTTGGTAGGCTTGTGTGCTGCAATGCAACGTCTGCACCTGGAGATGATTGAAGAAGGTTCTCTTGCTGCTCTTAGTGTGAATTTCACACTTGAGGACCAAATTAAATAAGCCCAGAAGACTGACATGGAAGTAGCACAAATCCGGGAAGAAATGAAGAAAGGCAAGGCCAAATGCTTCACCGAAGATGCGCAAGGCACCCTATGGTTCGAAAACCGGTTGGTGGTGCTGTTTGATCGCACCTTGAGAGAACTAATTCTCAAATAAGCTCATGACTCCAAGTTCTCTATTCACCCTGGGAGTACCAAGATGTACCAAGACATGAAGAAGAGACTTTGGTGGAGTCGCATGAAGCGGCAGATTGCACAATATATTGCTGAATGCGATGTATGCCAGAGAGTCAAGGCTGAGCACTTGAAGCTAGTAGGTACTCTCCAACCTTTGTCTATTCTTAAGTGAAAATGGGAGGCAATCAGTATGGACTTCATCACGGGACTTTCGAGGACTCAAACTGGGTCCGATTCTATATGGTGATTGTCGATCGTCTGACAAAAGTTGCTCATTTTATTCCTGTCAAGACCACCTACCATGGGGACAAGTTAGCAGAGCTTTATATATCAAGGATCGTTTGTCTCCACGGTGTGCCAAAGGTGATAGTTTCAGATCGAGGTCCTCAGTTCACATCCTATTTCTGGGGATGCTTACATAAAGCAATGGGGACTAATCTATCTTTCAGCTCCGCTTACCACCCACAAACGGATGGACAAACCGAGAGAGTGAACCAAGTTTTGGAAAACCTTCTTCGAGCTTGTGTGTTGTCCTATACCAAGAATTGGGAAAAATGCTTACCGCTTGCGGAGTTCTCCTACAACAATAGCTTTCAATCAAGCATACAAATGTCACCCTTCGAGGCATTGTATGGGAGAGCTTGTAGGACACCCTTGAACTGGTCCAAAGCTGGGGAGAGACTATTCTATGGTCCAACCTCGGTGAAGGATGTAGAAGAATAAGTTTGTGTCATCCGTGAGCGACTTCGGACGGCTCAATCTCGTCTGAAGTCTTATGCCGACCGTCGTCGTCATGAGTTGAGTTTTGAGGTGGATGATCATGTTTATCTTAAAGTCTCTTCGATGAAAGGAATGCATCGTTTCCAAGTCAAAGGCAAATTGGTACCTCGCTACATCGGACCATTTCGAATTCGGGCAAAATTGGGATCGGTGGCCTATCAATTGGAGTTGCCACCATTACTTGTAGATGTGCATGATGTGTTCCATGTTTCACAATTGAAGAAGTGTCTCCGTGTTCCAACCGAAGCCACCGAGTTAGAAGAACTCGACTTGCAACCCAATCTTTCTTATCGGGAGCACCCGATTCGCATTCTTGAAGAAACGGAATGCAAGGCGAGGAATCGCAACATCAAGTTCATCAAAGTTCAGTGGAGTAATCATACTGAAGATGAGGCCACTTGGGAACGCGAAGACCTTACGCGAGATGAATATCCGTATCTTTTTCCTTCAGTTTGAAGTGCCTTCGAATCAAGAAAGGCAAGGTTAAACAAAGCAATGGTAAGGAAAATGTGATAACCATTCTTTGTAACCTTGTAAGGTATTTTAGCACTATCTTTGAAGGAAATCAAAACAACAGATGTTGTATCTTCTTTTAGAACTTTTCTAACCGACTTCCACCCTACTGCGATCTCGGGGACGAGATCTTTTGTAAGGGGGGGAGGTTTGTCACATCCCCAAATTAATAAAGAAGATTGATATGCATCTCATGAGCATGCATCATTGTTTTCAAACTTTAGCATTATATAGTGCACTTGGAAAATCTCAAAAAGGGATTAAACTTACACTTCAAATTGAATTCCCAAAAGAAGCCAGTAGCAAAAACTTATGTTGTTAGCAAAAATCTCAAAGAGGTCTTCGGGTGTGCGCTCTAGAGCTTCCAATGGCGCCTCTGTGGTCTGGGAGCTACAAGCGGAACCAAGGTCCAAGATTAGCAAAAATGGAAACGGTATTGAAGATAGAGTTGAGAAGGACCACGCGGTGGAAACTCACTGGTGTAGAGAGCACAAGAGAGCCTCTTCTTCCTCAGGCACCAAGAGGAAGAATGAGTTGAATCGAGGTGAAGGAGGGGGTATTATCCCCGGGAGATTGACGGAGTGGGGGCGACGTTAGATGAGGAAGCTCCAAGAGTGGCCAATGGCGTGGTGGATTAATGGCGTGCTGGCGTGGTTCTGTCTTGCATCGGGCGTTCTGTTGCGTGTACAGGAACCTGCGTGCGTGCCAACGAGGTTGAAGATGACTCCGACTTGTGGGACCGGTGTGGCAGTGGCACAAAAGGGCTGGGTCGGAGTGCGGCTCAAGTCGGTGCAGTTAGTTGGTTCGATTGGACCGCGAGGGTTTAGGTCCGATCAGAAGAAGGCTCGAGTCGGTGTTGTTCGGACCGTTAGATGAGAATTGGACGGTCCGGATCTCGTGGTCGTTCAGACTGGGCCCAATCAACGTGGGCGTCGGATCAAATTAGCGGTCGGATCTTGGTGCCGTTCGGTGGTCGAAACGGCCCAAGCCCGATCAAAGTGTTGATTTCAAATCCGATGGTCACGTGTTAGCTAGTTGGGTCAAGCCACCTTTGGGGTTAGGCGCACCGGTTTAGCTCGAACTGGGTGAGATGCAGTGCGATCCACGATGCTAAGGTTTGAAAACCAAAAACACTTTCACCAAAATGCTGCAGGTTTGACTAGGGTCTTAAAAATAGAAATAAAATTCTAAAAATCCTGAAATAAGTCAGGGGTGTTCCTGGGAAGACCTAGTGTCCATAAAAATTATTGAACCCTATTGTTCATGATATAAAGTGTATAATTTAAATTTAACTTAGTGTAGGCCATTAAATTGTGTTTGAGTTTTCTTAGGGTTCAAACCAGTCCCAAAAATTTGGGGAAAATTATATTAATTCATTATAATTGTTCTAGTATTTGAATAAATTATTTCTAGGGATGAACATATGTTTTGTTTACTGGCTTCTTTTGGGAATTCAATTTGAAGTGTAAGTTTAATCCCTTTTTGAGATTTTCCGAGTGCAATATATAATGCAAAAGTTTGAAAATAATAATGCATGCTCATGAGATGCATAGTAATCTTCTTTATTAATATGGGGATGTGGCAACTCTCGTGCTCTGTCAGCACCCACCATTCATTCCATCTGCCCAGATGTGGTAATAGCAAGTTATTAGGGTTTTTTAGAAGTAAAACCAAATTACCTCATTCATTTCAGTCATGGACCACCAATGACTGCCCAAAATCATTTCATGTTTGAAGAGATGATGATTAGGGTATTTAATACCCTGGTACTTAAGCAAGTCTAGCATGTCGCTTAAGTACAACCTATAGCTAGTATTTACCACATAGTTACTAGGGTGAATAATGGATTCAATATCAATGGATGGCATATTAATTAAATAATCATCAAATGGGTATTTAACTACCTTAAGCTTTAACATATATTTGATTAAGAAATTAAAGCATGCAATTTTGGTAATTTAAATGAATATAATTTACATAACATGTAGGATCAATATGGTCAAAGCATTGACTCACTATGGTTATAGGCAAGGCAGTCTTGATATTCTTGGGCTTGATCAACTTGGAGGTCTCCCACGTCTTCAAATCCTATTCGGACGAGCGTACCGGAAAAAGGCACAAACAAGCAAAGAGAGAAAATAAATACAAAAAGAATAACAAATAAACTCCAAATTAAACAAGACCTATGCCATTAGCAAGATCTTGAATTTACAAAATTTTAGAAACAAATTTCATAATTTTTGGAGCTATAACGGAAGAGAACGGAGCTTCCGAAGTTTAATTTGAATTTAAGTGGAAGAGAGAGAGAGAGGGTGCACTTCATAGTGTATGAACCGGGTTCATACGCATGAGGCACTGATCCATGGAAACAGTAAGTGGGGCCCACTGTTAGTGAATCAAGAGGGGATTTAGGACATCATTAATGATTAATGATTGCGTTAGTGGTTCAATTAAGTGGCTAAATGCCGTTAGCCCTAATCCCGAATAGGATTTTGCCATTAAGGTGCTAGTCGGGACGAGCGGCATAAACCGAACGCAGCGTGTGCATTGGGCTCACCGCGAAAGAAGCAAGCCTTGGCGGGCGGAAAAAGCGAGCAGGGAGCTTGCGGAAGGCGAGCCGGTGACAGTCTTGTGACGGAGGAGGCTGGAGGGCGGCCGATGAAGAGGAGCGGTGGAGGCGGCTCGGTCACGGCGGAGGGGAGTTACGGTGGCTGTTTGGGCTGGGGAAGGGGAGCACAAGAAAGGGCGCACCAAGGTGAACTCACCGGGTCTAAGAAGAGAGCAAGAGGTAGGTGGTCGAGGGTGATCGACGGCGAGCAAAGAAGAGGCCGAAGGTGGGGAAGACGAGCAAATGCGGTGGTTGGAGTGGAAAATAGCCGAGAGGGTCTTGGGGGAAATGCTCCTTTGTCTTCTTTGGCAGCACAGTGTGAGGTCGGCCGCAGTGGCGGTGGCGGCAGTGGCGGATCGGTGTGGAGGCGACACCAGCTGAAAAGAAGTGTGGAGATCATGTGGATATGATCCTAATCTTAGTGTGTTGAACAATTGGCAATAGCGTCGAGGTGTTTGGAGAAACCCTTGTTTTCGGCGAAGTTCATGTGCTGTCAGATCTCAGGTGGTCAGACCGGCCAATGTGTGGGGTCGGTGGCATATGTGGCGATCGGTGACCGAGCCTCATGTCGAGGCTCGAGCAAAGTGGTGGTGGTCAAACCCGACCAATGGGTGTGATCGGTGGCGAGAATAGATTTTTGAGTTTAGAGCTGGGCCAAAAATAGAGGGTGTAGGCAAGAAAGGGGATTCTGCTACACTTGGTCTCATAATTTTTAGAGCTTTGAGTCAAAAGTTCTATTCGTTTGAAATTTCCAAAAGGTTTCGGATTTCCAAATTGAAAATTTGGCTAAGTCCTATTTGGCGGTCGGACCAGACCAGCAGTGGTGGTCGGCCAGGCGAGGCGGTCGGGCCAGGCCATGGTGGCGATCAGACCAGTTTTGACTTGTTCGTCGGCCAGCTTGGCGGCGATGTTTGTTGGTTAGGTCAAGTTCATGGGTTTCATTGCATAGATGTTGCATGATGCATGTTTTGGCTAACATGGGTCAAGTTGTGAAGAACTTGTGCCCGAAAATAGTTGCTTGGTTTATTGTTGTGCAGGTGACTTGGAGTCAACTATGGTCAACGACGAGGAAGACCGGGACTAGGTTAGGAGAACCGAGGTCCAGAACGGTCGTGGATGTCGGGTGAGATGGTATGACTCAAGCAAAGGCGCAAGATGGACTAGAACCATAGAAGGCGAAGTTTGAGCAAAGGCCTTTGTGAAGGTATGTGCTCATGCCTCATCAATTATGTGAATTGATGATTGTGCGTATCGTCTTGATTACTACGTAGCGGTTTGCTTGTTTGTGATGGTTGTAGGACACTAGAGCTAGGTCATGGTGAGGCGGACTAGATCGGGACTAGATTAGGAGAACCAAGGTCGAGCGATCGAGGTGGTCTTTGGAAAATGGTGAGGCTAGCGAGTGCCTGGCCAGAAGACAAGGAAGGCTGGAGGCGGAAGCTCTGGATGATGAACATAATGACGTGGCAAGGTTGGTGGGACTAGACTTAGGGAGGAGTTGAGGTCGGACTAGGCTCGAGGAGGAGTTGAAGTCTGAGCAGTCAAGGAAGCCAGTGCGATTGTGATGAGACATATAGTCGCCAAGTGACTTGGTCCCGATTACAAGCGAGGGCGATTCGATGGGATCGGATCGTGAGAGGCTTGGCGGGAAGTCATTGGGGCCACATGGATGATGACGGAGCATAGGAGATGCTTCGAGGCGAAGGAATCGCCAAAGGTCGGTAGAGGGGCATTTTGGAAAATTTTCCTATACCGGAAAAGTGGTAAGTGGTGGTGTGCGAAACCACCTTTTTAGCCTTGGAGAAACCACGGCGCAAGGAGAGGCGATCTAGGTCAAGAGAAGATGAAGACGACGCTTTAAAATACGTGCGTAAATGAAACCCGTTTGTGTGTGGGCTTAACGGGTGCCCGTTTGGGATGTCACTCTAGGGCTAGCCTCCACTATAAATAGGAAGGGTGCTGGTTGCACTTCCCAACTCTTTGGATTCTAGAAACCCTAATTTTGGGATTTAGGGCTAGGAGAGGAAAGTGGAGAGGCTAGGGTTCATGAGAGATGGATTGATTTGAGTGCTCGAGTGTTGAGCTTTGTCCTCCATGGTGGACTGGCTATAAACATACCATCTATCCAATCAATCCATGTAAGATTTGCAACAAGTTGAGTTCTATATTTTTCTTGCTCTCTCTTTGATGCCTTTAGGATTTTTGGTGTTCCTTAGGTTTTTATTTGAGATCTTGCTATGATCTTGCTTGTTGGGTTGTGTGGGGTATGATCTAAGGTCATCTTGATCATCATCCACCCACGAGCAAGCTTTTGGATCTAAGTTTTGATTTTGCTTGGATTTTGTAAAAGAAAGGGTGATTATAGGGGCTTTTGCTCTTGAGAGCTTTTGGCTTGATTCTTCTTGTGATTGAGGATGCTAGGACGTATGGGAGACTATCCTTAGCCATCTTGGATTGATTCCTTCCACGAAATCATCTCAATCACCGTTTTCGTATTTGGCTCGATTTTGAAGCAACCTTCACTAAAACGGATAAAGGTCAGAACTTTGGCAACGATCTTCATGATCGTTGATTAGAATAGGTTCCTAACATCCTAAGGAAGGTATGTTTCAAGTTTCGTGAAGTTTGGAGTCACGGATCAAAAGTTAGACCAATTTGTGATTTTGAGCTCGAGCTAATTTGACTGTTCATTGGCCTGGAGGTCAGACCGATTTCTAGTTGGAGGTCAGACCGCCCAACTCTGAGTTTTTGGTAACTTAGGTCTATTTGGTTCGGGGTATTGTTTGGATTCAATACAAGTCTTCCACTATGCTTGTATATTGATCTTCACAGCTTTCATAGCTATTAGAGTGAAATTAGTATTGAATTCGATCAAGGTGAAAAAGAGATCGTGCTCCTATTCACCCCCCCTAGTCGCCTTTTCTCGGTCCAACAAGTGGTATCAGAGCAAGGTTTGCTCTTTTGTGATCTTTACTGATCTTTGAGCATAACGACTAGTAGAAGGACTTGTGAGTCTTCTAGTTCATCTTCTTGTGACTCTTTGGCCGATGACCATGTGAGGCATGAAGATTTTCGGAGATGGTTTGCTAGAGATCAAGTTTGTGGTATGTGTGGCGATCGTGGCCACTTTACCCATATGTGCTCTAGTTTCAAGCATAAGTTCTTCATGGATCCCGAGGTGAAGGAGCCCATTAGCATTTGTGGAGTAGCGATCGAGGATGACCATGATGAGTCATGCGAGGATGATCCCCTACTCAAGCTAAGCAAGGTGAGCAAAGAAAAACTCATTGATGGCTTGTTGTCATATGATCTTAAATTACATGCTCTTAGGAAGGAAATAAAATTGCTAGAAAGATAAAAGGGTGATTTGTTTCATGAGCTTGCCAAATTGAAAATCTCTATGTATGCTTTTTATTCCTTGTTTGTGGACATGGATAACTTGAATAACTCTCTTGTATGCCTAAAATCTGAAAATGAATTATTGAAATCAAATGCTTCTATGCCATGTGATTCTTGTGTTGCCTTACATTATGAGCTTGGTAATGCTAAGTTAGAAATAGGCAATTTTAGATCTATGGCTAGAAATGATTGTGATTCTTGTGTAGGCATGCTTACTGAATATGAGAAGTTAAAATTAACTAATTCCGTTCACCTTGAGCAATTAGAGAATGCTAGGGCTGAAATTATTAAAAATGAAGCTAGCCCTTGTAGCATGTGCTTAGAGTATGAAAAATTGCTTAAGGATGGTTTAGTCTCTTGCAAGAATTGTACTAGTTTAGAAAATAAAATTGATGCTTTGAATTGCATGCTTAATACGAAAGCATCATTAATTTCTTGCACATCTTGCATTGCCTTGAAAAGCGAGGTTGAGTCTTCGAAGAAATTGCGCGATGATATGAGCGCCAAGTCATGTGACTCTTGTATTTGCCTCCACTCTGAGATTGATGTTTTTAAGATTTCTCTTGCTTCTTTGCATTCGGAGTTGGAGCCTTCTCGTGCTAAACATAAATCATTTGATGTTGGCATTTGTGCCATTGCCTTGAGCAACTCTTCCTTGGCAAGTGCAACTCTTTGTGACTCCTCTTGTGTTGTCCAAGGGATTTCTAAAGACAAGGGTATTTCTTCCTCAAATGGTACTACATCTTCAAAAGAGAAGTATCATTGCACCTTTTGTAAGAAAGATAGACACATTGTTGAGTTTTGCTTCCGCCTTGTCAAACACCAGCGTCGAATGTGTCGTCGAGCTTGTAGGGACACACATTTCTCATCTCATGGCATGTGTGAGCCTAGTGCCGACACGAGGGCGAGTTGTGATGTTGGTTCTTCTAGTTTGTCCCAAAGGACTTCTTTTTTGAGCATTAATGGTACTTCATCCTCTCAGACCGTGTCTCCTAGTAGACCTTTACACTATTGCTCATTCTGTGAGAAGGATGGACATATTGTGGATTTCTATTTTCGGCGTGCAAAACACATGCGTTGAGCTCATGCTTCTAAGTCTCTTAGTGGGCATAGTCTATCTCATGACATGCACACTAAAGAGCCTAGCATAAGGACTCGCTCTGTTGATGACGTCTTTGACACCTTTTCTAGTGGTGTTGGACAGCATCGTAAGCTCAGTTTCTGTGGTTTTGGTTTTGGTCCACAAGCTGACCCGAGGCAGGATTTCCGTCGTTTCCCAAGAGGTGGACCTCGTTTTATTCATCGAGATACACACCCACGGCGAGGATGTGTGAGTTCCTTTGGTGCTTTTGTTGGTTCTCATCACGGTGCTTTCAAGCAAGGCCATTGTTGCTTTTCTAGAGATGGACCTCGTTTTTCTCATCGAGTTGTCCACTCGCAGCGTGTCTTCAAGGATGGTGTTGGATCTTCTTGCATGAACCATCATTTGCATCATGCTAACTCACATAATGGTTCAATTGCTTCTAGTGGTCGTGTGTCCAAGGTTTGGGTTCCCAAGTATTTACTCTCTAACCCTTCAGGATCCAATACTTGGACATCTTGCTTTTCTCGTGTGTAGGTACCGAGGACGCGGGTTGAAAAACATGGACTTAAAAGGCTCTGGTCTTTTGCTTCATCACGTGATCAGGACACTTGATGGTCATCCATCCCCATGATGGCCTCCAAGAGGCATGTGCTTTCATGATCGGCGTCTTCACCAGTTTTGTGAGCTATCTTACACCTTCATGCCTTCACCTTCATGATTATTCATTCTTGGCGTATTGTGCTTGTCTTTGTGCTCACTTGTATCATATCGGTATGTGTTACTCTTATGATATCTTTCATCATGCCTTTGCTAGTACCTTGCTTATGTATCCATATATTAGATTGTTGTTCATTATTTCCATGGTTGTATGAGCTTGGTTTTGTCATCAAGAGCTTGTGTTGTTCTGTACTTCTATTATCTTGATCTTGTTGATTCTTGCTTTATGTATCCACATGCTTAATATCAATCCATGTTAGCATACATTATCTATGATTTGTTCTATAACATATTTTATGCTTACATGGTATTGTGCCTTATTGTTAATCGTAGATACATGAGCTTTGCCATAGCTTTACTGGCATGCTTTACCCTTGACTGGTTGTATGTTGTGTGATATGCTATGTGCTTGCTTGCTCCTATGCCTTATTATGAACTAAGGATATTTTGAGCTTTATCATATCTTGAATAGCATGTGTTGCGATTGATATATCTATCTTCATGCTCATGCCTTGAATTGTTGATTATGTGCTGTTATGAGCTTTGGATTATCTACTGCTATTCTTGCTAGTCACGTGCCTCGGTATTGTTTCCCTAGACAATGTCTCACTAATCCAATATCAAGGCATAGACTTCTTCTGTCTCTTTGGTGTAGTCTTTTCAGCTGAGAAGGAGAACATGTGGCTCATGACTCCAGTTGTTGGTTCTCCTTCCTCATATGTGCATTCGATGTTGGCTATCACTTCTTGGAGACGCGGTATGGTCCAGCTTCTACTCATTCAACTACATTTCACTGCTAAGCGATGCAACTCAGGTTCGAGCCCCTATATACCTTACATTTGTGTATGGTACCTCTATTCTACTTTGCATAGCATCTAGTTCTTGTCAGGGGTTGGGCTTGTTGAGTTCAAGGTAGATAGAAGGTTCTGTTCTAGCACGTGTCCTTTCTAGACACTCTTCTTATCATATGGTTTGCTAGGATGTACTCTTCTCACAGCCTAGGTCTAGCTTGTCTCCCAGTCACAAGTCCTTAGCAGGTTTTGAGCAGCCTGTAAGCTTTTTAGTGTTGGTGTTTCGCTCCCTAGCTAGTTGAGTCTTTTTTTCCTAGAGATCATGTGGAGTAGGAAGCCTTTGTGCTATTGTGGAGTCTAAGGCACAATTGGCAGATGTTCTCACCAAGCCTTTAGACCCAACTAGGTTTGCTACCTTAAGGAGTGAGTTAGGGGTAATTTATCCCTATGGGTTGGTTTGAGGGGGAGTTGGTTCTTTTCTGGACTTTCCTTATTCATCTGATCTTTCCTTGATATGTTTTGAACTTTCTGATCTTTTTAGGCTTTTAAGTCTCTCTTGCATCTCATTGTATCATATTGCATTCATATGAAAATCCAAAAAGATGTATTGTAATATAAGCTTTATTGCTTGTCTTTTAATTGATGAAGCTTTGCTTATTACCCTCTTGAGTTTTAGTATTTCAGTTCTTACTCAATGTCATGTTTAGTTCGTTGACTTGCTAGAATTATCATGCTTTCACATGTGTAGCTAAGTCTTTGCTAAACGAGCTAGAACTTTAAGACAACTTGAACTAAAAACTACAATTTGTGGATTGTTTAGCCAGTTGTGCAATTAGTGCTCCTTTTGTGACATTGGCCCTGTTAAAATTGCTTTGTTAGCTCTTAAATCTAGAATTGATCATTACTTGAGCTTCTTGTTCTTCTAATAATCTAAAACTGCACTTTTGCAAAATAAAAAAATCAAATTTAAAGATTGTCATGTGGTTAAAATGTGCCAAACTACTCTCACGAGACTGCATGTCAAAGACATGAACTTGGAGATAGTTTGATGATCCAGACAATCTCATGGGGACTGCTTGTCAAAATTGACATGAACCTCAAGATTTGTTACCCTGGTTGAAGCTTAGGAAGAGCTTGTAGATGGCTCCTAGTCCAGGATCTTCTTCACTAAGATAGACCTTTAATCAACTTTTGGCTGAAGCTTAGGAAGAGTTTGTGGATGGCTCCTAGTCTAGGATCTTCTTCACTAAGATAGGCCTTTTATAAACTTCAATATTCATTGCAAATCAACAATTGTTGAAAAATGGGTGTTTGAGATAATTTGAGCAAAATGATTCAATTCAGGACCTGTTTGTCTCTTAAGTGGTCATTGTTAGCTTTTTGATCTCACATTGATATTTTGACATGGCCATTATTACCTTAGAATCCCTGTTGATGAATTTGCTAGACTTGAAGCTTTGCTTAAATTGTTACAAATTCATTGCTTTATATTGAGCCTTCTAGCTTAGCTTTGATATATATGTCTTAACATGATCTTGCTAGCGCTTTCAGGCTTCATATGTATTGAGAATATTAGAAATGCTAGCTTATTCTTTTGGGTAATCTCCAAAGCTTCTTGTATTCAAAAAATAAAAAATAAAAAAAATGAAGCCACTCCATTGCATTTCATGCATGCTCCTTCTTATGTTTTTTCCTCATTTTTGCATTTGTCATCTCTGGATGAGAGGAAGGCGTGATTCCTTAATGACTCCATTATCAAAGGGGAAGAAGAAGTAACAAAAATGTTAAAAGAGGAGCATTTTGAAGAAAAATGAAGAAATTGAAATTTTCTTGAAAAAATGATGATCATAGTGAGGGTGAGCTTTTAATTTGTATTCTTTTGATCTTATTGCCGTTGCTGAACTTGAATTGCAATTCTTGAATCCTCACAATGATCAAAGGTCAAATTGAATAATTGTTCTTTCATATGGACCTTAAGTGAGAATTTTGACTCCTTTCTGGAAATTGAAGCTTTCTTGCTTTCTTTTACTCGATCTCACTTGCCTATGCTAATCTGAAGTCATCTTGGTCATTTTTATAACTTTTTCTTGCTTGTGGACCAAGATGTCCCTCTGCGCAAAAACGAGAGTATTTTCATTTTCAAACCTTCAATTTGCATTTTTGAGAAGATTGCCAATGCGTGCATCAAGGGGGGATTGTGGAGATAATGTGGATATGATCCTAATCTTAGTGTATTGAACAATTGGCAATAGCGTCGAGGTGTTTGGAGAAACCCTCATTTTCGGCGAAGTTCTAAGACCCTCTCTCGGGTTGTGATCTCCTGGACCTCCAGGAGGTCTTCTTTGGACCTCTGGCAGTCTTGGTGGTCGGCGAGAGGTCCTTTAATGGACCTCTGGGAGGTCTCTTTGACTTTCCGGAGGTCCTGGAGGATCTCTCGGGAACCCTAGGATTGGGTCGTCACACTTGTCTTGATCCAAAGAATTCTTTTGCCAACTTTGATGAAGACAAATTAATTGAACTTGCTAGGATGCATGCTGCTGACTTCTCCCAATATGACTGTGTAGTCCTTAGAGACCAACTAGGCACATTTATTGCTGATGTGAGAGATGATCTAGATTTTGCAAACTGTACTGATCTTGAAAATCTTGCTGTTAAGATGGTTCAGACCGACAGACACACAGTTTTCCCATTGGTATATCGTCTCATTGAATTGGCTTTGATTTTGCCAGTGGCAACAACAACTATAGAAAGAGTCTTCTCAGCTATGAGCCTTATTAAAACTGATTTGCGGAATAAGATGAATCATGAATGGATGAATCTTAGTATGGTATGCTATATTGAGCGAGACATATTTGCAAGCACTAAAGATGATAAGATTTTGGAGCGTTTTCAAGGAATGAGGTCACGTAAGAAACAACTATCTCGTGCTAGTGGTAAGTTCGGTTCTTACAAATCTAAATTTCATGTTCTTTGTATTTAATCATACCTCTTTTTGATTTTTTTTTATGTTGTCTTTGTAGGTTCTGGTACTTGTCCAACTATTGACGAACAAATGGTGGGCTAAGCTAGAGATGAAATCTTCGTTATTTAGGTACTTAATTTGTATATCTAAGATGCTATATTATTTATGTTTTGTTATGTTTTTCTTATTATATTTTATGTTGAAGCATTTTTTATGAAGTTTTATGTCAATGAAGTATCTGTGGCTTATTTTTTGTTATATCTTACTGTGGGTAAATATTAGTGTTAGTTTTAAGATGTTAGCCTATTACAATTTAGCCCAAGGCGTGATCTAATTCTAGATCTGCCACTGAAACAAAGCAACATCGTATAGATTAGGTTGAACTTGTGGGTCCCTAAAAGCTCATTATACTTCAACTGCAAATCCGGTTCCGAAGCCCTTTTCTGCTAGCGTGCTAGTTCACTTAAAATTATGCCGACTTTATTGTACAGTATTATATGGTATGCCCTACTCTACAAGACTTTTTTTTAGAATACAATTATTATATTTAAACCTATGTCATTGCAAATACGTAAGGAACGACAATAAAGCATTGTATTAAGATGTGGCTTACATTATGCAGAAAGATAGGTTGGAGGGCTTCTTTGAAAGGAAAAAAAATACACGAATAGTGACCGTGCAACCCTACACGAATGCAAAAACAGAGAGAGGTTACTGTCTTACTGAATATGTTGGGGCGTTGGTAATGCCCTAATAAGTGTGTTTGGCTTAGTGGATCAGGGTATACATGTACATGTTGGTCCTAAATATGTCTTGTCTCTGTGTTTAGTTGAGTAAAATGAATCAACTCGTTTTGAATAGGGCCATACAAATTTTGAGAATATTCTCCAAATATATTGTACCAAATGGTTTCTATAAAAACGGACGAACCACGCGATACAGGGATAAGCGTGTCCCTTTGTTACCCCCCCCCTCTCTCTGTGTATAAGTCACTGGCCAGTGGGCCATGCCAATTAGTGGATAGTTAAAATAATTAATTTAGTTAAATACTCCTTTTGTAATTAAGGTAAATTTAATAATCGTGCTAATACTTCAATAATTAATCGTGCTAATCTTCATATGTGTATACAACCCATTCAACTTCATCCCTCAAACCAAACACCATATTGAACCATCCCGTACCATCTCATTCATGCAACCAAATAAAATCTTGAATTATCTCATCCTACTAACCAAACATACAAGTTGTACCATGTCATCCATCATATATCATCGAATCATATTTACTTTGGTTCACCCAACCAAACACATCTTAAAGATCTTTAACTAAAAAAAATGTAGCATCGAGGATGTCGGTAAAAAAGAAAAGTGCAAGTTACATCCGACCCGATACAAATTGACACCTACATCCCGGGGGTAAAGACTGATGTGTGCAAAATAAAAGATATCTGGAAGGACGCAGTTGAACGCGAAACTAGCATACGATGGGGATGATTTGCACATGCAGCATCTGACCTTTCCTTTCTCCCAAGTAACAATCCAATCCTAGGGAATGGGATCCTCAGCTTGATACAATAAATGCAGAAATGCTACAGTGCATTGTCACTTCAAGCAATATCAATCGTTATAGTGCTTTCGCCGATATCAATCGCTGCAGTGTTTTTGATCTAACAAATTGCTACGATGTTTCCCTCTGCTGCTAGTATTTTGCCGCAGTACTACATCAGATCACTGTTTGCACAGCGCAAACACTGTTCATATTGTGTGTTTCCCTCTGCTGTTGCTAAGTAAACACTGTTTACACAGTGTCCTACTCCCGAAGATCTGAAATTCTGAATCCCAATCCTAGTGCTGGTTGGATCAAAACTAGTGCGAATATTTTGAAATAGATGTTATTTTGGAATACATGCAGTCACCATTTTAAAACATTAATCACTAATATGCACTAAACTATTTAGATTTATCATACGAAAATGATTATTAATAGGTTTATCACAAAAGGTACTTCTGTATCACTATTTTTTTATTAATTTTTACTAGCATATATTCTGGAAAAAAACCAAAATGACAAGTAAAAAATGAATGGAAGAGGTTCATTCAGGAGGGCTTAAACCCCTCCGTTGATTATTCAAAAAACAGATTGAACGGAAGAAGTACTTATATTTTATTGTTGCTTTTAATTTGATATCTCAGTTGCTACCTAGTGTCCATAGGTACAACAGATCTCTACTTTTATGGCACAAGTGTACGTTTCGATGGAATTCAATGTGGAGATATGTAGCACAACAATTGCAAGTGAGTCCTACTTATTACAATGTTGGCCCGGATTGATAGAATTTGTCAGCCAAGTCTGCCCATCAATTCCCATCTTTTAAAAAAAAAAAAATCAAGTGCCACGTGCTCAATTGATTTGAGCCAGCAACCATAGCATGATCGCTCATGCGACACAGTCGTCGCAACGAACCTACATTGTAATAAGTACATTGACGACGAATTGGTTTGCCCGTTGTTTTTTGAGGGGAATTAAAATCACTCTTAGGCCTTGTCGGCCTTGTCAGGGAAGTCCGAATTCCAGACCTATCCACGGGGATAAGCCAGGATTTAGGTTTTCCAAACAAACCCTGTTTAGCTAGCACAAATTCCCGACCTATCCACAGGATAAACGTAGATAAGCCCAGAATTTAAACTTCTCAGATAAGACCTTATTTACCATGTGAGACTAGGCTACAATCCCCTCAGCTTTTGTTGGGAAGTTGGGCCGAATCTATATTACTAGGCCCAGCCCATATCAATAGCTATTTTGCGGCGCACCGAAGCCAGGCATGTTTTAGGTACAGTTCATCCAGCATATTCACATCCTTAAAGCACAATCACATGTTTTCTACGAGTGTTGTGTTTTTTTAGAACTTATGTAGCAAACAACCCATGTGCCAATAGGGGTAGCTTACCCATTATTTGCTGGATCCCGAAACAAGAAAGTCAATAACAGACTTAAATATCATAAATAACAGACTTAAATATCATTGCAGGTAGGAGTGGATATCAAGCTAAATATCTGTCTTACCCAGTTTTCCCTGAAATTGATACAGTTTAATTTAATATTATTTTATTTATAGTTTGAAACTATTTTTAGAACCGAGCTAACGAACCGAGCCAGAGCGAAATCCAATTTCATTCGAAATCGACTCATTTCAATGTTTAACCAATTAACGAGCATAATTAGAGCAATTTTAAACCGAAAACCACAAGCCCCACTAACAAATTTTTTTCCACCCCTAATTGCAGGATGATGGAACAGCAATTGGAAGGGGGGTGTGGAATATTTGATAAATAATTTGAGGGACATATATATGACTAGAATGAATTTTGTTCCATCTTGCAGCGACGGCAGTTTATACAGTTTACACAAATAATTCCTACGTTTTTCAACAGTTTAGACAATATACGTACCTTCCCATCCACGTCATGAGAGAATGAAGAAGAAATTTTACTGCAGAAAACGGAATGAATGGCAAAAATGAAAAGTTGTACAAGAGCCTCTAACACCAGTTTCCTTTACGGGTTGAGATTATCCAGTGCCTCCAAGAGAATAGGCCTAAACCTCTTGCAATCAAGCTTCACATTCTGCTTATCCATGAAGGTCTGCCTGATGAAATCGAATCCGCGCTTGTGGAATGCGATAGGGTTCTTAAAGATCTCATGGTCCCTTGGGTATTGATCCGTGAGGCTGCTCTCGTCGACACTGATACTGTATTGCTTGTACCGCAGATCCATCAATTCCGCAGGATTGCCAAAATCGGTGCGGGATATCCAGTCCAGTCCGCCCCACGGCACTATCTGAATGAGCGTGGCATTCCGTGGCAAGAACACAAAGTTTGTGAGCCCAGCCCCATGGACACCCATCATCACGTCGACAGAGTTAACCAGCCTCGCGAACCAGGAGATGTCAGAGCTCACATTGGCCTCATCTATCGCCACCTCAAAGCCGAGCTCCTCAGCCATCGCGATAATCTCATCAAGGTTGAGGAACATTCTGGTACGCTGCCTCTTGATGATGAGCAATCTTGGCTTGACCTTGGGGTACTCTCCAAGCACGGTCACGGTGTCCCTGCCCAGTGAGAATGCTCCACGCATGAACCTGTTGAAATCAACCATTGAATAATTGTGTGGCGCCTTTGATGAGTCAATTGTGAATTCCATGTAGGCATGCAGGCCGACAATGGCATGTTTGAAGCAGTGCACTTGGTCGTCCTTGCTAAAATCTATCAAAGGGTACTTGGATAGCTTCTGGAGCACTGTCTGGTACTTGATCGTCCACCAAAGGGCCATGTCTGTTATAAGAAACTGAACTTCTCCGTTAAACTCGCTTGCAGTCGTGAAAAGAGGGACGAGCACATCTGTGAAGTCATGGAACAGGTTTCCTGTGTACCCCGTCAGTGAAAAGATTACTGCAGGCACATCGTGGTATTTGGTGCACTCGGGCGCCACTTTTCTTGACTTCACTGTCAACTCAGTGATATGGCTGAGGCAGAACTCATCCCCTTTCCGAGGGTATGGCTTAATCTTCCACAACTCATCTCTCTGTGAACCGGCAGGCTCCATGTACAAGATTGATGTAGCATACGGATGAATTCTAACATCACCACGCATCTCGCACACATTTGCTCTAAAATTTGAGAAGTCACACAAGGCCTTGCTCCCCTGCTGGACGTTACTCGCACCTGCAAAGTGGAAGATACAACATCAGCAACATGGTATGTTCATCGAAAAGGGGGGCACAGACAGCTGGGCCAGAACAAGGGAGAAAGAAATAGTTGGATAAAAACTAGTGATAATGAGGCATCAACAATAAGGGCTCCTGTATGGGCCCTAGGTAATGCGGAGTAATCAATGCTACAATGGGTGTCGCCAAAAACATCAGACTGATAGGATACAATTGCATCACTTATAACTGACCCAAATCCGATACTCCTAGTACTGACTGGACATATGAGATGAAAATTGCCCCAGATAAAATGCTTGTGCTCAGATTCAGATACTACACTGTTCTAGCATGTTCTTATTTAATGCCTAATTCTACTAGTACTACCTCTGTTTTACCGCTTCAAACTAAATCAAGCTCTTAAGTGGATACTCTAACTACCAAGCTGCACATGGAAACACAAGACAAACGAAATGGAGAAAGCCTAATAAACCGAGTTGGTGCGGATCAGAATATGTATGGAGCTACAGTAGGAGTACCTTCTTGCTTAGCATTTTCAGTGTCCTCGGTGTCATGAATGGTGTAATTGGAAACGGTCGGGAGGGTGACTTTATGCTTCTCCTCCGCGTGCCCACGCCCTTGCTTCCCTTTCCTCTCCCCTTCACTTCCACCACCACCTAGGCATCCAATTCCCCCAACATTTCAGCACAAAAAAATCAAACAAAAAAAGAACACTCAATTACCCATCTCAGCTCTGAGGGTCAAATCATGGATCTACGAACACCGACTGAAACGAAGCTAATCGTTTGCTAATTCCGAACGCATGGACAAGGAAATTATGGGCTCAACTGCGACGGCTCACCTAACGTCTCATCGTCGGATTTATGGCTGTTCCCATCCTTGTTCGGGGTCAGCTCTATCATTCCGCTGGTCGGGTCAGGCTCGCTCAGCACCCTGCTCTCCTCCTCCTCACCGCCTCTGGTCCCTGCAGAGATTAAAAGAAGGCGTACCACATGCTATTAGACCAGGAAGCTTAAGGTAAGGTAAAAAAAGAGCACGAAAGAACACCTTTCGGGTAAAAATGAGAAAATAAGAAGAAATTATTAACCTTTCGGTTTCACATCGGCTTCGTCGTCGACCACTTTCGGGTCTCCACCTGAAGAAAGAAACCGGCAAGGAACGCCACCACAAGTGTTTAAGAAAAGCCCAAAACTGCTGTGTGAGAAGGTGAGGAAGGTTAGGAGCTGACAGGGGGAGCTTACCGAGAGCGTCGGTGGAGGTTTTCCGGGAGGCGCCGGCAGGCGCGTTGACCTTCTGCTGGATCATCAGGATGGACGTCGGCGCCTGGTCTACCGGCAGCTTGCTGTTCACTGTGCAAAGCAAACAAAGAAAAGAAGATGCCTTAGTTAGCTAGCGACTGACTACAAGAAGAAGTAATAGTAGAAGAAGGGGCAGCGTGGCCGAGAGGGAACTGAAATTAGAGGTTAATTATGGCTGTCTCTTACGGCTGAAGAGGATGGCGTCGGGCTTGGAGACGACGACGAATGTGAGGGAGACGAGGAAGAAGCCGACAACGATGACCAGGAGCCGGAACCGCCGGGACTCCTGCCGGAGGCCCCGCACAAGCTTCGGCCGCTCCCCCGCCTTCATCCTGCCCTCTCCAACTCCTAGAAGAGGCTTGCAAGAAGGGAGCAAGGAGATGAGGCGGGGGAAGAAGCAAGAAAACGCAGTCAGTACTGGTTTCTTGCGTGTGTGTATGTGTGTCTGACCAGAGCCGAGGAAGGGGGTGGGGTGGGTGGGAATCACAGGGGAGACTAGAGAGAGGTGCGGTGGCTACTTGGAATTTGAGGCCTGGGGGCCGCCGCTGCAGCCTGGCTGGCTTGGTGGCTAGTTTGCGTCTGCTGCTCTGCTTTCTCAGCTCTTTCCTCGAGTGTCTGGCGTAATTGTCACTGTTGCCTACGTTTTCTACGCAATTAGCTTATCTCGCGATGCAATGCTAAAAATAATATCTCGGCCTCACGTCCACAGGTCAGACACGTCATGTGTTTGACACGTGCCCTTGTCTACATGGCTACCAACCGAACGCGTCTCGTCCGCTCGACAACCGTGCGGACTCGCCTCGTCCGTACAGCCACCGGCCGAACTAGCTCCCCACCTCGCCCGAATGCAAGCATCCACCCACTCGCCGTCACCTCCATCAAATCTATCACCCTCACCTTTTCCTTTATTCCCACCCATTCCATCCCTGTCTGCAGCATATGCATGCATGTATGTGAGTCTCCCGTGCCCTCCCGCAGTGGCTATAAGTAACGAGCGACGGTGATTTCATTTCGCATTCTCGCTCGCTCCATCGGTCTTTCTGCCGATTTCAGTTTCGCAAACGACTAAGCATTATTAACCGTCGTCGTTAGCAGCCATATTAGCAGGTAATTTTTTTCTCGTTCCTAATTTCTTTATTAATTGCGTGGTTAGTAAATTAGTCGTAGTGTAATATTCGTAGTTGTACTTATTCAGGCGTACATAATTTAGTCGGTTCCAAATTTTCGTTATAAAATTTGTGTGAGTTTATTAGTCATAATTAATTAGCGTAGTTAAATTAATCTTACTTAATTGATTAGTTGTAATTATTCAGACATAGTTAATTAGTTGCCAATTAATTAGTTGTAATTAATTAGTCTTACTAAATGATCCTCACTGGCAGTACTCGGAGATACACGGCGTAGACATCTGCCTTATTTGCGCACACACCTTCTACACATGCGAGCATAGCTTGTCCATAAGCTTGGCATGTTGCAGGTGTATGTAGCCACATCACCTAGGGTGCAAGCATGTTTTCTTTCCCTCCTAACATGACTGTTCACATAATTTTAACGTAGCCTGATCTTGTACTTCCTCCTAAGGCCATCGATCACCTGGATATCGTGCATTCGGGTCTTCTGCACCTTCTAGTCCATATACCTCTACATATTCTCCGACCATTGCTTCCCTTCTTCCAGTTGTCGCCTCGCTACGGTGGCTCTATTGATAAAGTAACCGACCGTACGAGTCTATGTCTCCTCAACGATCACGGTAATAAGGAGGTACCGCACACCTTTGAGCACGCTGTTATACACCTCGGACATGTTGGTCTTCATAATTCCGTACCTCACACCGTGTGTGTCATAGAGCAGCGACCATTTCACCAACTTAGGAGCATGGAGATTAATCCACTATGTGAAACTTATGCTGCTCCTAGATTGGGCGCTCGCGGCCTGCTGTCCCTTATGTGCCTCCGAAAGGGACTCCCTTGTATGCCTCATAGTCTAATGTTTGAGATCTATTCAGATGGCTTCAAACTTCCGCCTCTTGTTTTGCAGGCACAACGCCTTGAACGTCTTCATAAATTCCTGATTGTGGAACCGCATGAAGAAGTTCGATGCAAGATGCCTAATGCACCATCGGGTTTTCACGTTGTTCCATTGGTGAGGAGGTTTCGTCCCATTATACATGGTGTTAATAACCGATAACAACCCAGCATTGCGGTCCGTGATAAGGCATACGTTGAGTTGATCTCCCACAACCGCCCTATCAGACCCCTGAGCGTGGAATACCCGAAGACCTTATGTGTATATCATACTAGTTCCATGATCAGTGTCTAGTACACGTATTCACAACAGTTGGCAATCACATCCATACGCTCACATATACAAAGTAAGCAAAATGGTACTTAACTTAAGCGATTACAATATTTACATCACAAGGGTCGACTGACCAAATAAAACATAAGTGCCAGAAGTAACAGAGTAACAGAAGTGGTGAAAGTAAATAAATTCCAGCGATGTGCCCATCCAAAACCCAAAGGAAACCGACAAGAAACAAATCCTAGATACACCCGTCACCGAACCCTCCGGTTCCAGGTGCGAAGATAACGTCGTTGGGCGTTGGCTCTTCCTCATACTCTGAACAACAAATTAAGCAAGACCGAGTACAATGTGTACTCAGCAAGACTTGTAGTGTATCGCTATATATACACACACACACACACACGTGTATATACGTATATATACACGTATATATACATATATATATATATATATATATATATATATATATATATACATATATATATATATATATATATATATATATATATACATATATATATATAGCGATACACTACAAGTTATTTTGCTTAAAGCCATTTTTATTTACAATATCCATACGTAATAATTTTCAATGGAAGTTTAAAAGAAGCTAAATAGATAACAGGACAGTAGTAATGTAACATCCCAAATGTATAATTAGGGTTTGTTCAAGTATAATTATATGTGTAGAAATTAAAACTTTTCTCACATCTTGAAAACCCCTAATCTCTCCTGTGATTCTAGTCCAAGAGTTGTGTAATCCAAAAGCACAAAGCTCTTGTTGACCAAAAGTCAAACTCCTTTTCCAATTATCTTAAATCTTGTGCCAAACATTTGGAAAATATTTTCCTTGGTCCTAAAACTGATGTGGGACCCCTCTGAAAAATATCACAAGTTGTAAAACTTGTTTGATAAATTTTGGAGGTAAAACAAATCCTTGAACAACCTTCATGAATTTTCTGAGAAAAATGCATTGCATAATAACCTCTGGAAATTTTATGCAAGGTTAATCTCATGGTCAGCAAGCTCCAGTTAAAATTTCATGAATTTTGGAGTTCATTTGCTACCTCAAATAATTCTGCTAAGTTTCAGCTGTTAAAAACTAAACTTAAAAGCTTACACTGTTCCTTGGGCTAGCCACTTTGCAAAGCTGGTCCAACCCAACCCACTTCCTGACCCGTCAGACCTCCTTCTCCACCTTGAGCAGGTCGCACTGCTGGATTTACATCCAACCGCCACGACCTCCTCCATGATCCACACCGCAAAGACCTCCTCACCTCATCAAGTCATAGCCGTTGGATCAAAGATCCACGGTCATGACCTCCACGTGTGTTAAATCTCAAAAACCTCCACGAGTTTGTCAAACCACTAGACATCCCACCTTGTTGAGGTCGTAGCCCTTGGATCCAAGATCCATGGCCATGACCTCCCTCCTTTGTTAAACTAAGCAAACCTCCCATTTAAACGAGGTCGTGGCCGTTGGATCGAGATCCAACGACCCACGACCTCCCTCAAAATATCCGGCAGACAAGACCTCCCCTATCTCGTGTTGTGCACCGTTGGATTAAAATCCACTGATCACGACCTCCTCCTTGTCTTATGCGCATCGAGACCTCCTCACGCACGTGAGGTCGTGTATATAGATCTAAATCTAATGGCCATGACCTCCCTTGTGTGTTGTGCAAGCTCAAGACCTCCTTTGCGCCACGCGCGAGGCTCAGGACCTCCCCTGTCTTGATCACCACCGTTGGATCAAAATCCAAAGGTCTTGACCTCCCTCGCGCTTCACGCAAAGCCTCAGACCGTCCTTTTTGGTTGTGTGCCCTTGGATTTGAATCATAAGGCCATGACCTCCCCCTCATGTTCTTAAGGCCGTGTGCGGTTAAGTCCTCCCAAGAGGTCCGCACCGTTGGATTTAGATCCAACGCCTTGGACCTCCTGTCCCCTTTTTCCACGCGGCGCCAGATATGGAAATCGGAGGGCCACGACCTCCCTTTCAAATCGTGTGGTGGGACCTCCTCCCATCACTTAAAACATAACAGTTCAAACTTAAAATCCGAGGGTCAGACCTCCCCATCCACGTAATCCAACGGTGGATGTGAGATCTGTTCTTCTCCTACCTTGCAGGCGCGTGCAGAGCCATGGCGAAAGCAAAGTCGAGCCTTGTCACATCCAAGCGGCTCTCGTGCTCGGGGCATTAAATGCATGTTAGTGCTTTTCGCCCCTAGCCCATGCCCCCCGTCTCGACCTACTCTATCCCATCCATCTTGTCCAACCCCATGGACCTCCGTGGACCTCCTTGGGCTAAGCTCACCATGAGCTTAACCCGTGGTCCAGACCTCTTTTGCCCTAGCTATAAAACCCCCACTGTTGCCCTTGGCTTTTTTTACACACCATTGAGCTTGGCCTTGCTTGTGCTTGGTGAGCATCCTCCACCGACCTCCCCACTTGGCGCCATTGTTGAGAAGCTTGGAGCCCTCGGTCGAGGAAGGCTTAATTGTGGAGCCGCTTGAGGTGTCAAGCTTTCTCAACGTGGACTAGTGAAGACCGCAAGTCTTCGATACCACAGGAAAAACATCTTTGTGTCTTTGTGGTTATTTCTAGTCTTTACATTTTCGCATTTATATTTCTAGCTTGTTTATTGTGATTAAATAGCTTAGCTAGAAGTATAACTTGTTTAGACTAAGATATTAATTGGCTTAAATTGTTAAATTGTTAAAAAGTTTAAAAACCTCCTATTCACCCCCTCTAGTCGGCTATCCTTGATCCTACAAGTGGTATCGAGCTTGGTCTCTCATTAATCTAGACTTAACCGCCTAAGAGAGAAAAGGATGGCTAGTGAGGGAATCGCTATAGGAAAGGCTCCTTTCTTTGATGGCTCAAATTATGCTTATTGGAAAATTAAAATGTCAATCTATTTAAAGGCCATGAGTCCAAAATTTGGAAAATCGTAAATGAGGGTTACGTTATGCCTCTTAATCCACTACTCCCCACGGAGCAAGAGGAGCGAATGGTCATTTAGATGCCCAAGCTATGAATGCTCTATTTGGAGCTTTGAGCGCGATGAGTTCAATAGAGTGAGTAACTTGGAGAACGCTCATACTATTTGGACCACTCTCTCGAAATCCATGAGGAACATCCACGGTCAAAGAAGCCAAATTGCATAGGCTTCGATTAAATATGAGACATTCATGATGTTGCCTAATGAAAACATCAATGAGATGTATTCAAGACTCAACAACATTGTGAATGAGCTCAAAGGCCTTGGGACTAACCTTCTTGATGTTGATATTGTGCTTAAGATGCTTAGGGCTCTCCTGATAAATATGAGACGTTGGTGACGCTTATTTTCAACTCACCCGAGTTGCCAAGGATGACACCAACAGGGCTTTTGGGCAACCTCATCACAAATGAGTTGTTCAAAAGGATAAGGAAGAGCTATTGGAGACATCTTCATCAAAGAAGAAGATCACGCTTTCAAAGCCAAGCGGAATCAAGTGATGATGAGAAGGAAGAAGATGAATCCGACGAGGAGTATGCACTCCTTGTGAGAAAAATGAAGAGGTTCATGAAGAGACGCCCAAATCGGCTACAACTTTGACAAGTACAAGAAGGAGCAATCCTCAAGTGATAAGAACTGCTATAGCAACATTCGATGCTATAATTGCGAAGAGAAGGGCACATTGCTTCCGCTGCCCCCAAAAGAAGGACGACAAGGACAAGTCATTCAAGAAGAAGGAGTATAATGGCAAGAAGAAGCTTTTCAAGAAGCTTCACAAAGGTGGCAAGCATGAAGCCCACATTGGAGAGTGGGATTCAAATGATGAGTCAAGCGACTCCGATTCCGATGAGGAAGAGTTCCCAAGAAGAAGGGACTAGTCGGCATCGCTATCAAAGAAGCTCCTTCGCTATTCTCTACTCCTACTTGCCTCATGGCAAAAGGAGATAAGGTAAGACCCTTTATTAGTGACGAACCAACTTATGATGAATTAATGGATATGCTTGATGATTTAAATGAATATCTTGGAAAAGAAAATCAAAATATAAAGTCTTAAATAAAGAATACTTTACTCTAAAAGATTCTTATATGGAGCTTAAGGAAACTCACAACTTGCTTATCCAAGAAAATTCACATAAGTCTTGTTCTAGTATAGGGATTACATGCGATATTATTAATAAAATGCCTAGTATAGAAATTGCTAAGACTAGTGCATCCACTTCATGTGATGACCTACTTGCTATGCCATGTTGCTCTAGTGTTGATTCAAATGTTAACTTAGCAAATGCTTGTGATCCTTTGCTCATTGTTGAAAATCATGAACTAAAATACAAGTGACCAAGCTAAGCAAGAGCTTGGAAAGATGTTTTAAGGGTAAGGCCACTCTTGACAAGCTCTTAAGCGAGCAAAGATGTTCATTCAACAAGGAAGGTCTTGGGTATGTGCCTAAGAAAGGTAAGAAGTCGATAAATAAGCCTACAAGTTTTGTGAGGCAAAATGGTAGGTATTGCTATAAGTGCCGGAAATAGGACATATGCAACAAAATTGTCCTAAGGGTAAGGTTCCATCTCTTGGTATATATGATTCATGCTATATGCTTAGAAAATCTAAGAATGGTAAAGTAATTGCTCATTTTGTTGGCACTTCAATTATGGGCGCTAAAAAGAATGCTATTTGGGTGCCTAAATCCTTGGTTACTAACCTCCAAGGACCCAAACAAATTTGGGTACCTAAAAGAACTTAACTCTTGTTTTGTAGGTGAACTATAAGACCGTTGGAAAACATTGGGTGCTTGATAGTGGATGCACTCAACACATGACCGGTGATAGAAAAATGTTCACCACATTCGAGAATGGAAAAGGAGTAGACAAGATCACTTTTGGCGATAATAGCAAAGGAAAGGTATTAGGATTGGGTAAAATCGCTATCTCAAATGACCTCTCCATTTCTAATGTTTCTCTAGTAGAATCATTAAACTTTAACTTGCTATCCGCTGCTCAAATCGTGATCTTGGACTAATTTGTTCTTTCTCAAGTGAAGGTGTAACCATATCTAATGCAAAGGATAGCTCTTTAGCTTTCAAAGGCTTTAGATTTGGAAATCTCTATTTGGTTGATTTTAGTTCAAGTGATTCTTGTTTAAAGACTTGTTTAATGGCAAAACCTCATTGGGTTGGCTTTGGCATAGAAGGCTAGCTCATGTTGGAATGATTCAACTTAAAAAGCTTTTCAAACATGATTTAGTTGTTGGCTTGAAAGATGTGAAGTTTGAGAAAAATAGACTTTGTAGTGCTTGTCAAGCCGGTAAGCAAGTCGCTAATTCTCATCCCTCCAAAAGTATCATGTCAACTTCTAGACCATTGGAACTCTTACATATGGATTTGTTTGGGCCAACAACCTATAAGAGTATCGGGGTAATAGCTATTGTTTAGTCATTGTGATGATTACTCTAGATATACATGGGTATTCTTCCTAGATGATAAAAGTGAAACTTCCGGATTTTCAAAAGATTTGCAAAAGGGCTCAAAATGAATTTGATTTCAAAATAAAGAAAATCCAGAGTGATAATGGTACCGAGTTCAAAAATACTAAAGTGGAAGACTTTTGTGATGAACTTGGTATAAAGCACTAACTTTCCACAACCTACACTCCGAGCAAAATGGAGTTGTAGAAAGAAAAATCGTACATTAATTGAAATGGCTAGGACAATGCTTGATGAATTTAATACTTCCGATAGTTTTTGGGCGAAGCTATTAACACCGCTTGTCATGCCATAAATCGCCTTTTATTTGCATCGCTTTTGAAAAAGACTTCCTATGAGCTTATTGTAGGAAGAAAACCAACATCTCTTATTTCCGAGTCTTTGGTTGTAAGTGTTATATTTTAAAGAAGGGTGTTCGATCTTTCAAAATTCGATAGTCAAGTGATGTTGGTTTCTTGCTTGGTTACTCCTCAAATAGCAAGGCTTATCGTGTCTTTAACAAAAACTCCGGTTTAGTTGAAGAAGGCACGATGTGCAATTTGATGAAACTAACGGCTCTCAAGAAGAGCAAGAGAACTTGGATGATGTGGGTAATGAAGCTTTGAGAAAAGCTATGGAGCATATGCAAATAGGTGACATCAAGCCCAAGATGATCCATCATCTTCTACTCAAGTTGAGGCTCCAACCTCTTCCACTAATCAAATACAAATTGATGAAGAGGAAAATGTGGAAGATGATCAACCATCCAACCTACCACCAAGAATTCACAATGCTATTGCTAAAGATCATCCAATAGATCAAATATTGGGTGATGTAAGTAAAGGTGTTCAAACTCGATCTCAGATTGCTTCTTTTTGTGAACATTACTCTTTTGTCTCTTCTATTGAGCCAAAGCATGTAGAAGAAGCACTTGAAGATCCGGATTGGGTGAATGCTATGCATGAAGAACTCAATAACTTCACCAAACCAAGTTTGGACTTTGGTGGATCGACCCAAGGAACAAAACATTATTGGTACAAAATGGATCTTTAGAAACAAACAAGATGAAAATGGTTTGGTTGTTCAAACAAAGCAAGATTGGTCGCTCAAGGATATTCACAAGTTGAAGGTTTGGATTTTGGTGAAACTTTCGCCTCCGTAGCTAGACTTGAGTCAATTCGATATTACTTGCTTTTGCATCATGCTTTGATATTAAATTATTTCAAATGGATGTTAAAAGTGCTTTCTTAAATGGTGAAATATCCGAACTTGTCTTTGTTGAACAACCTCCGGTTTTGAAGACCCTAACAATCCTAATCATGTCTATAAACTCTCCAAGGCGCCTATGGTCTTAAACAAGCTCCTAGAGCATGGTATGAACGCCTTAGAGATTTTTTAATCTCAAAAGGATTCAAAATCGGAAAATTGATTCAACATTATTCACTAAAGTTCTTGATGGTGAATTCTTTGTATGTCAAATTTACGTTGATGATATCATATTTGGGTCTACTAATCAAGACTTTTGCAAAGAATTTGGTGATATGATGTCTAGGAATTTGAAATGTCCATGATTGGAGAATTGAGCTACTTCCTTGGACTTCAAATCAAGCAACTCAAAGATGGGACTTTCATAAGTCAAGCCAAGCACGTAAAGGATTTACTTAAAAGGTTTGGAATGGAAGATAAAGCCCATCAAGACTCCCATGGCTACAAATGGTCATCTTGATCTAAATGAGGGAGGTAAATCAGTAGATTTAAAGCTTTATAGATCTATGATTGGTAGTTTGCTTTATCTTACCGCATCTAGGCCGATATCATGTTTAGTGTTTGCATGTGTGCATTTTCAAGCAACTCCAAAAGAGTGTCATTTGATGGCGTTAAAAGAATACTAAGATATTTAAAGCATTCCTCAAGCATTGGCCTTTGGTTCCCGAAAGGTGCTAAATTTGATTTAATTGGATATGCCGATTCGATTTTTGCGGGTTGTAAAGTGGATAGAAAAAGCACCTCAGGCGCTTGTCAATTTTAGGGAGATCTTTAGTATCATGGTCATCCAAGAAACAAAATTCAGTAGATTATCCATCACCGGGTTTAATATGTCTCCATGGAAGTTGTTGTGCTCGATTGCTATGGATGAGGCAAACATTGATGGACTATGGAATTACATTTGATAAAATGCCTCTCTTGTGTGACAATGATAGTGCGGTAAAATTGCTAATAATCTGCTCAACACTCAAGAACCAAGCATATAGATATCCGCCACCATTTCTTGAGAGATCATGTGAGCAAGGGAGATATTGAAATTAGCCACATAAGAACTGAGGACCAATTAGCGGATATTTTCACCAAGCCATTAGATGAAGGTCGCTTCTGCAAATTGAGGAATGAGTTAAATATCATAGACCATTCTAATGTTGTTTGAACTCTTGCCTCTTGTCATTATGCTTCATTTGATGTTATTTGAGTATTTTATGAAAATAATTTTCAAAATCTTTATTAAAAATAGCTATGATCATAAAAAATTATTAATTATGTTCCTATATAGACAATAGTCTATTCTTTGCACAATGATCCTTAAAGTTATGTTATTGAGTGCAAAACTAGGATCATTTGCAAAATAATCTCGCCCTAGAAAATTCGAATTTCAGATAATCGGAACAACGGCGTTATACTCGCAGGTACGACCTCAATCTTGACGATCGAGTTGTAACATCGCACGGATGACTATGCTATCAAAAGGCATGTCATTCAAGATCTTCATAAGGTCGACTCTATCAATCCAAGATTCCACACTACTTTTCAAGAGCAAGTTTATGAGCAATGCTATGGAAGGAACGTAAAATTTGTCGATCATAAGTGGATTAAGTGGTCATACCGAATGACTTGGATAAATATAGTGGAGTATATCGGTTGTTCCGCGGTTGTAAGTCTTCATGACCTTGTGAGCTTGAGCAAAATTATGATGATGAACTCGATTAGCGAGCTTTTACGCCACAAGACATGTATCACCGATCTACAATCTTTGAGATGGATTACGTGGCTAGAGATTTGCAAAGCACTAAGGAAGAATTTGAGCAAATCTTAAATGTAAGGTCCAAATCTTGGGAGAAGATCTTTGATATTCCGCTTTGCTTGCTCGGCTTGGTGCTCAATACTATGACTCAAATGTCAAATGCAAGCTTGGAACCATCACCGACTAAAGCCGTAGTGAGTATGATTAATGTAATTATCAATCACACCTTTTATCCTAAGAGTGGCAATTTTGATGCTATCGGGGACACGCCGAACATAATAGACCACATTATGAGAGGTGTCAAGTTTGATGTAGTGGATGTCATTCTCCAAGGCATAGTGTCATCTAAGAATGATAGGTAAAGAGGATATACTATGCACCCTATATCATGGCCTTGATTTCTCGAAGACTTTTCGTGGTGGTCTTGGTTCAGTCCACAAATCTTATAGACCACGAGGCGTTGTTCCTCCTCGACCACCGCCGAGAATGATCCTAGATCCTCCGATCCAAATTATTGTCAAGGTTCCATTGCTCGATTCTTGAAAACCAAAGAACTTATTCCATCTGCAAGAAATGAAGCATGCTCAAATAGAATTTCCGAGGTCACTAATAAGTTGGTCGACATGGAGTTAGTGAGAGATGACTTTCACAATGAGGTTCTACAACAGATTGCTATGGTGGAGAGTATCGATGACATTGAGAAGTTATCGCAGCTCCTCGATTTGCTTACACTGCCGCCCCGGCTCCATTCTCCAGCCTCCCTTCTCAGATTCCTCTCCTCCAGATTCCCGCCAGATGACGCCCTCCTCCTCAGATCCAAGTTACTTTTGGTATCTTGATGCCAAAGGGAGAGAAGAAGAAGTGAAAAGATATAGAAGACATAGTTTTAGGGGAGCAAGCGCAAGCTTTTTTCTACTATAGTTATATTTGGCTGATATGTATTATTAGTTCTCATTGAACTTGTGTGCTTGTAATAGTTTTTATTATGTTTCTCAACTTGTTGAACTTGTGGATGATGTCCTGTTATTATCTTAAATGCAATTTCAGATTTCGCCATATTTATCTATTGCATCTCCTCAAGCTCATAGTTGTTAAAGAAGCTCGCCAAAATTTCATATTATCACTTCATGTGCTCGCTAAACTCTTTATCTTTATATGCACATATTTAGGGGAGCTATCTTTAAAATGGACTTAATAAGAAAATAATTCTCATTCATTTGTACTCATTATAAGAATTATGTTTTTGTGAAGTCGCAAATGTAATATACAATCTTGTTATATTCAAACCAATCTTTTCACAATTAGTTTAGTGTTGTCATCAATTACCAAAAGGGGAGATTGAAAAGCATCTAGGCCCCTAAAATTGTTTTGGTAATTAATGACAATATGTGTTTATGGGATTAACAAGTTTATTGAGTATTTACAAGGTTAAGTCCCATTGGTGAATTTGTTAACACAAGGATGCATGCTAAAGGAGAATATGAAGATCCACAAGACTCAAAGACAGTACAAATAGTCTAGGTTCCTCTTCTTCCATTTTACCGGCCTTAGGAGTTTAGTTGGAAGACCGGATTATAGGATAAATGCTGACTATTAAGAGGATCAAAGCTAGTAGTTTGACAAAGATGTTCTTGTGGCATATGGATCAATTTAGGAACATGCATGCATTTGAATTTGAAATTTAAATTGATTTGAGTGGTTTTTGAACTTGTCCACAAATCGGTCGCATCGCCTGTGAAATCGGTTGTACCGGATTGCGGTCGTTCAAATTTGTGCGGCGGTTCAATAAAACCAGAGCTCCAAATATGACTTAAACCTCTCATAGAAATCGGTCGATCGTCTGCGTTTCAATCGGCCGCATTGCTTAAGGCCGTTCGATTTTTATGAGCCGTTCAATAAAAATGTAAAGTGTAAAATCTGCCGTCGAAACTCTTCCGAAATCGGACGCTTCGATTTTGGGAACGGTTGTACCGCTGCGGTCATTCCGATTTTTGTATGCGGTTCAATATTTCCGTAACCCTTGCAAATCTTGAGCAGATTCATGAAACCCCACGATCGGTCGATTGCTCGCTTAATCCAGACAACCGGAAATCGGACGTCACGACCTTGCTCGCGGTCGCTCCGACCGAGTTCAACGGCTAGTAAATCTTTTTTAGTATTCACAGAGCCGCTGGCATCGCTGACTTCGAGCAGACGACCGCACCTTTGCTCGCGGCCGCTCCGATTTTCCCCGAAGTTGGGGATTCGCTCAACGGTCTCTTTTGTTGGTGTGGGCTATAAATACCCCCAACCGCTCTAGACAAGGTTGCCGGAGTTCTTGAACATTCATAGAGCCTTGAGAGCTTAGTGCACCCACTCAACACTCAAAACCTCTTGTGCATTCTTTGTGAGTTTGTTGAGATTCACTCAAGTGCATTCATACTTCTAGTTGATCCATTTGCACTTAAGTGCGGTCAAGTGAAGACCGTGATCTATTACTTGGAGTGTTGCCGCACTCCTAGACGGGCATGGAGAGCACGGTGATCTCTTCAAGAAGATTGTGAAGAGGCCGGTGCAAGCTTGGAGTGGTTGGTGTTCGCCATCTCCGGAGTGGAGGAAGAACAACCATAGTGATCGAGGAAGGCTTAATTGTGGAGCCGCTTGAGGTGTCAAGCTTTCTCAACGTGGACTAGTGAAGACCGCAAGTCTTCGATACCACGGAAAAACATCTTTGTGTCTTTGTGGTTATTTCTAGTCTTTACATTTCGCATTTATATTTCTAGCTTGTTTATTGTGATTAAATAGCTTAGCTAGAAGTATAACTTGTTTAGACTAAGATATTAATTGGCTTAAATTGTTAAATTGTTAAAAGTTTAAAACCTCCTATTCACCCCTCTAGTCTGCTATCCTTGATCCTACAGCCTTCCCATCTTCTCCAACTCAAAGCCATCGCCATCCTCGACCTCCCAAAGATCGTTAGGACCTCCGTGTACTCTCGATAGTCCTAGGCGCTGGGCACCGTGATGTATGATGTCGCGGAGCTTTTGTTTGGGCACCCGCTGAATGGCAACATGAGAGCTTTTTTTGCTTCTTGCTCTTACCGTGTGATCTCCTTCGCGTTCCTCTCCGGCTCACCGGCGTTTAAGACCGCCGCCGCCGTTGAGAGGAGGTCCATTGGGTGCGCAAAGTTATTGTGCACTCAGTGGTACCATTGGATGTCGCCAGCGAGGCCTACATCGCCGGCGAGAACCATCTTTTTAAACTCGGATCTTGTCGGACAAGAACTGCGGCGCTATTGCCGTTTTTCGGACCAAGATCCGCTGGGTTTAATGCGTTCATCATTGCTCAAATCATTGTAATCAATGGCGTGTCTTAAATGTCTTTAATCCTCCGTGTTATGATTAAAGACCTCCGTGCGGACCTCCTCGTTGTCCCGCGCAAGATTTATTCCATGTCCGAGCGCGTGGCTGGGTCTGGGACGCCCATGACCTCCTCCCAGAGATCTTGAGCGCCCAGACCTCTCTCCGGCGATCTTGACCGCTAGGACCTCCTTGTGGGAGATCTTAGCCGTTGAGGTCCTCCCCTGTTGATCTCCACCGTGTAGGACCTCCCGAGGTCCTCTTAACCTTGTGGACCTCCTCGGGTAAATCTTAGCCGCCTGCACCTCCCGGTGGAAATCTGAGCCGTTTAGGACCTCCTTTGTTAGATCTTGGCCGCTCAGACCACCCCAAGTGGATCTGAACCGCCCAGGACCTCTGTGTTGTTGCCTTAACCGTTAAGGTCCTCCCTAGGACAATCTAGACCATTAAGGTCCTCTCTTGGAAAATGTGAGACCCCGACGTTTATTAAGCTCATAATACTTAGTCATCCAATTGACCCTAGTATTATCAACCAAATAAACCCAGTCTCGAGAGATGTATACTTCCCAGAATGCAGTATACATACCTCACAACAAAAGAATGTATCAATTCCATACAACACATAGTACATAAGCAACAAACCGAAGTTAATATTAATAAGGAATAGGTTATTACAAAAGAGGGCCTTCGGCCAAATAACAACAATACTACAAAGATACACAATGAAGCAAAAGTGCCATAAAGATGGCCCAAAATAAGAGCCAACCAAGGTGCCTTTAGCCCACTGTGCAATCGACGGACCGCCAAGCTAGTCGCTCTCCCAACCATCAAGACACTCATTAAAAGTAAAGCCCTTTGGGCTCTACCTCCTCTGCAACAAAGTTGTTAAGCAAAGCAAATGAGTACAATAAATTGTTTATTGTACTGCAAGACGACGTGTAAGATAACAGAACTATAATTTAGCTATATGCAAGCTTTATTTAAGTGGATGAGGCTTTGGACTCATTTTAGCACAAAGCAAGTTTTCATTTGCAATAATATAGTAGATTGAAGGCAATTTGACAAAGCATTTTTAATTGTTGAAATAACAACGAGATAAATAACATGATAACAACAACAAGAACAACCCGAAGTGACCAACCCAAGTCACCACAACAATAGCATGAACTCCCGCTCATACCAACCATGTCAAGTTTTAATTAAAGGTTGTAGTCTAGTCTTGAACGACCTTACCAAGCATGTCCATAACCTAGGATGAGGCTATTCAATAGTTTTATCCCTGCAGGGTGTACCAATGTACCCACACGCATGCATCGCCTTTCCTTTAGGCACACTACCTTTGGTATGCTTCAAGACGGCTAAGTCCTACGAGACATTTCCAATGGACAATGCTAATTTCGAAGTCGCACAACCCACGGGAGAAGGAGACATCACACAACCTACCCGAAGCTAATGCTCCTCCCACATCACACACACATTTTATCTTTAAAACACACCAACCGGCGACCCCAATTAACACCGCCTAAAGTACTTAGTCAAGAGGGTTCCATATGCCCTCGTGTGGTTAGCACGCAAAATCGCTGGCTTAGTGACCCAAGTACTCGGTCCTTAGGGACCCAGCATACCACCACATTCCAAAAACCGCACCATCCATCCAATATGCCCAAGTCTAAATCAATCTTTTATTTTCAGTTTTTGATTTTACAATTAATCAAAGCACAAGTGCTGGACATATAGGAGTAATAATCAGTTTTGAGTAATCAAGACCATCGACTAAGTCGATGATCGCCCATTTCTATCGTTACTAAGCATGTCTAAGCAATTTAAATCGAAACTACTAAGTGATAAGAGCTCATCCAACGAGCTCCCACCACAGCAAATAACCTAGGCTCATGGTAGTAGAGGATAAACAATTCCTACAGATTATGCAACTATAGGCGCATAGCTTACATTTAACACAAAGTAGCATGCATACATAGAAGTAAAACGATATATTAAGCTTTAAAGTAATGGGACAATGATGGAAATGATCAAACTGCTTGCCTTGCTGTTGCTGGTCAATTTGTTGCGGAGGGTCACTCTCGGGATCACCACAAATGTCGAAACCTAACGGAAAGGCGAGAAAGAACCGATAAGAACGACGAAAAACAACAAAGACAGCACAACAAACGAACTCCAAATTCTCTGAATTTTCTACAGCAGCAAGAGGGTGATTTTAGGAATTTTGCAACAAGAACCAATTGATTTGGATTCTCAATGCAAAAGTTATGAGCAAAACAATTCTGCTCAGCCCTAAAATACCAAACTGCACTATTCATTAATTTAATTATGAGGCAACATTTTCTAGAACAGAAGTGAAGCTGAAATTTTTACTGTAAAACCAGCACCTCATGAGATGAATAACACAATTGAGTTCACCTCATTTGGAGCTATTATGCACTCTCTACAAATTTTCAAAAACAAGAACTTGAACAAAATTATAATGCACAAGTCCTCATTTCTATAACAGCAACATGCTCAAAACTAATTTTCACAGTAAGATCATTATTAGAGGAAACCAACAAAGTTGGTCTCACTCAAAAATAATCCACAGAGCATTAGTTACGATTTTTACAAGTTAAGCATTATTTTGAGTGTACTTTTAAAGTTAGTTTTAAAACCTAAAGGCAAAACTGTGCTCTGGGGCTGAACTCAACTTATAATCATTTTTGGATTAAAGTCAAGTTCAAGACAGAGCTAACACAATTTGAATGACCTTATTTGGGTTTAGAATGAAAAAGATATGCAATTCTAAAGTTCATACCATTTTTAGTTTATAACAAGGGCTCACTGGAATTTCTAAAAATCACAAAGGCATGGGAGGACGTGAGCCACAGATCATAGATCTAATGGCTCAGGACCTCCCAGGAGAACAACACACACGCGCTCACGAGGTCCAGAGGTCCTGGACCTCCTAGCAACGCACATGCGCGAGGTGAGGGGAGGTCGTGGCCGTAGATGGAGAATCCAACGGACCACAACGATGAGGGGAGGTCCGGGACGGACCAGATCTAAAGGGGGAGGTCCTCAACGGTGAGATGACCTCGAGGAGGTCCTACGCAGAGATCTAACACCACAGCACCTCCAGTGGAGGTCTCGACGGCCACGATCGCGAGGGGAGGTCTTGGACGCCAGATCTCCTGAGGAGGTCTCGACGCCCTGCACTCCAGCCAAGCACACGCTGGACATGGAATAAATGCGCGGGATAGCGAGGAGGTCCGCGCAAGAAGATCTTAAATGCGCAACAAAGGGCGGATTAAAAGGCATTTAAGACCCACCCAATGACCGCGAGATTGAGCAATTGATGACCGCATTAAACACGGCGGATCTCGCCCTAAAACGACAACGGTGCTGCCGTGTCCGACAAAGACCCGAGCTCAAGGATTTGGTTCTCGCCGGTGATGTAGACCTCGCGGCGACATCCATCGGTACCGCGGTCCGCAATAACCATGCGCAACGGACCTCCTCTCAACGGCGGCGACGGTTTTGAACGCCGGCGAGCCGAGAGGGCAAAATGAAAGCCAAGACGGCCAAAAGCAAAAATGCAAAATAGAGCTCCGCGACATTCAAGCTGTGTGCCAAGAAAAGCTCCGCGACATCATTCAGCGGGTGCAGCAGCTAAGGGACTAACAGAAGTACCGGAGGTCCTAAGGTCTTTGGGAAGTGGAGGAAGGTGAAGACCGAGCCGAGGAAGATGAGGTTGCTCCACTGCCACAGCTCCAGCCTCCAGATTCCACTTTGTCCACCTCTCAGAAATGCCCAAACCAAAATAAGTTAGGTCTTGGTCCCAGAGGGAAGGCACAAATGGAAGCAAGGAGAGGGAGAAGAAATCTCCAACGACCCTTGCCCACCGAGGAGCTTCAAGCTCCAGCAATGGCGGCCAAGGAAGCTTTGGTGGTTTAGAGCTCCCAAGCACAAGGGTGAAAGCAAAGGAGCAATGGTGTGTAAAGGAAGCCAGGGAAACCGTGGGGGTGGTTTTATCCTAAGGGCAAGGAGGTCATGGACCACTGGCTAAGCTCATGGTGAGCTTGGCCCATGGCACGGTCTAGGGCATTGGACAAGATATAAAGTTGACACAGTGGCAGGTCTGAGCTGACCAGAGAGGCGAAAAGCTGACCTGCATTAAATGCGGTCAACAAGAGTCAAGTTATAACGCACCCATGGATGACATGCATTAATTCACCGCCGAAGCTCGCAGCCTGACCAAGGAAGGAGAAGAACAGGGGAGGTCTTTATGACCGTGGGATAAGACCAGGGGGAGGTCCTAACCATCGGATGACAATTTTGAACCGTTATGTTTTAAGTGGCTGGGAGGAGGTCCCAGCCACACGATCAAGGATGGGGAGGTCGTGGCCCTCCGATTTCCTTAATGTGTAAGCGCACGTGGGAAAATGGGACAGGAGATCCAAAGCGTTGGATCTCCATCCAACGGTGCGGACCTCCTGTGAGGTCTTAACCGCACATGAACTTAAGACATGAGGGGGAGGTCATGGCCTTAGGATTAAAATCCAAGGGCACACAACCAAAGGGAGGTCTGAGGCTTTGCGTGAAGCGCGAGGGAGGTCAAGACCTTAGGATTTTGATCCAACGGTGGTGATCAAAACAGGGGAGGTCCTGAGCCTCGCACGTGGCGCAAAGTAGGTCTTGAGCTTGCGCAACACACAAGGGAGGTCATGGCCATTAGATTTAGATCTAAGGGCAACGACCTCACGTCTTGTGAAGGACCTAGCTGTGATGTTTTTCAGAGGAGGTCGTGGCCTTTGGATGTAAATCCAGCATTGCGACCTCCAAAGGAGTGCAAAGGAGGTCGATAGTTAGATTAAGAGGAGGAGGTCGGGAGCGGTTGGATGTAAACCAATGACTATGACCTCGCCAAGGTGGAAGGTGGTTTTGAGGTTTGATAACAAGGGAGGTCAGGCGGTTGGATCTTAATCCAAGGGCTATGACCTGGACAAGGTGAGGAGGTCTTTGGGATTTACACATGTGGGAGGTCATGACCGTGGATCTTTGATCCAACGGCTACAACTGATGAGGTGGGAAAGCCTTTGCGGTGTTGACCGCGTGAGGAGGTCGGCGCCCACGCTGACCCGAGGAGGTCCACGCGGTCCAGAGGACTTCAAGGGAGGTCCTGGGTGCGTTGGTTGAGGGGAGGTCGTGGCCTTGGATTGATCCAACGGCCACGACCTCATCAAGGTGGGAAAGGAGGTCGATGGGGTTAATGGACCACCGACTTTGCAAAGTGGCTAGCCCAAGGAACAAAGCATGTAGGCTTTTAAATTTAGTTTTTAACAGCTGAAACTTAGCAGAATTATTTGAGATAGCAAATGAACTCCAAATTTGATGAAATTTTAACTGGAGCTTGCTGACAATGAGATTAACCTTGCATAAAATTTCCGGAGGTTATTATGCAATGCATTTTTCTCAGGAAATTCATTAAGGTTGTTTAAAGGATTGTTTTACCTCCAAAATTTATCAAACTAGTTTTACAACTTGTGATATTTTTCAGAGGGGTCCCACATCAGTTTTGGGACCAAGGAAAATATATTCCAAATGTTTGGCACAAGATTTAGACAATTGGAAAATGAATTTGACTTTTGGGTCAACAAGAGCTTGTGTTTTTGGATTACACAACTCTTGGACAAGAATTACATGAGAGATTAGGGGTTTTCAAGATGTGAGAAAAAGTTTTAATTTCTACACATATAGTTATACTTGAATAACCCTAATTATACATTTGGGATGTTACAGAAAATCTGGACCGTCCAGGACCTCCCTCGAGAGGTCTTGACGATGTAGATCTTCCTTGGGGAGATCTTGATAGTTTAGATCTTCCTTGGAAGATCTCAACCGCTGAGGACCTCCTCGTTAGATCTGGTCCGTCCCGGACCTCCCCATCGCTGTGGTCCGTTGGATTCCCCATCTACGGCCACGACCTCACCTCACCTCGCAAGATGTGCGTTGCTAGGAGGTCCGGGACCTCTGGACCTCGAGTCTTGTGAGTGCAAGAGTTCTCTCGGGAGGTCTTGAGCCGCTTGATCTGACATATCGTGGCTCACGCCCTCCCATGTCCTTGTGGGTTTTAGAAATTCCAGTGAACTCTTAAGTATAAACTGAAATAAGCTATAAACTTTAGAATTTCATATCTTTTTCGTTTTAAATCCAAATGAGGTCATTCAAATTTTGTTGGTTCTGGCTTGACCTGGGCTCCAATCAAAAAAATGGTTAAGAGCCCAGTTCAGCTCCAGAACATGGTTTTGCAAATAGGTTTCAAAACTCACTTTAAATATACACTCAAATTAATGCTTAACTTGTAAAATACATAACTAATGCTCTGTAGATTATTTTTGAGTGAGACCAACTTTGTTGGTTTCCTCTATTAATGAACTCACTGTGAAAAGTAGTTTTGAGCATGTTACTGTTATAAAAATGAGGACTTGTGCATTATAATTTTGTTCAAGTTCTTGTTTTTGAAAAATTGTAGAAAGTGCATAATAGCTCCAAATGAGGTGAACTCAATTGTGTTATTCATCTCATGAGGTGCTGGTTTTATAGTAAAATCTCAGTATCACCACCATTCTAGAAAATGTTGCCTCATAATTAAATTAGTGAATAGTGCAGTTTGGTGTTTTTAGAAATGAGCAGAATTGTTTTGCTCATAACTTTTGCATTGAGAATCCAAATCAATTGGTTCTTGTTGCAAAATTCCTAAAGATCATCCTCCTGCTGCTGTAGAAAGTTCAGAGTATTTGGAGTTCGTTTGCTGTGCTGTCCTTGATTACTTTAAATCGTTCTTATCGGTTCTTTATCGCTTTTCCGTTAGGTTTCGACATTTGTGGTAATCCCGAGAGTGACCCTCTGCCACAACTTGAGCAACAGCAACAAGGCAAGCAGTTTGATCATTTCCATCATTGTCCCATTACTTTAAAGCTTAATATATTGTTTTACTTGTATGTATGCATGCTACTTTGTGTTAAAATATCGCTAGCAAGCCTATAGTTGCATAATCTGTAGGAATTGTTTATCCTCTACTACCAATGAGCCTAGGTTATTTGCTGTGGTTTGAGCTCGTTGGATGAGCTCTTATCACTTAGTAGTTATTTTTACCGCTTAGACATGCTTAGTAACGGTAGTAATGGGCCATCATCGACTTAGTCGATGGTCTTGATCACTCAAACTGATTATTACTCCTATATGTCCAGCACTTGTGCTTTGATTAATTTGTAAAATCAAAAACTGAAAATAAAAGATTGATTTAGACTTGGGCATATTGGATGGATGGTGCGGTTTTTGGAATGTGGTGGTATGCCCGGTCCCTAAGGACCGAGTTACTTGGGTCACTAAGCCAAGCGCTTTTTATGCTAACCACACGAGGGGATATGGGACCTCTTGAGTAAGTACTTTGGGCGGTGCTAATTGGGGTCGCTTTCGGTTGGTGTGTTTTAAAGATAAAATGTGTGCGTGTGTGGTATGGGAATGGAGCAGGTGGCAGACCGTTAGGTCGTCCATTGGGTCCTTATCCCCGTGGGTTGTGGTCAAAATTAGCATCGCCCATTGGAAATGTCTCGAGGACTTAGCTGCGCAAGCATACCTAAGGTAGTGTGCTTTAAGGAAAGGCGGTCCGACGTGTGGGTACATTGGTACACCCCTGCAGGGTTAAAACTATTCGAATAGCCTCGTCCTAGGTTATGGACATGCTTGGTAAGGTCGTTCAAGAACTAGTCTCAACCTTTAATTAAAACTTGACATGGTTGGTATGAACGGGGAGTTCATGCTATTGTTGTGGTGACTTAGGTTAGTCACTTCCAGGATGATCTTGTTGTTGTTACTATGTTACTATCTCGTTGTTATTTCAACAATTAAAATGCTTTGCCAAATTGCCTTCAATCTATTATGTTATTGCAAATGAAACTTGCTTTATGCTAAAATGAGTCCAAAGCCTCATCCACTTAAATAAAGCTTGCATGTAGCTATTTATAATTCTGTTATCTCACACGTAAGTCTTGCGGAGTACTTTATGTACTCATCTGCCCGTGGTTGTGGCATTTTTGTGGCTTTTGTTGTAGAGGAAGAAGGTGAGCTCCAAGAGCCTCACTTTTGTGCTATGTGTTGCAGCTTCTTCGACGACTAGCTTGGCGGTCTGGTCAGATGCCTAGGGGTTAAGGCACACTGATTGGCTTTGTGTTATAGCCATCTTTATGGCACTTTTGCTTCCGCTGTTATCTTTGTAGTACTTGTTATTTGGCCAGAAGGCCCCTCTTTTGTAATAACCTATCCTTATTAATATTAACTTCTGGTTTGTTGCTTATGTACTATGTGTTGTACGGAATTGATACATTCTTTTGTTGTGAGGTATGTATATCGCATTCGGGAGTATACATCTCGAGACTGGGTTTATTTGGTTGATAATACTAGGGTCAATTGGATGACTAAGTATTATGAGCTTAATAAATCCGGGTGCTCACAAGTAACTAACTGAATGAACCTCATATAATATCAACTACAACTCGTAACCCTCCTCGGCTATTGTGAGCAATAATTTATGTTCGGTCATAAACATGGCAGTTAACTCAAATAAGAATTATAAACGATTCCCTCATTTTCAATAAGAAACATTTTTGTGAAAATCAAGACTATACTCGACAATACTACACTTAGCACACTCATCACCGCGAGTACGGCTATTTAAATAGATTTATACTCTGTAGAGGTATACAACTTTACCCACATAACATGAATTCTCTAGTTTGTCTGGCACCTGTCGATACCATCGCTCACTACCTTAGGTAAGCAGTCTAGAGCACGTGTCGAATCCTTTACATCATCTAGCCCTACCCTTGCACTAGCCTAGCAAATGTTTATCCTCACTTCATCTGGGGATCTCCCGTGGAGTGAGGCATTCGTAGTTATGTCGGTAAGCTTTGTTCCCAACACCAGGGAGCCCCTTCGGACATGCCTGCTCTTTGGCCCTGTCCGCACTCTACGGCCTACCTATATGAAAGGCTAGTTTTCAATGACTTAATTAGCTAAGGCTGCCCCAGTTCAACATATGTGGTTATACGCTTATGCTTAAGTCGAATATACCGGCGTTCGATCCTTAACTGACCTCGGGCGAGAATCTCCCCCTATCTATGAGTGAGACTCATTTCCCACACTTTTTAGAATATAAATATAACTTGCCTGTGTCGAAAACTAGGTTTTTCATTTTATTTTTATACAAGACAACAGAGGTACATCCCTCTGGACATCTTTCATAAATCTCCCAAATTCGCATTTACCATATTGTCCTTTTATAACCTTTCAGGAAAATCTATCGTTCTATTTAGTAGTTGTGCGACAACCGCACTTGAAAACTCCCAAATGATATTATATATTGTCTAACCCATAATCTAATGGCTACAATAGTAAGACATCAATTTTTCAAGGAGGTATATGCATCGAATAGGATTAACAACTACCGACTTCCCAAATATAGCATTTTAATACAAACATACACGCATGCATAATAGAATTTGTAAAACAAAGTACAGTAAGTAAAATACTAGGATTAACATGATCAAAGGAGGTTCTTGCCTTGCTTATATTGTTCAGAGAGTGACGTCGTTTGCTCGTCATTAATCTTGCTCGCGAATTCCGGCATCTATTCGAAAGAACCTAAAACAAAACACAAATGGAGAAATAAATCCAACAATAAGCAAATCTAAATATTTTTACATATTCTTACAGAGAATGATTTTATATGAATTTAGAAAAAAATATTCATTTGATTCCGATTCCGAGTTCGTATGTAAAAGTTATTAACATTTTGATTTGCTTCGATTGTTAAATTTTGAAATTAAATAAAGATGAAACTGAAAGTGTATTTTTTGAAATTTATGCTTTCCATTAGAGAGAGTGCATTTTCTTTGAACTAAAAATGGATCTTCTTATTGCATGAATTGTTGTTCTTATTATAAGTTATTAGCGGTGTATGTTAGATGAAGTTGGCTTGCATTTGATTTGTGGTTGACTTGATGCCATTTTATTGAGAGTGCCCTACCATGACTTGCATGGGAGGTCTAGCTCATTTTAATAATTCCTTTTGTTATTATTTCCTAGTTATTATCATGATCAAGCTTATACTAAGGTACATCTAGTGTATTAGCGGTGTATGTATTGAGGATTGTTTTTAGTTGACCTCCATTTTAACCTAGACATTAGTGCCACACTAACTAGTTCTTTAATTAAGTTCACCTCTATTTTTACTTGGACCGGCAATTATATAAACTAACCTTATACCTAAGAGTTCTTATGACTTGTTGCTATTATGGTGAATTCTTATTTATTTGTAGCATCATTACTGACTTAGCCTAGAGCTTATTGCCATTATTAAGACATCAGCGATGTTGGTAACTTTATTCGATTTTCAACTTAGAGCATTATCTTATGAATTTATCCTAAGTGCATACTGAAGATTTTTAATATCTAATTGTTTTATAATTTTTATTAACCATCATTGACCTATTGCTATTTTTGATACCACCATGGCCTAGGGCTTACTGTTATTGAGCTGGCCATACTCCAAATCTTGACTTCTAATTAGTTTGCTCTTTTGATCACATACCAATGTCACATTCAACTTATATTTAGCTAATCATCTATTATTATTTGATTTACCAAAAGTCCTTCCTGCTTATGGCTGCCCTTGTATTATAAATGATAATAACTTAGTGATTATTTTTAACTAACTTCTAATTACTTATCTTAGTAACTAATTAATTCCATTAAGGAGAAATTTACTAGCTGAAATGCTACTAGATGATCAATCTATTATTTGGACTCTGGACCCACTGTTTATTTTGAATAATCATCTTTCAGCATTGGTTCTTAGATTGGCTCCCTCTTTTAGCCTAGAAGTTATTAACTTGAGCAAAAATCTAATCTCAAATATTTCCTTTATATTTAAACTGGTATTAGCTCACTGCTCCTTTTCTAATTACCTTCTAATTTCTTAACAATTCTATTAAGAAGGATTAGTTTATATAATCAGCTCACTAACTACTTTGTTAACTATTCATTTGTCTAAATGGAGGTTCACTTCTTATTGTTGAATAAGCTTTCTCAAAACTTGTTTTCCTGATTGGGTTGCCTCTATTAAACAATTGTCTAACGGCTATTTGAGTTAATAAAATTTTTAACTGTAATATCCCGAAAGTCGAATAGAGAGAACTTTATTCAATTTTGAATTTCTTCTAACAAAGAAGTATTGAACCAGTGACTAATGGAAGTAAAAAGGGACTTTTCAGTGAATTTTCGCCAACTTGGGCCATGGGCCGCAGCCCAGAAGGCCCAAGAGGCGGCCATATGGAATAGGGGGAGGCGCCACCCTTTCCCCCTCCCAACCCTAGCCGCCACAAATTTTTCCCCCTCCTCTCCTCTTGCACCTCCATCTCCCCAAGGGCAGCCGCCACCCCTTTCCTCTCCCTCGCTGGTGCCTCATCTCCCTGGTCCAAGGTCATCACCAAGCCACCTCCTCCTACCATCATCTCCAGCCGATCCTCCCGTTGGAGCTGCTACCTTGGTGGTCGCCCAAAAGAAGGAAGTAGGTGGAAGGGGAGGTTCTTTGGGAGATTAATCATCGTCTTCCTACGAGTCTTCAAGGGTAACGAAGGGCTTTCTTCGCTGTTTGATGCTTATCAGATACGAATTCGATTAGATTGATTGGATTGAATTGCTGCTGTTAGAAATTCAGTTCTGACCAATAGGTTGCGCGGCCGATTTTGGATTCTTAAAAGCTGAATTGGAGATATCTATCTCCTAAAGATATATAAGAATTGTTCTTAGCTTTCCGTAGCCGCCAAGAACACTTAATTCCGACTTACGGTTCAAAAGATATGGTATAATCTTTCCTGCTGTCCTGAATTCCTGACGTGAATGAACTGTCAAGTTGTCTTTTAAAATATGATTAAGATAATGGCAGATTCAGGGTTTTCACTCAACTAGGTTGTTGTATAATGCTTATTAACCTTTCCATAATGATAAATAACACTCAATTTGGAGTTGTAGAACAAAAGATATGATTATTTCTCTACGGCTATGTAGTTCTGTCAAACAGATTCGATGTTCGACTTTCAGAGGATTATTGACGTAGGGTTTTGGCTGATTTGGGAGATCCCGCCAACTAGAATTTTGTGTAGGATATTGTTATATTTCCATAGGATCTGAGAGCACTCCATTTCGAGTCTTAGATCATTATTTATGACTTATTTTGTACTTGCTGTCCAGATTGTAGTCCTGTTAGACTATCGGTTTATATGAGTAGATCGACTTTGTGGTCCTTGGGTTAGGATGTTGTGGTTAGAGATTTCGAGCGATGTCCTGTTCACGTGGTTCCTCATTCAAATATTTAATTTGTGTAGGAGGGGGAATTTCGAGTGTAGCAGCTTCCGTCTTGCCTCATAATGCTTTGCAGAGCGGAAGGCAAGTACATTGTAATCCATAATGTTGATAATTGCTGAGTGCTTGTATTCATACTGTTATTTCAATGATCCATGATTACATTCAATGCTTCATGTTCCTTTCATATCCATTAATCCATGTTGAAAGAGAGGATGTCTTTCATTATTCATGTTTCATTTCATTCATTCATTTGTTCATGTTTCTTCTGCGGGAGTGGAAAATAAAGACCCATCAATTCCAGTATAGGCACGTAAGACCCACCATTCCAATGTGGGCAGATTTGGATCCCCGTATGAAACGTTCTTCATACGGGCCTTGGATCCCCGCATTTTGTTAAATACGGGCCTAAGTGAACACCGACAGGTGTGTCACTAGCTATACCGGTATAAGTAGAAGTGTAGTTCATTCATTCCATTCATTCATATGTTCCTTTCAGTTCTATGTTCATATCCTTAATTATACTGTATTGTTCATATTCAGTGTAGTTCCAATTATTCTTTGTACTTGCTGAGTCCTAGACTCATTCTTGCCTTTGTTTGTTTATTCTAGCTGATCGCTGTTGAAGGCATTCATGGGAGGGCGTAGACACACATAATTCATTCACTTCACAATATTCAAGTTTCAATAATATGATTTTGTTCCTGTCTTTCATTCGTTAAGTGATGAATTGTAATAAATAGAGGATGATGATGAATGTTCTCTTTCTCTATGTTTTGGTTGATTAAATAATTGCTTGTGATCCTTGATTACTTCTTTGATATAATTATCTTAGTGGATTCAGTAGACTTGAATAATTGAAGTTTATGAACTGCCGTTGGATTCAGATTATATTCCTGTATTTGATCTATTATATGTTGACCTCTTTATGGCATTAGATGAGATATTGTTTAAATTCTTCCGCAATTTGGTTGTATGTTAGATTCTTTAGGTAACATTTTGGCTTCTAAATAGCCAGGGTGTTTCAGTTGGTATCAGAGCGGGCTTTAGGTCCGTGGTTAATAGAAATATATTAAAATAACACACTGTGCATAGTAGGTGGGGTTGGGTAATTCATTGTATCTGCATTTCCATTGTTATGTTTCATTTGTTGAGTAGTTGTTCAATTGTTTCTGTGCTTCTATTACTGTTAAGCTAAATGATTAGCTTTATATGCTTTGGTGTTCTTAGATGGCAAGAGGTAGAGACTGTGGTCGTGGAGCGGCCCGTGGCCGTGGTCGTTCACCGGGCCGTGGCTGTGGTCGTGGACGCGGTCCGGCTGTGTCTTCATCTTCGTCTGAGGAGTCTGCTGGTGCTGCCACTGAGGAGGTTGCCTCAGCTGCTCATCCGGCCGCAGAAGCTCAGGCCGCATCAGCTGTTATCATCCATAATCTTCAGAGGGAAATTCAGCAACTCCGTCAACAAGTGCAGGCAGCCCCTCCTGCAGCAGCTGCACTTGTTGCGGAGCCGGTTGTTGCAGCAGTTCCACCCGAGGCTAGGATGAGCCTCCGCGAGTGGATGCCGCTTCGTCTGGACACCTTTGACGGAGCGGGTACTCCGGTTCAAGCTGCAGATTGGTTACGATATATGGAGAGGTAGTTCGGTGCCTTAGAGATGACTTCAGCGTAGAAGGTGCGGTTTGTGGCCTTTCAACTGAAGGGCCAAGCTGATATCTGGTAGGAAGGGGTTCTTTCAGCTAGGACCCCAATTCAGGGACCAGTTACTTGGGAAGTATTTGTGGAATAGTTCAGGATCAAATTCTATTCAGATTCCTTCCTTGAGAGAATGGAGCAATCACTGCTGACATTTGTTCAAGGAAAGATGTCAGTGTCAGAGTATGAGACTGGATTCAATAATCTGGTACGCTTTGTACTAGCGGTGGCTAACGATGATCGGGAGAAGGCCAAGAGGTTCCGCAGGGGCCTCAACCAGGAGCATCGCCACGTTCTGGGGGTGACTGGCTTGCGTGACTTCAGCTCCGTGGTTGAGCAGGCCAGAGGGATGGAGCTGGAGAGAGATCTTTCTTCGTAGAGGAAGGTTGCTAGTGGGCCTGTCCCTACTGATGGTTCTGGTAGTGGCCAGAAGCGGAGTTTTAGTGGGGGAGGCAGGTCTTCTCAGCAACCTGCTCCCAAGAGGTTTCAGGAGTCAAGACACTCGTCTGCTCAAAGAATGGCAAGATACGCCGCCGACGCCATGTCCTTCCTCATCCACGCCACAGATGTGCCCTACTCCAGGTCAAGGTATGTTATGCTTTAGGTGTGGTGAGGGACATCGGGCTTCAGAGTGTTCTTTCAAAGGGACATGTCGTCAGTGTGGCCGGGAAGGCCATAAGTTGTCAGTATGCAAACAAAACCCAGCGAGCATCATTAAGTGGGAGTCAGTTCTAGCAGCGTCTTCTTCCAGTGCTCCTCAGGGTTCAGTTCAGACTCTAGGTGCTGTTCCTGTGCCTTAGTTCTCTTCAGGATGGGTTCCTCCTACAGCGTTTGCTCCTGCACCTCCTATGGGGTTCTACTAGAACCCTGTACCGTCTGCACCACCGTCGTTCACTTACCCTGCAGCAGTTCCTGTTCATCCTTCACAGAGTGTCGGTGCATCTTCTGCTTTGGCACCACCAGAGTCTACGCCATGCCCACCCCTGAGACTGTGGGTCGTTCTGACGTGGTGACAAGTACCTTGCTAGTCGATTCACATGAGGCTTTCATTCTTTTTTATTCAGGGGCTACTTATTCTTTTGTGTCTCTGGAGTTTGCTAGAAGGGCGGGTTTGAGTTTGCAACGTATTTCTGAGTCCGTGGTACTTAGTTCTCCAAGGGGTCTTATTTCTAGCTCTACAGCATGTCCGGGCTATTCCATCACTATTGATGATGAGAATTTCACTGCTAACCTTATGGTGATTCAATTGTTACATTTTGATGTTATTCTAGGTATGGACTGGTTATTTAGTTACTGTGCTAAGATTTGTTGTTTCTGGAAGACGGTGACTTTGCAAGCCCCGTCCGGTGAAGAATTGGTGTTTCAGGGCAGTGCACCGTCTGACTCCTTGTTCGTGTTGGCTAGTCTGTTTCCGAGTCGTCGGGCCTCAACCATTGGGTTGCTTTGGTCTCTCAGCGAGAAGGCTGATTCTTCGCTCCGTATTGAGGAGATTCTTGTGGTGAATGAGTTTCCTGATGTGTTTCCTGTGGAGCTTCTTGGGATGCCTCCAGAGTGAAAAGTGGAGTTTCGGATTGATCTTATTCTGGGAACTCGACCAATTTCAATGTCCCTATACCGTTTGGCACGACCCTTCCAGGAGGAGTTGAAAAAGCAATTGGATGATTTGCTGTCCAAAGGTATGATTCGGCGTAGTGTGTCGCCGTGGGGAGCACTTGTTCTATTCACTAAGAAGAAACATGGCAGTTGGCGTATGTGTGTGGACTATCGGGCTCTTAATCAGGCCATAGTGAAGAATAAATATCCTTTGCCCCGCATTGAGGATCTCTTTGATCAGCTGAAGGGAGCTAGAATATTCTCCAAGATTGACCTTCAGTCAGGTTATAATCAAATTCGAGTTCGGGAGCAAGATATTAAGAAGACGACTTTCTCTACGAGGTATGGCCATTATGAGTACACAGTTATGTCATTTGGACTAACAAATGCTCCTGCAGTTTTCATGGAAGCCATAAACAGTATGCTGCACCGATATCTTGATGATTTCGTTGTGGTATTCATTGATGATATCCTGATTTATTCCAAGACAGAAGAGGATCATGTTCAGCATTTGAGGTTGGTTCTTGAGACTCTGAGAGAGAATCAATTTTATGCCAAGCTGAAGAAGTGTGAGTTCTGGATTTCTGAAGTTAGGCTTCTAGGCCATGTAATCAATCAAGAGGGCATTTCAGTTGATCCTAGCAAGATCTCAACAGTGGTAGAATGAAAAAGGCCGACCAATCTCAAGGAAGTGAGGAGTTTTCTAGGTTTAGCTGGTTATTACCGATGCTTCGTGGAGGGTTTCTCTACCATTGCTAGACTGATGTCTCAATTGACATAGAATGGTGTCAAATTTCAGTGGTCAGATGCGTGCGAGCACAGTTTCTGTACTTTGAAAGATAAGTTGGTGACCGCTCCTATTCTTACTCTTCCTGAGCCTGGGAAGCATTTCACTATTTATTCAGATACATCTAGAGTTGGGCTTGGTTGTGTGCTCATGCAGGATGGCAAGGTGATTGCCTATGCATCGAGGCAGTTGAAGAAACATGAGCAGAATTATCCTACTCATGATTTGGAGCTTGCTGCGGTAGTTCTTACGTTAAAGATTTGGCGCCATTATTTGTACGGCGAATCTTGTGATATATTCACTGATCACAAGAGTTTGAAATACATCTTTACCTAGAAAGATTTGAACCTGAGGCAGAGAAGGTGGTTAAAGTTGATAAAGGACTATGATCTCACCATTCACTATCACCCTGGCAAGCCGAATGTTGTAGCAGATGCTCTGAGTCGCAAGGCGACACCTCCTACTCTCAGTTGTCTTATTGCTGATTTTGAGCGTATGGATATCTCCTTTTACTTTGCGGGTACCGCCTAGACTGAGACTCATTTGCTTCTTGAGTCAGCCATTTCAGATAGAGTGCAGGAAGCACAACAACATGATCAGATGCTCCAGCGAGTCAGGAAGTGCTTCGATGAGGGCAAGCAAGGCCACTTCAGCGTAGATGATTCTGGTGCATTGCGATTTAAAGGCCGTCTCTGTGTGCCACATGAGGCACATGTCAAAGATGAGATTCTAAGGGAAGCACACCGCACTCCGTATACCGTACATCCTGGTGAGATCAAGATGTACAAGGATTTGAAGAAGATTTTTTGGTGGAAAAGGATGAAGGTCGATATTGCTTAGTATGTAGCATCTTGTGGAGTTTGCCAGCGGGTCAAGGCTGAGCATAAGCGACCAACAGGTTTGTTGCAACCTTTGGAGGTTCCAGTTTGACCATGGGATGACATCTCCATGGATTTCGTAGTTGGTTTACCTCGCACGTAGCGAGGGAAAGATGCTATTTGGGTCATAGTGGACCGGTTCAGTAAGTCTGCACATTTCATTCCTATTCGTACGACCAATTCAGCGAGTGATTTGGCCCCTCTCTATGTACGAGAGATAGTGCGGTTGTACGGTGTACCCAAGACTATTGTTTCTGATCGCGATGCCAAATTTGTCTCCAAGTTCTGGAAGAGTTTGCAAAGTGCTTTGGGCACCCAGCTTCGTCTTAGCACCACGTTTCATCCCCAAACAGATGGTCAGTCTGAACACACAATTCAGACACTGGAAGATATGCTCAGATGTTGTGTTATGTCTTGGAAGGGAGGTTGGGAAGACCACCTAGCTTTAGCAGAATTCGTCTATAACAACAGTTACCATGCTAGCATTCGAGCTGCACAGTTTGAGGTTCTTTATGGGCGGAAGTGCAGATCCCCGTTGTGCTGGGATGTAGTTTGAGAGCGGGCAGTTTTGGGTCCCAATTGGGTTCAGCAAACTGTGGCTAGAGTAGCAGAGATTAGGAAGAATCTGTTAGCTGCTCAGAGTCGACAGAAGAGCTATGTAGACGTCAAAAGGCGGGATCTGGAATTCGAAGTGGGGACAAGGTTCTTTTGAGAGTATCACCTACCAAAGGCGTAGTGTAGTTTGGTACCAAAGGGAAGCTTAGCCCGAGGTACGTTGGACCATTTCCAATCGTGGCATGAATTGGGAAGTTGTCTTATTGCTTGGATCTTCTCGAGTCCATGCGTGGAGTTCATAATGTGTTTCATGTATCAATGTTGAGAAAATTCTTGAGAGACCCAGAGGATGCTATTCCATTGGAGCCGTTGAGCATTGAGCAAGATCTTACTTTTGAGTCCCGACCAGTGAAAATTCTAGAAGAGTCAGAGCGGGTTCTGAGGAACAAGACTTTGAAGTATGTCAAGGATCTTTAGTCTCATCAGACTGAGAGAGAGGCCACTTGGGAGCTAGAGTCTCGCATGCGCGAGCAATATCCAGACCTGTTTGCTTCTAGTACGTGTTAAATTCGTTGATTCCAATTCCATGGCAATTTATTCTTGTGTTCTTTTCGTCGGTGAGAATTCGGGGTCGAATTCTGTTAAGGGGGGTAGACTGTAATATCCCGAAAGTCGAATAGAGAGAACTTTATTCAATTTTGAATTTTTCCTAACAAAGAAGTATTCAACCAGCGAATAATGGAAGTAAAAAGGGACTTTTCGGTGAATTTTCGCCAACTTGGGCCATGGGCCGCAGTCCAGAAGGCCCAAGACCGGGGGGGGGCATATGGAATAGGGGGAGGCGCCACCCTTTCCCCTTCCCAACCCTAGCCACCACAAAATTTTCCCCCTCCTCTCCTCTTGCACCTCCATCTCCCCAAGGGCTACCGCCACCCCTCTCCTCTCCCTCCCTAGCGCCTCATCTCCCTGGTGCCGCCCTCCAAGGTCATCACCAAGCCGCCTCCTCTTGCCATCACCTCCAGCCGATCCTCCCATTGGAGCTGCTACCTTGGTGGCCGGCCAAAAGAAGGAAGAAGGTGGAAGGGGAGGTTCTTTGGGAGATTGATCATTGTCCTCCTGCGAGTCTTCAAGGATAACGAAGGGCTTTCTTCACTGTTTGATGCTTATTAGATGCGAATTCGATTAGATTGATTGGATCGAATTGCTGATGTTAGAAATTCAGTTCTAACCAGTAGGTTGCGCGGTCAATTTTGGATTCTTAGAGGCTGAATTGGAGATTTCCATCTCCTAGATATATATAGGAACTGTTTTTAGCTTTCTGTAGTTGCCAAGAACACTTAATTCTGACTTACGGTTCAAAAGATATGGTATAATCTTTCCTGCTGTCCTGAATTCCTAACGTGAATGAACTGTCAAGTTATCTTTTAAAATATGATTAAGATAATGGCCGATTTAGGGTTTCCACCCAAATAGATTGTTGTATAATTTTTGTTAATCTTTCCAGAATGATAAAGAACACTCAATTTGGAGTTGTAGAACAAAAGATATGATTATTTCTCTACGGCTATGTAGTTCTGTCAGACAGATTCGATGTTCGACTTTCAGAGGATTATTGACGTAGGTTTTTTGCCGATTTGGGAGATCCCACCAACTATAATTTTGTGTAGGATATTGTTATCTTTCCATAGGATCTGAGAGCACTCCATTTCGAGTCTCTGATCATTAGTTATGATTTATTTTGTACTTGTTGTCTAGATTGTAGTCCTGTTAGACTATCGGTTTATTTAAGTAGATCGACTTTGTGGTCCTTGGGTTAGGATGCTGCGATTAGACGTTTTGAGAAATGTCATGTTCATGTGGTTCCTCATTCAAATATTTAATTTGTGTAGGAGGGGGAATTTCGAGTGTAGCAGCATCCGTCTTGCCTCATAACGCTTTGCAGAGCGGAAAGCAAGTACATTGTAAGCCTTAATGTTGATAATTGCTAAGTGCTTGTATTCATACTGTTATTTCTATGATCCATGATTACATTCAATGCTTCATGTTCCTTTTATATCCATTAATCCATGTTGAAAGAGAGGATGTCTTTCATTATTCATATTTCATTTCATTCATTCACTTGTTCATGTTTCTTCCACGGGAATGGAAAATAAAGACCCATCAATTCCAGTATGGGCATGTAAGACCCACCATTCTAATGTGGGCAGATTTGGATCCCCGTATGAAACATTCTTCATACGAGCCTTGGATCCCCGTATTTTGTTAAATGCAGGTCTAAGTGAACACTGACGGGTGTGTCACTAGCTATACCGGTATAAGCAGAAGTGTAGTTCATTCATTCCATTCATTCATATGTTCCTTTTAGTTCTGTGTTCATATCCTTAATTATACTGTATTGTTCATATTCAGTGTAGTTCCAATTATTTTTTGTACTTGCTGAATCTTGGACTCATTCTTGCCTTTGTTTGTTTATTCTAGGTGATCGCTATTGAATGCATTCATGGGAGGGAGTAGACACACATAATTCATTCACTTCGCAATATTCAAGTTTCAATAATATGATTTTGTTCCTGTCTTTCATTCGTTAAGTGATGAAATGTAATAAATAGAGGATGGTGATGAATGTTCTCTTTCTCTATGTTTTGGTTGATTAAATAATTGCTTGTGATCCTTGATTACTTTTTTGATATAATTATCTTAGTGGATTCAGTAGATTTGAATAATTGAAGTTTGTGAACTGTCGTTGGATTCAGATTATATTCCTGTATTTGATCTATTATATGTTGACCTCTTTATGGCATTAGATGAGATATTGTTTAAATTCTTCCACAATTTGGTTGTATGTTAGATTCTTTAGGTAACATTTTGGCTTCCAAATAGCCAGGGTGTTACAGTTGGTATCAGAGCGGGCTTTAGGTCCGTGGTTAATAGAAATATATTAAAATGACACACTGTGCATAGTAGGTGGGATTGGGTAATTTATTGCATCCGTATTTCCATTGTTATGTTTCATTTGTTGAGCAGTTATTCAATTGTTTCTGTGCTTCTATTACTGTTAAGCTAAATGATTAGCTTTATATGCTTTGGTGTTCTTAGATGGCGAGAGGTAGAGACCGTGGTCGTGGAGCGGCCCGTGGCCGTGGTCGTCCACCGGGCTGTGGCCGTGGTCGTGGATGCGGTCCGGCTGTGTCTTCATCTTCGTCTGAGGAGTCTGCTGGTGCTGCCGCTGAGGAGGTTGCCCCAGCTACTCATCCGGCAGCAGAAGGTTTGGCCGCGTCAGCTGTTGTCATCGCTAAGTTCGCAAGTGTGTTCGGTCAGCGCCTTAAGCATGAAGACCGAGTTGAAGAACTTTGCTCGGTGGGCGCTAACCTTGCCAGGGCAGCCATCCACTACACACTTCACTACGTAATATCTTAGGTTAGATTGGTGCACTCGGTACACATGGTTGATAGAGAATGCATACCGTCCTTTAGCTTGTTACACGGTCACCTTGCAAGGGAAGTGTTGCCCAACTAAGAGGGTGTCGACACCAAACCCCCACTAAGACCCTTCTTCTTGCGGCAGTATGAGCGAACACACCACAATATCATCAAGTCTCGATGCCACATAAGGCACCTCCGATGACACAATTCCCCCGGTTGGACGACTAGCCTGGTGTGCATCCTCCGCGCTACCAACTGAGCCTAGGTCGGCGTCCTCGTCGGACTCCAACCCAAGAGGCTGGTCCGGTAGATACTCATGGCAGTCAATATGGGCCGACCACCACAATTCTGCCCCCTCAGTTTGCACAAAATTATGCGCGAGTCTTCACTCTTAGACAACACATTCCGTGTTACTGTCTTCAAGCTCTACTTGCGAGTCCGCACGGTGGCTATGCGGATGAGGGGAGGCTAGCCTGTGGCCGTGCGGACGAGGGTATTTGTCGGGCACACGATGTGTTTGCCCTGTGGGCGTGCGACCAAGATGCCATTTTTGGCATTGCGTCACGAGATGTGCTAATTGCGTCAAAAACGCCCACAGCTATGAAAATTACGCCGAAAAATCCTCTTTCCTCTGCTCTTAATTTTTCTTTTTGCATAGTTGGAAGAGGTCGAATTATTGCCTAAAATGTCACTTTTGCGTGATGAAATAGCAAAAATAGTGTTCTCATGAGCGAATTGTCAAAAAGGGCACTACAGATGTGCCGACAAATGACATGTGCCCCTTGCCGCTCCCCTATCATGTGCCAGGGGATCCCGCGCATCACCTGCAAAAAAAGTCACGCGAAATAGTGAAGTCGAGCACTGTTCATAGACTATCGAATGTACTGCTGTTTATGTACTATTCATACGCTATTCATGCAACACAACAAAAACCACTATTCACACATGTTTTTTTCTCATCCGCGCAGTAGAGGTGTGGTAGTCCCCCTGCCATGCGGTGAGGGCACGACAGGGGCCACGTGTCGCCTGCTAGCGCGTCCGCAGTTCCAATTCCTTCGCACGGGGATGTAACATCCCAAATGTATAATCAGGGTTTTTTTTCAAATATAATTAAATGTGTAGAAATTAAAAAATTTTCTCCCATCGTGAAACCCCTGAACTCCCATGTAATTTTTGTCAAAGAGTTGTGAAATCCAAAAACATAAAGCTCTTGTTGACAAAAGTCAAACTCATTTTCCAATTGTCACAAATCTTGTGCCAAACATTGGGAAATATTTTTTTCCTTGGTCCTAGAAATGATGTGGGACTCTCTGAAAAATATCATAAGTTTTCAAACTTGTTTGATAATTTTTGGAGGTAAAACAAACCTTTGAACAGCCTTAATAAATTTCCTGAGAAAAATGCATTGCGTAAAAACCTCTAGAAATTTTATGTAAGGTTAATCCTAATGTCAGCAAGCTCCAGTTAAAATTTCATAAATTTTGGAGTTGTTTTGCTATCTCAAATATTTCTGCAAGTCTCAGCTGTTAAAAATTGAATTCAAAACATTGCATTGTTCCTTGGGCTGAGCCATTTTCCAATTTGGGTTGAACCCAACCACATCCCTGGCTTAGCAGACCTCCTTTCCACCTTGTTGAGGTCATAGCCGTTGGATTCAGATCCAAAGGCTACGACCTCCGCTGCAAACCATCGCAGCGAGGTCCTCCCACCTCATTGAGGTCATAGCCGTTGGATCAAATCCAACCGCCATGACCTCCCTTCGTTATTAAACGCCCAAGTCCTCCATCTCGTGTGGTCTTGCACCGTTGGATCAAGGATCCATGGCCATGACCTCCCCTCGCTTTCAAACCACTCAGACCTCCCACCTTGTTGAGGTCGTAGCCGTTGGATCAAATCCAACAGCCCACGACCTACCCTCGTTATCAAAGCGTAAAGACCTCCCCCATCTTGTGTTGTGCGCCTTGGATTTAAAATCTACGGCCATGACCTCCCTTGCTTCGTGCGTATCAGACCTCCCACCCACGTGAGGTCGTAGCCGTTAGATGTAAATCTCACGGCCATGACCTCCCTTGTCCTCTCCTTGCCATTGGATCTCGTTTCAACGTGCGAGATCTGTGGGCCGTTCGGACCATCCTTTTTAAGCCGTTAGATTTAGATCGCACGGTCTTTGTTGAGTGGACCGTTCGGACCACTCCTGTGAGCCCTTAGATCTAAATCTAAAGGCCATGACCTCCTTTGCGCTACGCGCAAGGCTCAGGACCTCCCCTCACTTGATCAGCACCATTGGATTAAAATCCAACGGTCCTGACCTCCTTTGCGCTTTGCGCAGCGCCTAGGACCTCCTCATTTGTTGTGCACCCTTGGATTGAGATCCAAAGGCCATGACCTCCACGTCCTTGGCTGTATCGTGCGCGGTTAAGTCCTCCCATCAGGTCCGCACCGTTGGATTCAGATCCAACGCCTTGGACCTCCTGTCCCCTTTTCCTTTGCGCATCCGTGCAATGATAATCGGAGGGTCACGACCTCCCCATCCTCTTTATCCAACGGTGGAGGCCTTGCCCTGTTCTTCTCCTAGCTTGGGCGCACGTGCACCATGGCAGTGGAGAAGGTCAGAGCAGGGTCTTGTCCAACGGCTCTGTGCCTGTGCGCATTAAATGCGTGTCAGCACCTTTCTGCCCTAGGCCATGCCCTGACCTATCTACCCTGTCCTCTCCATTGTCCTGTCCAAGCCATGGACCGCGCCATGGGCTAAGCTCACCATGAGCTTAACCCTTGGCTCACGACCTCTGCACCTCGGGGTATAAAACCTCCCCACTCTTTCCTTGGCTTCCTTTACACACCATTGCTGCCTTTGCTTGCACCTCTGTGCTGGTGAACTCAAACCACCCGAAGCTCTCCTTGGCTGCCATTATTGGAGCTTGGAGCTCCTCGGTGGAAAAGGGTCCCTGGGTTTCTCCTCTCCATTCCTCACTTTTATTTGTGCCATTACCCTCTGTGACAAGTCCTAACTTACTGGTTGGGACACTTTCAGAGTTGGCCTCACTTGGAGCTGGAGCTGGAGCTTTTGGCTGTGGAGCTCCTCATGTTCTCCAGCGCCGGTCCTCCTCGCCCACGACCTCCTCAGCTCCTCAGGACCTCCAGGTAACCTCCTGATAGTCCTTAGAGCTGGGCACCTCGCTGTATGACTCGTTGCGGAGCTTTAAATTCGTAATGTGATTTTTGGCCGTGTGTGTCATCTTGTTCCTCTCCGGCTCGCCGGCGATTTAGGCCGCCGCCGTCGAAAGTGGTCCCAGTGTGTGCGCAACACTATTGCGCACACATTGGTGTCCTTGGTTGGCGCCGGTGAAGTCCTCATCGCCGGCGACAAGCTTTGGAGCACGCTCGGGATCTTGTCGGACGAAAACAGCAGTGCTGTTGTCGTTTAAGATAAAGATCCTCCCCCTTAAATGCGTCAATCATTGCTTAACCTTGGTAATCATTGGGTTAGCCATTATTGCCTTTAATCTTGTCCCTTGTCGTGCATTTAAGACCCGCGCGCCTGGTCTCCCCGTGTGCGCGCACCGCTCTGGACCGTTCAAGACCTCCTCTGCGAGATCCTGACCGTCCAAGACCTCCTCTGGTGAGATCTTAGCTATCCAGATCTCCCCTGGAGGTCTGAGCCGTTAAGACCTCCTCCGCGTAGGACCTCCTCGAGGTCATCTCAGCCGTTTATGACCTCCCCGTGTTGATCTTGACCGTTCCGGTCCTCCTTCTATCGTTGTGGTCCGTTGGATGCAGCATCAACGGCCACGATGCAGCATCAACGGCCACGACCTCCCCTCTCGCTCGCGCGTGCGCGTTGCTGGGAGGACATGGACCGTTGGATCCAAGATCAATGGCCCATGTCCTCTAGACCTTCGCGACCGCGTGCGTGTATTATCACCTGGGAGGTCTTGAGTCGTTAGATCCAGGATCTATGGCTCATGTCCTCCCCCTGTCTTTTTGGTTTTTAGGAAAATCCAGTGAGCTCTTATTTATGAACTGAAAAAAGGTATGAACTTTAAAAATGCATAACTAATTCATTTTAAATCCAAATAAGGTGTTTCAAAATTCTGTAGCTCTGGTTTGACCTGGGCTCTAATCTAAAAATGGTTATGAGCCCAGTTCAGCTCCAGAACATGGATTTACTAATAGGTTTCAAAGCTAACTTTAAATGTTGCATTAAAAATTCAAATTAACTTGTAAAATGCATAAGTAAATCTCTGTAGATTATTTTTTTGAGTGAATCCAACTTTGTTGGCTTCCTCTGTTAGTGCACTAAATGTTAGAATTGGATTTAGGCATGTCACTGTTTTCAAAAGATTTGTGGGTGCAATTTAGTTGTGCTCATTTTCATATCTTTGAAAAATTATAGAAAATGCATAATAGCTCCAAATGAGGTGAACTCAGTTGTGTTATTCATCTCATGAGGTGCTTGTTTTACTGTAAAAATTTCAGTAGCACCACCTTTCCAGAAAATGTTGCCTAACAATTAAATTAGTGAATAGTAGCAGTTTGGTATTTTTAGGGCTGAGCAGAATTGTTTTGCTCATATCTTTTGCATTAAGAATCCAAATCAATTGGTTCTTGTTGCTAAATTCCCTAAAAATCATGCTCTTGCTGCTGTAGAATTTTCAGAGCATTTGGAGTTTGTTTGCTGTGCTGTCTTTTTAGTTTTCGTCGTTCTTATCGATTTTTTTCGCCTTTTCGTTTAGGTGTTGGCGAGTGTGTTGATCCCGTGAGTGATCCTCAGCAACATTTTGAGCAAAAGCAGCAAGGCAAGCAGTTTGATCATATCCCATTATTGTCCCATTACTTTAAAGTTTAATACCTTGTTTCACTTATATGTATGCATGCTACTTTGTGTTAAAATATCGTTTAGTTGAGCCTATAGATGCATATCCTGTAGGTAAATGTTCATTCTCTACTACTAGCCTAGGATTATCTTGCTGTGATTTAGAGTTCGATGGATGGACTCTTATCACTTAGTAGTTTGCGTTGATAATGCTTAGCAATGCTTAGATAACAGTAGAAATGGGCGGTTGTCGACATTATGTCGATGACCTTGATCACACAAAAACTATTATTCCATTATGTCCATCTTGTGCTTGTTACTTTGTAAATAAACAAAAATGAAAAACAAAATCGTTGTTGACTTGGGCACAATAGATGTTGGTGTGATATGTTGGGTGTGAATGGAATGGTGCCTAAGTCCCCAAGGACCGAGTTACTTGTGTCACTAAGCCAAACGCTTTTGCGTGCTAACTACACGAGGGGGATATGTGACCTCTCTTGACTAAGTACTTTGGGAGGTGTTAATTATGAGTTGGTCGGTGGGTGTGTTAAAATAATGTGTGTGTGTGGTGTGGGGAGGGAGCATTAGCGACCGGTTAGGGTACATCTAATGTGTCCTTACCCCGTGGAGTTCTTGACTCTTATTTAGCATCGTCCATTGGAAATGTCTCGAGGACTTAGCGTGCTAAGCATACCAAAGGAAGTGTGCTAAATCATGTGGCTAAAAGGCGATCTGGCGTGTGGGTACATTGGTACACCCTCGCAGGTTAAAACTATTCGAATAGCCTCGTCCTAGGTTATGGACATGCTTGGTAAGGTCGTGCAAGAACTAGACTAAACACTTAATTAAAACTTGATGGGTGGTATGAATTGGGTAATTCATGCTATTGTTGTGGTGACTTGGGTGAGTCACTTCCAGGTTGTTCTTATTGTTATTATTATTATTGTATCGTTGTTATTTCAACAATTAAAAATGCTTTGTCAAATTGCTTTCAATCTATTACATTATTGCAAATGAAAACTCGCTTTATGCTAAAATGAGTCCAAAGCCTCATCCACTTAAATAAAGCTTGCATGTAGCTATTTATAGTTCTGTTATACTACACGTCAGTCTTGCGAGTATATTTTTGTACTCATTTGCTTTGCTTAATAACTTTGTTGCAGAGGAGGTAGAGCCCAAAGGGCTTTACTTTTGTGAGATGTGCTGCGGTTGGGAATCGAGCTAGGTGTTTTGGTTGGTTGCCTTGTGGGCTAAAGGCATACCTTGTGGCTCTCTTTTGTTTATCGCCATCTTATGGCTTTTGCTTCCGCTGTGTTTATCCTTCTAGTTGTATTTGGCCGGTCGGCCCCTTTTGTAATAACTCTATATGTTGTATGTCTTTTATTCTAGTCGTGCTTTGGTTCTATGTTTTGAATGGAATTGATGCATGATTTTGTAAAGGGGTGTGTATACTACATTCTGGGAAGTATACATATCTCGAAGACACGGATTATTATGTTTGTGATGCTAGGGTCAATGGATGACTAAGCATTACAAGCCTAGTAAACCGGGGTCCTCACAGGGGAGCAATTTTTGTTATTCCATTGTGAAACAGTGCCATTTAAGCCAGAAACTCGAAGAAGTCTTTGTCTGTGCTTGGGGCGTAGGTCTCTGTCTATTCTTGGGGTGTGGGCTCATGTGTGTTTATTTTTGAGTTTCCTTTTTCTTTTCCAGTAGTGTTTCTATGCATCACCATCCCAAATATAAGTTGTATAAATTTTGAAGCAAGTGAAAAGATAAGTAATCATCATCCACCCTTCCTTCATGCTTTAATATTTTGCAAATTTTGAAGCAAGTGAAGAGATAACATTTAAATAGTGATACATAGAAGCACCTCCATTTTCTTAATCTTCTTCTTTTTAAACGGTCTACGCCCGTTTCTCTCTCTCTCTGCTTTGATAGAAACCACAACAATAGATATAGCCGGATAATAGCCACTATCATAGCTACTTCTTTCCGAGCAAATGGCAGATTTGGCATGAGTTTGATTGGATTTGGAAAATCTGAACCGGTTGTTCGAAATAGCAAATTTGGCGACTCAAAAGAAGACATGTGGCGTCTGCAGCTCTTCGGATCAGCAGCATGACATTTGCACTGCAGCAACACATGCGGAACGTGGAGGAGGACATTTAGCGGTCCCGTTAGGGGCACGACGTGCAACGGTCCATTAGGGTATCTCTAATTGTTAAAGGTAAACTTATCTCTAACATATATTATATCATATTTAGAGACAATATCTTCAATAGATAGTCTCTAATATACTCTAACATTTATATTTTATAATTTTTCTTAGAAACGAGTCTACATGTCAACTAGAATAGATTAATATATCATGTTTTGTTTCACATACACGATAGTCTCTTTAGGAAGAGACGACCTATACTCTCTCTCCTCCATGTAAGATTTTGTTGACGTGATATAACTAAGAGACGACAATAAATACACTATTGAAGATGCTCTTAGCGGCCGGAAGAGATGGCACAGTATCGTGCAAGCTGACACACCTCAAATGCATGCATGTATCATGCTTAATTAATTAGCATATATAGATTAATTGAGAGTTTAACTAATTAAAGATGAAAGTACTTAATGAATCACATGCTATTGCAGATGGGAGCGTGGTAGGTACTTGCTACACTCTCCAAGCGTTGTACGTGGTCTTCTCGTGCAACCACGCTACGTATCTCTTGCCACGGTCTGGTCCACTGTAGGGGTCATTTGTCGCCTCCCTAATTTACTGCAGTGTTATTTTTATAATTTCGCGTGATCAAGAATATTTTTATCATAACGAATAAAAATGCACCAAATCAACCAGAAACTATTTTCTTTATCATCTATATCTGTATAGTGTATGTAATCAAACTATAGCAAACTGTGAACTTTATAGACAGATTTAAATCTTATTTATTTACGCATTATATTTGGCTTGCCATGTGAATAACATGCAATGTTCGTATATTGTTTACCTGCTATGAATCGGCTAACACCACATGACAATGGCATCAATATATACGAACGGAACAAACTATACTAGTTAACGTAGTGCTCGTTTCTGCTGTTCTTCTGGGTTTTTAGGAGGTCCAAATAAAAGTAACCTATTTTTTTCCTCATGTATTTTAATTTGATTAATTCCGAATGTGGGACATGAAGACTTAAGTGGTTTTTTCTACAATCATGAGAACACGTCATTTGTTACCATTGAAGCAGATGACATAATTTTTAAAGTTAATGGACCCAATTGTAACATCCCAAAATTTGTTGACTTAAAAAAAACTAATTTCCAAATTAATTATTTCAAAGCATTTGGATCTTATCTGGTTTTCTATGAGTTTTCAAATCATAATTCAAATTTAAATTCCCAAATCAATGTTTCCAAATCACATTTCTCTCTTATCTCTCTTGCGCCGAGCCCAATTCTCTTTCGATCTTAATTTTTGGCCCATTTGGCCCAACTCAGCCTACCTGGCCATGTTTCTTCCTCCTTTCTTCTTTCTTTGCCTCTGCTCTTCTCGACCTGTGCCAAGCCCTGTCCCTCGCCTGTGCTGCTCAAAGCGGATCTAAGTATAGTTAGTGTGGTCATGTGACCCTGGCAATCTCGGCACAATCAAAGCTGATTCTCTCTCTCTCTCTCTATATATATTCAAAAGATGACTTTAATTGCTCAAATGATATTAGCGATGATACCGGTGACTCAATTTTCTATATCCGCTACCCACGTCGAAGTTTCGTGCACCACTTTGGCTGGAAACCGTCGCCATCACCGCGCCATCATAGCACCCCTCAATCAGCCATTTCCTTTCCACATGTACGCGCAATCAGTTCACCTTCTAAACCAAGCCGCCTTCGATCCCGTCATGGTCACGACCACGCATTCTAGCCGCATATACATCTCACGGGATATCTTCGTCCTTCCGCCGGACCGCGCATTCTAGCGGAGCAACTTTTTCTCCCTTCATCGCCATGCATTCACAGCTCCAGTTCGGATCACGGCCTTGATTTGTGTAGCGATCAATTGGCTAATGAGCATACTAGTGCTACTGATGCTGCTTTGCAGTTTGTGCCCACACAGGTGTGACGCCCGTGTCATTACCCAAAGGGTAATCACACTTAGGCATACGGATTACTATTCATTTGCCCAGTAGAATACTGCTCCAACGAATGGTAAGCTATTTATCAGAGATAACGCAGCAGAACAATAAAATAGAAATTGTCCTTTATTACAACAGTAGCCACATAATACTAGGGTTTTGAATACAATTATTTAATTACAAAAGGGAAAACACTTCCCGCTATTTCCTGCTAGGTTACTCCTGTAGTCTCCTCGTTCCACGAGTCGAAAGGGGCGATCATCTCACCCTGCTTCTCGTACCCAACACCCCGTCACCTACGGCCTTCTCGGTACCTGCAAAATTCCTCATCCCACTCGGGATAACTCCCGGTCGGATTAGGAGCTAAGCAAGGGAAAGATAGCAAGAGTGAGTACTATAGTGTACTCAGTAAGCATTAATAGCTAAAATGCAGCTGATGATTCTACTGATCGTCCTTAGCAAAATTCTTACCTTTTCTCTTATTCTGAAAATAGACATTAAAACTTAGGTTGCAAAATTTAATTATGAAAAGACTACTTGATTACTCGGAGAGAAGAAAGACCCCTAGCGGTTCCCGTAGACTCCAATCCAGGAGACTGGCATGAATTCATGATTTGATAACACTGCACAGGCTTGTACCACTTTACCCATAGCTATCTAGGTTCACCACATTTCCTTTGATGTGATTTCAAGTTCAGAATACAGAACGTTTTTGTAACATCCCAAATTTCCTGAGTTTTTGAAAATTTTGAAAACTTTAAAAACTAACCGTTTGGTTTTATTAATTAGCTAAAGCTTAAATTGTAATTTAGAATTTTAAAAGCAGTTTAATTTGAATTAATTAAACTTGAACTAATTCAAGTTGGTTTAGTTGAGTTTTGTTGGATTTTAAATTGGTTTTCCTTTTGCCCTAAGTTAAAAATAATTATTTGCAAAAATTAAAAGCAATAGTTAAGCTAAAAATATTTTTACTAAGTTCTAAATAATTCAAGGGACTTCTGAGAATTTTCCTAGAATTTTTGGACGTCTTAAGCTATTTTCTAAAAATGCTTTTGCTTTTTTGGTATTTTCTACAATAAAAAATCTTAGGAAATCCCCCCCTTGGCTTTGGGCTGAATTTCCCTTGGCCCGTTCCTATTCCCTCTCATGCCTTGATCCTCATGTTGTCAGTCCTCATGGTGTCCCGTGCTCCTGTCGCTTGCGTCAGTCCTCATGCTGGTTAGTCCTCGCGCCACTGTCCCGTCTCCCCTGCTTGCCTTGTCCCGTGCTCCCCTTGCCTTTCGCCTCGCCAGCCGCCGCCTCGCCTTGACCTAGCCCTACCCGTCCCATCCGTTGCTCATGGCGCCCGCCTCGCCTTGGCTCGTGCGCCCCGCTTTCCCCCTTCTCTGCGCGGTCAAGCCGGACCCCCCCTCGCCCGCCATTAAAGCCGGCAACACCTCCTCCTCCTCCTCCTCCGGGCCTCCCCGAGCTCTATTTAAGCGAGCATCGGCCGCGCCTCTTCCTCCTCTCCCTTTCCCCTCTTCTCCCCCTCTCTTCCTCGCCCTAGCCCGGCCGCATTTGAAGCTTTTCACCGCCGCCACAGAGCTCCGCTCCGTCACACCCGCCACCACCGTCAAGCCTTCTCCGGCGCCGTCGACCCCACCCCCGGAATCGCCAAGCCAAGGCGCACCCGGTGCGCACCTCCCCGACCTCTGGAGCCCGCCGGAGCGCCACCGCCTCGTTCAACTGCCGCCGCCACCGCTTCTTCCTCCCCGCCGGCGACCTTCCCGTGCCGCCGCGTCGTCGAGACCTTGCGCACCCAACTCCCCGTGAGCTCCTCTTCGCATTGGCGTCTTCACCGCCGGCCACCGCGCCGCCAATTGCCGGCGACCATCGGGCCAAGTGCGCCGCCGCTCAGGTCTGATGTGGCAAGCCACATGGCTGCCAGGTCATGCCCGTCGTGACCACATCGACCTCTTCTTTGAGGTGGTCGCCTAATCGGCCACGACGTGGCTGTTCTAATCTTTTCCCGTTGAAAAACAATTTGGCCGAAAATTAAATCCCCAGGGCTGACGTCAGCTGAAGCAATAAATTGATTTTCCTTTATAAAATTAATTCAAAAATCAGGAAAATCTCTTTTTCTTGATTTTATGCAATTCCCTATCTTCCTTTAGCCATAACTTCTTCATTCGAACTCCGATTCGAGTGATTCAAATTTCTAAATTCATCTAAATTCCTTGTCTTCCTATTAGTATTTATTTGGTATTTATTTGAATTTTATTTGAAGTTGTTTTATTTATTTAGCTTTGTTCGCACGTATAGATTCCGGCGTTTCGGAAGATTTCTCGGACCCGACAACCGAAGCACCTCTACTCTTCAACGAAGGCAAGTCGTAGACCTTTGATCATATTTAACCCATCTTTATAAAAGTATATTGTTTGATATAAACCTGCATTGCTAATTTTATAATAAATGGTTTGGGATTAGTTAATTACCTAATTGCCATTATACCTCCTTGATAAATTGTGAATGACATGTATCCTTGAATGACATAATTCCTTGGACACCATAGGATGGTTAATTACTAGTTGGATATTATTGTACTACCAACATGGGTACCGTGTTTGCTTAGCCATACTTTGGTAGACGTCGGTCTTGCCATGAATCATTCAATATTAGTTTACCCCAAATAAGACCTAAGATGCGTGGCTTGTGCGAAGAGCGGCCGGTGTTCTTGATTAAAATGAAGTGTGGTCCTGTGTGAGACAACGACTTCCTTAACTAAAATTTGTGGTGCTAGGATTGGGGTGGTCCTCTGGCTGGGTTGAACCCAACAAAGATGAATTTGACTAAAGGAATTATGGAACCATGGCGAAGCCACTTTTGATAAAAAGATGTTGTGATTTGGTGAGGTTGAACGAAAATGATTTATGCTCGGACGAGTGGGTGGTGGAAAAGGTGGGTGCGTAAGCACGTTTGGAATGCGAAAATGTCGCGTCTGAGCAACCAACTAAGGACTTAACCTTGAACCATTGATCTGGGCCTTAACTGCACAACCACATGTCTAGGACAGGATAGACTGGTGACTAATTAGCAATGTTTTGGTTGGTTCTGTTTTGGTTGGGAAGCGGCGCAAGGGGGCAGATAGAGGAAACCTTAGCGATGCAATCGAGTCAAAACAGAATTTTGTAAAAGCCTTGTCACGTGCTCTAGGCGCTTACCTAAGGTAGTGGCGGTGGCATAGATATATGCCGAACAAACTAGAGAATTCGTGTCTTGTGGGTCAAATTTGTACAACCTCTGCGAGTGTAAAACTATTCGAATAGCCATGTCCCCGGTTATGGACATGCCTGGTGATTTCACGCAAGGGGTAGATCTTTTATTGAAAATGTTGGAATGGGTTGTTCGAATCTAGTTTTGGTTGTGGTTGATGGTTGGGAAGTGAATAGGGTGTTCACTAGTTGTTTCAAAGAAAATTGTTTATTTATGTATTAATATTTTAAATTGTGCTTTGCAATCTACTTGCTGTATTTAAATGTCAAATATTGCTTTCTGCAAAATAGCCATAAAGCTATCCTTGTCAAGCCTTGCATGAATACTATTTTCATACATTTCTCTATGACTTACTAAGTACATTCAAAGTACTCACGGCCTTGCGCCCTCTGTTTAAATCAGCAGAGGAGGGTGAACCAGGGAACTCAGAGTTCTATGAAGAAGACTTCTGTGAAGACTATGCGAATTAGGTCGCGTCCTTCACTCGATTGCCTGTGGGCATATTGGGTGACCTCCACCAGATGTTTGGTTTCCATTGCAAGCTCTCTTTTGTTGCTAAGCCCTGCGTGGCAAACTTTGTAAGACTTGACCATAAGGTCCTTTTGCTATTAAATATTAATTTGTCTGCTTCATCTATAATTTAGGTGTACGGTTTTGATTACACCAATGTTGCAACTGTGTGCACTAGCTCTTGATCCGAGGAATAGTGCGATTATACGAAGGTCTGGATCCGAGATCCGGGGTCCCTCTGATTTTCTAATTCGTGATTAATTTCTCCACCCATTACTTTCCGTCGGTGCTGACCTTGCCACCACCGAGTTCGGGTAATGTTGGTTGGGCTAGTTCATCCTCTCTGCACCCAACACTCCACATAGTGCTATAGCACCTCTTCTTACACCACACTCACACATAGTACATACCCGGTGTGGAGAGCATAATTACGTAACATGGTAGCATTTTCTGCCTGTCGAAACAGGAAAATGGTTGGCACTTAAGATACGGCCTATGACCGAGTAAGAGTTTTGTTTGTCCTTATATTATAACCATATGTAAAGGGTCCCACCTTTTGCCCTCTCTTCCTGACCACGGGTCCCCTTTACCAACCATAATAATACTCTGCTTTCATCTCATTTCTCATTCCTTAATTCTTTTCATCTCTTTCATCTTTCTTATCTTTCTCATCTTCATCTCATTTATTTAATTTGAGTTTTTGAGAAATAGTTTTGATGCAATACATATAAAATAGAGCAAAGTAATGTTTATATTTAATATAGCTATGTTTATGATCAAAGGAGTAGCTTGCCTGCATAATTGTAGAAGAGATTGTCATTGATGAGATCGGTACCACTACTCCTGTTGGTTCGCCTGCTGCAATTTATACGATGGTGCGAGCAAAAATACATAACTAAATACTTAGCAGTAGTATGTGCGACTAGGTGCAGTGCATACTGATCGGATGATTCTTTTCGTTAGTGGGTTTTTACTTAATATCATTTTCGAAACCCCCGTGAGGTTAGCACTCCCCACTACGGTTGTTCTACTAATTACTCGCTCTAGGGTTGAAAATACCTAATTTTGTTTTTAAACTAACGAGAACAGAAATACTACTCACACGCACATTTTATTAAGTCTATTAAATTTTACTCGGCAAAACTTCTAATTAATTATTCAACTTACATCAACATGCTATTGTTTAATTTTCTACAAATACTCAGGACCGCTTCATGTTAATTAATTTAGCATGATTAAAAACATTTCAACTCACATGACTAATTGCCAAAGATGAACAAGGTTACTACGCACACATTTTGCTTTCTATTAACAGAATTAATGGTAGTTTACTTTCTATTAACATAATTAATGGTAGTTTACTCTATTTTAACAATTACTCAACCGATGGACTTATAGGAATGGTTAGCCAGATGCAAACCTAAGTGGATTCATTTAATCGCATACTTACGAAATGCTAACAACTACTAATTTTATTTCAAAATTCTGTTGTTACAAACATTAATTACCAAAAGTTTACTAGAATTCATAGAATTTTTCTTAAGATTTTCCTACACCATTTCCTAAACCAAATTTTCTAACCTAATCCTACCCAAAACCCTAATCCTAATTATCTCCCACCTAATCTCCCTAATCCCCTACTCTCTCTCTCACCTTACCCCTTCACCCTAGCTGACACACACACACAGCCACCTCCTTCTCCCCCAATCCAATCCTCGCCTCTCCCTAAAGTTCTCCTCCTCCCTCAAGCTCTCCTCATGGCGCCTCCTCCCCTGGCGCCGCTGCTCCCCTCGGTCCTCCGCGGTGCCACCGTCGGCGCCTCCCGGCTCACCTCCTCCCACACCACCTCCGATTTCCCCCTCCTGCGCAGCGCGTCTCGGCCAGCCCATGGCGCCGCCTCCTGCGCCCAATTTGCCGCCGACGCCGTGTCCTCCACTACTCCCTCCGGCCACCGGCTCCCCTGCGCCCGGCCCTCACCCCTGTGGCCTCTCTAGCCCAACGCCGCCCTCGGCCCTTACTCGGCTCGATCTCCTCTCTTCCTCCAGCCCAGCGCCGCCTGGCACCACCGCCGCTCCCCACAGCTCCTCTCGGTCCAGCCGCCGCCGCCTCCTGCCGGCTCCACTCCGACTCCACTCCGACTCGGCCCCGAGCTGCTCCTCCCCTCGGCGCGGCCGAAGGCCAGCGCCGCCTCGCCGGTCTGGCCTCCCCTCCTCATCAGCGCCGTCCTGCTGCCAGTCGGCCACTGCTGCCGCTGACCCTAGCCTCCACTGCTACTACACCTCCAAAAACCCCCCTTACTCTCTAACCTCCCCTTTTTATTCTTGTTTTGGTATGATTCAGTTAATTATGTTGATTTCATTTCACTGATGTGAGCTCATTGCTACTGCATGGATACTGGATGAGGTGGATGTGGCTATGATGCTTGCTATCGGTGGAGAGGGTGGTGCTGCTAAAGCCGTACTCTAAGGTATACTCCCCCTTGCTCTCTACCCGAAACCCTCCCGTTGCTCTGTGATGAAATATGAACTGAGAGCTAAATGTGACACTACTATGAGATGCTCTATGGTGAATGATGTGCACATGGGGAGCACTGGGGTTCCATTGTGGGTTACCTCTTGTTGAGATTAAGGATGGGGAAGAGGATGGTAGTGCCTTGGTGCTCTCCTCTTCTCCCTCGCTGCGATCGGCTTGCAAGCGGTGATGACGCAGAATCTGAGCTTGTTCTCCTCCTTGTGGGCTTGATGCTTGGCTATGCCGATGGTCCTGGCTCTGCAGGTCTGGCCTTTCTTCCTTGCTCCCTTCCTCTATGCTTCCTTCCTCCCTTCCTGGTGTGGCCTTGGGTTTGGGTGGGTAGTGGGTGAGGGATGGTGGTAAATGGGGTGTGCAATGTTTGGCTTGAGCTCTTGTGGGGCTTGGTTTCTTGGCCTTGCTCCTCTCCACTCGGCTGTGAAATTCTGGGAGCTCCTGTCTTCCTCCTTCGGTTGTGAGGGGGCTAAATGTGTTGGAGAGGTGGGGAATGGATGAGGCTGGTGGGATTGGGGCTAAATAGAGAGAGGCTTGATCTTATCCTTCCTTGTGGTAAATTCATTTTTACAGCAATCCTATTCCTATTTACCTTATCCTATTTACCACTCTATTATCTCCTCACTGCAATCTACTGTGTTCTATTTGATCATCCTATGCTCCTCTTCCTCCTAGCTCTTCCTGGTGCATACAACTGGGCAGGGTTTAGTGAGGAAAGGGTGATGATGGTTTGCCCCTCTGGATATGGCTGGCCTATGCTTGATGCTTTAGGGATATGGGAAGGATTGGTTTGTTGCCCTAAATGTGCAGGCTTAAAAGAGAGGCTTGGTGTTAAGCTTATCCTTAGCCAGTGTAAATCCTTTTACCATGACACTAATCCTATTCTTACCATGATCCTATCTCTTGGTCTTTCTTCCTCCCTGTTGTTTCTTTTGAACTTTTGTGCCCACTTGTGATGCATGCCTGGCTTAGGAAAGGGCAGGGGTGATGAAAAATAGGGGTGACATCTGCCTCTGTGAACTCTTATAAGAATGCTTGTGCCTTTGTTTGGGTGGTGCTGTGCAGTGGCTCTGCCATTGTGAATTTGTATGCTACATGAGGATTGATGCTTATTAGAGGGATGTATTTTGGGCTGGCTCTCTGGTGGCATGCTTGTGACCACTACGCCCCTTTGCCTTATCTCCATTGCCCTCTCATGTTACTGTTTAGACAAGGACCTATTGGTCCCTTGGTTGCTAACCGTGGATGCATTGCGAATGGATTTGTGTTGGCCTTTGGCTGGGAGGGAATGGGGATAATAATACATGTGGGTTTATGCTGGCTATACCACATGAGTATTAATGGTGCTGGTTTCGGAATACCCGATGATACTTTGGCTGAGGGTTGGGTTTAATGGAATGTGAAATGTGGGCTTGTGGGACCCTATGATGCTCTGACTGAGGGTAGGATTTAATGGGATGTGCCTTGTGGGATTATACTGCGATTACGGTAAATGGAAAAGGTGGGTGTTGGATTCTACTGATGCCGGATGATGATACCCCTAGAAGTAAGAGGTGCCTATTGACTCTGGTTGACCTAGCTATCTTGATTGCTAAAGGAGCCGACTAACTCAGGTTGGTCAGGATACCTTAGTGATAGAGGGACCGTTTGACCCAGGTTGATATGGGAGTCCTATTGTACTTCGGGAAATTCTGACGGCCATTTCCTATATTCTAATACTCACAAACACTACTTTTGACTAAGCTTGATAACCGTTTTTCTGATTTCTTTCTAACGAGCGAGGAAAATGGATCGCAAGATGGTTCTATGGACTAGCGCTAAAAGGACAAGGAGACAAGGATGGCAAATGGCTACTGCTACATGAATGAAATGAATGGATTGTAAATTTAATTAATAGTTGTTTAAAAACATCGCAATTTGTTGTAAAATAAATTTTGTAATAAGAATCAAGTTTGTAATATATTACTTATGTAAAATGGATTTATTGAGATGATGCTAATGATGATGATGATGATGATAACAATGATAATGATAATGATGATGTACTAATTTTACCTTGATTCATATTGACATTTGTGATAATTACATGTTTAAAGAAACTGAGATTATGAGTTGATTAACGATTGACGGATTTTTATTAGACGCTAATTACCGATTATTGTTGCTTAGATTAGATTAATCACGCGTGTTCTCACACAGGATTCCATGTAGGATGATACGGAGGATGGTGATGTCGTTGTTGCGCAGCATAACAGTGTTGCCGCGACAACTCTAGGACTTGCCAAGGCAGTGCCTGATCCTACTATGGTGGCACCCGCGACTGCCGTAGCAGCACCCAGAGTAGTCACTACTACAAAACAGATAATAGTGGACGCCTCATCACAGACAGTTCAAAAGGAACCGTCTGTGTTGGTCTGTCGGGACTAGGTGTTTGTAATGATAGCCTATCATAGACGGTTCTTATTACGAACCGTCTGTGATACACACATATCACAGACGATTTTTTAATAGAACCGTCTGCGATAATTCACAGACAGTTCTTACAAAGAACCGTCTATGATAATAAGACCGTCTGTGAATTATCACAGATGATTCTATTAAAAACCCATCTCTGATAGTTGCATATCACAGATGGTTCATAATAAGAACCGTCTGTGATAGGCTGGCAATATATATACCTGGTCCCGACACACCTCCCTGCCCATTCCCATTTGAGCCGCCACCAGGTCCTCCCCCATTGCGCCGCCGATAGAGAGGAGAAGGAAGGGAAGGAAGGAGGAAGGGAGGAGAAGGAGAAGGAAAGGATTCTCGAGGGATATTTGGTATTTTCATCGTGAACTCCGAGAGTAACGATCTATAACCCTTTATGTTTGCTATAAGTTAATCACTAATCAATTTAAGTATGTTTGATCAATAGGAAGAGTATGTACTTGCGATTTATTAATCTAATTTGACACTAATTTGTTATATGCATGCGTAGCGTAGATAGACCAAAACTGGATGTACGGTGTGAACCATGTGAGTCAGGTGTACATTAATGGTGTGTTTGCTTTTAGAAGAGTCGCCGAGCAAGATATGCTGAAGAAGGGGATACAATTTATGTACTGTCTATGCATTGATTGCAGTAATATAAAAATGTTTAATAACCCGGCGTAGATCGAAGCACACTTGATTCGAAGGGATTTCAAAAAAGGGTATACATGTTGGACCAGTCACGGTGAAGAGCATATTATACAAGAAGTTAATAATGACGACATCGCGGAGGAAGTGAACGATATGCCGGATGTGGACTGTGCTTTTGATGAGGATAGGTCGCACGATGACTGTAACATCCCAAATGTATAATCAGGGTTTGTTTCAAATGTAATTAAATGTATAGAAATTAAAACTTTTTCTCACACCTTGAAACCCCTGAACTCACATGTAAATTTTGTCCAAGAGTTGTGAAATCCAAAAACACAAAGCTCTTGTTGACCAAAAGTCAAACTCATTTTCCATTTGTCACAAATCTTGTGCCAAACTTTTGGAAATAATTTTCCTTGGTCCTAGAGATGATATGGGACCTCTCTGAAAAATATCATAAGTTATAAAACTTGCTTGATAATTTTTGGAGGTAAATCAAACTCTTGAACAGCCTTAATGAATTTCCTGAGAAAAATGCAGTGCACAAAAACCTCTGAAAATTTTATGTAAGGTTAATCCTAATGTCAGCAAGCTCCAGTTAAAATTTCATGAATTTTGGAGTTCATTTGCTATCTCAAATAAATCCTCAAAAGTCTCAGCTTGTTTTTCAAATTTAAATGGACTGGTTTGACTTGGGCTTGAGCCACTTTTCTAAGTGGGCTAAACCCAACCTCTTACTCAGCTCAACAAACCTCCTTTCCACCCTGTTGAGGTCGTAGCCGTTGGATTTAGATCCAAAGGCCACGACCTCCTCCGCAACCATCGCAGCGAGGTCCTCCCACCTTATTGAGGTCATAGCCGTTGGATCAAATCCAACAGCCATGACCTCAATTCGTTATCAAACGCCCGGGTCCACCACCCCATCGAGGTCCTGTGCCGTTGGATCAAAGATCCATGGCCATGACCTCCCCTCGCTATCAAACCACTCAGACCTCCTCTCCACCTTGTTGAGGTCGTAGCCCTTGGATTCAGATCCAAAGGCCACGACCTCCGCTGCAAACCACCGCAGCTAAGACCTCCCCGCGATATCAAGCGCACCAGACCTCCCCCATCTTGTGTTATGCGCCGTTGGATTAAAATCCACGGTCACGACCTCCTTCGCGCTTTGCGCAGCGCCTAAGACCTCCCCATCTGTTGTGCGCCCTTGGATTGAGATCCAAAGGCCATGACTTCCACGTCTTTGGCAGTATCGCGTGCAGCGTTAAGTCCTCCCATCAGGTCCGCACCGTTGGATTTAGATCCAATGCTTTGGACCTCCTGTCCCTTTTTCCTTTGCGCATCAGCGCGGTGGTGATCTAAAGGTCACGACCTCCCCGGTCCAAATCTGAGGGCTGTGACCTCCTCTCAGTCACTTAAAACGTACCGTTTCAAACTCAAATCGGAGGGCCAGGACCTCCCTATCTTTTCATCCAGCGGTGGAGGCCTCGCCCTGTTCTTCTCCTAGCTTGGGCACGCGTGCGTGTGCCATGGCAGTAGGCAAGGTCAGCGCCTTGTCTTGTCCAACGGCTCTGAGCCTGCACGCATTTAATGCATGTCAGCACCCTTCCGCCCTAGGCCATGCCCTAGCCTACCCCTCTGTCACCTCCATTGTCTTGTCCTGGCCATGGACCACGCCATGGGCTAAGCTCACCATGAGCTTAACCCTTGGCTCACGACCTCTTCACCTCGGGGTATAAAACCTCCCCACTGTTTCCTTGGCTTCCTTTACACACCATTGCTGCCCTTGCTTGCACCTCTGTGCTTGTGAACTCAAACCACCCGAGGCTCTCCTTGGCCGCCATTATTGGAGCTTGGAGCTCCTCGGTGGAAAAAGGGTCCCTGGGTTTCTCCTCTCCATTCCTCAGTTTTATTTGTGCCATTACCTTCTGTGACCTAGGTCCTAACTTGTTTAGTTGGGACATTTTCAGAGGAGGCCTCACTGGGAGCTGGAGCTGGAGCTTTTGGCCGTGGAGCTCCTCATCTTCTCGGCCACGGTCCTCCTCGCCACGACCTCCTCGGCTCCTCAGGACCTCCAGGTAACCTCCTGATAGTCCTTAGAGCTGGGCACCTCGCTGTATGAATCGCTGCAGAGCTCAAATTTCGCTGTTACCATTTTGGCCGTGTTGGGCCATCGTGCTCCTCTCCGGCTCGCTTGGCGTTCAAGGTCATTGTTGCTTGCTGTTGAGAGGTCCATTGTGTGCGCAACACTATTGCGCACGTTAGTACCCTTGGTGGTCGCCATGCGAGTCCGCATCGCCGGCATTGACCACATCTTTACGTTGAAGTTCTTGTCGAGCGGGGCGCCCGGTAGCGTCGTTAAGACCAAGATTTGGGGCAGCAAATGCTCCATCATTGGGAGCATTTACTGCTGTCTTAACGCGCCTGGACCTCCTCGTTGTCCCGCGTGTCTTAACTCCTTGCCCGCGCGCGCGCACGTGTGCGAGCGCTGTGGCTCTGGATCTGGGCCGTTCAAGACCTCCCCCTAGGAGATCTTGAACGTCCAGGACCTCCTCTGGTGAGATCTTAGCCGTCCAGACCTCCCCTGGAGGTCTGAGCCGTTAAGACCTCCGCGTAGGACCTCCTCGATGTCATCTCTGCCATTTAGGACCTCCCTCGCTAGATCTAGACCGTTCCGGTCCTCCCTCTTTCGTTGTGGTCCGTTGGATGCAGCATCAACGGCCACGACCTCCCCCCTCACTCGTGCGTGCGCGTTGCTGGGAGGACAGGGACCGTTGGATCCAAGATCAACGGCCCATGACCTTTGGACCTTCGCGAGCGCGCGTGTGCGATGTTCTCTGGGAGGTCTTGAGCCGTTAGATTCAAGATCTATGGCTCATGTCCTCCCCTGTCTTATTGGTTTTTAGGAAATTCCAGAGAGCTGTTATTTTATGAACTGAAAAAGGTGTGAACTTTGAAAATACATAACTAATTCATTCTAAATCCTAATAAGGTGATTCAAATTTTTGTAGCTCTAGTTTGGACCAGGCTCTAATCTAAAAATGGTTATGAGACCAGTTCAGCTCCAGAAAATGGTTTTGTAAATAAATTTCAAAACTAACTTTAAATGTTTCATTAAAAATTCATTTAACTTGTAAAATGCATAAGTAAATCTCTGTAGATTATTTTTGAGTGAATCCAACTTTGTTGGCTTCCTCGGTTAGTGCACTAAATGTTAGAATTGGATTTAGGCATGTCACTATTTTCAAAAGCTTTGTGGGTGCATTTTAGTTGTGCTCCTTTTCTTATCTTTGAAAAATCATAAAACATGCATAATAGCTCCAAATGAGATGAACTCAACTGTGTTATTCATCTCATGAGGTGATGGTTTTACAGTAAAAATCTCAGTAACACCACCTCTCTATAAAATGTTGCCAAATAATTAAATTAGTGAATAGTAGTAGATTGCAATTTTTAGGGCTGAGCAGATTTGTTTTGCTCATATCTTTTGCATTGAGAATCCAAATCAATTGGTTCTTATTGATAAATTCCCTAAAAATTATCCTTTTGCTGCTGTAGAAATTTCAGAGCATTTGAAGTTTGTTTGCTGTGCTGTCTTTGTGGTTTTCGTCGTTCTTATCGATTCTTTTCGCCTTTTCGTTAGGTGCCGACGAGTGCTTTGACCCCGTGAGTGATCCTCAGCAACATATTGAGCAAAACCAGCAAGGCAAGCAGTTTGATCATATCCCATTATGTCCCATTACTTTAAAGCTAATATATTGTTTTACTTGTATGTATGCTACTTTGTGTTAAAATATCGCTAGTGATCCTATAGATGCATATTCTGTAGGTAAATGTTCATTCTCTACTACTAAGCCTAGGATTATCTTGCTGTGATTTAGAGTTCGATGGATGGACTCTTATCACTTAGTAGTTTACGTTGATAATGCTTAGCAATGCTTAGATAACGGTAGAAATGGGCGGTTGTCGACATTATGTCGATGACCTTGATCACACAAAAACTATTATTCCATTATGTCCATCTTGTGCTTGTTACTTTGTAAATAAACAAAAATAAAAATAAAATTGTTATTGACTTGGGCACAATGGATGTTGGTGTGAATTGTTGGGTGTGAATGGAATGGTGCTTAAGTCCCCAAGGACCGAGTTACTTGCGCCATTGATCCAAGCACTTTTGCGTGCTAACCACACGAGGGGGATATGGGACCTCTCTTGACTAAGTACTTTGGGAGGTGTTAATTATGAGCTGGTCGGTGGGTGTGTTAAAAATAAAATGTGTGTGTGTGGTATGGGGAGGGAGCATTAGTAGACCGGTTAGGCTGTCTAATATGTCCTTACCCCCGTGGGTTGCGACTCTTAATTAGCATCATCCATTGGAAATGTCTCGTAGGACTTAGCCGTGCCGGCATACCAAAGGAAGTGTGCTAAATCATGTGGCAAAAAGGCGGCCTGGCGTGTGGGTACATTGGTACACCCCTGCAGGGTTAAAACTATTCGAATAGCCTCGTCCTAGGTTATGGACACGCTTGGTGATTTCCCGCAAGAACTAGACTAAACAATTAATTAAAACTTGATGGGTGGTATGAATTGGGTAATTCATGCTATTGTTGTGGTGACTTGGGTGAGTCACTTCCAGGTTGTTCTTGTTGTTGTTTTTATTATTGTATCGCTGTTATTTCAACAATTAAAAATGCTTTGTCAAATTGCTTTCAATCTATTACATTATTGCAAATGAAAGCTCGCTTTATGCTAAAATGAGTCCAAAGCCTCATCCACTTAAATGAAGCTTGCATGTAGCTATCTATAGTTCTGCTATATTACACGTCAGTCTTGCGAGTACATCTTTGTACTCATTTGCTTTGCTTAATAACTTTGTTGCAGAGGAGGTAGAGCCCAAAGGGCTTTACTTTTGTGAGATGTGCTGCGGTTGGGAATCGAGCTAGGCGACTTGGTTGGTTGCCTTGTGGGCTAAAGGCAAACCTTGTGGCTCTCTTTTGTTTATCGCCATCTTATGGCTTTTGCTTCCGTTGTGTTATCTTTATTGTTGTATTTGGCCGATCAACCCCTTTTGTAATAACTCTATATTATGTATGTCTTTTATTCTAGTCGTGCTTTGGTTCTATGTCTTGAATGGAATTGATGCATGATTTTGTAAAGGGGTGTGTATACTGCATTCTGGGAAGTATACATATCTCGAAGACACGGATTATTATGTTTGTGATGCTAGGGTCAATGGATGACTAAGTATTACAAGCCTAATAAACTGGGGTCCCCACAATGACAATCTGGATCAGATGCTACGCGATGCAGAAGAGAACTATAGTGAGAGAGAGTTTTGTAAATTCGAGGGTTTAATAGAGGACTCGGTGAGACCTTTGTTTCCTTACTGCAAGCTGGAATATACAAGGTTGTCGACCGTACTTGAACTTCTGAAATTGAAGGCAAGCAATGGTTGGTTCGACAAGAGTTTCACGGCGTTGTTAGGTCTCCGAACGGACATCCTTCTGAAGAGAAACGTGTTGCCCAGCACAACCTACCAAGCAAAGAAGGTTCTTTGTCCATTGGAAATGGAAGTAGAAAGAATACATGCATGTCCGAACGATTGTATTATCTACTGTAAAGGGTATGCAGACATGCATGTATATCCTGTGTGCAAAGCATCCCGATACAGGAGTAAGAATACTGATAAGGTGAAGCAAGGACCTCCTGCTAAGATATTGTAGTATCTTCTGCCTGTGATCCCACATTTGAAGCGTTTATTTGTAACCCAAAGGAGGCAAGATTGCTGCGTTGGCACTCGGAGGAGCGTAAGAAAGATGGAAGGCTAAGACACCCTATTGATTCTACCCAGTGGAGAAACTTCGATCAGAGCTTTGAAGAGTTCGGTGCAGAACTGAGGAACATAAGGTTAGGGTTGAGTACAGACGGAATGAATCCTTTCGGTAACATGAGCAGCCGACATAGCACCTGGCCCGTCAATCTATGTATGTACAACCTTCCTCCTTGGTTGTATATGAAGCGGGAGTATATTTTGATGTCATTACTTATCCAAGGGCTGAAGCAACATAGGAATGATATTGATGTGTACCTAGCACCATTGCTGGAAGATCTTTTGACACTGTGGAATGAAGGGGTACAAGTATGGGATACGTACAAACAAGAGAACTTCACTTTACGCGCTATATTGTTCTGCACCATCAATGATTTTTCTGCCCTTGGTAACTTGTCGGGGTTCGGTACAAAAGGAGTCAAAGCCTGTCCGCACTGCTTAGATGGTACAGAGAGTGTATGGCTGAACAACTAGCGCAAAACTGTGTATATGCGTCACCATAGGTTCCTTCCCATACCGCAAGATGAAGAAACAATTCGACAGAAATAAGGAGAACGGTTCAGCTCCAAGGGCTTTTAGAGGGAAAGAGGTCTATGATATGGTTAAGGATATCGATGTTGTGCTTAGAAAGGGATGTAAATTAAGAACTCGTCAGAAGAACATCTGGAAGAAGCGATCAATTTTTTGGGACTTGCCTTATTGGGAGCACTTAGAAGTTCGCCACTTCATCGACGTCATGCACGTGGAGAAGAATGTATGTGATAGCTTGATTGGTCTCTTACTGAACATTAGTGACAAAACAAAGGAAGGTGTTAACGCATGACGTGACTTGGTTGATATGAACATAAGGACCGAGTTAGCACCGAAAGAGACCGATAAAGGACGAATGTACCTTCCCCCAGCTTGCTATACTCTTTCCAAGGCCAAGAGAAATGAACTGTGCCAGAGCTTGCATAGTATGAAAGTTCCATCCAGTTACTCCGCTAACATTAAGAAACTTGTTTCTATGGAAGATTTGAAATTAATTAGTATGACGTCTCATGATTGTCATGTGCTGATGACACAAATGCTTCCTATTGTAATTAGGAGTATCTTACCGAATAAGGCCCGAGTGGCAATCTTGAGGCTGTGTTATTTCTTTAACTCAATTGCTCAGAAAGTCATTTATCCCTAAGGACTAGATGCTCGGCAGGCCGAGGTGGTGACGACTCTATGTCATCTTGAGATGTATTTCCCTCTGTCATTTTTTGATATCATGGTCCATCCCATTGTTCACTTTGTGAAAGAGATAAAGATATTCGGCCCTATGTTCCTACGTCATATGTACCCGTTTGAGAGGTATATAGGAATTCTCAAGTCCTACGTACGGAATCGATCTTGACCGGAGGGTAGCATCATCGAAGGTTATGCAACCGAAGAGTTCATTGAGTTCTGCGTCGACTACATGGCTTAGGTGGAACCGATAGGTGTGCCTCTATCTCGTCATGAGGGGAGACTAGAGGGTATCGGGACCATTGGAAGGAAATTAATCACTCCCGATCTGGATATGTATGCTCAAGCCTATTTCACGGTCTTGCAACACATGACCCGAGTATCCCTGTACATCGACGAGCACAAATACATGGTATGCCAATAGAATTTAGACCGGTTGGAGGTTTGGATCACGAGAGAGCACAACCATCGGTTCAACGAATGGTTAAAGGTGCGATTCACTGGGAGGTCATCAAGTGATGATACACTGCTATGGTTGGCAAAAGGGTCAAAATTTACAATTGTGACATGGCACGGATACGACATAAATGGATACACATTTTATACGACAGCTTAGGATAGGAAGAGCACAGTCTAGAACAGCGGTGTTTGAATAGATGCGTTTCACGAGCAGTTCAATACCGACGAGCCACATGGGTTGAACTCCTACTATGGGTTCATAGAGGAGATTTGGGAGCTCGACTACGTACTTTTCAAGATCCCCCTGTTTCGATGCCATTGGGTTAAACTTCCGTAAGGTGTGAAAGTCGACAAGTACGATGTCACTATATGCGCGTCGATCATCATGACGGGCTATATTTTAATTAAGAATTTACTCCATTGTAATTTATTCCATAACATGAGACATGTCAATGTGGACTTGCCATGTGTTATGGACTTGTAATCTCTTATATATTTTGATGTGAACATGGAATTGTCATGTGTTATGGATTTATCATCTCTGATTTTGATGTCAATGTGGACTTCATTGTAACGTGGAATGATAATATTATGCACTTGTAATAAACAGACGATAAAAAAGACCATATCCTTTTTACATCACAGACGATAAAAAAGGATTAGCGATCCTATCTTAGCCTTCAAATCTTCATAAGCCTTCTCGTCGGCTTTAGTGGTGGCGGGATCAACTTGTTGTCGGATCAAACGCCTCCACTGCGACCTTTGCACGCCGTCGTGCTTGCAGCTGTTCGGACTCCGAAACCAAGCCCCATATAGCCCAGAGGCCATTAACCTTGGTCTCCTCCGTCTCGGCGAGGTCGACCCGCTCTCCTGCAATTCGGATGTCGTCCTCGACTCTCTGGGTTGCATCCTCGGTGCAGACCAAGTAGTTCCATTGGACGATCTCCACGATGAGGTTTACTCGCTGGATGCCGCAGACCCTCGCATTGGTCCGTCTGAGGAGGAGCTCCAGTCAACAGATGATGGCCGCTATGGTCTCCGGTAGATTGGAGGGCCTACAGCGAATGACATTGCGAATGAAAGGCTTGTCCGCAGCTTGGGCCAGGTTGCGACCAGAGAGGTGTGAGTAAACAAGCACAATGTAGGCCAATACAGTCGGCACAAGAGGGGAAGCCATTTGGAGTTTGTGGAGAAAGGGGATCAAGGAGGTTCGTGAGAAATCCCTTTCAGAAGGGGATATCTATTTATAAAACAAGTACTAAAGACGGAGTCGGAGACGAAGAGATACTTTGGGAGCCGTAGCGATATTGGTGCGATCGTGAGACGAAGAGACACATGCATTGCGCGGGAAAATGAAGAGACTTGTCACCAGGTTCATGTGGATAGGAATTTTCATCAAGTTATCATAGACGGTTCTATCATAGAACCGTTTGTGATAAGGAATCACAGACGGTTCCATAATAGAACCGTCTGTGATAACCTCATATCACAGATGGTTCTGTTAAGGAACTGTCTGTGATATGAGTTTATCACAGACTGATTCCTTATCACAGACGGTTCCATAATAGAACCGTCTGTAATATCCCTTCATAACCCTAGGGCTCGCCCGTTCACCTCCCCAGTGCTCTTAGCCCCTTAAGCTCTCGACGGTCCCTTAAGCTCTCACTCGTTCGCCTCCTCTAGGGTTCGCCCATTCACCTCCCCTTAAGCTCCGACACCACCGCCTCCAACCTCGACACCGCCACCCTCGACATCGACGACGCCGTCGTCCCCGACATCGATGACGCAGCCATCGCCTCGACGCGCGGCCTCCTCCCCATGTCGACGTCCTCCCTTTGCGGCCTCCTCCCCGCACCGTCCTCCTCCCCATGTCGGCCTCCTTCCCGTGTCGGCCTCCTCCCCTGCACCGGTCTCCTCCTTGCGGCCCCCTCCCCTGCACCGGCCTCCTCCCCCGCGTTGGCCTCTTCCCCTGCTCCGGTCTCCTCCCCTGCACCAGCCTCCTCCCCTATGGGCCGATTGACCATCACGGAGGTTAGTGCCTCTGGGGTCCCTCTGAGTTCGAAGATAGCAGCAGCGAAATTCCAGACCATCTGTGGGATACTTGCAAGGGAACGGGTCTCAATCACCACACCAAGCTGGAATTCTCTGATGGACGTACAAAAAAGCTAGCTGTGGACAAAACTTTTAGCCTCGTTCACTATCCCAGAAGCAGACTAGGCACGCGTGAAACAGTAGGCGTTGCTCACGATGTGTCACGCGTGGAGGACCTTCAAGAGCACGCTTGTCACGAAGTACGTGAACACGGGTCGGACGGCCTTCACGAAGTATCAATTCTTGTCATGGGAAATATGGGACGCCTTTGTGGCTATGAAGATGACGGTCGAATTTCAGGAGCAAAGTGTGGCGCACAATGGTCTCCAAGCACAAAACACTCACCCCCACAGACTTGGCACCATTGGGTACGCGGGTAAAGCCACGGAATGGGCGGCGGAGGACCAAAACGCAACTAGGCCATTTGCTGGGATCACAGACGAGCGTGCCCTAAGCTGGTTAAAAGCGAAGGCAAAAGTCTCGTCTTCGGGCAGTATCTCTTTCACAAACCCGGCAGACGAGGCAGTGTCCCGACGTCTGGTAAATATGTCGAACTACCTAGTTGTTAATAAGTCCATAACTTCATAGTGTCTATAATAACATGATGACCTCTTACAGCACACATTGACTACGAATCTTCCCAAGGCTCCTTCCAAGCAGACATGGAGAAACATATACTATCTCGACCCTAGAAACAAGGAGCACTGGTCGGTACACAGGCATGGGGGTTTACGTACCTTGGGGTGATGGATTCCGACACGACTCCGACACGTATAGGAGTAGGAAGAGATCCAAGGCCGAGCACGATGCCTGGTTGGAACAGGTGCTTATTGCAAAATTTCAAGGATAGATAACAAGATTGCAGGATCAAATGAATCAACTCCTCAGCCAGTCGCAAACCACCCCTGTTATTTTGGGAGCCAGTCCTCCTCAACATCGGAGTAGCGTCGCGTCCACTCCAAATTCTGAACATGATGACGTCCAATTACTTATCGATGACATCAAGGTAATGTACACCTCTGGAATGCACCAAAGATAGACCTGTAGGATGCTTTAGCTAATTGTGTATCATTTTGTAGGAGCCGACGCCCTACAAGCTCCAAGTGAGGATGGTTGGGTTCATTTCTATTGAGGCTGGGTGGGGGATGATGTATCCATACCAGGAAGGGACAGTGCAGCACTGTGCCCAGCTGGTACAGGGTTACGCCAGGGTCTAGGTGGACATGGTACATGACAATTTCATGGCCGTCCCTCTGGAGATTCGCCCAAATGAAGACATCAGAACACTAGGGGATGCTATGCACACTTTTATCCAGTGGCCCAAGAAGGACATCGCCCTGAACTCAGCAGTGCCGCGATCTTGACATGACTATTCCTCTCCAATGGGACCCTCGATGACTCCACCTCATCCTTCGCCTCAGAAGGCCACCTCATCGGTTCCCGTGGAGAAGACACCGAAGGAACAAGAAAAGCGTGCCGCCGTATCGGTTCTCGAGTCATCTCGTAGGAAGATGTGTAGTGGGCCAGTTGTTAAGGCCAAATCAAAATCGATAAACATTAAGACACCTCCCAAGCCCTCGAAATACTCCATCGGAAGTTCGTTGGCCACCAACACAGTATTAGACTGCGTTGGAGTAGGTTGTTAGGCTTTGCATGTCTGGTACATGTGGAAGACCTAAGAGAAGGGGTGCAATACTGGAATCACCGTCAGATGCAAGGATGAGCATTTCTTCAACGGGCCGGGCCACTTCGTCGTGGGCTTCAATGACTTATATGACCTATTCAACCTCACTGCCCTCGACGCCTCACTTCTACGATGTTGGACACTGTAAGTGTGTACAATCAAGTTCTACATTCACGTAATACCGATAAATATCACAACTCATTGCTTATGTATAGATACATGATGAAAAAAGACCGGGAATTTTCCGAACCGGTGGGTTTCCTCGACCCACTCGTGGTCTCTATGCAAACCATCGAACAAGACGCATCCTTCGTCGAGAAATACACAACGGCGGGATTGCTTCATTAGGATGACAAGGACTACATAGTGGTGCCCTTCAACCAGGCATAAGTGCTTCACTACTTGCTATATAAATTTTATTTGTACTTTATAAGCAGCACAAACTTAGGTTTAATGACTACAGCGACATACATGAGTAGGTTCCACTGGATCCTTTTAGTCATTATACCAAAAAGGAACAAGGTAATATACTTTGATTCCCTAATCAGCAAAAAGCATGACTTCAACATTGTGACAAGAATACTCGACATGTATGCTCATTTCCTCCATACACAACTCTATTGTAGTCTTCCATCGTTTGAAATGGCCGAGGATAACTTTTTGGAATCATGTAGGTCGTTCATAGCCTATGTTGTCGATGGAGGACTATACAAGGGATCGAACGCCACACTGCAACATAGGACGCGATTTTCGGTATGTGCTACAACATAATAATGCTATATCATTCTTCGTAATAATGCGTCTCGAACTGACTATACCTATATATGTAATTCTATTTTTGCAGTGCCGCCAGCAAAAACAAGATCAGCTATGTGCATTCTACATTTGCCATCATATGTAGCAAATCATTTGTGCTAAGATGAAGGATCCCGAGGTTTGTCAATCTTGAAATAATTATTTCCTAATTATAAATTTAAATATATATGCTTACTACTTTACTCTTGCTAGCGACAGGACTTGATCATAGATTTAGATGCATTCGTTGCAAAAGAGCTCGCGGACGTTCGAGGGAAGCTCTACGCCTTCATCAAGACAGAGATCATTAACGCCAATGGAGAGTTTCACTCTGTTGCCGATGCAGAGTTTCACCCTGTCGACACTTCTCAACCACCTTCAAACAATTGATTCAATTGTAATCCAATTGTAACTATAGTGACAATACTTGAACAAATTCTTTTATAATTTATTTTGAGTAATGATCAATTTGAGTTGTCAACAATTGATTATCTGTGATGTATCTATTTTCTACATGCTTGTTTTCAAAGGGCATGGCTAGCAATTCCTGAGGCTAGCCAAAAATATAAAAAAATAGTTAGGTATAATGAACTATCACAGACGGTTTTTTGTTGAAACCGTCTGTGAAGGTATGTTGATTCTATTTACAAAATGGCAAATTAGTTAGGTATAAAGACCTATCACAGACGGTTTCTTGTTGAAACCATCTGTGAAGGTATAATATCACAGACAATTTCCATTAAAAACTGTCTATGATACGTAGGATATCACAGACGGTTTGCAAATAGAACCGTCTGTGGTATTCTCAAATCACAGACGGTTTGCAAATAGAACCGTCTGTGATATCCTACGTATCACAGACGGGTTTGAATAGAAACCATCTGTGATACTATACCTTCACAGACGGTTTCAACAAAAAATCGTTTGTGTTATGCCGTATCACAGACGGTTTTTAAACCGTTTGTGATAACCGCCTGCTATCACAGACATACAAATTTAGACGGTTCAAAAACCATCTGTGATGATGGTTTCGAATCGTCTGTGATGAGCCTGTATGTACTAGTGAGTTGCATAGCAATACAACAATAATAGATTTGCAACAATCACGCCTGCGACAATGTTTGCAACAGCTCTAGTACCAAGTTGTCCACAGACAACATTGCAAAACAACATTTTTGTTCCTAAAGTATTTTTTAAAATAATATTAATCTAAATGATAATTACAAAAATAAAAATTCAATTTTTTTTACAAAAATAGGTTCCTGTCACCATTTGATATGGTGACAGGCCCCTATCGCCATTCCAATTGATGATAGGAACTCTGTCGCCAATTGGAACATATGTGAGAGGGTCTTGTTGCCAATTGAACTGGCTGTCGCCGGTTCAATTGGTGATAGAAAGTCAGGAACCTATTTTTGATTTTTTGTTAATTTATATGTAGAGAATTAACCCTAAAGATTTAGTGTATTTCATGAAGTTTTTTTGGGTAATAACTTGAAGTGTCCGCGTAGTTCAGAATCCAAAATTGGAGAAGATAACGAAATGTGAAGTAGACAATACCAGATTGGCGTCGCAATTTGGAACGCGAGTTTAGTGGCACAATAACAGAAGCATACCCCTTCGGAGTTCAGAGTGAAATAAAAAAAAATTTGGGTTTAGGGTTGCCATGCGCGCTGTTGTCCTGATTGTATTGTTCATGGAACCGATTCCTTTAGGAAAAGATAAAGTAATATTTAATAGTCAAAATTTTTGGGAAAAGAGAAGTTTGAAAGACTTTATAATTTAATTGCGAATTACATGGCGTGCTGGGTTTGGTTACGTACATTAGAAACACCAATATGCACGAATCAAAAAACCGAAATATACCTACGATACATGTGTGCCTTTTTGGAATCAGAAAAAAGGGTTCGTTGTAATGAAATCGATCCATCTTGGTGGCCCATCCGTCCCTTCCCCTTGTCTCTAGACTAGCCACGACGATGGCTAGTCCCGAAGTCAGCCATGTTCTGTGAGACAGGCTGGACAATTGAATGATGTTAGGATAGCATAACGTAGGGCCAAATTAATAATCAGGATGCAAATTGAACATAACTCAACTCTTCTATTTGAACTATGCCCGGTCGATGGGGAGCGCTAGGACGACCGCCGGTCTCACTAGTAGGAGCCTTCCCTTGTCCGCTATGCGCTCGGCCCGGTCGTACTTAGCTTCTTGTTCGGGCGTTCTCCACCACCACCCTACTTTCTTGAGCTCCTTCGGCGCCTCTTCAATAGGGTCAGGTACGTAAGGTTTCCAGCGTTTGAAGGTCTCGACTCGCATTACATAGTTCAACATGTACTTCTGCTCATTGAATGCCCTATCATATATGTCTTGGCCGTCGATCCATTGGAAGAAGTTGCATCGCATCTCTAGCTGCCATTATGCACAGATGTAGTTAGGGATAGGTCGATTGGAATGCAAGATTTGAAAAATCTATGTGTGTGCAAGATTCACTTACGAGGATGTTCCCACACATATAGTACACTCGAGCTGCGGTCGCCGGGTGTGTCGACCTGGATGATCTGAGCTGGTTCTTCACACACACATTGCGAGTGTGGGAACTCCGGTGGTACTGTCGCATCCTTCATAGAACAATCCGGGTAGGATTTAGCCCTCTCGGCAAGTCACTCGTGCTTCTACATCATCCTCATGTAGAAGTTCGCCGACTAGTCCGACATCTCTTTCCTCTTAGTTGTGTGAACCAAGCTTTGGTGAAGTGTTGGGTGTGGTGGTGTAGTATTCTTCTCCAATTCTCTTTTCCCTCCTTTTATAATGGGTCTTTTCGGTTTGAAAAGGTAGCGCAGCGGAGTGTGGTCTTTTCGGTCTGCAAAGGTAGCATTGGAGTGTGTTGTCATCTCGGTCTGCAAAAGTGGCAGCATGTGGCATGTCGTGTTGTGTTCTTTTTGGTGTGAAAAGGTGGGGTGGCAGAGTGTGGCCTTTTCGGTCTGAAAAGGTAGCGTCACAGTGTATTGTCAACTCGGTCTGCAAATGTGGCAGCATGTGGTGTGACAGGGTGCGGTCTTTTTGATCTGAAAAGGGCCATAGCAGAGTGTGGTCTTTTCAGTGTGGAAAGGTAGCATTGAAGTGTGTTGTCATCTCGGTCTGCAAAAGTGGCAGCGTGTGGCGTGACATGATGCGCTCTTTTTGGTCTGTAAAAGGGGAGTAGCGGAGTGTGATCTTTTCGGTGTGGAAAGGTAGCATTGAAGTGGGTTGCCATCTTGGTATGCAAAACTGGCAATGTGTGGCGTGACCGGGTGCAGTCTTTTTTGGTCTGAAAAGGTGGGGTGTCACGATGCTGACTCCCTCACATGATTACTTGTACACACAAGAACAAACAGTACCGAAACACGAGACTAGCATAATGTAAGTTACACAGAAATTTTTATTAACATGACATGACTGATACTTATAAGAACAAATATCTACTCACGGGCCCTTTTAGGGCGTACCCCACATGTGGCTCCTGGCCTCGTGTGGGGCGGTTGTGGGTGCTGGTACGCGTAGGTCAAAGGCTTAGGCGGCCAAGGCACCCTACCAACGCGAGTAGCCCAAGGGGGTGTCGCGAGCAGGTGCTGTGTCGGTTGGCTCTCTCCGGGTGCACCGTGCAGCTGTGAAGCCCCCATGGAGACCTGGCTGCTCTCGCCATGTAAAGGTCCACTGCCTGGTCGCCGTAATGTCCACCCCTACTCGAACTCGAAGTCCCCAGAGCAAGACTCCTCGTGCGACACTAACTCCACGCCCTAAATGTTAGGGTACGGGTAGGCTACGATAGTAACAAATCAAAATTTTCTACCACGTAAACCAGGAAGCCAGGCAAGTAGATGATCACAAATCGTTATCACTAGATGCGTAGGGCAGCGGAAGAAGGGTTGGAGCAGCCTGGTCCAATGTAGAGTGTGTCGATGTAGTGGTCGTAGTCGATCATCTAGCGTCGAGCACGTCGGTGCGGTGGTCATGGTCGATCGTCTCTTCTAGTGACCTCTGCAGTTCCTTATGAAGATCACAGATCGTCCTCAAGTGCAACAGTAACCGCAGTAGCGCCTCTATGGTATCCACACGTCCAGGGAAGGAACAACCATACGCTGGTGTGCTAGCACCAAGTCGCACGGTACAGCTCTCAGGAAGATGGCGGCTAGGGTTTCGGTGGAACAACTCAACTCATGACTTTCGTGTGTCTTGTCTATTACGTTCACCTCATCCCAATAGCCGTATGCATCTCCTTATATAGTGCTCGTGACGGATCCTATCCGAACACATTTGACGAATCGTATCTGTACTGGTTTGTTCCAACCCGTTAAGTGTGTGACCCTGTAGGTTCATGCGTAATCGGTTGTGACACGGAAACCCTTTCTGACGACGAGTCGTTAGCGGTTCCTAGCAGGACATAACGATTCTCGAATACACACAAATTATATCGGATGAACCTTAATGCAATATGATCTACGACTAGGTCCTCATCACTTACGACCAGGTCCTATCTCTATCGACGATTCAGTATTTGGTTCACGACGATTCGTAACTCCTTACGACCAGGTTTCGACCACTCTGTGATTGCGTTCGACCAGTCTACGATCAGCTCGTATCTCCATACGACCAGTCCGTAACTGATCGAACTAAGCGACCTACTCGTATATTCTCCCTTTACCTCACGATGTCTGGTTGAACTCCAGGTGGGATGTTGTGTCATCCATGGACTGTTCAATACTTTCTCGATCGAGTGTCGGATAACTTCATGTGGTCGAACACTTTGACCACTAGTGGCATGGCCATGTACTTTCTTTATCCGACAACAACGAGGGGCCCAAAGACATCTCTCTTGTTATGTTAGGAGGGGCAAAACCCATATCCGACCAGTCACATTCCTCCGCATGTTTCATAGCATACCAGAAAGCTACCTTTATAACTACTCAGTTACGAGTAGCGATTGGCAAACCCTAAGAGTGCTATTACACATGTAGGAAACCATACTGATCTTAGGTCTAAGGATTATTTATCATCATTGCTTGAGACCAACTAACGACACATAGAATCATAACAATCTCAATAGTGTCTCAAGGTGGGTCAATCCAACCCCAAGTTCTCTAACATGTGTTTACATTATTGATTCGATATCCCTATATCCATGACCGTTGAAACATGGTCATCAATCAATACAATGTGCTAGTCGATAGAGTCAATAGTGTTTCGACCATTGACATTCGATGGGGATACATTTAGAACGACATCATATAAGTTAAGAGTTTCACCAACAAGTCACATACTTGTTAATCTTCATAACCAATGATTCATTCAAGGAACAGGATAACATATTATCCAATATTGTGAACATAATGAAATATAACCATCTCCATCATTGCCTCTAGAGCATATTTCCAACAGTCTCCCACTTGCACTAGAGTCAATCATTCAGGTATCTAATACTGATAGCTCTTGTGTGCGCCTCATGCTTTGGCTGTGTGAGAGGCTTTGTTAACGGATCGACAACATTTAAATCCATATGAACTTTGCATATCTTAACATCTCCTCTATTCACTAACTCATGAATAAGATGATAATGCCTGAGTATATGTTTGGATTTCTGATGGGATCTAGGCTCCTTAGCTTGAGCAATGGCTCCATTGTTATCACAATAGAGATCCATTAGGCTAAAGGCACTCGGAACCACACCCAGCTCAGCAAGGAAATTCCTTATCCAAACACCTTCTTTCGCAGCTTCAGAAGCTGCAATGTACTCGGCCTCCGTCGTAGAATCAGCTACCGTGTCTTGCTTGGAACTTTTTCAGCTCACTGCTCTTCCATTCAAAATGAATACAAAACCAGATTGCGAACGATAATCATCTTTTTTGGTTTGGAAGCTTGCATCGGTGTAACCATTTACAACGAGCTCTTCATCACCGCCATAAACTAGGAACACATCCTTAGTCCTTCTCAAGTACTTAAGAATATTTTTCACAGCTGTCCAGTGACCTTCACCGGGATCAGCTTGGTTTCTGCTCGGAGCATATGATACATCTGGTCGTGTACATAGCATGACATACATGATAGATCCAACAGCCAAAGCATATGGAATTCTACTCATTTTTTCTCGCTCATTAGTGGTCATAGGACACTAACTCTTGCTAAGATTAATGCCTTGTGCTATGGGCAAGAAACCTTTCTTGGAATCTTGCATGTTGAACCGTTTCAACACTTTGTCAATGTACATATCCTGGCTTAATCTAATTAGCCTCTTAGATCTATCTCTATAAATCCTTACACCAAGAATATACGCTGCATCTCCTAAATCTTTCATTGAGAAACTATTTTTTAATGAAGTTTTAACAGATTCAAGCATTGTAATATCATTTCCGACCAGTAGTATATCATCTACATATAAGATCAGAAACACAAGCTTGCTCCCACTAACCCTTTTGTAAACACAAGGTTCTTCTTCGTTCTTGATGAAGTCAAACCCTTTGACCACTTCATCAAAATGAATGTTCCAACTCCGAGATGCTTGTTTCAATCCATAGATGGATTTATTAAGCTTGCATACCTTTCTAGCTTCCTTTGGATCGACAAAATCCTCAGGCTGTGTCATGTACACATCCTCACTTAGGTTTCCATTAAGGAAAGCTGTTTTGACATCCATCTGCCATATCTCATAGTCGAAATATGCAGCAATAGCTAGAATGATCCAAATAGACTTAAGCATCGTGACAGGAGAGAATGTTTCATCATAATCAACCCCTTGAATTTGTCTGAAACCCTTCGCAACCAGTCGTGCCTTATGAATGTGAACATTTCCATTCATATCTAACTTTTTCTTAAAAATCCACTTGCACTCAATGGTCTTAATACCATCAGGTGCATCAACCAAGTTCCAAACTTGATTATCATGCATGGACTTTATTTCGGATCGCATGGCCTCATGCCATGACTCAGAGTCTGGATCCATCATCGCTTCCGCACAAGTTTTAGGCTCATCATTATTCAACAATAATACATTAGGCCCATACCTTATAGGCAATTAACGTGGCCTTTTTGATCTACGTGGGGCTGATGCCTCATCTACAGGTTCAACAACACTTTGTTCATCCTGTAGAGGTTCACTGAGAGTTGAAACACTTTCAGATGCTTCTCGAATTTCTTCAAGTTGCACCTTGCTCACACGGACTCCTTTGGAAAGAAACTCTTTCTCCAAGAAGACACCATTACGGGCAAAAAACACTTTGTTATCAACCTGATTATAAAAATAATATCCTTTAGTTTCCTTAGGATACCCCACAAAGAAGCACTTATCGGACTTGGGTGTCATTTTGTCAGACGTCAAATGTTTAACATAGACATCACATCCCCAAATCTTTAGAAAAGACAAACTAGGACTCTTCCTAGTCCATATCTCATATGGTGTCTTATCTACTGATTTAGATGGTGCCCTATTTAAAATGAAAGCAGCAGTTTCTAGAGCGTAACCCCAAAAATACAATGGTAGGTCTGATTGGCTCATCATTGATCGAACCATGTCCAACAAGGTCCGATTACGCCACTCGGACACCCCATTCCATTGTGGAGTGCCCGGTGGTGTAAGCTGTGGAACAATTCCACATTGTTTCAAATGATAACCAAACTCATGGCTCAAAAACTCACCTCCACGATCAGATCATAGAGATTTGATTGTCTTGCCAAGTTAATTCTGTACCTCATTCTGGAACTCCTTGAACTTTTCAAAGGATGCCGACTTGTGCCTCATTAAATAGATATATCCATATCTACTAAAGTCATCGGTGAAAGTAATGAAGTACTGAAAACCACCTCTAGCTGTCATACTCATTGGTCCACACACATCAGTATGTATGAGTGCCAACAGGTCGGATGCCCTCCCACTCCAACCAGTGAAAGGTTTCTTGGTCATCTTTTTGAGTAGGCAGGAGTCACATATTTTAAATGATTCCAAATCAAATGAGTTTAGAGTTCCATCATCATGGAGCTTTTTCATGCGTTTCTCACTTATGTGACCCAAACGACAATGCCAAATGAAAGTAGAATTCGAATCATTAGGCTGAAGCCTCTTTGCATTAATATTATAGACGAGGGCATCATCAAGATTTAAAATATACAACCCGTTCAAGACAGGAGCATAGCCATAAAACATTTCATTCAAAAATATAGAACAACCATTGTTCTCTATAATGAATTTATAACCCTCTGCCATCAAACATAAGGCAGAGATGATATTTTTACTTATGGCTAGAACATAATAATAATTATTTAATTCCATAATAAATCCCAAAGGCAAAAGTAATGGCAAAGTCTCGACGGCTAATGCAGCAACTCTTGCTTTATTCCCGACACGAAGATCCATTTCACCCCTTGCAATTCTCCTACTCTTTGTTAGACTTTGCATCGAATTGCAAATATGAGCAACCGATCCGATATCAAATACCCATAAGTTAACAGAAGAGTCAACAAGAAAAACATCTATAACATTAATACTTGAAGTGGAGGGTTTAGTTCCACCATTCTTTTTCAGATCAGCCATGTATTTCTTGCAGTTCCTTTTTCAATGGCCTGGTTCTTTGCAGTAAAAGCATTCATTCTTTTGAGTCGAGCCAGACTTACTCTTGGGCTTAGGCTTGTTAGTTTGGATCTCATCCGAAACTTTCTTGCCTTTACCTTTGACCCTAGTCTTAGCCTTCTTCTTGAAGCTCGTACTCTTTTGCACTATCATCACATGACAGTTGCTTTTCTTAATGCTGCCCTTTGCAGTCTTAAGCATCATATTCAGTTCAGTGAGATTCTTGTCTAAGCCATTCATATAGAAGTTCAGAATGAACTGCCCATAGCTTGAAGGTAGCGAAGCAAGAATCAAATCTGTAGCCAACTCTTGACTAAGTGGAAAATCAAGTTTTTCCATGCTCTGTGTGTAACCAACCATTTTGATCACATGTGGGCTCACCGAACTTCTCTCAGCTAGCATACTCCCAAACAATTTCTTTGAGATCTCATATCTCTCAGTTCTTGCTTGTGTCTCAAACATTCCTTTGATTGCCACGATCATATCGTAGGCTGCTTCTGAAGGTCTGAGTTCATAGCAGTAAGCATGAGACAGCTAATGTCAAGGGACTCATCACATGCCCTTTTATAGGCAGTTTTAAGATTACCAGCAGCATTTTCAGCAGGCACATCTGGAATTGGTTCATCTAGAACATGTTCCTTTTTATCTTGCCTAAGAACAATTCTTAGGTTGCGGGACCAATCCGCAAAATTTGTTCCATTTAGTTTTTCCTTATCAAGTATCGAACGTAATGCAAAACTGGATGTAGGTACAATAGTTGGTGCCATGATCTACAACATAAAGTATGCAAAACTGAGACATATGTTCAAGTAACTTTTATTAAGCAATTTAATAAAGATACTCCCACTGAATGCTATATCCCTCTTATGACATTTAGTGATTCAAGACCCACAATCCAGTTAATCTACTAGTGAGCTTTGACATCACTGCTAGAAGATTAGTGAATTTGGTAAGCAACCCTTTACTAATCATATCTCTATATGACTCTTGTTGTTGGGCAGCATGTCCATGCTCCAGCACCCAACCCTATGCCCTAAGGTCCATAACCGTTATGATGACCTTGTCAAGTTAAACCAATGGCACTCTGCGTGTGAGTGTTTGACACAAACCCATCTAGTTAGGTAATATTAATGGCACTTTGCTTTAGCAAGACCTACCATTAAAATACATGACTTTGGATGGTGCAGCTAATCTAGTCCTTTTAGCTCATACCTCCTCGTAGACCCATCTACTACCATCAAAAAATTGATCGATCTTATCGAACAGGGCCTAGATCGTTCCATCTCTATGAACCGATCTAGGTTACCAGACCCGACCAGTAATAGATCCAATCTACTACTACCACATATCAACTATATGCGACCGATCTAGATCAAAAACTATGCAGGATGGCTCTAATACCACTGTTAGGGTACGGGTAGGCTACGATAGCAACAAATCAAAATTTTCTACCATGTAAACCAGGAAGCCAGGCAAGTAGATGATCACAGATCGTTACCACCAGACGCACAGAGTAGCGGAAGAAGGGTTGGAGCAGCCTGGTCCAACGAAGAGCTCGTCGATGCAGTTCCTTGTGAAGATCGCAGATCGTCCTCAAGCGCAACAGCAACCGTAGTAGCACCTTTATGGTATCCACACGTCCAATGAAGGAACAACCATGCACCGGTGTGCTAGCACCAAGTCGCATGGTAGAGCTATCTGGAAGATAGCGGCTAGGGTTTCGGTGGAACAACTCAACTCACGACTTTCATATGTCTCGTCTGTTACGTTCACCTGTGTTCCCAACAACCTCATGCATCTCCTTATATATTGCTCATGATAGATCCTATCCAAACACGTTTGACGAATCATATCCGTACTGGTTTGTTCCAACCCATTAAGTGTGTGACCCTGTAGGTTCATGCGTAATCGGTTGTGACTCGGAAACCCTTTCCGACCACGAGTCGTTAGCGGTTCCTAGTAGGACATAACGATTCCCGAATACACACAAATTTTATCGGTGGAACCTTAATGCAATATGATCTAGGACCTGGTCCTCATCACTTATGACCAGGTCCTATCTCTATACGACCAGTTCATATTTGGTCACGACCAGTGTGTAACTCCTTACGACCAGGTTTCGACCACTCTGTGATTACGTTCGACCGATCTCGACCAGCTCGTATCTCCATCGACCGATCCGTGAATCGATCGAACTAACATTTCTCACTCATGTATTCTCCTTTGCCTCACGATGTGCGGTTGAACTCGGGTGAGATGTTATGTCATCCATGGGTATTCAATACTTTCTCAATTGAGTGTTAGATAACTTCACGTGGTGAACACTTGACCACTAGTGACATGGCCATGCACTTTCTTTATCCGACCACAACGAGGGCCCAAAGACATCTCTCTGTTATGTTAGGGGGCAAATCCATATCCGACCGGTCACATTAGTTCGTATGTTTCATAGCATACCCAAAGCTACCTTTATAACTACTCGATTCACGAGTAGCGATTGGCAACCCCTAAGAGTGCTATTACACATGTAGGAAACCATGCTGATCTCAGGTCTAAGGATTATACATCATCATTGCTTGAGGCCAACTAACGACACATAGAATCATAACAATCTCAATAGTGTCTCAAGGTGGGTCAATCCAACCCCATGTTCTCTAACAAGTGTTCACATTATTGATTCGATATCCCTATATCCATGACCGGTGAAACATGGTCATCAATCAATACATGTGCTGGTCGATAGAGTCACTGGTGTTCCGACCATTGACATCTGACCAGGGATTCATTTAGAACAACATCATATAGGCTACGAGTTTCACCAACAAGTCACATACTTGTTAATCTTCATAACCAATGATTCATTCAAGGAACATGATAACATATTATCTAATATTACGAACATAATGAAATATAATCATCTCCTTGATTGCCTCTAGGGCATATTTCCAACACTAAAGGGGTGTACAAGCTGTGAAACAATACATTATATATGTAAACATGGTGAAAATAATGAAATAGAATGTTATGCATCCAAACAAGATAGACATACCTTGTCAAATGAAGGTACGGATGGCTCCACGTACTCCTGCACCATGTACAGGTGGAACTCAGGACCTGTCAGAGAAAATTGCCGTTAGTAACTAGTGGAGTTTGAAATAAACAACCAGACGCGAGTGTTTGTGATGCCGCGTGTCATTACCCCAAGGGTAATCACACTTAGGCTTACGGATTACTATTTGTTTGCTCAGTAGAACACTGCTCCAACGAATAGTAAGCCTTTACCAGGGTTACGCAGTAGAACAATAAGATAGAAACTGTACCTTTTAATTCCAGTAATAGCCACACAAGGCTATGGTTCTTAATACAAGTATTATACAGCTACAAAAAGGAACTTCTCCACTTCACTCGCCAGCTCTAAAGTACTGGCCGCCTATTCGTCCCACGCATCAAACATGGCACCCATTTCGCCCTGGTCCTCGTAGTCTGCGCCATCTCCTCCAGCGATTGCTTTGGTACCTGTATGTCCTTCGTCCCACTCAGGATAGTTCCTGGTTGGACTAGGATCTACAAAGGAGAATACTAACAAGGTTGAGTACACGAGTGTACTCAGCAAGCATTAATAGCAAAGAATGCATTAGATGACTACCTCTGGTTGTTATCACATTTTCTAAGTCATCTCATTTCTGAAAATAATTTATTAAAACATTAGGTGGCAAATTTTAATACTGAAAACACTACTTTTCACCCGCAGAGAAGAAAGACCCCCGACGGTTCCCGTAGACTCCAATCCAGGAGACTGGCATGAATTCATGATTTGATATAGCACTACGCAGGCTTGTACCACTTTACCCATAGTTATTCTGAGCTCTAAATGAGTCGGGTCCCCTGCATTTCCTTTGATGCGGGTTCGAGTTCAGAATACAGAACGTTTTCCAAGTTACGTGATTAAGTCTCCACCCATTACTTTCCGTCGGTACTAATTTAGTCACGCTGCTGACCTCGTCATACACCAAGTTCCAGTAATGTTGGTTGAGGTGGCTCTCTGCCCCAACGCTCAACACTCCACATTGGGGCGGCTCCCTTCCTGCTCCCAGCACTCCAACATGACCCGTTGTGGAGAACTTAATTTTGTAACAAGGTAGCATTTTCTGCCTGCCGAAACGGGAAAATGGTTGGTACTGAATTTATGGCTTCCGACCGAGTAAGAGTTTTGTTTGTTCTTATATTATAACCATATGTAAAAAGGGGCCCACCTCTTACCTCATCATCATCGTCATCGTCACGTTCCCCTGCCAGGGCCCCCTTTTACCCACCTATTAATTCTCATTCCTTTCATTCTTCCTCATTCTCATTTCTTTCATATTCATCTCAATCATTGATTTAAGTTTTTGAGAAAACAATTTTGATGCAATAAACATATAATACAGCAAAATACGGTTTACAGTTAAGATAACTATGTTTATGTTCAAGAGAATCACTTGCCTTTGGAATTGTAGAAGAGATGGTCGGTGCCGATGAACGTGGTATCAGCTACTCCTGTTGGTTTGTCCTCTGTAGCAATACGGTAGCACGAATAGTATATAAGTAAATACATAGTTGATTTTGAGTGATAATATGCATGCATAAGTTAGTGGCTTCTAATTTGTTAGCATAATTTAATTTAAATAAAAATTTTCGAGATCTCTACAAAGTTAGCACTCCCTAGAATCGTCGTTCTACTATCTAACCACGCTAGAGACGAAAACCCAAGGTTCCCACTTAAATAATAAAATAACAAGGTTAAACAACTCACCAAGCCCGACTAAATACCAACGACACACATGATTGCCACACAAGCAAGTTAGTCTATTATTACAGAAATAACGGCTACTCAACCTATTTAGCAATTTAATCCACAGATTGATTTTAAGTTGCTTAATTCGGCAAGACCCAAGTTAAATTATTTAATCGCAAGAATTAAACAGCTAACAATAATACAATTAATAGCTACTACTGAAATAGCCACTAATCGCAACAATTAAATAGAATCTACCCAAAATCCTAATATTTTCCTAACCCTTCTCTCTCTCTCCACCCCCACTTAGCCGGCCCACACAAAACACACAGGCACACAACTCTCGCTACTTCCTTCTTCCCCCAAATTAGTCCTCTCTCTCTTTATCCAAACACACTTCTCTCTCTCTCTCAAGTGCCACATTTGCACAGGGGTGCTCACTCACTCGGCCCCCCCGCCTGGGCGCTCACGGCCCACCCCTGGCCCAAATTGACTCCACCGAGCCCACCACCTCCGCGGTCCCCTTCAGTGGCGCGCATGCCCTCGGCCTTCTCCATAAGCCCAACAAGGCCATACCGCCTCATTCTTTGCTTCAACCGCCGCCTCAACCGTAGTCCAGCGTCGCTTCAGACGCCGCCCTAGCCACGGCCTAGCGCCTCCACCCGGCGCCGCCGCGCCCTTGACGCTCCCCACGCGCCTGGCTCGGCTCACGCCGTTGACGCAATGCCGCCTCGGCCGGTCTCCCCCGGCTCCTCCTATCTCCCGCACGGCTAGGCGCCACCAACCACGCCTCCACTTCTCACTCCCACGCGCTACCAACGCTGGTCCGGTTCAGTCCCGGCCCAGGCCACTGCCAACAATGCTCCCTCGCCCCTAGTTGGTCCTTCCTCCCGGCGCGGCCGAAGACTAGCGCCACCACCCGGTCTCCCACGGCCCCCGATCTACTGGTTTTGAGGGCTTTGGTCCAGCCGGCTCGGCTTCCCGGCCACCGGCGCCATGGCACATCGTCCTCCCCACACTCACTGCTCTAAGCTCTAGCTAAAATGCTTAACTAGATATGCACAGAAGGCTCAAAAGCTGATGATTGCAAGATGCATGAATGCAGGGCTCGGTGGTGGATCTGCGGTGGAGGAGGCTACTGAAGGAGGCTGCTACCCAGGTACAAACTCACCTAGAGCTTACTATGAAGATTCTTTTCCTAAGGAGTGGGGATTGAGAGGGTGTTGGGTTCAATGCTTTGCAGGGGTGGTCGATGATGCTTGGGTTGGTGATGACGGCGGTGGTTCAGGATGGTGCTGCCGATCGTCCTTCTGCCGCTTTGGCGTCGCCGTGCTCCTGGCTCTTTGGCTCCTTGCTTGGCTCCCTGGTCTTCTCCTGCTGGGCTTGGCTGGAAGGAAGGCTCTGGAGGTGAGGTAAGGTGATGGTGAACGAGAGCTGTGAATGGGATTTTTTTTGGGGAGGGGGATGAATGAGTGGCTGGGGAGGTGAATGTGCTTGCCTACTCACTGGGGGGATGAATGGTGGCTGGTAAATGGGTGAAAGAATTGGGAAGTGGAAAATGGGCGATGAACTGATTGCTGCAATGAGGCTTAAGAAGATTGTAGATGGCTTGGTGTTGTTGGCCTGGCAGTTGATGATGGGTTGAAGCCGTCGCCGTTCACGCTCCGCCGGCTTCCTCTTCTTCTTCGAGCTCCCTTCCTCCTCTACTCTTCTCTAATGGATGGGGGTGATGATGGTTAATGATGGTGGTGATACTTGGCTCGTTTTTTTTGGTTGCAGTGGGAAGTGGTAGTGCCTGGCTTGATTCTTGGTTGTGTATTTGGGTGTTTGGGCTTGAGTTCTTGCTCTGGCTGCTACTTGCTTGCTTGGCTGGCTACTGAGTGTGGCTCTTGTTCTTGTTGGAAGGAAGAAATGTATTTGGGATGCTGGCTTGCTTTGTGTTGGGAGATGGAATGGAACTTGTGGCTTGCCCCCTTGAGAAGTAGAGGTGGTTTTAAATGAGAGATGCATTTGGCTGGGAAAGCAGTGGGCGGTGAATGTCCACTATGCCCCTTGCCTCATCCAAATGCTTTCCTGCAATACTCTTTGGGGCTAAGGGCCTTTCGGTCCAAAAGGGTGGTTTGGTTATTATACCTGCAGATGTGGCGTGCAGATTTTTCGGATGACTAATACAATGCAAGGGTTCAAGGAAGGCTTCGGCGATATGCGATGCAAGGATTTATATTGTAATTTAATTAAATGCTGGCATTATACTTTGATTGGTTGTAAGGCACTCTTGTAAACAATTTAATTATTTATCTATTTACCTAATGGGAAATGGAAAATGCAATTTAATTATGACCTTGATTCTACTGTTTTACTGTTGAATGCATAGGAACCTTGTACTGAATGATGAGATGGAAATGAATGATGGTTCTAGTGACTATGAATGCAATGCTTGCGAAACGAAACCCGAATAAACTAACGAACTGACAAAAAATTAGTTGCTTAATAACGTTCTTAACACTACCGTTAGCTTACTACTAAGACGAGATTAAACACCGCTAATCACTTATTACTGCTCCACGATTAGGTCTAAAAACTCGGGTTCTCACATCCTACCCCCCTTGGAAAAATTTCGTCCCCAAAATTGAAATCTCTCCTAAGGGGGTTGCTGGGGCCGACTTCGCGCAGCTCCTCTTTGTCCTTCGACGTGGCTTTACTGATGGAGTGACCCTTCCTTGTGCTCCGCACGAATGTGTAGTCCTGTCCCTTTTCTTCTGGTCTTCTTGTTAGATTCTGATTCCAGGGTGTTGCAGTTGCGTCCTGTTGGGCTTTCCAACATGCAACGCGCTGCTGGTATAGCGGCGAATTGATGTGTAGCGGTATAAGGGTGACTTGAAGGCAAGTTACTAACTTATGAGGAGGTCATCTGCAAACTGGATATGTTGCTTAGTGGCAGGCGATGGCATGGTCCGTGCCACCTTGGGTGGTTTGAGATGGCTAAAAGCAGGATGCAGCTTGAAGCCCGATTCCTAATTGACTTGGGCTACTTCCAATAAGACTTGGTCTCAATCATAGTAATGAATTGATCTTGTGCATCAACTTGCACCACCAACATATTCATTTTGCCCAAGTCTAAACCAACTTCCATTTGTCTTTCGAGCTAAACCATTTGCTAAAATTTCTATATTAGAATCAATATCATAGCCTCATTTCAAATCATAATTGAACATTTGGTTAAGCTTTCCAATCTCCAATCCTGCTGCCATTTCTAAGATCAAAATAATCAAAGTACCCGTATTAGAATCATACTTTCCAAATCAATTTATTATGCCCATTGCTCTACCACATCATTGCTTACATTAATCCACCAACAACTATAAATCAACCACACACTATTATTTCATTAACTCCAACAATTTCATCAATTCTTTACAATTTGATTAATGCACTTCAATTCCAATCATAAATTATTATACTAATCCAACCTCATTCTTTATTCATCATCTAAACCCGATCAGATTATCAATACTAGATTCCCATGATCACTAACAATACATCTGAATCCCATTTCATTATCTAATTATATCCAATAGATCCAACATAACCAAATTATTCAATTAGTCCCACAAAGTTTACTCATATATCGTGATTCAACTAATTCACCAAAATTTAACATTAGATATTGCTATGAACATCCAACCGTTTCGCATTTCATTCACTGCCCTTACTGGATCATTTTCTCAATACTAACTCTCTAATAATTACCAAAATCCATTTAAATCTGCCAAGGTGCGTTTCTATAATCCAACCAAGTTTTATTTCTATATTCTAACAAAGATATACTCCTATAATCCAACATTAACATATTCTAGTATCCAACAGGGGTATTTCTATAATCCAATGATAATATAATTCTAATAATCAAATCATGATATAATCCTATGATCCAATAACGATGAAATCCAATAATCCAACTTCAACAATTATGTAATCCCACAATCCAATCTTCAACACTAATCTACCCTATAATCCAATATCCCGAACTCCAATAATCCAACAAATGCATTCATATAATCCAATAGCCAACATTTATTTCTATATCCAATAATAATCTAATTACTTAGAAATCATGCACTTCTACTAATCCAATGTCCCTCGATCCAGTATCCACAATAATCTATTTCTATAACTCAACATTCATTTAGTCGAACATTCAATAATCCAATAATAATGTATGGTTATGATCCAACATTCAGTATCCAACAATTATCTATTTCGACGATCCCACATCCAACAATCCATTACTCCAGTATCCAATCATAATTTATTTCTATAATCTAATATCCCCTAACAATGTATTTCCACTAATCCAATATCCATAATCGTGTAATCCTTTAATCCGATATTCAATAATAATGCTATACTTTGTCGGGTGGCGACCTCTACACTTTGCACAACTATGAGCTATAGCAACAGGCTACCGCTCGGCTATGGATCTCTGGAAGAATGAGCTGAAAATTCTTCGCTGGGTAGTCTATATCGGGTGGTGGTTGTTGTGGTATGCTTGGATGGAGTCCATGGGTAGGTGGTGGATAGAGATGGCTGACTGTTGGTAACGTTGTTGTTCTGGATTGGCCAGGCGCTGTCGTGTTAAGGTCTGCTGGTGGATTTTTCGTTGGTGTGCCCTGCGGTGGTAAGCCCAACCTTGGTCCCAGCCCTTGATCTTCGCATCCTTGACCTCCATCACATGGGGGAAAAGATGATAAGAGAAGGGTGCATTAGTTGTTATACTCGGGGTTATTAGCAAATTTTAGGTAGTCTTGCGGTTAGTTTTTATTAGTTCTACACGATTTAGCAGTGGCTTGCGGTAGAGGAGAAGTTATTGAATTTATCTGACAGAGTTACGCTGCGGGTTGGTTGGGTTAAGCCACACACAGATAACCAAATAACACCAAGAAACATAGAGATGCAAAAAAAGCCAAATCCTATTCTAGCTGAGTCTCTCGTGCTCAGTCACGCTTGAGATCCCATTCTCAAGACCGTCCAAACCACGTATTTGGGACTGCTCAGAGCTCGCCTCTGAGTGCGAACCTACACTACCCTGGATCCACATGCCCAGGTACGCTTGAGATCCCATTCTCGAGACCGCCCAACTACGTGTTGGGAAACGCTTAGGGCTCATTCCTGAGTACGCCCAGGACTTCGCTCCTAGGTACGCCAGAGCTACACGCTCAGAGTGCCACGAACCACTCGTCTTGGAAAACTAAAGTGCAGAAGTGGGATAAGACATCTTTTTACACCGTCAGCCATTATCTTTATTTTCTTTATGTATTTACAGATTTACTTGAGATGCTGCCGGGTCAATTTGGTTATAAAGATGAAAAGATGAGAAAGCTAACGGGTATGGTCCAGACTTGTCCAAGAATTTGGAAAAGCAGGTCCATACCAGAATTCTACTACATGCCTCTAACCCTGGCATGCAACTTAAGATCTTATATTGATACCCCCGACACCTATAGTCTCAAGCATTCTATCTTAGGTCGAATTGCTAGCCTGACAGGTTAATTAATAGGAATTAACAACACGAGTCCTATAACGAAGCACGTGTTTCCCCCGTACTCTCTCAGACGGAAGACTAGACCTAAACCTCCTACGAAGGGATGGTTCTACGTTAGTAGGCTGTCACTCTAAGGAAGATGAGACTTTTAACATAATACTTTTGAAACGGGATAGGAATAGAAATTGATATTAAGATGAGGGTTAATAAAGTAATTAGTGCAATATAGCAAGCGAGAAAAACGCACCTAAGTTCCTGCTACAGTTTCTATTTTATTAGCGTGGCCCGATCTTATGGCTCTGATACTACCTGTGACGCCCCGTGTCATTACCCCAAGGGTAATCACACTTAGGCATACGGATTAATATTCGTTTGCTCAGTAGAACACTGCTCCAACGAATAGTAAGCCTTTACCAGGGTTACGCAGTAGAACAATAAGATAGAAACCGTACCTCTTTATTCCAGTAATAGCCACGCAAGGCTATGGTTTTTAATACAAGTATTATCTGACTACAAAAGGAACTTCTTCGCTTCACTCGCCACTCAAATCTTGGCGCCTATTCGTCCCACACGTCAAACATGGCGCCCATTTCGCCCTGGTCCTCGTAGTCTGCGCCATCTCCTCCAGCGATTGCTTCGGTACCTGCATGTCCTTCGTCCCACTCAGGATAGTTCCTGGCCGGACTAGGATCTACAAAGGAGAATACTAACAAGGTTGAGTACACGAGTGTACTAAGTAAGCATTAATAGCAAAGAATGCATTAGATGACTACCTCTGGTTGTTATCACATTTTCTAAGTCATTTCATTTCTGAAAATAATTTATTAAAACATTAGGTGGAAAATTTTAATACTAAAAACACTACTTATCACTCAGAGAGAAGAAAGACCCCCGACGGTTCCCGTAGACTCCAATCTAGGAGACTAGCATGAATTCATGATTTGATATAGCACTGCGTAGGTCTGTACCACTTTACCCATAGTTATTCTGAGCTCTAAATGAGTCGGGTCCCCTGCATTTCCATTGATGCGGGTTCGAGTTCAGAATACAGAACGTTTTCTAGGTTACGTGATTAAGTCTCCACCCATTACTTTCTGTCGGTGCTGATTTAGTCACGCTGCTGACCTCATCATACACCGAGTTCCAGTAATGTTGGTTGAGGTGGCTCTCTGCCACAGCGCTCAACACTCCACCTTGGGGTGGCTCCCTTCCTGCTCCCAGCACTCCAACGTGACCCGTTGTGGAGAACTTAATTTCGTAACAAGGTAGCATTTTTTGCCCGTCGAAACGGGAAAATGGTTGGTACTGAATTTACGGCTTCCGACCGAGTAAGAGTTTTGTTTGTCCTTATATTATAACCATATGTAAAAAGGGGCCCACCTCTTACCTCATCATCATCGTCATGGTCGCGTTCCCCTGCTAGGGCCCCCTTTTACCCACCTATTAATTCTCATTCCTTTCATTCTTTCTCATTCTCATTTCTTTCATATTCATCTTAATCATATTCATCTCAATCATTGATTTAAATTTTTGAGAAAACAATTTTGATGCAATAAACATATAATACAGCAAAATACGGTTTACATTTAAGATAACTATGTTTATGTTCAACAGAATTGCTTGCCTTTGGAATTGTAGAAGAGATGGTCGGTGCCGATGAACGTGGTATCAGCTACTCCTGTTGGTTCGTCCTCTGTAGCAATACGGTAGCACGAATAGTATATAAGTAAATACATAGTTGATTTTAAGTGATAATATGCATACATAAGTTAGTGGCTTTTAATTTGTTAGCACAATTTAATTTAAATAAAACTTTTCAAAATCTCTACTAAGTTAGCACTCCCCAGAATCATCGTTCTACTATCTAATCATGCTAGGGTCGAAAACCCAAGGTTCCCACTTAAATAATCAAATAACAAGGTTAAACAGCTCACCAAGCCCGACTAAATACCAACGACGCACAGGATTGCTACACAAGCAAGTTAGTCTATTATTACAAAAATAACGGCTACTCAACCTATCTAGCAATTTAATCCATAGATTGATTATAAGTTGCTTAATTCGGTAAGACCCAAGTTAAATTATTTAATCGCAAGAATTAAACAGCTAACAATAATACAATTAACAACTACTACCGAAATAGCCATTAATCGTAACAATAAAATAGAATCTACCCAAAATCCTTATATTTCCCTAACCCTTCTCTCTCCCTCCACCCCCACTCGGCCGGCCCACACAAAACACACAGGCACACAACTCTCACTACTTCCTTCTTCCCCCAAATTATTCCTCTCTCTCTTTATCCAAGCACACTTCTCTCTCTCTCTCTCTCTCTCTCTCTCTCTCAAGCTGCCCTTGCTTTGGCTCAGCCGGCCGGCCCTACCTCTCGCCGAGCCCCTTGCCGCCTCATGGGTCCCCTCGCGCCCTCGGCCTTCTCCTGCAAGCCAGTAAGACCATGCCGCCTCATTCTTGCTTCAACCGCCGCCTCAACCGTAGTCCAGCACCACTTCAGATGCCGCCCTAGCCACAGCCCAGCGCCTCCACCCAGCGCCGCCGCGCCCTTGACGCTCCCCACGCGCCTGGCTCGGCTCACGCCGTTGACACGATGCCGCCTCAGCCGGTCTCTGTAATATCCCATTTTAACATAAAATAAATAAGTGATTAGTACTAAAATTAAATAGAATTAGAGAAAGAATTGGAGGTTTTAGAGGGGCGTTTTTGCTCTTATTGGAGAACCTGGGCCTATGGCCCATGGTGTTTTGGCCCATTTGAGTTGGTCGGCCTTAAAAGGAAGGGGGAGGCCACCCAAACCCTAGATGGTACTGTAGCTCGCGGTTACTGTAGCACCGCCAGATCTTAGCACTGCCTCCCCGTTCTTGCCAAGTAGGGAAGAAGAAGAAGGTCGCATTGGTGGTGGCCGGCCACGGCCAAAGAAGGGAGAAGAAGGAGAGAGCGGAGAAGAGAGGGAAGTGAAGGTTCGCGGGTTTCGTCGCGATCTACAGTGGTTCTTCAAGGGTAACGTCGCGTGTTCTTCGCTGGTTAATGTGTAGTAGATGCGTTTGATGTCGTTTAATAGATTGAATCGCGTCGGTTTAATAGATCGCGTTCTACCCAGTAATTTGGACGACGGTTTTCATGTCTGTAGAGACAGAATCTAGGGATCCAACATCTTAGAAATATTTGGGCTATGTTGTTAGCTTTCCGTGGCCGCCATGAACGCCTAGATCTGATTAACGGTTAGAAAGTTATGAATTGTTTAGTGCCGCTGTCCTGTTAATCTGTCAACATCCTGACAGTCTGTAGAAATCTGAGTTAATCTATTAGTTAAAATGAAATCAGAGGATCTCGTTATAATGAAAAAGATGGGTAATTTCCTCACCTTTCCATAAAGCTAAATAACGTAAGAATTGGACTTTCTTAGCAAACGTTATGATAATTTTAGTGTACTGTCCAGAGAACCCGACGTGATAATTGATCTTCTGTAGATTGGCTTGGTAGGGGCAGTAGATGGCAGAATCAGGAGGTCTCCCCAACTAAGTTTATTTAGGTAATTTAATTATATTTCCAGAAAGTATTAGAACATCTTATTTGGACTCCTGAGAAGAAAGTTATGTATTTTAGAAGTTGACTGTCCGTAGTGAACACCAAATCGATCGGTAGAAATTGGAAGATTGGAAACGCTTGGGAGTTTAGCGAGTTCAATTGTGTTCTTATTTATGATTTTGGTCCAGTATGCTTGTCTTAGTTTGGGTTATCATTATGTTCGGTGGGAGCGGGATCCGAGGCGGCGCCCTCTTGGCGTCCACCGTTCTCGTCTGATTGAGGCAAGTATTAGGGTTGTAGAATAATTATGATTGTTTCTTTGAGATTGATTGTGTCTTGTTCGTAATAGCCATGCATGGATGTTAATGTGATGAATTACAATATATCTTGGTAAATGCAAGTTATGGTTAAAGCTTCTGTGTATGTTGTTAATGCTTACATGTTATTATGTACACGTTGAATTCATATGTTTAGAAGATGATGTCATTGTACATATGCATGTAGTAAGCATGATTGAGTCTTAGTCACGTGGTGACCAAGTATGAATAGTTGAGGTCCCCGTCATGTAAATGACGGGCTTGAGGTCCCCACATTCGTAGAATGTGGGCAATGAGTAAAGAGGTCCCCATCATGATGATGATGGGCAAAGGTCCCTAAACTTGTGGAGTATAGGCTCTTGGTCCCTGTGCCAGAGTGCATAGGCAAGGATATATATCGACGGTTGTATACCTCGCATTACCGGTAAAATGCGAAAAGAGATAAAGTTTAAAAGGTGCATTGCATGGTCGCATTACATAAGCATGAAGGCTATGTTTAGTGTAATGTTTAATTTGGAATATTGATGCTATGACTGTGATTTTAGCTTTAGCCTTGTTGATACTTCTTTGAGTCTTTGGGCTCACTCTTGCTTTGATATGTTTTAGGTACAATGGCAAGAACGGCATGCATGGGAGGGAGTAGATGTTTGGATGCACTCACTACCACTCATCCTTAAGGCTCTTGCCATTTAGATTTTATTCCAATAATAAGTAAAGCGCTTGTGAATCACTTATGGATGATTTTAAGTTTGATTAATTGTAATAAGGAGAATAGCAAGTTTTGTTTATGTTTATTAGATTATCTTGCATGCCTGAATGAACTTGAATATTGAGTTTAGTGTTAATTGCTATGATTAATTGTTGGAACCTCGGTATAGTTAATTATACAAAGGAGGTTCTGCCGAAAATTGGTAATTGGTCTTAGTTTAGTTTTATTTAATTTAATTTTAGTAGCATTCGGGCTCAATGTTGAAAGTTGGGTTATTCTGATTGGTATCGAGCGGTAGTGTAGGTCCATATTATTGAAAATATTAAACTTGACACACTAAGCACAGTAGTTGGGAATGGGTTTTTGCATTGCATTTATGCTTCCATTGAGTTGTATTGATGATTCCTGTTATGAGATGATCGGATATATCTATATTATAATACTATAGTTATTATGTGTGGGGATAACCCATATTGAGAGGTTGATGTCGTGGTTGTGGCCCTGGCTGTTCCAGGTTACACCACCGTTCGTGGTATAGCAATAGTGAAGTGCCCACATTGGATATCTTAGTACATGCGTAGATAGTGAGTATCTTTAGAGAAGTTGTTCTCTTTCCTTGACTTTGAATTTGGTCTTTTTGACGCTACGCACTTCTTTTGGAGTAGGAATGTTGAAGTTTAGTGCATCTTCTTTGAAAAAGAAAATATCAGAACTCTTTTGTAATGTTTTGTTGTGACTAAGTGAGGGGTTTCAAGCATAGAAGATAAATTGATAACTTATGAGTTATCAAGTTGGGTCTATAGTGTGGTACGTAATCAATCTTAACCAAGATCCTTGGAAGTGAAGTTGATATATTTGGTGTTGTCATGGAATAATTACATGATGAACTTGTTTAATGGTATGACCATTTATATTGGGAATCCAAGATTTATTAAGAGGTGTGGTATATTGATGATTTGGTCTAATCATTAAGATTGTGGAATTCGGTAGATTTATTGGATAAATTCGGAGTAATGTGTCTCAATGGATTAGTCTACCCATTAGGGATGGTTATGTTAGGGATGTGTTTGAATGATGCTTTAGAGAATATCAATCTGGAAAATTTTCATAAACTGGTTACTTGATGAGCATACATAATTGCTAGATTGAAACATGTATGTCGGGTTAGATGAATGTTGAGGTAGCATCTTGTGAAACCTTGTTTTACAGGAGATGATATTATTGAATGTTTAATTATACTTTGCCCTAAACTCTGAGTGTAGAGTGGAATATTGACTTTGTGTTTATAGATGGTTATGTGACTGCAAATAGAAGTAGGACCCTATTTGCATACGTGATAAATACAATTGTCAATTGTTAATGATAGTTGGAGTGGGTGTTGAGCAACACTAATGGTCGAGGGGATGAGTGAATAAGTAGTCTCTGATAGCATGATCTTGTTAAAAGAGGTTTGTTTCAACCTTGTGGTTTGCATTTATTTTGGAGAGGTTTACGATGGGATTTTAATAGGTGACCCGTGTTTGTATGATGGTGAAGTTGTCGGATTATAGTATGCCTTTGATGAAAGGATCTTGTTATAACTTTTAAAGTTGGGTAGTAGGTTCCCTCTAAAAAATAAAGTGATTGTTGTAGTGAGGTTGAAGATTTTGGTATACTCTCAATTGAGGATGAGATGATAAAGTGGTATGTAACAGTCTGGTGAGCCTTTGTGGGCTTTATAATGGAAGAGTAGATGATGGCGATTCGTGTTAAGAGTGTATTATTCTTGATGTTAGTAAGATTGTCTGCAAAGGATTGTGACTTGTGGGAGTAGTGATGATTCTTTTAGAAAGAAGGTAATTTAACCGCCTCCCGTAATATCGATTAAATGAAAAGTTTAGAGTTTTGCATCTGTGATCTTTTGGTAGTTCATGCTTAATGTGGTAGCTGAAATTGTTGAGAAAAGCGTCGTGAGAATGTTCTAATGGGTTCTTAAGTGATTAATGTGATTTGTATTAAAATTACTTCTACTTTGGGTTGGCAAGTGATGATGTAATCAAAGGAAATTGTTTTTCTCTGTTAAAAGAAAAAAAGTGTACCATAAGTATTTGAGGTTGGAGTTAGGGACTGTAACCTGCAACTCTTCTATCGTTGCCACTTAAGTGTTTCTTGAGTTTCAAAAGCAATATTTTATTGTGATTTATTGATGTTTGAAACTCCCTTCTTGTGGAACATGTGCCCTCAATTGTGGTCTCGTCTTTTGTTTTTCGAGATCAATGCTATTTGACTATTTCTCTTGGTCTTGTACTCCTTTGTGAAGAGTAGTGTTTCCTCGTGTGTTAAAACTTGTATTTGTTTGCTCTTTCCTATTGAGAAAAGATTAACCGACTTGGGTTGCAAGGTCTTATAAAGTGTAAGGTGGCGATTGGTTGGTGGTGGTCAAGTAAATGATCGCAGTGAGAATTTTGGGGGCCAAGCTATTTGAAGAGCCGTAGAAAGTGATTTGGTTTTGACCTATAACTCTTGGAGAGAGTTCTATGTAAATGGAATGTTTGTCGTTGGAATACAATCGATTAGTGTTACAACTAGTGGAACTTATGGTGAATTATAATCCTAGAACCATTGTCCATATTGGAATGATATCATTATCGAAAGTCTGGGAAACTTGATCAATGTGTTAGAGAATCGTGATTGGGTAATTTTGCAAGGTTGGGTAGGTGATCTATGACAGTGTAGTTTAATGAGAGTAGGATTAGCGAAGTAATCTAATCGTAAAGTCAATTGATGGGATAGTAGGTAGGGTTGAGATGTCGGCGGTATGCCTGGTTTTAGTGAATAACATTCGGGAGATAGAATTCTTCTAAAAGATAATTTGGTCGAGAAAATATTTACATGTGGATGATAATGATTGAGTATGTTTAGAGTGTGGGAATTTTAGTGAATGAATCGAGGATTTCTCGATCTTTTATCTGAGAAGTTTGTTGTAGGAGTCTTGGAGGTTGAATCTGGGCTTTGTTTTTTTTATGGTAGCATCTTGGTTTCCCATGATTAGGTTCCAAGAGTTATGGTGATCTTTGATAGAATCATTTGGATGTAGTAAATGAGTGTGTATGTGGTGAATTTCAAGTTGATTATCCTTAAAAGATTGAGGTGATGTGATTGTGGCTGAAATCTATATTGAAGTGTGTTGGGAATTATTTGTCAAAGTAATTCGTTTGGTAGAGAAGTTGATCAGAGTATGTTATTGTGGATTGGAAGAGTCTCACTACATAGGTGTGGATTTTCTGTTCAGTCTGAGCATAGCTTTGAGGTTGCCAAATTAAAAGAAATGGATTAGTGTGTTATGCGATGGTTTGGAATCTCATGATTTAAGAGAAAGTTGAATTCTTGAAAGAAAGTTTGAGAAACAGGTTGTATTCTCGGATAATGAAATGTTCTCTTGGTTTTTAATTGAGCTTTGTCCCTATGACAAATGCCAATTATAAATTGAGTTGGTTCTTATTGGTATACGTGATTCCTTTTGGTTAAGAAAAAGAAAGGAAATGGTTGTTCTGGGCATTCAAGTGATTTCACCTTTGGCTTTTGTGGTGTTCATTGGCAAACAACCCACTTGGAAAGTGGAAGAGTTTCGTGATGAATCTTTTGGTTTTGGTTTTAACATTTTTGGTGGGGAGATGGTAATGCGTGTTTGCAATAAGAATCTTTTATTTTCACTCGAGTTCTGTTGTGCGTCTCTGGTTAAAGGAGGTGCTCATTGTTAAAGTGAAGAGATCAATTGATACAAGGAACAAGAGTTTTGTGTGTTATGTGCAGGTTGTGTGGTTTGGTACCAAAGGGAATGTTGGCCCAATGTACTTTGGATATTTCTAAAAGTTACGGAGATTTGGGAGATAGCGTATTACTAGGACCGTCTTGAGTCCTGGCGCGAGGCATAGATCGTTTTATATGACCCGGTGTCGAGAGAGTACCTAAGAGATCCGGAGTATGAGTTTTCGTTAGAGCCGTTGGCCAACGAGTAAGACCGTACCTTCGAGTCCAGTCCGTTGAGTGGGTCTGGAAAGGTCGGGACGAGTGATGAGGCGTTATATGTTAGTATGTAAAAGTGCTTTGGTCACCAGTCTGAGAAAGAGGCCACTTGGGAGCTGAAGTCCCAGATACGCGAGCATTATCCGGAGCTATTCGCGTTGGGTACGTGTTACCTGCTATTAATTTCAGTTGTGGTGTTCTTGCGAATAGAACAAGTAGAATTGGGCCTAATTCTGTTTAAGGGGTAGAATGTAATATCCCATTTTAACATAAAATAAATAAGTGATTAGTCTGAAATTAAATAGAATTAGAGAAAGAATTGGAGGTTTTAGAGGCGTTTTGCTCTTATTGGAGAACACGGGCCTTTGGCCCATGGTGTTTTAGCCCATTTGAGTTGGTCGGCCTTAAAAGGAAGGGGAGGCCACCCAAACCCTAGATGGTCTTGTAGCTCATGATTCTTGTAAGAAGGTCGCATTGGTGGTGGTCGGCCAAAGAAGGGAGAAGAAGGAGAGAGCGGAGAAGAGAGGGAAGTGAAGGTTCGCGCATTTCGTCGCGATCTACAGTGGTTCTTCAAGGGTAACGTCGCGTGTTCTTTGCTGGTTAATGTGTAGTAGATGCGTTTGATGTCGTTTGATAGATTGAATTGCGTCGGTTTAATAGATCGCGTTCTGTCCAGTAATTTGGACGATGTTTTTCATGTCTGTAGAGGTAGAATCTAGGGATCCAACCTCTTAGAAATATTTGGGCTATGTTGTTAGCTTTCTGTGGCCGCCAAGAATGCCCAGATCCGATTAACGGTTAGAAAGTTATGAATTGTTTAGTGCCGCTGTCCTGTTAACCTGTCAACATCCTGACAGTCTGTAGAAATCTGAGTTAATCTATTAGTTAAAGACGAAATAAGAGGATCTCGTTATAATGAAAAAGATGGGTAATTTCCTCACCTTTCCAGAAAGCTAAAGAAAGTAAGAATTGGACTTTCTTAGCAAAAGTTATGATAATTTTAGTGTACTGTCCAGAGAACCCAACGTGATAATTGATGTTCTGTAGATTGGCTTGGTAGGGGCAGTAGATGGCAGAATCAGAAGGTCTCCCCAACTGAGTTTATTTAGGTAATTTAATTATCTTTTCGGAAAGTATTATAACATCTTATTTGGACTCCTGAGAAGAAAGTTATGTATTTTAGAAGTTGACTGTCTGTAGTGAACACCAAATCGATCGGTGGAAATTGGAAGATTGGAAACGCTTGGGAGTTTAGCGAGTTCAGTTGTGTTCTTATTTATGATTTTGTTCCAGTATGCTTGTCTTAGTTTGGGTTATCATTATGTTCAGGTGGGAGCGTGATCCCAGGGGCAGCGCCCTCTTCGCGTCCACCGTTCTCGCACGGTTGAGGCAAGTATTCGGGTTGTAGAATAATTATGATTGTTTGCTAAGATTGATTGTGTCTTGTTCGTAATAGCCATGCATGGATGTTAATGTGATGAATTACAATATATCTTGGTAAATGCAAGTTATGGTTAAAGCTTCCTGTGTATGTTGTTAATGCTTCCATGTTATTACATTAGAATGCACGGTGGGGCGACCATGGCGACGGCTGAACCCAGAGGCGCCGAGCGCAGGGAGGATCTGGGTGCATCGCGTGTAGGCCAGAGGCGAGCACTGGTGGCGCCGTCGGGCTAGCAAAGGTGTGTGAGCGAGAACCAAAGCCGGGCCGAGTCGGTGGAGGCAGCGTCGCCGGGCCGAGTCGGTGGAGGGCAGAGGAGGTCGTGGGGAGGCGGGCGGGCACCAAAGTGAGCCCGGTCGGGAGAGAGAAGGCACCACAGGAGGTGGCGGCACCGTGCAGGTAGGGAGGAGGCGGCCGGGTGCTAGCCGGAGGAGGCGACCGGGTAGGAAGCCCAGAGAGGAGCCAGGGAAAAAAGGGGTGGCGGCTTCAAAAAGGCGGCTTCAAGAGGAGGAAGAGGAGGTGGTGGACGGCAGCTGCACTGCTGGGCAGGAGGGAGGAGGCGGGTGCTAGCCGGAGGAGGCAGTCGGGTAGGAAGCCTAGAGAGGAGCCAGGGGAAAAAGGGGCGGCGGCTTCAAGAGGAGGAAGAGGAGGTGGCGGCGACGGCAGCGGCACCGCGTAGGTAGGGAGGAGGCGGCCGGGTGCTAGCTGGGAGGAGGCGGCGGGTAGGAAGCCAGAGAGGAGCAAGGGGAAAAAGGGGCGGCTTCAAGAGGAGGAAGAGGATGGTCGGAGGGGCCAGAGGAGGCCATAGGGAGCGGCGGTGGCACCAGGCGGAGCCGGTCGGGAGAGAGAAGGCACCACAAGAAGTGGCGGCGACGGCGGCAGCACTGTGCAGGTAGGAAGGAGCGGCCAGGTGCTAGCCGGAGGAGGCAGCCGGTAGGAAGCCCAGAGAGGAGTGAGGGGGAAAAGGGGGCAGCGGCTTCAAGAGGAGGAAGAGGAGGGAGATCGAGGGGCGGGTGCGAGAGCAGCGACGGGACACAGCTTCGCGAGAGGATAGAGATGGCAAGCCGAAGACACGCGAAGACGCAGCTGGCGAGGCGACATGGGCTGCGATGAAGCGCTGGCGTGCGTCCGTTCGGACGAAGCGCCGGAGCTGGGTCACGCCATCGTGGACGTCCGCTCGACATCCGATGGGTGACAGCTTTCGGGGTGACGTGTCCAGGGCCGGAGCTCACGCCTTCTTTCAGGAATTAAGTTTAGTAATTTTTGGCATTAAAAAAATATTTACCGTACACAAATGAAAACCACAATTAAGTTGGGATTATTTTGATTAAGCTCTACATACCATATTGAGCTACTCTGCAATTTTTATAGATTTTTAATAGGTATTTTGCTATTTTCGTTGTTTAAAAAGTGTCTCTAGCATTCATAAAATATTTACCATGTACAAATGAAAACAAAAAATAAGTTCACAATATTTTAATTCAGCTCTACATAGCCTATGTACCTATTCTAGATTTCTTATAGAATTTTTAGAGGTGTCTTTCTATTTTCCTAATTTAAAAAGTATTTTCAGCATTAACAAAATATTTACCGTGTAAAAATAAAAACCTACAAAGTTTTCTTAGTATTTTTTGGATTTTTTCTAAATCATTTGAGTACTACAACATAAATAATATCTATACGATAAACTAAACTATACACGCTAAAATGATGTACTACATCAAAGTGCAATAAAACTAAAATTATCTAATCCATTTAATTCTATGTCATTATTTTTATTTTCTAACCTACAATGTTTCAAATTTATGTACAAAGTTGCAAGAATACTTACCTGCAAAAATGGGCAACCAGATCTGCTGCACCGTCTCTCTCTCATCCGCTAGGAACTGGCAAGGCTTCACTACGTCTCTTCTCCCCTCTCCCCGTCTCTCTTCTCTCTTTCTTCTCTTTTTACTAGAATTAAAATGACTTTTCCACTGAATTTTGGAGTATATATAGGCAATCTGTGTCACCATTTTAACTGGCAATTTGCACATTCTTCAATGCAAATTGCAAGTTGAAATGGTGACAAGTAGATGGAACGGCGACTGGCAGTAAATAGGTTCCTATCGCAAGGTCAAATGATGATAGGAACCTATTTTTGTAATATTTTTGACTGTTTTTTTGTAATTATCTTTCAAATTATTATTATTTTTTAAAAAAATTGGCTAAGAGTGGTTCTAGTGCTAGCTAGCTGCTATATTCTACACTTTGGGGCAAGTTCTAGTTGTAGTGAAGAAATTTTTTTGAAATAATATTATTTTAAAAGAAATTTACAAAAAATAAATTGTCAATTTTTTTTTACAAAACTAGGCTACTGTCGCCATTTGAAATAGAGAAATTGTCCTGTCGTCGTTCCAAAAGGCGACAATAGCCTAGAACAATGCAGAGAGGTCCCTATCGTCAGTTAAAATGACGATATGGCACTATCACCACTCTAACTCGCGATAGGACCCTATCGTCATTTCAACTAGCGACAGAAACCTCTGCCTATTTTTTTGTTGTGTATTTCTAACCACATATTTTGTGGACAAATCACAATGATATTACAAAACATTCAGCACAACATCATTACATTTTTATCGACAAATCACAATGATATTACAGAACATTCAGCGCAACATCCTCACATATTTTGTTGACAAATCACACTGATATTACAAAACATTCAGCACAACGTCATCACCTAGCTTTTTGACAAATAAAAATGATATTACAAAGCATTGAGCACCACATATTTCAACATGATGAACCTTTCCTGTGGCTGCGACCTCAACGTCCGCCAAGTCGACCGCCTCGAGTGGGTTATCGGATGAGGTCCCCGCGACACCGTCTGGACTCCCAATGTCTCCTTCATCCTTTGGATTTCTTGTAGGGCATTTCTTAAAGGTGTGCCTAGACTCCCTATAAATAGAGCACTTCTTCATCCTTGTCGTTCCTGATATGCCATACCTACCGCTGACCAACCTTTCCCTTTAGCCTATCAATGTCCGCAGCCCAGATAAGTTGCTCACAGGTCAGATGTTCAGTGAAATGGCCAACCACGCCGTAACCATACAGCTATGCACTCTAGGTTTGCATCACCTCCTCCTTGTTGAAATAATCAGAGAGGTATAAGCCGGGATGCTGCGCCACCGTCAAACATGCAGCCATGATATGTGAGTAGGACCGATGCAGAGGAAGAGCCTTGTTGCAAGTGCGTACGCAACTAGCGCAATAGTGTATACTCGTGGGTGATCCTCTCGCGGTTCGTCCCGCGGCGTCCTTTATCCATGCATAGTATCTCGAAGTGAAGCTCCCTTGTGCCCATCTTGAATGCCCGGTGCATCTCACCCATATTGCTCTTCTCCTCCATGTACTTGGTGATCATGGTGGAGTACAGTACTCTATCAATTGCCATGGCGAGCGACGTGTTGTTGCTTCTATCAACAAAGTAATTTGTGATACCGCGGAGAATTGCCTCTACAATACCAACTAAAGGTAGGCACCTGGCGCCACGCATGACTCAGTAGTACAGCTTGGCTAGATTGGTTGTTATGACACCATATCGAGCACCACCCCTGTCATGTAGTAGCGACCACTTCTCCTTAGGCTCGTGCTCAATCCAGTCCGAGTAGCATTTCACCTGCGCCCCCGTGTTCCTCGCTAGACTAGGACCATCTACGGGTAGCTATGGCAATGCTTTGGGGGCCTGGTTAGCACTTGTAGTGGCCTTTTTCGTTGCCTTTCCTCTGTGCGTCTGGGTACGCTCATCCAGAATCTTTCAAAGTGCATCAAACTTTCGCTGCTGGTTTTGGTTGCACAACCACTTGAATAGGTTCATCAAGTCCTTGTTGCGGAACTACTTGTAGAAGTTTGCACCCAAGTGCCTTATGCACCTATAACATCCCAAAACAATGGTTTGTGTTTCAAATGTATATAAATGAGGATAAATTAAAACTTTTGATGCATCCTTGTTGTTAATTGAAATGTCTGGAAATTCTTTCAAAAGAAATGTTGACTTCAAGACTAAATGCTTTAATTGACTCGATGTAAAACAATTTAAAAACTTCAAGTCAAACCTTGTGATCATCCTCTAGAAATTTTTTTTCTAAGTTCTAGATCATCCTAGTAACCTCTCTGAAAAATTTCATAATTTTTAGAAATTAATTGCTATCTCTAAAGGGCTAGTCAAACCAGTTAGAACTCTGGTCAAACCCCTAAGGCAGCCACTTGTAAATTTTCTAGAGAGAAATACAATATATGAAAATTTCTAGAAAAATTATACAAGGTTTTCCTCGGATCCAACAAGCTTCCTTAAAAATTACAGAATTTTTGGAGCTTCGGAGCTACCTCTAAAAAATCCCTAATCCTCTCAGCCTTTTTATTAAAAACTGGAATTCACTGTTCCTTGGGTCCGAACCCGACCCCGACTCGAGCCACTCGACGCGGCTGAGCCAACTAGCTATACCGACTGAGCCAGGGTCGGGCGTGCGCCGTTTTGTGCTACTGACCAGCGGGCCCCGCTGGTCAGGGTCGTCTCCCTCCTTTGGCTGTTCGCGTAGAGCGCGTGCGCCACGCGCCGCGCCGCTCTGCCGTGCCTCCATCAGCGCGCGGGCACGACGTCAATCCACCGTCGCCACGACCCAACCAGGGCTTCGCCTGCTAATGCCGCTTCCTTCCCTACCATTAGAGCTCTATATCTCTCTCTCCCTTGCCCGGTAGAGCTCATTCCTCCTCTTGGTGGCTGAGGAGGGAGGCGCTCGTTTGAGCTCAGCTCTTGGGTGAGTTTCCATGCCTTTGGCCCTTCGTCACCTCTTTTCCTCACCGTGTTCTTGCGCGCTAATGCTAGCCTTTGTTGTTGACCGTAGCACCCGGAACGCCTTTGTGCCCGCAACGTCTCCGGAGTGCGTCCAGAGCGTATACCCAACGCCGCTGCCATGCCATCTTCATTTTCGGTGAGCCATTATTTTCCCTAGGTGCGTCATCTTGCGTCCCTTAGCTTATGAAGCTTTTCCCCTCAACCTATTTTCCTTTTGGGTCACAGGAGCTCGGGAATTTCTTTATTGCTCCTTTTCCGGCCGCTAGAGCCCCTTTCTTCTCCGACGACGGCACGGTGAGGCATTGTCTAATTCCTCGCTCTGTGACCATCACAGGACCCTATCTAGTGGTTCCGACATCTCTTTCTCTCTTTCTTTGCTCAGGGCGAGCTCTCCTCGGTAGCATCATCGCCGCCGCCACTGTTCTTCATCGCCGGCCCAACTCCGGCAACCTCCCCACCTCCGGGTCATCGTAGTGAGTTTCTGGAGCCCCTCTAATGCTCGTGCGCGCTCTAGTTCGCGTGAAGCGTTGTCATAGCATGGTTGTCGGTTTTCCCGTAGATCCCACTCCGCCCCTCACCGTCGCACCGCCGCGTCAGGTCACCTCCGACCTCACCGCCGGTGCCTCCGGTCTTGCGATAGCGTCAGAGTTCCATTTTCATCCTTGGCGCACGACGAAGCTCTCCTTCACGAGGCGCCGCGCGAACTTCAGCCGAGAACGGCTCCATTGTCGGGCAAAAGCGAAGCGTAGCAAATCATTAGGAGTTAATTGCTGTCTTAAGCACGGATTTCGGTGTAGATCTGGTGTAATTTTCCACTGGCAAGTGGGCCCTTGTATCTGGTTAAGGGATTGAGTTAGTTGTGAAGTACGTTTTCTTTTAAGCAAAACGTAATTCCTATGCGCTTAAAACCGAAACTTGTTTTTAGACTTGGAAGGCGTAGTTCGCAAAATGCGCCTTCGGTGTCACCTTCGCTCGGGGCTGAGTCAAATTTCACCAGGTCAAACTTTGACCGCGGCCCCACTGGTCAGTGACCGTGGCTAGGTTAGGCTGGGTATAAAAAGTATTTTATGTTTATTATGAAATCCGAAATGCTTTATTTATGAACTGAAAATTGGTTAAACTTCAAAATTTCATAAGTAATTCATTTTGGGTCCAAAATTGACGATTCAAATTTTGTTAGTTTCCTTTTTAAATTTTCTTTAATATAAAAATGGGTTGAATCATGTTACTGTTCTATAAATCACTTTTGGCAAAATTACTTTAGGTTTAGTGTTATTGTTGCACTAAAAATTGTTTTAACTTCAAAAATGCATAAGTATTTCTCTGTAACTCCAAATTAAGTAAACTCAACTTTGTTGGATTCCTTTGTTACTGTACTTTAATATAAAATAGGTTTTGAACATGTTACTGGCTCTAAGAACCTTATTTTACATATAACTTTTGTACTACTTTCATGACTTTGAAAAATCATAGAAAATTCATCTTAGCTTCAAATGAGGTGAATCAAATTCCATTGTTCATCTCATGTGGTGCTCTATCTACCATAAAAATTTCATGGACACCACCTCTCTGGAAATTTTTACCAAAACAATTAATCGGATGAACAGTAACCGGTAGCAATTTATTTGGATTTTCTGGAAAACTGACTTTCAAACTGCCATAACTTTTGCATAGAACATCCAAATCAATTGATTATTTTTGATAAATTCACCTAAAATAATGCTCTACCTTATTTGAAATTTTCATGATTTTTGGATGATTTTGAATTTTTGGGTCTTTTCGGTATTATTCGTTCTTATTGTGCTTTCGATTCTTTCGATAGGCTCTGACGAAATTATTGATTGCGCGAGTGATCCTCTACAGCAAGAAATCCAGCAAGGCAAGCAGTTTGATCATAAATATCCCATTACTTTCAAAGTCTAGTACTTTGTTTACAAATTGTATGTATGCATGCTTTTGTGTCAAAGTTTATTTTCCCGATTAGAGGTAGTTATTCCTATTGCATGGTTGCCCTTAAATTGTTCATCCCCTGCCACTAAACATAAAATATTAATCTCGCCAGTGAATTAGAGCCCGATGGTTGAATTATGCTTTTTTATTGTCTTTACGGTGTCATGCTTAGAAATGCTTAGCTACCAGTAGAATTGGGCGGTTATCGACTTAGTCGGTAACTTTGATCACACAAAATTATTATTATCATTATGCTCAGCACTTTGTGCTTTGTTACTTTGTAAAGTCAAAAACTAAAGCTGAAAATGAAATATTTGAGACTTGGGCACAATGGTTGATGGTGTGATCTTATGGTGTGACTGGAATGGTGCCCAAGTCAATCAAGGACCGAGTTACTTGCGCCACCGTACCGAGCAATTTGCGTGCTAACCACATGAGAGGGATATGGGACCTCTCTTGACTTAGTACTTTGGCGTGTGTTAGCTCCGAGTCGCAGGAGGTTGTGTGTGTTGTGTTGAAAAAAGGAATATTCCATGTGTGTGTTGGGTGTGCGGTGGTGGAGTTCCCGGTTGGTTCTCCACCTCGAGGGGCATCGGCAGTTGCTACGGCTGGGCCGATGTCCCGACACAACATGTGGGTCCTCCGTGGGAGCCCCGTCTGCATACACAAGGGCGGTTCACGGAGGGTTTCACCTATGCGGGCGACTCGTAGTTAATACATTATATTGGAAACGTCTCGTAGGACTTAGCCGTGCTGGCATTCCAAAGGTAGTGTGCTTAATCTTGTGGCAAAAAGGTGGTTTGACGTGTGGGTACATTGGTACACCCCTGCAGGGTTAAAACTATTCGAATAGCCTCATCCTAGGTTATCGACACGCTTGGATATGCCCCGTGAGAACTAGACTATAACATTTAATTAAAACTTGATGTGGGTGGTATGAATGGGGAATTCATGCTATTGTTGTGGTGCCTATTGGGTTAGCCACTTCGAGGATGTCTTGTTATTATTGTTACTTGTATCTTGCTGTTTTTGTCAAATAAAAATAGATTGTAAAACTGCTTTAAATCTATTACATTATTGCAAATGAAAACTTGCCTTATGCTGAAAATGAGTCTAGAGCCTCCTCCACTTAAATAAGCTTGCATGTAGCTATGTATAGGCTGTTACTCTACACGTAAGTCTTGTGAGTATATTTTTGTACTCATTTGCTTTGCTTAACTAATTGTTACAGAGGAGGAAGCTGATCCCCAAGGGATCCACTTTTGTGAGCTGTGCGGCGGGTTTGACGACTAGGTTGGTGGCCCGGTTGGTTGCCTTGTGGGTTAAAGGCACACTAATTGGCACTTGTTTATCGCCATCTTATGGCTTTTTGCTTTCGTTGTTTATTTAACTCTTTAGTTGTTATTTGGCCGGTCGGCCCCTTTTGTAATAACTCTATTATGTATATCTTTTGAATTGCTTAGTTGTGTTTTGGTTCAATGTGTTGAATGAAATTGATGCATAATTTTTGTATGGGGTATGTGTACTGCAATTCTGGGAAGTACATATACGCCGAGAGTCGAGATATTTGATTTGTAATGCTAGAACCATCTTGATGGTTAAGTATTACAAGTTAAATACCCCGGGTTCTCACAGCACCACCTGCTATGCAGATCCATCTATGGAAGTGGTTCGTTCTCTCCTTGTTGTAGTTGAGTTATTACACTCAGCAGGCCAGCATGCCGATCATGTATGACACATGCATTAGGATGACCTTATACAAAATAAATCCTCAAATTCCTCAGGAACCACAACCAGCTGTCCATGTTCTCGCTTTGAACGAATGCAAATGCCATGAGAAGAACTTGATTGTTCCCGTCCGTCGCTATTGTAGTCGGTATCTGGCTCTCATACTTTCTGGTCAGGAATATACCATCCACGCACAAGATTGGACAACAGTGCCGTAGTACATTGATGCATGGACCAAAGGCGAAGAATGCTTGCTTTAGTTCCCTCTTATTGCCACACTTCGGATACGTAGAATCTTCAATGGCAACATGAGTACCGGAATTCCTATCCTGTATGACCCGGAGTTGGCTAGGTAGGTTGTGGTAGGAGTCCTCGAAAGTACCAAAACTTAATTCCATTGCCTTCTGTTTTGCTCTCCATGCCTAGGCATAGCTGATTGTGTATTGGAACCTTGCCTCAATCGCCCAAATGATGGATTGTGGCTCAAAATCTATATTATCTATGATCTCATCGTACATGATGTTCGCAATGAAGCCTGATGATAGGTTCTTGTGGGACTGCACTGACTCAGCGATGACACATGTGTGAGGGACCACTATAGAGCATTACCAGTAGATATCCCACTTAGGCTGAAATGCGTGTAGTCGCTAAGAGCATCCTTCTATGTCGCACTTCACGTCGTAGCATCTTGAGTTATATTGACGATTGTGAATGTACGTCGCACCACAAGGCCCATAATTTGATCGCCTCCTACACGACCTGCTTGAATTTGTACATAGCTCCTTGCTTGACCTCGCTCTTGTCGTACTCCCATGGCTCACGGCAGCCTTCGATAATAATGTGGTTGTTGAACTGGTATGTGTTCCACTCGGATGGAGCCACCTGCTATTCCACAGCATCCTCGTCGTCAGATTCTTCATCTTCTGACAATGCCATGTAGACCTGGTCTTCGAGATCCATCCTTTGGACTAGGGCTTCCAGCTCGTCACCCTCGTCAGCAAGCCCACTAGCTTTCCTGACTCAAGGAGCTCCTTCCATATAGTTTTCATCGATAACATCAACAACTCCCGAACCTTCAGCCATTGTGTGCGTCACGCTGTGGTTGGAGTCCCCGACTTCTTATTCGGCATCACCACCCCCTTCTTCTTCAGCTGCCGATGCAGGAGTGGGCTTGGCATATGCCTAGGCCAGAAGGACCAAATCCCACCATTCCTTCCTCGCCCTGCGTACATATGACTGTCATGACCTTGTTCCCTTGAGCGGCACTAACTCCCAATATCTGCCCTGTGGTGCTCGGTTGGCAAGGCAACACAATCTCCGAATACACGACATGGTCCAAATCGAATATGTGGAATAACCATCGCATCACAACGTCCTATGTACACTGCTATGGTCTTGTTAGGGTAACTATCGCCGATTGGAAATAATGCAAATCAATCCCCTCATGACCCGAAAGAATAGTTCCCTGATCATAGTAAATTTTGAAATTGGTGGCATCCGATATATTTGACGTACTGCACCGTAAACAAGATTTCCATGATTAACCACATATCTAAAACTAAACTAGCCACTAAAAAGGATTATGTACAATATACTACACTACGTAACCGTACATCTAAATTTATGTAATCCATTCAATTAAAAAAATTACCTGAAAGGTTGACGACCGGATGGGCAGCGCTTCGCTAGGTTCTCTCCTCCCCTCTACTCCTCTCTGCTCCCCTCGCTTCCCTCCCCTCTCTCTTTTTTGTGAATAAAGGTAAGTTATGCCAGAATTTTTGGGTCTTTTATAGGGTAGATTGTGCCACTATTTGGAATGGCCACATGGACTTACAGGATACCTGGCGCCATATGAAATGGCGATTTTTCTAAATTTTATATTAAAAAATTTAGTGACTAGTGGGATTACTATCGCCATTTGAATTGGCGATTTTCCCAAATTTTAATATTAAAAAATTTAGGGACTTGCGGGATCTCGGTCGCCATTTGAAATGATGATTGTCCTAAATTTTAATATTAAAAAAAATTTAACGATGGGGATCCCTGTTGCCAGTTGAAATGGCGATAGGGTCCTGTCGCCTATTGGAGTGGCGCTAGGCCATATCGCCATTTCAACTAGTGATAGGGACCTCTCTACACTGGCTACTATCGCCATTTGGAATGGCGATAGGACAATTTTGTCATTTCAAATGACGATAGTAGCCTAGTTTTGTAAAAAAAAAATCGACTATTTATTTTTGTAAATTTCTTTTAAAATAATATTATTGCAAAAAAACATTCCAAAGATGGCAAGGTACGTTATGCATACACATGCTCAACTCAGGAACCTAGATCACTTGAAGAAGCACTTGATGATCCAAACTAGAGAAAGGCAATGGATGTGGAGTATTTAGCTCTAATGAAAAATGAGACATGGCATGTCATTCTAGCTCGCCAAGGATTAAACATCATTGACTGCAAGTGGGTCCACAAGATTAAAAGGAAAGCTGATGAAAGCATTGATAAATATAAATCATGGTTAGTAACAAAAGGCTTCAAGCAGAGATATGACATTGACTATGAGGACACATTTAGTCATGTTGATGAGGGCAACCCTACCACTCCTACAACTTCTAGCCGTAATGCTACCAAGAACAAATGAGGAGAATGGAAACACATGTCTTTTGGCCAAACCCAAGAAAGGGGAGACACTTTTTTGGCCGACATCCAAGAAAGCAAGAGGCGAGACGAAGAAGAAGAAGAAGACACACACCATGCTGCATGGGGACACAAACCAAAGGAAGAAGGAGAAAGACAATGCAATGATTTTGGCCAAACCCTAACAATAAGAAGAGAAGTCATTTCAGCCGAGGTCAAAGAAATCTTGAAGAAAGAAAAAGGGAAGAATAATGCAAATCAATTTGCATTTGGATTTGAGAAAAACAAACCATGTGTTGGATTTTGGGAGACATGTCAACCATCTAGGCGACAAGTATAATACCCCGAATGTTTCTAAGGAAGGAGAGTAAACAAAAAAAGGGTTTTTCTGTAATACTCCAACTTAGTCTAATGAAGGAAGCAGTGAAAAGAGAAATTAGACTTTAGAGGAGGGGAAATCTGCAATTCTTTGGCAACCTGGGCTTCGGGCATTGGCCCAGGAGGCCCATGAGGGGCTGGCCACTATTAAAAGGAGGGAGAAACCCTAGCCACCACTGTAGCACGCACTGCTACAGTGCTCCCGCTGCTGCTACAGTGCATGCCCTCCTCCTTGCACTCCGTTGCCCCCTCTTGGTGGTGCTCTCCCATTGCTATCGGCCAAGGAGAAAGGTGGAGGGAGAGAGGAGAAGAAGAGGAGAGGAGCATCTAGCGGGGGAAATCAGCGGGCACGTGTGTCTCTAAGGGTAACAAATGTCGTTTTCATTGTTTGATTAGTCGTAGATGTGAATTCGATTAGAATTGATTGGATCGAACTTTGTCTGTTAAAGATTCAATTCTGTCCAGTAGGTTGCATGGGCAGTTTCGAGTTCTTAGATGCCTAATTGGAGGATTCCATCTCCTAGAGATATTTAGATAATATTTTTATCTTTTTGTGGCCACCAAGAACACCTGATTCCGACATACGGATCAAAAGTTATGATAGTTTTAGTTTCTGCTATCCAGAATTCTGACGCGATTGATCTGTCAAGTTGTCTCCTAAAATATGATTATGATAATGGAATATTCAGGGTTTTCACCCCAATAGGTTATTGTATCAATTTTTATAACCTTTCCAGAATGTTAAAGAATGCCCTAATCGGAGTTGTAGATCAAAAGTTGTGATCTGTTCTTTACCGCTGTCCAGAATCTTAGCTACGTTTCAGCAGTCATTTTAATTAGTAGATTGATTATTGTTAAGTTCCGAATCAGGACTTCTCCATGTTATGAAATTTGTAGGCCTTGGTCTTATCTTTCCCGATCATTAAATAACATCCAATTTGGAGCTGTAGAATGAAAGATAATAATTTTTGAAGTTCTTATTGTAATCTGTCTCTCTGTTGTGGACAGTAGAGAAAGATTAACTTGTTAGCGACTTTTCTTGCACCTTGGGAATTATTGAAATAATTTTATTCAGGAAGCTAATTCCTTGTAGTTTCCAGAAAGGTTTAGGTCATTGATTTTGGTTGTACCAAATGGAAGTTATGAATTTCACAAGTTGAAAGTACCGAAGATGACAGAACGGTATTCGAGGTTAAAATCAAGGGCTTAGATGGGGTAATTTGTTCTGTCGATCACCTGGGAAGATGTAGCTAAGCTCGTGTAAAGTCCGGAAAACTTGGATTCATAACTTTTGGGGCTGGGACTCAAAAGTTATGGATTTTCTTTGAGAACCAAGCAGATTGGACAGATTAGAGTCGGGGTGAAATTGCTAGTTGTTGTGTTGCGTCAGAGCGATCGCTCTCGTTATGTTCTATCACTTTGTTGAGCACTCTTGTTTAGTATACTTAGTATACTTTACGGTTGCCAGTGTTGGTGAGCACCGGGGTTGAAAGCTATCTTGTCGTCATCTTTTCGTCTCACGGTTAAGGCAAGTACTTTGATGTTCCTATGTTTGGTGAATGATGCATGCTTGATGTTTGTATTGTGTTTTCCTAAGATCCATGAGAATATTCAAGTTTATGTCCCTTTCTTATGTGTTATACCATGGGTATACATATGATGTCTTTCATAATTCATACTTCAGTTCATGCATTATGTTTCATGTGCCTTCCACGGGAGTGGATTATAAGACCCATCAATTCCAGTATGAGCACGTAAGACCCACCATTCCAATGTGGGCAGATTTGGACACCCGTATGAAATGTTCTTCATACGGGACTTGGATCCCCGCATTTTGTTAAATGCGGGCTTAGGTGAACACCGACTGGTGTGTCACTAGCTATACCGGTATAACCATGTGTGCAGTCCATTCTTTTCATTAATTCCATTCATTCCATGCATTCATGTATTCATTCACTATACGTTCAAATTCTTTAATGAAGTTGTCTTTTTCATATTTGTGGTATGTCCAGCTATCCATGTACTTGCTGTGTCTCAGACTCACTCTTGCTTTGTTTATTTATTTTTAGGTGATCGTTGGTGATGATTCTCTTGGGAGGGAGTAGACACGTACTACTCATTCATTTCACCTTACACCAGTTTCAATAATAGAACTTGATTTTGTCTTTCATTCGTTAAGTGATGGACTGTAATATAATGGAGTTTGATGTTGGTTGATATCTTTCTCTACGTTAAGGTTGTTTAATTAACTGCTTATGTTCCATGATCATTCGTTTGATATGATTATCTTAGTAGATTCAGTACACGTAAATAATTGGAATTTGTGAACTGTTGTTGGATTCAGTTTTAACTCCTGCTTAGGTTTTAAAACATGTTGATCCTTATATGTTAGTTGATGAGTTATTGTTAAAGTTCTTCCGCAGTATTGTTGTATGTTAGTCCTTTAGGTAACATTTTGGCTTTCGAATAGCCAGAGTGTTACAACAAGTGTGAACACACACTACTTTCGGCCACAATTCAAGAAAGAAAGACAAAGCTTATTTGATCATGTTGGCTGGATGCATGAAGAAAGAAAGCATGAAGAGAGAAATAAGGAAGGAGCAAGGAGACAAGAGGGGAACACAACATCCCAATTTCAGCCAAAAGCAAATAAAGGAAGAGACAAGGAAATCAAATTCGGAATCAACATATCCAATTCGGAATCAGCAGTAGGGTCCAGATTGAAAAGCCCATAACTTTCACAAACGGAGTCCGATTTGCGTGTTCTTATGCTTGTTGGAAAGATAACTTCAAGCCCGACGCAATGGATCCTCTCTCAGCTTCATATTTGACATGTGCCATCAACTATGTTCGAAACAATGTGGCAGTTTTAAAATCAAAGTTTCCTTTTTGTTTTAGTTTGAATCTGAATTGGAGGAGGGCCCCTTGGCCGAAATAGACTAGGAGTAGGGCCTCTTGGCTTGCCATGAGGTGGATAAGGGCACTATATATTCAGGGTACACCCCATGGTAAACCTCAGACCACATTTTCTTTCTTTCAAGAAGTTTGGTGAAGGCCAACGACTTGAAGGAGAATATGGCATTATTCTTCCAAAGACCGTTCTGTCTTTCATAGGCAATTGAGAGATTGATAAAACTCCACTTGGTGGTTGGGTGGAGTACACGTGAGATTTGATGAATTAAAGAGTTGCAAGTTCATGCATTGCATCGGGTGAGCAACTACGATTGGTCAAGTCAAGAGTCAAGCGTGCAAGTTATCTTTGATCCTACGTCGAGAAGATCGAGTAACCCCCCCCCCATATCATCTTTGTATTAGAGCTCCATTGACTCAGTAGGATCTTTATCCAATTACTTAAAATTTCGATTTTTATTCCTTTACATGAAAAAGCCATACAATTTTTTTCTTTTAGCCGTAGTATTTAATCTGAATTTTTAGTGTGTTTGGTTAAGGTTTTATTTGTTAGAATCAAGTTTAGTTTGCTGGTCTTGAATACTTTTGTGTTGCTTTTTATTTGAGCCAACTTTTGATCTTTGATTAGGGTTTCTAGTAGTGATTATTGCCAAACAACCAAAAAAGTGTCAAATTTATCATTTGAGAACCTTTCAATCCTTTATGAATACCTTGATCCTATTAATATTTGTGTTTTTGCAATTGTTCAAAAATCAAAAGGTGGGAAACTTTTTTTCCTCATTTAGTTAAAACAAGTGTTTCGGCCATATTTTTTTAAGAAAAAAAGAGAAGAGAAAAAGAAAAGAAAGTAAATGATTAGGGGGGGGGTGCCCGATCTTCATGATAGGATCTCCCTTTACGGATTGATATGTGGCTAACCTGAAATCTCGTGAATTATGATGAATGAAAGCACACGATTGCCTATCTCGATTACAAACTCCTGTGTACTGGAATTCAACTAGCAACACATGCTGGATCTCCATCTTCTCACCACGCCAAGGAAGACGACCTTGCTGATCTGTGAGGAACAACAAGAACACTACTAACCGGTATTTGGGTGGAACGATAACTAGTCGACTTTCCAACTCTCATGTCAGCACAAAGCTTAAACCAAAGAGCAAGAAATTGCTTATACTCAAAACTAACGTTCAAGGGTTACAGGGGGCGGCGGCTAAGGCTTTATAGCTATGCCAACTAGCCTGGTCGACCACCAAACGAAAACCTAACCTAAACCAAAAGCAATACGAAGTGGCTGGCAGTTGCCTTGGTTTGTGCAGCCATGAGGTGGGCCCCAAGTGGTTCTTGGCCCATGAGGGTGATGCACAACTCCTTTGGCAACAGCCCAACACCCCTTACGGCCCAAGTATTCGTTTTCAGCCCGTTTGAAGCTTTGGCATCGCCATCACCTCAAATCTGACCCAGAACGAATACTAAAGCCCAACACACATATAATATATCTTAATATAGATACAAACCAGCCCATGACACATGGAACTTGGCCGAAAACTGAAACGAGCTCAGAATTGAAAATTGGACACAATTGTGCTTCCAAAGCATAGTTTTCTCCAATCGTCAATCCGAAGCTTGAAAACTTGACTCCAGTAACTTGGTGGCTTCTCCCATTGATATAAGTGAAGTGTCATCGTCTCGTCGTTTTGGACCCTTTCTTGGTGCGTCGACCTCCCTCTCCTCCCACTTGGTAGAACCAAGTTCTTGCTCACCTAATAACCTGAGAATACACGAAGTGGAAGCATTAGGTAGCAAGCTATCCTTATTAGTGAAATCAAAAGAACTTAGGATCAGATTCACCTATTTAGTGAGTTCCCTTGCTCTAGATCGAGTAATTGGTCCCATGTACAATTCTTGCAAAGCTTCAGTCGTAGGACCAACACTAGTGTTGTCATTGTCATTGTTGTTTGAAACTAATGATGGAGGTGATGATGATATAGATGAAGCCTTCATGATAGTGATGTCATCATCATCCTCTCCCTCTTTAAAAGGAGTCAACCTCGACTCTACAGGGTTAGTAGAACCAAAGAAAGGTGACAAATCTGGAACATTAAATGAAGTACTAACACCATAATCATCGCCAGGCAGTTCTAACTTGTAAGCATTATCATTTATTCTTTCAAGCACTTTGAATGGTCCATCTCCATGACTCATCAACTTAGATGTAACCAAACAAGATCACCAGGTTCAAAGATCAGTTGTTTTCTATTTTTATTTCATTTTTCAGCAATAGAACGTGCCTTTTTCTCTATCTCTTCTTTAGTTTTTAGATGTATACGTTTCACAAAATCAGCACGTTTAGAAGCATCAATATTAACTCTTTCAATGAAAGGCATAGGCAATAAATCAAATGGTGTGTGTGGCTGAAAACCATAAATAATGTCAAATGGAGAGAGTTGAGTTGTAGAGTGTATCGCCCTGTTGTATGCAAAATCAACATGTGGTAAACAATCTTCCCACTCTTTCAAATTCTTCTTTATCATGGTTCGCAGCATCGTTCCAAGAGTACGATTCACCACTTCGGTTTGCCCATCAGTTTGTGGATAACATGTTGTGGAGTACAACAATTTCGTGTCAAACTTAGCCCACAATGTCTTCCAAAAGTAGCTCATGAACTTAACGTCACTGTCAAAAACAAACGCACTGTCTCCCTGAAAAGCAAGTTAGCTATATGCGTCGCATCGTCGCTCTTATGACAGGGAATAAAATGTGCCATTTTGGAGAATCTATCCACAACAACAAATACCGAATCCCTTCCCCTCTTAGTTCTAGGCAATCCTAGAATAAAATCCATACTAATGTCTTCCCAAGGAATTGTAGGAACCAGAAGAGGTGTATACAAACCATGTGATTTTAGCTTCGATTTAGCCTTGTGACATGTCATACACCGTTGTACATACTTTTCAACATCACGTCCTCATCTTCGGCTAGTAGAAATGATCGGCCAGCATGCTTAACGTCTTGTCACACCCGAAATGTCCCATCAATCCTCCGCAATGTGATTCCTGCACAAGAAACAAATGAACGGACGAATTTGGAATGCAAAGTTTGTTAGCACGAAACAAGAACCCATAATGAATATGAAATTTGTCCCATCCTTTCCCATGCAAACAGCGAGCAAAGGGTTTAGCAAAATCAAAATCAGCAGCATGTAACTCTTTCAAATTCTCTAAGCCAAGCACCTTAGTATCCAATTTAGTTAAAAGAATGCTCTTTCGAGACAAAGCATCATCAACCACATTATCTTTGCCCTTCTTATACTTAACAACATATGGGAAAGTCTCAATGAATTCCATCCACTTAGCATGTTTACGATTCAACTTAGATTGGCCTTTCAAATACTTGAGAGATTCATGATCAGAATGTATGATAAATGCATTAGGCCATAGGTAATGTTGCCAAGTTTCAAGAGCATGTACCAGTGCATAGAGCTCCTTATCATAAATAAGATAATTCAGTTGAGCTCCATTCAATTTCTCAAAAAAATAAACAATTGGCTTAACTTCCTGCCTAAAAACACCACCAATACCTATTCCACTAGCATCACATTCAATCTCAAAGGTAGAGCTAATAGAGGCGCCTATGTGAGATGTGTTTTCAAAGTATCACAAGCGCAGCAATAGACTAAAATCAAGTGCCCCCCCCACACAAATGGTACTCCCTTCTTTGTCAATTCATTTAACAGAGCAGCAATAGACTAAAATCTCTTACGAAGCGACGATAAAAGCCAGTAAGACCATGGAAGCTACGGACTTGACTCACATTAATAGGAACAGGCCAATTCTTAATTGCATCAATTTTAGAGTCATCAACTTCGAGTCCATGTCTAGAAACAACAAACCCAAGGAACACTACTTTATCAATACAAAATGCGCATTTAGCAAAGTTAGCGAAGAGCTGTTCAGTTCTAAGCACATCAAGCACTTGATTCAAATGATCTAAGTGTTCAGCTATGGTTTTGCTATATATCATAATATCATCAAAGTAGACTACCACAAAGTGATCAATGAAAGCTCTTAAAACATGATTCATCAAGTGAATGAAAGTACTAGGTGCATTAGTTAACCCACAAGGCATGACTAACCAATCATACAATCCAAACTTTGTTTTAAAAGTAGTTTTCCATTCATCTCCTTGTTTCATGCGAATCTGGTGGTATCCACTTTTCAAATCAATTTTTCAGAATATGTGTGCTCCACTAAGCTCATCTAGAATATCATCAAGCCTAGGTATAGGGCGACGATATCTTACAGTGATATTATTGATAGCATGACAATCAACACACATTCTCCACGTACCATCTTTCTTAGGAACAAGAATAACAGGGACAGCATAGGGAGAAATGCTTTCACGTACATACCCTTTGTCCAAAAGCTTATGCACTTGCTGCTGTATTTCCTTGGTTTCGATTGGATTGGTGCGGTACGGTGGTCGGTACGGCAGTGAGGCACCCGGCATGAAGTTGATCTGGTGCTCAATCCCACGAAGTGGTGGAAGTTCGGGTGGCACCTCCTTAGGAAAAACGTCATTGTATGCCTGCAACAACGATTGGACAGCACTAGGTAGAGTGTTTAGATCATTAGTTGTAAGCATAACCTTAGTGTCCTTATAAACAAGAACAAAGTGCATAACACTAAGATCATTGCTCGCCTCTTTTAGATTTGTTTTCATCGCAATCAGAACCTTTTCAGTGCTTACCTTTGGCATACTGTGCTGAACAACATGCTGTGATTTCTCTTGTTATTTCTATTCAGCGGCATGTATTTGGGATGGAGTGAGCCGTAGTAAAACCCTATTCTTACCTTCCCACTTGAAGCTATAATTATTGGCTCGTCCATCATGGTGTACATTGTGATCAAACAACCATGGACGGCCCAACAGTAAATGACATACCATCATAGGCACAACATCGCATAAAACGGTATCCTCATACTTGTTAACCTTGAAAGAAACTTCCACACGGTGCTGAATTTTAACTTTACTTCCCTCGCGAAGCCATTGCACACAATATGGATCAAGATGTCTAAGTAATTTCAAGTTAAGCTTTTCACACATGTCAACACTAGCAAGGTTTTGGCATGAACCACTATCAATGATCATTTTGACATTAGTATCTTTTACTTTAGCACTGTTCATGAACAAATTGCAACGTTGAGATGGGTTGTCTTATTTAACAAGCATTGATAAACATGGAGTAACAACTAAAGAAAATTCACCTTCACTAGGACATTGATCATCAGAATCAGATTCTTTCTTAGTGTTATTATCATCACATGAAATAGGTTCAGTTTTAGAATCAGAAGCGGAATCATAACCAGTGTTAGTTACAATCATAGGCTTAACATTAGGGCATTCACGAGCATAATAACCACGTCCTTGGCAGCGATAACATTGAATTGAACTTGATTTAGTGTTAGAACCAGCAGATAACTGCAATGATTTAAAAGAACTAGTAGGTTTAGCACTACTGGATGGAGCAGATTTCACATTTGAAGCATTAGACACAGCTTGTGATTGGGTATTGGAATTCGAAGGTTTATTGAACATAACTTTGCTGATGTCTATCTTGGGCCTATCCTTGGGCATGTAGGTCGAGGTAGATGGACGGCTCGGCCTGGGCATGAAGGTGTTGCACCTTAATTGCAATAGCGCCTCATCCTTGAGCTATTTTTCTGCTTTGATCGCTAAGTGCTGTAGTTCAGTCATAGTGGAATATGGTTGAAAGTTGATTAGCTTGAAAATGTTGCGGTTCAGCACATGCAAGTATCTCACCATTATTTGTTCATTGTCCTCCTGAACTCGGCCCCAAATCAACAGTTGCTCCATCTGCTTGTAGTAGTCTTCGACGGATTGTGCGCCTTGCTTTAGCTCTTGCAGTTGAGTAAGAACATCTCGACGAAAATGTACAGGAACAAAACAAGTATGCATTTCTTGCTTCATTGCGTCCTACGTGTTGATTGGAGGTTGACCGTTGTCCCTGCGGTCTTTTTGAACTTTCTCCCACCACATCAGCGTATAGTCCTCAAATTCCAAGGAAGCAAGCTTGATTTTACGGTCTTCGCTAAAATCATGCAAACGAAAGATCTTGTCCACGCGCATCTCCCACTTTTGATATGCTTCCGGATCTGCACCACCAACAAATTTAGGCATAGTAATTTTTACCTTAGTGAGAAGATCTCCTTCCTCACGGGGTACCGAGACATGTCCAGCACGGCCACATGCAGCACGACCACGGAAGTCGCTGCGATCTATCAGTGCCCAGTTTGCGTTGTAGTCCTCCTCAAAGGCATTAGTGAAGGGCGCATCGTCGTTGTCGGAGCCTGGCCTGTAGCGACCAAGTCCTCCTCCTAGGAAGCCTCCATGGGTGCCACCACGTGTAGTGGCTCGCCCACATGCGGCTCTTGGTGGAAGAAGATGTACATCCTATGGTACACGAGGTAGACGTGCTTGTCATTGCAGGTGAGCTTGCTCTTCTTCCCATTGAACTCGGGCAACCATCTTAGCATCGGTCTCATAGAGTTCGTGCTACATTGCTGTGTTTTCACCTACAATAGCGTTAGTGACAGAATTGGTGTGTCATTCTTTTAGTTCTTGTAAGTCAGTATGAATTTGTTCAAGCACTTCATTGAACCCCTCCACAATTAAGCAGCGTCATCCATGTTAAGCGATCACCGGTGGTTGCTCAAGAATCGATCGTCCCCTAACATGGTTAGCACAGCAAGAAAACAACGCAAACGATGTATTCTACATGAAGGAACACCTAATAGTACTACCGGCCAAGTATCTTGTCAATTCCTACGAATAGCAATAGTATGTACCTGGGCAGTGAGAAAACAAGCCAAAGGTGTCACAAGCTGACTACCAAACACAGGAGCTGCACTCACCAAGTTTATGTGGAGCTAGGATTGGGTCAGTATATAATCCTACCACAACTCAGATGCACAAGATGTTGTAAAGCTAGTGTCTTAGATATAAGTGATGCACACACACTATCGGACCCAGGAGTAACACCCCAAATCCTTTGTGTATTTATGAACTAGTCCTATAATCAGTAGCTAGTTCACACAGTAAACAGGTATGGTAACATCCATAAATCGTACAACTTTATTAATAATCAACAGAGTTTATTACAAGAAAGGCTTACAAGCCAACAATAAACAAACACAACGGAAGACGAAGAAGATGTAGTAAAGTCCAATTAATCTGCCACAGGCAATCGACTGGGGAAGCGGCCTAGTCGTCGAGATCCACACCGAAAGCGAAGTCCTTCTCCTCTAAAATTTATTTGCATCAAGCAAGGATGAGCACAACTTCGTGCTCGCAAGTTACACCCAATAACAGATTATAATGCATGCAAGGATATATCAAATGAAGGATTAATGGTTAAATTTGCATAAAGAAATATTTTCTTAAAATAATTGTACTAAGTGCCAAATCAGTTATTAAATAACTAAAATTCATTTTATAAATTCTCAGTTTTATAGTCAGATAACATTCACACAAGAATGGTGAAGGATACTCTCCTATCACATGGCTTCCTGCCCAAATTTCCCATTTGCATAAACTAGTTGATAAAGTCTTTTCAAAACAAAATCAGAGTCTAACTTTGAGTGGAAAATGCTAAACATGTTCATGACCATGGACATGGCTATTCAAATAGTTTTACACTCTGCAGAGGTTGTACAACTTTACCCACAAGAGATAATCAATTTGTACTGTCTGCTCACACACTTCCGTAGGTGTGCAACTAAGAGATTATCACAAGGCCTTTACAATGCGCCATCCCAACGTAGTCCCGCCTCGCTAAGGTTTCACTTCCATTGGACTATCTATCCTCTAGAAGCCCCCTCTTGCACCAGGTATCAATAAAAGTAGGTCATAATAGACGCCCATGCAACCGGATGGCATGACCACGGTGGAATGTGGCAAATTAGTTGGCCAAGTCCTCCCCACTTTGGACTTGTGGTAGTATGGTAGAGTTTAGCAAAAGCGGCTCTCAGGCCGGTCCTTATCTGACTTGGGTGACTTCCAATAAAAACTCTGAGCCTCAACCCTGACCAGGTTGAGCCCGTGTATAAACCTGCACCCACCAACCATCCATTTCGCCCAAGTACAAACCAACTTTTCCTTTTTGATTTTCAAAATCATTTACAAAATCTTCGATGTCAAACCAATGCCATAGACTTTTAAACAATAGTTGATCATTTGGCTGAATTCCCAAAATCAAATACTTTTGGGTTTAAGCATTGCTAAGCATAATTTTTCATAAGATGATCCCAGTTCATACTATCATATCAACTAGGTTTTATATAGGGTGACAAGGTATGAGGGACTAATGTCCAAGACTTGTCAAGTATAAGATCAGTATGGAAACCAACAGTATTGTGATAATCCAATCTCCAGCAATTGTAAAATTCTATACTCCAACATCAATTAGTCCAATCTACACCATATAAGTCTATTTTCTATGATCCAACTTCAATCAATTGAACATTTAACTTGTAACACCCTGGCTATGCGGAAGCTAAGTTGTTACCTAAAATACTAACATACAACAATAATACGGAATAATTTCAACCATCTTGCAAACAATAACATAAAAGATCAATATCCAGTAGAATGGATATAAGAATTGAATTAGAATTCATCAACCAATCAATCTCAAACATCCAACCCAATTGAGCCAATTATGATAACACTATCTAGGGTCTATACGAAGATCATTAATCCATTACTAATCCAACCATATCATGAAAGATGATAATATCAACCAACCTCCAAACATTCATTCATGGGTGTCCTAATGCGAATAATCAACGTTATCACAGTTTATCATTTCTCAACAAAAGTATATGATTTATCAATTGAGCACAAATCAACTTAAGAAGTCTTCTCACTAACAACTAAGTTAAAATAGTCCAACATTACTAAGCTGAGGCAGATAATGATCAACAAGCAACATCTAAATCATGACTAACCAATCTCTCTAAAATTCGGCAGAACCTCCTTTGTATAGGTGACTATACCAGAGGTTCTAACATTCTAATATAGCATCAGTCAATATTTTCAGTCATCCAATTTAGACTAATCAACACGGATCATCCCAGATGGGCTCAACTACTAAAGCATTAATCAAGGGAAACCATTAGCAAATAGATACAAGTCAAGCATCAAAGGTCCTCAAAATAACGAGGAATTAAGAACATTACTAAATTACCCATGAACACAAATAAATATCCACCACGAAGGATGGTCACAAAACGGAAACCAAAGCAATTATAAAAAATATGAAATGTGGATAATTGGACTAGTCTATTCATTGTGGTTTGTGTTTATGTGATGTGCACCATGTCTACCCCTTCCCATGCATGTCGCTACCTCGAGGGGTACCTAGCAAGCACAACACAACAAGTGTGAGTCCACGACTCAGCAAAGTGCAATAGCAATAAAGAATATAGCATCCTAATCAGCCAAAGGGAATAAACAATTCCGTCATGAATATAGCACTATTTACCTCCAATCCACCTCTTATGACAGCGTCATAAGTAGTCAAAGGGATTAAACAATCCCCACCTGAACAACAACCTTATATACCACAATCCATCTCTTATGCCAGCATCATATGCTAAACAACAAATCCATAACTTATGCAGAAATGCAATGACATGCCATGAATGCACCTTCTTCACATCTTAGCAATTACTGGTAATGCCGAGTAGGGTATCCGTCGATACCTACTCAAAGCCTGTGCCCTCTAGGCATAGGGAACAAAAGCCCACACTCCACGAGTGTGGGGAACAAAGCCCGTCCAATGCATGATAGGGACCTAACGCCCATCCAATGCCTGACGGGTAACAACAAGGAAACAACCCTTGGCTACCACGTAGTCCAAGGTTCAGAATGAATGACATGATGCAACATATAAAGCCCAATACCAACTCATCATTGTCATCATTAACAAGGTAGTCTCATTGCTCACCTTGGCCCATCGTTATTGCCATCAATCATGAAACCATTACCATGTAAACATCATCATTTAAACATTGCCATGTAAGCATTCTCATGTAAATTCCACCATGTAAGCGTAATCACATAAACATTAGCATGCATTGTCATATAAACAATTCCCAAGTAGTAAGCATCGTGATTAAACTATGGCATTTCGGCTCATCAACATTACCAAGCAACAATCAACATCAATCAACTATGGAATTCATCAAGTATATAATATAACAACTCATTAATAATACTTGCACTTGCCTCAACCGCGCAACAGAAGACGAAAGGAGGAACGCTCTAGCATCGGGGTTCACCACTACCTCAGTGTTAGCCACAGCCGAACCACCACCATCACATATGTGCATCAACCAAGCATCAATCAGCACAAGTAAAAGGAATCAACCCCAAATCTGAAAATTTGACAATGATCTAACAAATCTAATCCCTCCCTCAGAAAGCTTGAAACTCTCATATCTATGTGCAAATTCACTAATTGATTTCGTTGTCTGGTTGCGAGCAGGAGTTTTCATGAGGTACTCATATACCTTACACTTTGAAGCAGCGACAACATAGACAGCCTCAGTAGTTGTCAAAGGCCAAAAACTTTATTGATAGAGGAAGAAGCCGTGAAGCTTTTCAAAATAAGAATATTGCCAACAATTTCACTAAGGAAGACTTTACTTCTTTTTGCAACATATGCATCCACTTTCCATTGATGAAGATTGCACCTCAAGGCCTCAGGCTCATCCATCTCCCATTGTTCATGTTAGTGGAGAATCTCTGAAAACTGGCAATCAGGAACCAGTCATCCTTCACAATCAGCATGAAAAAGTAACAAACAGAGTAAACCTCACGAATAATGAGTAGCTATCAACTCCCTAGGAGCAAACACCGAAAACTCTTCTGAGGTGCAAGATCGTCATCAGGAGCCAAAGCATCTCCACCAGATCTCATCAATGAGCCTCTATTACATTTCCAAACATCAACAATCTCTAGGAGGCCTTCCGGATCATAGTTCAAGCATGATGCTGAAAATGCAGCCAAAGATACATCAAGAAATTGAATAGAACCATAACTAAAAGGCACCATATGTTGTCTGTATATTCACCAGACAAAACGTCCTTCAGGCACTCCCATGTGTGCTCGGCGGTGCTGCCCTCCCCGAAGGCGTTGCGCGAGCCGATGGCCACCAGGTTCTCGTAGAACTTCTCCAGCATCCCCATGTCGGGCCTCTGACCTTTCTCAAGAAGTTCCTGGATGTATCTCACCTAGCGACTTTGAGCTCTCTGATCTTAAGGAATGTAGATCCACAAAGTTACCAAAGCGGTTCACAGAGTATATGCCGTAGGAGCACTATCAGAAACTTCACCTTATACCCCGGCGAGGCAGCACCGACGACAGGGGCCATGTAGCTCATGGGGGTTCCATCCACGACGCGCTCTAGTGGCTCAAGTGGAGTCGTCGGGGTAGGGGCCACATCGGCTGGGATCTCGAGTGGAGCGGCATGAAGGCCACCTCCGGTGACGGCTCGAGGCCACCGGCGCAGAGAGGAGGGGCTAGCAGGAGCAACGAAGGAGAGGAGCTGGGCGCAGGAGGGCGTGCCGTGGAGGATCTGGAGCTCCGACCCACCCGACCACCACCCGCCACACCTACGCCGTCGCCTTCCCCTGCTACTGCTGCTGCGCCGCCGCTGGCTTCGGCAGCGAAGGCGTCGACGTTCTTGGCGGTGAGGAGGGTGCAGCGGCATCGGGAGGCGGAGGGTGGCGGCAGGAGGTCCAAGGCGGCGGTGGTGGGCGACAAAGGCGAGGGAGCATGTCTTGGGAGGGAGGCGGCGCCGCCAGCAGAAGCAGGCGTGCTCGGGTGGAATAAGAGAATGGGGGAAGAAAAGAAATTAGGGAGGAAAGACTGAGTTTTGTGGCTTGGGGCAGCTAGGGTTTCCTCTCTTTGTTTAAGGGCAACAGAGGCCCAATCCGCCCCATTACCTCATCTCCTCACCAAATCTTTTCTTTTTGATCACATTCTAATTCTTGTTTAGCTAATTACTCCGACGGGGTATTACATTCTACCCCCCTTAAATAGAATTCGACCTCGAATTCTACTCGTTGTTCTACTCGAAAGAACACCAAAACTAATATTAAACAACAGTCGATGTGTACCCGACGAGAACAACTCTGGATTATGCTCACGCATGCGCGACTACTCCAACTCTCAAGTGGCCTATCTTTCGGACTGATAAGACCGCAAGACATTGGCGTAAACGACGTCTGTCCTAACACTCAATCCGACATTTCCGAGTACACTCACCGGAAAAGATTCGAAGGTGGGATCCTACTCGATGGTCAGCGACGTTAACAAAATTCAAACTCCAGATCTCCCATGTAATCAATCGGTGCTGGAACAATCCAAAAGTTGCGTACCCGCGTATGGCCCGAGATGGTCAAAGCGATACGCCAACTTCCTAATCCCTGCAACTGTCGAAACCGAACCTAATGTGCCTGGGCCAACTTCCCTTTTGGTACAAAAACACACAACAAGCACAACACACACAGAACACTTGTCCCATCGCAACCACGAAAAGGCAAATTTTACACCCAAAAAGGGTCAAACTCAAAAACGAAGATTCATCATGAAATCCCTTCCACTTTCTAATAAGACAATTTACAAATAAACACCACATAAGTCGAAAGAGCAACCGCTCAAACATCAAATCAAATACTTCCTTTCTTCTTTCTGAACTGATAAGGACCACCCGGCCAACATAAAACCAAGCTCAAACTACGAAAGACACCCGTCAACAACACAAAGCTCAAACGAGAATCAAGAAAACTCTTCACTACCCGTGGAAACATTCTTTTTCTTAGTTTCTCTTTTAGAAAATAAAATTCCTCTCAAACCTTGGAATTCGAATTCATCACACACTACAAGAGTTCAAACCTCCTAAATTAACATCCCCAAATTATGCTCAATCCAAAATACATCACCCACAGCTTTGTGGAAAGGCTCTATTGATCCAATCAAACACTCTGGACAACTCCTTCCACTAACGATATTAATCTGACAGATGGCACCGAAAGCACCTCCAAATAGGTTTCAAGCAATCACATCACCTCAAACTTTTAAGAATAGACAATTCAGAATCCTCAATACACACGCTCAGGAGACGCTATTATGTTATTTTCTCTACACACAATCATTGGGCGACCAAAGTTCTAGCATAAAAATACAAAGCCCAAAATTAACCTCCAAGACCTCTACAACGAACTTCCCTTATAACAGATAGACAAAATCATCGGATTAAATCTCTAATCACTCCCACAATTTCAACATACTCACTCATTAGCATCATCATGGAAACAGGTTCCTAACCAAATCACTTCCACAAAGACTATTACTCTCAAAGGGTTACCCAACAAGACCGAGTCATTCTTGATATTAAATCAACCTTTCCTGCTATCCCATTAATTGCTGCAACGATCAAATTACTTTGGAGTCAGAATCCCATTAAACCTCATCATCATGAATCACAAGCACAACCCCGCACTAACAACACAATCGCGACACTCTATGACTTGATCAGGATTTCCATACTTTCAATGATCCCAACAGTTCAACATAAACTAGGGCTCTGGAAATACACTTTACCATAGGTTTTACTTAGTCGCAACACCCATCAATTGAACTTCAGCAACAATCATACCATTTGAATCAAATTTTCCTCAAAGAGGTACAGGTCGAGACCAATTCATCTTCTACTACTCCTCCAATCATTGGGTAGCAAAATCTCACCACTTCAAGTTCTTAACCACCACCAAACAGTTGCCAAATTACACTCTAAAAACTTTGCAACACAAAAAGGTTAATCCTTTCTCAAAAGAAAGAAGCAAACAGGGACAAGTTTCGTCACATAGGAAAACATTGCTCCTCACAGCGAGTACGAAACCAAAAGAAATAATCTAATAACGATGAGCTTGGAAAACAAAAGTTGAGACCACAGGTAAGGGCACACACCCCTCAAAAGGGAATAGCAAATAACAACCAGTAAGAAAAGGACATTACGATTGAAACTCGACAACTCTTGTGCGGACAGAGCAGAAAGTTTAGGCACCATTCAAAAAACCACAAGTTATAAAACTTGACTCTAATTCTCAAATACTCATACTGCACAATAGTGCCAAGAATCATCAAACTTTATTGCCCGAATCTAAAGCTTTCCAAGAGAAACACAAGCCACAAGGTTGAAACGAATTTATTTTAACAAGTTCATACTACGCAATAGCAATATCACAAGGCACACTATCGAAGACCACTTACGAAATTCGTCTACTTAACTGTTGGTGTTGCTCAACACCAACTTCAGCTCTCATTAACAAAGGACGATTGTATTAATCAGGTGTATAAATATGTTGCTAATCCTATTTGCAATCACACAACCGTTTATAAACATAGATTCAATATTTCACTTTATGCTTAGATATCAGTTCACAACATGATTAAAGATTTACTAACATAATTTCTATAAACCAAGGTTTCACGAATCAATACACCCACCACTATCTAATCCTTTATACATGTTTCAACAGTTTTAGCATGTCAAGAATTAGGTGAATCTAGCATTTATGTAAGATCAGCAAATAGATGTTTACAAGATAGATTCATATCGACATTCGCTCTCCTTAGTAACCCGGTTGATTCTAATGAGGAATAATTATATTCTAAATCACATCTCATCCTCCAATCATTACCAGGCAGCAATAAATTAACCGGCTACGCCACCGAGAACATCAGTTAAGGTTAATTGTGCATCCTGCCAAAGGCCCAACTTGATGTCATAAATACTATCAATTATCTTCGTTACTTACAGCTTCTCACTTAATACCACAAAACTTTACAAAGTGTTTTGACACTTTCTTTTTCAAAGAAAAGGTTTTAAACTCCAACACTCCAACTACCCCAAAAGAAACGAGTAGACTCAACTTTCTTCAACGAAGTTTGTAAAAGATAATTTCCATTATCCAAAATACCAAACAAATCATCGGATCACATTTTTCAACAAGAAAGGTAGGACTTTTATGAAAAAGAACATTATCATAAATCAACTATGTTTATGCTCAGCAAAACAACTCATCATTCAGGAGATCAAAGGTTTGCTTTAAGAATCCAATAAGGACCGATGAACTCCTCTCAACAGCAATGAATCACTAATCCAAGAAGACTCATCCACCGCAACTAAACAAGATTAACCATCCCAACCTCAAAGAAGACAAAAATCTTCCCAAACAGACTCATACCCCGATCGGTGGTGCAACCTGGCAACCCAGGACTACAACCACAAACTGAACCTCTCGTCATCTACCATTATAACATATAGTAACCATATAAGCATATCATAAGTATTCCTAATTATTCCATAATAGCAATGCTCAAAGCGAAATAACGAAAACACATATGCAATGCTTGACCCATTCCCATCTCACTGTGCACAGTGTGTCAATTTTAATATTGGGACTGTCTATTCAAAATCTGACTGAAATTTTCTTAAGCATAAGTCACTTCTTTTATCCGTTAGATCAAAATCCAATCATATGGCACACCAATCCCTACACAAATACAATGGTCACAACAAGTGACTTAAACTTAAGAAACCTTCAGGCAACTTAAAACTAGCAAGACTGTTTAATATTTTAACTACCACGGACCTAAAGCCCGCTCTGATACCAACTGTAACACCCTGGCTATGCGGAAGCCAAGTTGTTACCTAAAATACTAACATACAACAATAATACGGAATAATTTCAACCATCTTGCAAACAATAACATAAAAGATCAATATCCAGTAGAATGGATATAAGAATTGAATCAGAATTCATCAACCAATCAATCTCAAACATCCGACCCAATTGAGCCAATTATGATAACACTATCAAGGGTCTATACGAAGATCATTAATCCATTACTAATCCAACCATATCATGAAAGATGATAATATCAACCAACCACCAAACATTCATTCATGGGTGTCCTAATGCGAATAATCGACGCTATCACAGTTTATCATTTCTCAACAAAAGTATATGATTTATCAATTGAGCACAAATCAACTTAAGAAGTCTTCTCACTAACAACTAAGTTAAAATAGTCCAACATTACTAAGCTTAGGCAGATAATGATCAACAAGCAACATCTAAATCATCACTGACCAATCTCTCTAAAATTCGGCAGAACCTCCTTTGTATAGGTGACTATACCAGAGGTTCTAACATTCTAATATAGCATCAATCAATATTTTCAGTCATCCAATTTAGACTAATCAACACGGATCATCCTAGGTGGGCTCAACTACTAAAGCATTAATCAAGGGCAACCATTAGCAAATAGATACAAGTCAAGCATCAAAGGTCCTCAAAATAACGAGGAATTAAGAACATTACTAAATTACCCATGAACACAAATAAATATCCACCACGAAGGATGGTCACAAAACGGAAACCAAAGCAATTATAAAAAATATGAAATGTGGATAATTGGACTAGTCTATTCATTGTGGTTTGTGTTTATGTGATGTGCACCATGTCTACCCCTTCCCATGCATGTCGCTGCCTCGAGGGGTACCTAGCAAGCACAACACAACAAGTGTGAGTCCACGACTCAGCAAAGTGCAATAGCAATAAAGAATATAGCATCCTAATCAGCCAAAGGGAATAAATAATTCCGTCATGAATATAGCACTATTTACCTCCAATCCACCTCTTATGACAGCGTCATAAGTAGTCAAAGGGATTAAACAATCCCCACCTGAACAACAACCTTATATACCACAATCCATCTCTTATGCGGCATCATATGCTAAATAACAAATCCATAACTTATGCAGAAATGCAATGACATGCCATGAATGCACCTTCTTCACATCTTAGCAATTCTTGGTAACGCAAAGGTAGGGTATTAAATCGATACCTACTCAAAGCCTGTGCCCTCTAGGCACAGGGAACAAAAGCCCGCACTCCACGAGTGTGGGGAACAAAGCCCGTCCAATGCATGATGGGGACCTAACGCCAATCCAATGCCTGACGGGTAACAACAAGGAAACAACCCTTGGCTATCACGTAGTCCAAGGTTCAGAATGAATGACATGATGCAACATATAAAGCCCAATACCAACTCATCATTGTCATCATTAACAAGGTAGTCTCATTGCTCACCTTGGCCCATCGTTATTGCCATCAATCATGAAACCATTACCATGTAAACATCATCATTTAAACATTGCCATGTAAGCATTCTCATGTAAATTCCACCATGTAAGCGTAATCACATAAACATTAGCATGCATTGTCATATAAACAATTCCCAAGTAGTAAGCATCGTCATTAAACTATGGCATTTAGGCTCATCAACATTACCAAGTAACAATCAACATCAATCAACTATGGAATTCATCAAGTATATAATATAACAACTCATTGATAATACTTGCACTTGCCTCAACCGCGCAACAGAAGACGAAAGGAGGAACGCTCTAGCATCGGGGTTCACCACTACCTCAGTGTTAGCCACAGCCGAACCACCACCATCACACATGTGCATCAACTAAGCATCAATCAGCACAAGTAAAAGGAATCAACCCCAAATCTGAAAATTTGACAATGATCTAACAAATCTAATCCCTCCCTCAGAAAGCTTGAAACTCTCATATCTATGTGCAAATTCACTAATTGATTTCCTTGTCTGGTTGCGAGCAGGAGTTTTCATGAGGTACTCATATACCTTACACTTTGAAGCAGCGACAACATAGACAGCCTCAGTAGTTGTCGAAGGCCCAAAAACTTTATTGATAGAGGAAGAAGCGTGAAGCTTTTTAAAATAAGAATATTGCCAACAATTTCACTATGGAAGACTTTACTCCTTTTTGCAGCATATGCATCCACTTTCCATTGATGAAGATTGCACCTCAAGGCTGTTGGAAATATGCCCTAGAGGCAATCATAGAGATGATTACATTTCATTATGTTCATGACATTGGATAATGTGTTATCTTGTTCCTAGAATAATATTGTTAATATTTATTATCAAGTATGTGACTTGGTTGTGAAACTCTATATTTCTGCAATAATTATTCTTATCGATCCTCGGTCGTAAACATATGAGGACACATATGAATAGACTAGCATATGTATTGGTTGATGACTATGTTTCACGAGTCATAGATATGGAGATATCAAACCAATAATATGGACACATGTTAGAGAACATGATGTTGGATAAGACCCACCTTGAGGCACTATTGAGATTGTTATGAATCTATGTGTCATTAGTTGGTCTCAAGCAATGATGATGTATAATCCTTAGACCTGAGATCAGCATGGTTTCCTACATGTGTAAGAGCACGCTTAGGGGTTGCCAAACGCTACACCGTAACTGGGTAGTTATAAAGGTAGCTTTCGGGTATGCTCTGAAACATGGAGAGGAATGTGATTGGTCGGATATGGATTTGCCCTCCTAACATAACAGAGAGATGTCTCTGGGCCCTCGTTGTGATCGGATAAAGAAAGTGCATGGCCATGCCACTAGTAGTCGAAGAGTTCGACCACGTAAAGTTATCGATACTCGATCGAGAAAGTATTGAACGATCCATGGATGACACAACATCTCACCGAGTTCAACCGGACATCGTGAGGCAAAGGAGTATACACGAGTAGGTCGCTCGGTCGAGCGATTCTGGTGGTCGTATGCAAATCTGAGCTAGTCGTAGGCGGTCGAACGTAATCACAGAGTGGTCGTAACTCGGTCATAAGGAGTTACGAATCGTCGTGACCACATCTGAACTGGTCAGATCTGAGATAGGACCTGGTCGTAAATGATGAAGACCTGGTCGTAGATCATATTGCATTAAGGTTCGTCCGATATAATTTGTGTGTATTAGGAATCGATATATTCGCTAGGAGCCACTCGACTCGTGATCGGAAGCGGTTTCGAGTCACAACCGAACTACACATGAACCTCTGGTCACACACTTAACGGGTTGGAACAAACCAAGATCGAATCGATTAAATGGCGTGTTGGATAGGATCCGCCACGAGCACTATATAAGGAGGTGCATGAGGTGTTGGGAGGATCGTGAAACACCACCAAAACCCTAGCCGCCATCTTCTTGAGAGCTCCACCGTGCGACACTGGTGCCGCACACCGGCGTTCGGTTGTTCCTTCCCTGGACGTGTGGATACCGTAGAGGCGCTACTATGATTGTTGCGCTTGAGGACGATCCGCGATCTTCACAACGAACCGCAGACGTTGCTGGAGGAGACGATCGACTACGACCACTACATCGACGCGCTCTTCGTTGGACCAGGCTGCTCCAACCCTTCTTCCACTGCTCTGCGCGTCTGTTGGTAACGATCTGTGATCATCTACTTGCTTGGCATCCTGGTTTGCGTGGTAGAATTTTTGTTTGTAGCTATCGTAGCCTACCCCGTGACCCAACAAAGGCCTTAGGCTCATCCATCTCCCATTGTTCATGTTAGTGGAGAATATCTGAAAACTGGCAATCGGGAACCAGTCATCCTTCACAATCAGCATGAAAAAGTAACAAACAGAGTAAACCTCACGAATAATGAGTAGCTATCAACTCCCTAGGAGCAAACACCGAAAACTCTTCTGAGCTGCAAGATCGTCATTAGGAGCCAAAGCATCTCCACCAGATCTCATCAATAAGCCTCTATTACATTTCCAAACATCAACAATCTCTAGGAGGCCTTCCGGATCATAGTTCAAGCATGACGCTAAAAATGCAGCCAAAGATACATCAAGAAATTGAATATAACCATAACTAAAAGGCACCATATGTTGTCTGTATATTCACCAGACAAAATGTCCTTCAGGCACTCCCATGCGTGCTCGGCGGTGCTGCCCTACCCAAAGGCATTGCGTTTGCCGATGGCCACCAGGTTCCCGTAGAACTTCCCCAGCATCCCCATGTCGGGCCTCTGACCTTTCTCGAGAAGTTCCTGGATGTATCTCACCTAGCGACTTTGAGCTCTCCGGTCTTAAGGAATGTAGATCCACAAAGTTACCAAAGCGGTTCACAGAGTATATGCCGTAGGAGCACTATCAGAAACTTCACCTTTATACCCCAGCGAGGCAGCACTGACGACGGGGGCCATGTAGCTCATGGGGGTTCCATCCACGACGCGCTCCAGGGCTCAAGTGGAGTCGTCGGGGCAGGGGCCACATCAGTTGGGATCTCGAGTGGAGCAGCATGAAGGCCACCTCCGGCGACGGCTCGGAGGCCACCGGCGCGGAGAGGAGGGGCTAGCGGGAGCCAATGAAGGAGAGGAGCTGGGCACAGGAGGGCGTGCTGTGGAGGATTTGGAGCTCCGACCCACCCGACCATCACCCCATTTCTGCTGCGCCGCCTTCCTTCTTCTTCATCGCTGCTTGGCCGCGCCAGGCCGGAAAGGCGTCGATGTTCTTGGCGGTGAGGGTGCAGCAACATCAAGAGGCGGGAGTGGCAGCGGCAGGAGGTCGCAACGAAGGCGGCGACGGTGGTGGGCGACAAGGCGAGGGGAGCACATGCGGGAGTAGGAGGGGCGACACCCAGCGCAGGAACGGGCGGCAGCTCGGTTGGAATAAGAGAATGGGGGAAGAAAAGAAATTAGGGAGGAAAGACTGAGTTTTGTGGCTTGGGGCGGCTAGGGTTTCCTCTCTTTGTTTAAGGGCAACAGAGGCCCAATTCGGCCCACTACCTCATCTCCTCACCAAATCTTTTCTTTTTGATCACATTCTAATTCTTGTTTAGCTAATTACTCCAACGGGGTATTACATAACTATACTCTAATTCTATAATCTGATATCCATCAGTCCATTATTCCTTAATAAACTATTTATACTAATTCAACATCAATCCAATGACTATGTAATCCTATAATCCAATTTTTAGATCATCTGATATCCAATAACGATCTATTTCTAGAATCCAACATCAATAATTCAGCATTTGACTATAGTATCTACCTATCATCCAATCTTTATTAATCCAACATCAATAATTATCTACTTCTAAAATATGATATCCAATAATTGTTTATTTCTATGATCCCACCATAATGATCATGTATTCCTTGAATCCAATCTCCAATAATTATATAATCCTATAATTCAACATCCAACAATTAATTCTATAGTCCAATACCCAACAATTATTCAACCCTAATAATCCAACAATCAACAATTGTATCATTCTAAATCCAAGATTCATGCATTCCAATAATCCAACTTCCATCAATCGTGTTTTGCTATAGTTCATCAATAAGGTATCACCTCCAATAATAATGTATTCTTATAATCTAGTCTTTTCAATTTCTAACTCCTGAATACATCACAATCGGAAAGATTCCTCATACTGTCTATCTTGACAATAAAGGGCTATATTGGAACTGGTAATAACTATAAAGCTCAAGATAGGTATTTAAATTACACTGAATAGAAATAAGCATATGATAATAATTTAAAACAGAATTTAAATAATTTGAAATAATGGGATCAAATATGATCAAAGATGTAACTTGCCTTGCTTGATTAGACGATGTTGTTTTCCTTAACAGGTCACCTAGTATTCATAAGTACTCTCTCTAGGTAGTCTATGTGTACAACCGCGATGATCATACAGTCAAAATCAATCCACTTATATGTTCTGAAACGGCGTCGAAATCTGACTCTCCGAAGTCATCGAAATCTATACGTGTAAATAAGCCAAATTCAAACAAAATTCAAATTAACTCCAATTTAAATAATTTAGTTTAGTTAGCTAGATCTTAAATTTATATGAATTTAGAAATTTGAATCATCGAAATCGGAGTTCAATCGTATGAAGGAGAACAAACCCCTGGAAGTTTGGAAATCACATGAAATGATGAATTATAGGTGTAACACCCTAGCTCAACATTGAGCCTGGAATGCTACTAAAATTAAACTAAACAAAACTAAACTAAGATCAATTACCGATTTCGGCAGAACCTCCTTTGTATAATTAACTATACCGAGGTTCCATCAATTGATCATAGCAATTAACACTAAACTTAATATTCAGGTTCATTCAGGCATGCAAGATAATCCAATAATCATAAACAAAACTTGCTATTCTCCTTATTACAAATAGACTGAAACATTTAACCAATCATATGCAAATCTCAAACAGTTTGCTAATTATTAGAATAAAGACTAAATGGTAGACGCCTTAAGGATGAGTGGTAGTGAGTGCATCCAAACATCTACTCCCTCCCATGCATGCCGTTCTTGCCAGTTGTACCTAAAACATATCAAAGCAAGAGTGAGCCCAAGGACTCAGCAAGTATCAACAAGGTTAAAGCTAAAATCACAGGCATAGCATCAATATTCCAAATAAAACATTTCACTAAACATAAACTTCATGCTTATGTAATGCGTCCATGCAATGCACCTTTTAAACTTTGTCTCTTTTCGTATTTTATCGGTAATGCGAGGTATACATTCGTCGATGTATACCCTTGCCTATGCACCCTGGCATAGGGACCAAGAGCCTATACTCCACAAGTATAGGGACCTATGCCCATCATCATCATGATGGGGACCTCTTTTCTCATTGCCCACATTCTGCGAATGTGGGTACCTCAAGCCCGTCATTTACATGACGGGGACCTCAACTGTTCGTACTTGGTCACCAAGTGACCAAAACTCAATCATGCTTATTACATGCATATGCACAATGACATCTTCTTCCAAATATATGAATTCAACGTGTACATAATAACATGTAAGCATTAACAACATACACAGGAAGCTTTAACCATAACTTGCATGTACCAAGATATATTGTAATTCATCACATTAACATCCATGCATGTCTATTACAAACAAGACACAAATAATCTCAGCAAACAAACATAATTATTCTACAACCGAATACTTGCCTCAACAAATGCGAGACCGGTGGACGCAAAGAGGGTGCTACCCCTGGGATCACGCTCCCACCTGAACATAATGATAACCCAAACTAAGACAAGCTTACTGGACCAAAAACATAAATAAGAACACAATAGAACTCACTAAACTCCCAAGCGTTTCCAATCTTCCAATTTCTACCGATCGATTTGGTGTTCACTGAGGACAGTCAACATCTAAAATACATAACTTTCTTCTCAGTAGTCCAAATAAGATGTTCTAATACTTTCTGGAAAGATAATTAAATTACCTAAATAAACTTAGTTGGGGATCCCTTCTGATTCTGCAATTTACTGCCCCTACCAAGCCAATCTACAGAACATCAATTATCACGTCGGGTTCTCTCGACAGTACACTAAAATTATCATAACTTTTGCATTATTTAGCTTTCTGGAAAGGTGAGGAAATTACCCATCTTTTTCATTATAACAAGATCCTCTGATTTCGTATTTAACTAATAGATTAACTCAGATTTCTAAAGACTGTCAGGATGTTGACAGATTAACAAGACAGCGGCACTAAACAATTCATAACTTTCTGACCGTTAATCGGATTTGGGCGTTCTTGGCGGCCACGGAAAGCTAATGACATAGCCCAACTATCTCTAAGAGGTTGGATCCCCAGATTCTGCATCTAAAGACATGAAAACCGTCGTCCAATCTGCTGGACAGAACGCGATCTATCGACTGTTGATACTCGATCTACCAAACGAAATCAATTGCAACTAAAACACATCAACCAGCGAGGGAAACTCGATGTTACCCTTGAAGAATCGCAGGAAGATGATGAACTCGCCCCGCGAAGATAATCTTCTCCCCTCACCTTCTTCTTCCTCCTATGGCCGGCAGTGGGCAGCACCTTTGGCCGGCGGCAAGGAGAGGCACCGGAGGAGAGGGGGCACCACCATGGAGGAGAGGGGCGTGCTACAGTAGTCGTGCTACAGTGGCATTGGTGGTACTGTAGCTACGGTGCGGCTAGGGTTTCCCCCTTCCTTTTATTGGTGGCCGGCCTCTCATGGGCCTCCTGGGCCAAGGCCCGAGGCCCAAGTTGCCGAAGAACTGCAGAAACCCCCCCTTTTATGTCTAATTTCTCTTTTGAATGCTTTCTTTCGTAGAATAAATCGGAGTATTACATTAAAACCCCATCTTTCTCCTGTTCAATCGCTTTGCTAAAAGAAACATTCTCCCGATTTAATTATTCTCTCCCGATTTTTTTTTTGGGTATTACAATAGGATTTTTCAGAATTTTTGGATTTACTTTAATTCAGAAAAAGGAATGGAGTCACTGACGCGTGGGACCCGTGGCACAGTGGTAAGGCCACGTGGCTGTGACACGCATGCGAGCTGCGTCAGCGAGAGGGCGATGTGGCGCCTACATGGCATCGCGTGGTAGTGACGGGGCAGTGCCACTTCACGCCAGCGGGTGGTGGCGCACGGAATCCAATGATCTGGCGAACGGTGGCACGGCTACCAGCGGCGAGTGTACCAACAGATGCAGGAGGGTGTGGGGGTCACGATGCTCACCGTGGTGGCGCAAGGGTGCGAAGGACTCGCTGGCGGCGAGGAGATATGCGGCGGCGGTGTTGGACTTGCGGCGGCGCGGCGATTCGGTGGCTCTCCAGCGAGGGCGAGGTGCGCACCGGGTTGGCGAGGAGGCGGCGGTGCCGATGGTGCAGACGGCGATGGTGGCGTGACGGTGACGGCGCCGGAATTGAAGAAGAAAGTGTTCGCGGTCGGGAGATTTCAAAAGAAAAATCCATCCATTTTAAGAGAGGAGAGGAGGTGTGGGTGATGGGAGCGGGATGATGATGAGAATGTGCACTCGATGCTCCCTTTTATAGGGGCCGGGGAGAGGTGAGGGAGGAGATCGGGCGCGTGGCCTTTTCATGCCAGTGCGACGGCGAGCAAATGCGAGTTACAGCGAGTAAAGATGAAGAATGATGGCCGATATGAGTGCGGCGGAGGGAGTGGAGCATTAATTCTCTTGAATGTGCAAGGAAATGACGAAGAAACGGAAGCTTTGAAGAGCTTCCACGGGCGCTAATGGCAGCGTCGAGTGCGGCTCCGCGTAAAGAAGGAGACGTGGTAGGGGATGACACACTATAGCGGGTCCCACTTGGCAACGACGGCAGCAATTAGGAAAGGAACGGGTGATTGATAGCTATCCGATTTAGATCGGACGGTTTACATTGAGTGGGCCGTTCGAACCGAGTGGAGTTGAAATCAAGATCTGGCCGTTCAATTTCAACCAGACGGTCCACACTAATTTGGAACGTTCGGACCGTCCGAACAGGCGATCGCAATCGGGCCGTTCAAAATTGATCCAGTGGCGGAAGGGTTTGGGGATTTAACGCGCGGGAGGAGCGAGAGGCTGATGAGCGGGTCCCACTGTTAGTGAGATAAAGGTGAGAGGCGCAGGCGTGCGGGAGAAAGGGGGCCGCGTGGGAAAGATGGGCTGGGCCGGGAAGGATTCAGCCCATGCACTGTTGGAGGATTTCTTTTGATTTAGCAATTGAAATAATTCAGATAATTCAAATAGGTTTTAGAAAATAGCAAATAAAATCCAAAAAATCTAGAAAAATTCACAAAAATTCCTAGAGTTATTTTGGACTTAATAAAATTATTTCCAACTTAACTTTGTTAATAGATTTTGCAATTAATTTATTTTGGCTTTGAAATAATTAGGAAAAGCTTTTTAAAATTTCGAGAAATTAATTAAATTTTTATTTTTCAATTTAAATCAAATAAAAATTCAAAAACTTCAATAAATTTTAAATTTTGACTTTTAAAAACTCAGGAATTCAAGAAAAGCAATAAAACTCTTTTGAATTTCAGAAAATCCAATAAAATAATAACTTTATTAATTTTTACTTTGGGAACAGAACTTTGGGATGTTACACACACGCAACCGATTAATGTGACTTGATGTAAGACCAAGTTCTAGGAGAGACGCTAGCCAACTACTCGAACTTATTTCTAGGGCACAAGATTGTTCATACGACGTAGAGCACAAAACAACAATATATCGATGTAATGTAAACAACCTTCTAGTTTGAGCAGAAATAACAACTAGTCTCAATAGATGAAAAAAACAAAGGTTTATATGGCTTATATATGCTCATTTGAAAGGTTTCGATGAGATCTACAAGTTTGCAGTTGAGGTGAACCTCAAATTCCAAAGGGAAGACCGAATGAAATGGCAAAAACAGAACCTGAAAACTTGTGACGCAAAGTTGGTGATGAAGATGGCCAATTTTGGGGGTCTTGGAGGGCGACTAGCACCAGGAAATCATTTTTATTGGATGTGCATCGTTGTTAGCTTTCTGAAAAGTGCAAAAACATCGAATTCCGACACTGTATGTAAAAGTTATGCCCGTTTTACTGAAGGTGTCTCAGAATCGGAAGTGTACTCGAACTAGAAACCGACTTGGGCTCAATTTCAAACTGCTATATCTTTCAATCCTGTGGGCCAAACTTGTTCAAATTTTTTTGTGGAATCTTGTGGATACATGTCAAAGGTCTCCACCAATTTTCACATACTTTCTTTTCTCTTTTTTTTTCTATCACGGCTTTTGTTCTTTCGCGGCGGCCTCTTTCTCCTTCTGTTATTTTGCCGGCCCTAGGGTTTCAGATCATAGTAATCCTCTTGGTTCCGTGGTGAGTCCGTCTTGAACTCCAACAAGCTATTTGTTGCTACCAGATGGGTTCAGCCAGACCCTTATCTTCGCAAGGTAAGGGAAAAAATTTGGTTGTGATTCAGGGAGTCTAGACCACAATTTTCAGATTATGATGTTTCTGTTTAGTGCAGATTAGAGGAGTTCTAACCTACGATTTTTTTTTGTTCTAGATGAAAAAACTAAGAACCCTAACAGAATGATCAAGTGACGTGAAGGAAACACTAGATGCAATGGACAACAACTATGCAATTGAAACTAACAGATTGAGAACTAACAAAACTCACAAGATGCAAACGAATTGAAAACTTGGGCTATGGATTTTTTTTTTGTATATAGGACAGAAATAAACTAAACTAGGGTTAAAGATTGATCCTACCGTGTTAACCCAGCACTCTGATACCAAGATGATATGGGGGGTTGTAAGATCGAGGAGGCCGACTAGAGGGGGGTGAATAGGCGGTTTTAAAAACTTCTTTGGCTAAAACCGATTTCTAATGCGGAAGCTAATATAAATACGGTTTTGCACAATTAAAGCCTAAATCAACTAGGTTCACCTAAGTGCACCAACAATACAAGTCTATTGAAGAATATAGTAATTAAACATATGACTTGAGCAATTCAATTCTAGTAATGGTGAATAGCACAATGAACTATTGCAATCATACACAATGAATAAGCAATTTACTACAAGGTATATAAATTGCACAATGTAAAGCAAATATTCATACACAATGAATATAAATGTAATAGTGAGACACAAGAGATCAAACCACAATTGACACGGCGATGTTTTACCGTGGTGATCGGAGACTTGCCGGTCTCCCCTAATCCACGTTGAGGGAAACCCAAACCAATTGGGCGGCTCCACTAATTAAGCCTTCCTCCAAGGTAAGTCCAACCACTTGGACCGGTTCCAAAACGAACCAACACCTCGCTTCACTAGGGTTGCTCCTTCCTCCTCTCCAGGAGATGGCGAGCACCACACCACTCACAAACACCGGCTTTCTCACAAGCTTCACTTGAGAAGATCACCGACCACGACGCCTCCACGCCGTCTAGGTGTCGGCAAACACCAAGAGTAACAAGACTCCAACTTTCACTTGAACCAATCAAGTGCCAAAGCTCTATGGATACACAATCCACAACCTAATGCAACACATGCAATAGGATTTGCCTCTCCAACCTCTCTAAGTGCAACACATGCACAAATGAGTGTGAGAGGGCTTGCACTAGCTCAAAGGAACTCAATGGGGCACCAGCAACTCTCCCTCACACGGCCAAGGTGGGTATTTATAGCCCACACACAAAAACTAGCCGTTGGGACAAAGTCTGCTGAAAAAGTTAGGAAATCGGAACGACCGCCGTTATGGGGCCGGTCGTACCGCCCTTCCTCCAACGGCTATAAAACTAGCCGTTGGTCACCAAATCGGAACGACCGCCAACTAAGGCCGGTCGACCGCAACAATCAGTACAACCGCACAAACACTGCGGTCGCATCGCTCCACAAAGGAGCGCCAAAATGCGGCTAAGTCCCACGAACAAGCTGTTGCGGAATTTTACAACCGCACCAAGAAAGCGGTCGAACCGCATCGCGTCGTATCGCCTAAACACTCGCGGTCGCACCGCCCAAGGGTTTCTCAAAACAAAGATGAGCAACAAATGCATCTTCTCGGAAAAACTGAACCGCTAACAAATAATCGGAATGACCGGCCTACGGTCGTACCGCTCGATACGCCGGTATTACCGCTCCACACCGAGCAACACATGCTCAAGCGAGTGCGGTCGCATCGTCTGCATAATCGCCTTGATATGACCGCATCTCGGTTGTACCGCACATTACACGTCGGTTCATCCGATTTTCTGAGAAAACACAGTGCATTCGCTTCAACTCAAATTGCAAAACACATTTGCTAATTTGATGCTAATGCACACAAGGGCTTAAGTGAGATTCTCAACAAGTTGCAAAACACATTTGCACACTTTTAGAATCACACCACAAGGAATAAGGTACATGGACTTACACCATTTGCAAAACGATTCGCAAACTTAAGTCACATGCTACAAGGATTAACCATGAGCCACAACTATTTGTAAAACACATTCACAAATATTGGCAACATGTTAAAGTGAGCTAGAGCAAACACAATGAGCTATCAACACATGACAAACTCAAGCTACTAGTCAAAGACCCCTCTTAATAGTACGGCAACCTATACTAGCAATCCGGTCTACCAACAAAACACCGAGACCGGTAAAAGACTAGGAACACATCCTTAGCTCTAGCTAGTCATACCTTTGCCTTGCGCAAACACTTGAAGCTTGATGACGCACATCCTTGCTTCAACTCCGGGTTCTTGACTTGATATGCATCAACTCATGATGCATCCTTACTTGACCTTCATCAACATATGATGAAGCTTTACTTCGGGATCTTGACTTGATGCTCATCAACACATGATGCACTCTTCCATCCCGAGTCTTGATATGCATCAACACATGATGCACTCTTCACTTGACATCCATCAACTCATGATGGGTCTTCACTTGACTTGATGATCAACACATGATCATCTCTTCTTGACTTGATGACTATCAACACATGATGTCATCCCAAGTCATCAACCACCTGGAACATAACCTATTCATCCAACTCATGGAAAATGTTAGTTCCACAATATGATTATCATTAATTACCACAACATACCATTAACTCATAATGGCGGGACAAGATACCACAATCTTTCCCTCATTGGTAATTGATGATAACCACTTCAATAGCAAATAATTGAATAGAGTTTGGTATGAGTATATAAGTACTACATAAGTTATATATACTCAACATGAGTGTATACGAACTACACAAGTCGTATTAACTCAAGAATACATGAGCATATATTAACTACATAAGTCTCATATACTCATATGAATATATTAACTACACAAGTTAAACATATTCAAAGATATGTGAGTACACATGAACTACACAAGTTATGTTCTACTCACATATAAGTATATATAGACTACACAAGTCTTATACACTCTTATGAATAGATTAACTACATAAGTTAAACATATTCAAGAATATGTGAGCACACATAAACTACACAAGTTATGTTATACTCACATATAAGTGTATATAGACTACACAAGTCATATATACACACTTGAATATACTAACTACATAAGTTATATATATTCAAGAATATGAGCATATATAAACTACACAAGTTATATATATACTCACATGAATATATTAACTACACAAGTTAAATATATTCAAGGATATGAGTATATACTGAACTACACAAGTTATATATATACTCATATGAATATATTAACTACACAAGTTAAATACATTCAAGAATATATGAACTACACAAGTCTCATATACTCATATGAATAAATTAACTATGCAAGTTAAATATATTCAAAGGACATGTTTCAAAGTAAAGATCCCAATTATATATGGACAAGGAAATATGGATCAATACTAATGAAACCACAAAACATATATTGAGCTCCCCCTAAATGTGTGCATACACAAATGTGTAATGGAAACATATGCACATATTCAAGTTAGACTTTTGGTGGAGTTCAACATATATTTTGGATCCGAGGAATGCAACAAGATATATGAATACAAAGTAGAATGCATACCTCTTTTGATCTTTATATCCAAACGAGACTAAACATGATATAACAAATAGAAATGTTAGTCTCACAAATAGATTCATCATTATGAATGCATACCTGTTTGGATTTTCCTTTTGTTTATCCAATGAATTGGATTTGTCATTAATCACATGCATGCCTTCATGATTATTACCTTTATATCCAAATAAGACTACACAATATGTATATCAATGAAAGTGTTAGTCTCACAATTAGATTTGTCATTAATCACCAAAACCCCATTAACACATAATGGTAGGTCTAGATTCTTCAATCTCCCCCTTTTTGGTGATTGATGACAAATCCTTTATAAATGACAACATTTGGATATAAGTCAACATAGGATAATCAATTAGGCTATTTGACTATATGCATGCATTGAAATGACAAGAGAATCTTGGTAAACTCCCACTTTTGGCACCGCAAGATTCTCCCCCCTTGATTCTCCCCCTTTTAGGCGACACAAGAGATCAAGAGAATAACAAATAAAGCTCATATAACTTAACATCCAAATGTAGCTCATACAAATTCTCCCCCTTTTGGCATTAAGCACCAAAAACCGAAACAAATCTTAAGCAAAAGGAGAGTCTTTGCAAAACTTATGAGCTAGGCAATAAAACTCATTTTATTTTGAGCAAATAAGCATACTCCCCCTTTTGGCATAAGACAACAAAAATCCAAAGTAAAACGAAGCCATAAGGGAGTCTTTTTAAATTGGTTTTCCATATAATAGATTACCCATTTTAAAAATCGAAACATTTTTCAATAATACTTTTTCAAAACTTTTTAGGAAAACTCCCCCTTACACAAAGGTTCCTCTTGAAGACATTCATTTGACACGTAAAGGTTCTTCTTGACGATACTCCTTTGACATTCTTCTCCTTTGACACACAAAGGTTTTCTTCGTCCAATCCATATCTTTTCTTTTGATGCACAAAAGCTCCCATTATCCAATTATCTCCCTCTTTGTCATCCTTTTGAAATATGTCCATCCAACACTTAAGATGACTTCTACTTCTTCCACTTGATCTTTGATTTGCATCCAAAATCTCTCTCTTTTGACATTAAGCACAAGAGCATTTTCCCTAATGTCTTTATGTAACATCCCAAATTTCATAAATGAGATTAAAGGAACTAAAATGAAAATTTAAATAAAGATAGAAAGGAAAAAAATTCAGATTTTAGGTGAAGTGTTAGAACCTGGGCTTTTGGCCCATTTGGAAACAAACTTAAAAGGGGGAAAACCTAACCCTAGCTTTTATTTTTTGTTCCCCCAAATCACAGCTTCTACAGCCGCCGCCCCCAACTTGTTCTTTCCCTTGCTGACTCTTGGCTCCTGGCGCGCTGCCCGTCGGGCATGGCCCGCCACGCCGACCTCCTTGCCGCCTTCTCTCCGCCGCCGCTACACCGCTCTCCCCGGTGTCGCCGCCGCCGTCGCCACGGCTCGCGCCCACGCCCCGCCTCCTGGGCCGCCGCCGTCGAGCACGGCCTCGCTCTGGCCGCCCGGCTTCCCGCTCGGCCCGACTCGTCGCCACCCAGACTTCTGGCGCCTCCAACACCTGGCGCTGGCTGGCCTCCTGCTCCGGCGTCGCGTCGCGTCTGGGGCGGGCCGCGCGGTGGTGTCTCGCCTCTCCTCCTGCGGTGGCTTGGCTCGGCCCGACCCAAGGCCACCTCGCCCTATGCCGCTCGGCTCTGCCTCCCCTACTGCCTTTCTTCTGTTATTGTGAATGTGTTTGAGCGTTGGTTCAAATGGATTTTGGGGTGGGCACGATTTGTGGTCTGATTTAGTTAACTTTTGTTTCATGCAAGGCGATTTGAGCTGGAGGTGGGTTTGCTAAGGTTGTGTGATACGGAGAGAATGGTGCAAGCACATGGTTCATGAGAACGATGGCAAGAATTGTGAATGGGTTGTGGCTGCTGCCGTCATGGTTGCCGCGCACTGAGAAAGAAAATGGATATGGATTGAGGCTGAGTGGAGGTGCTAGCAGTGGGTTGCTTGTGTAGTCGTCGTCCAAAGTGGGGAGAGGAGATCCTTGCGAAGCCTTCAGCGATTTGCACGTGTCTTCGAGGATGTGGAAGTGCTGTCAAGTAGTTGGTCAAGGATGTCTTGCCACACTCAATGGTTATTGCCACTAATCAGGTAGTAACATTACTTTAGACGTGCTTCTAGGGGTATAGCTAGATTATCATGCCATACCGAATCGTTATTGCGACGGAGTGAATCACAACATTGTTGTAGTTATGGTTTGTCAATGTCTAGCCCCAGCAATACACTACCTTGATGATAATGTAGTCCGTAATATATTCTTGATTTAGGTGCTAGAGTGCTATATATATATTGGTTTATTTTGCTATCAGTGCCTGAGGCGATTGTGATCAATAGGACCCTTTTTCGTGACGAAAAGACTTGCTGCATGAAGCTAGATCTTCAGGTGAATCTCTTGGTTGTTGCTGTGGAGGGGCAATATATAGTATATCCTACCTCCCCGTATATGCTATGTGGAAATAGAGAGGTATTGAACACTTGGCGAGTTAAATTAGTGAGTTGATCATTTGGGTTGATTCCTTTTACTTGTGCTGATTGATGCTTGGTTGATGCTCATGTGTGATGGTGTGGTACGTGGGTTGCTATCTGCTTATGCTTGAGGAGAAAGGGTGGTGGTGAACCCCGGTTCTAGAAGGTTCCGTCTTTGGTCTTCCATCTCACGGTTGAGGCAAGTGCAGTATTATTAATGAGTTGTTATATTATGTACTTGATGAATGCCATAGTGGATTGATGTTGATTGTTGCTTGGTAATGTTGATGAGCGAAATGCTATAGTTTCTTGACGATCGTATTACTTGGGAGTGTTTACATGTCTCTGCATGCTATGGGTTATGTGATGATGCGTACATGTGTTCATATGGTGTGATGTTTTCATGACAAGGGCTATATATTGATGGCAATATTGATGGGCCAAGGTGAGCGATGAGACTACCTTGCTAATAATGACAATGATGAATCATGATAATGACAATGGACATGTGCATTTGCATCATGGCAAGTACCTTAGTGTTTCTATGATTATGACATGTTGTACGCTTGTGGTTGGGATTGTATTTCTAAGCACCATGTTAATATTTACTGGTTCGTATTCAATCCATTTGTGTTACTTCCATGAATAGAGAGCATGTAATTTCAATGTTCATATGTCATACCATGCATCCATAATACATGTTTCAATCCACGGGAGTGGATCATTGTAAGACCCACCATTCCAATGTGGGCACGTAAGACCCACCATTCCAATGTGGGTAGTTTGGGACACCCGTACGAAACGTTCTTCGTACGGGGCTTGGATCCCCGCATTTTTGGTTAAGATGCGGGCTTAAGTGAACACCGATGGGTGTGTCACTAGCAATACCGGTATTTGCATGTGTGTAGTCCCTTCATTTCGTCCAAAACATTCATTCCATTCATTTAAGTGTTCGTTCTGTGCTTATTTCATACACTTTAATGCTGTTGTTCATGATGTGATCGTTTATTTCCTTTGACAGCTTATGATGCTATCATAAGGGATGGATTTGTGGTCTATAATCTTGATGATCTCATGATTATGGTTGTTATGTATTATTCATTTATTGTACTTGAGTCTCGGACTCACTCTTGCTTTGTTTGTTGTTTTTAGGTGATCTTTGAGGTTGGCTCCATGGGGAGGAATAGACACACACTACCTTTTCACTTCACCTTAATCAAGTCCAGATTTCATTTAGTTCAATTTAATCATTCACTATTGATGAACTGTAATAATAAATGCCGGTTGTGGTGATAACTCTTCTCCATTAAGATTGGTTAAGAACTGTGCGTTAACTTAATTCATCCTTTTGGTATAGTTGCTTGAGATCGATTATACTTCGCGATGATTCTGATATTTGTTGATTTCACTATTGTCTTGATATTAATGATTGTTGGAACCTCCGGTATAGCTAACTATCTGGGGAGGTTCGCCGAAATTTAGAATTGTCGTCTGTTTTAGCTTTGTTAACATGTTAGTTTAGTAGCATTCCAGCCCCTGTAGGACTGGGGTGTTACAGTTGGTATCAGAGCGGGCTTTAGGTCCGTGGTAGTTGATATATTAAGCAATCTTGCTAGTTTTAAGTCGCCTGAAAGTTTCGTAAGTTTAAGTCACTTGTTGTGACCATTGGATTTGTGTAGAGATTGGTGTGCTACATGATTGGATATTGATCCAATGGATAAAAGAGGTGACCTATACTTAAGAAAAATTTCAGTTACCTTATGAATAGACAGTCACAATATTAAAATTGACACACTGTGCACAGTAAGATGGGAATGGGTCAAGCATTACATATGCGTTTTCGTTTTGTCGCTTTGAGCATTGCTATTATGAAATAATTATGAATACTTATGTTATGCTCATAGGGTTACTACATGTTATAATGGTAGGTGACGAGAGGTTCAGTTCGTGGTTGTAGTCCTGGGTTGCCAGGTTGCACCACCATTCGAGGTATGAGTCTCCTTGAGAAGATTTTTGTCTTCCTTGAGTTTGGAATGATTGTTCTTGTTCAGATGCGGTGGATGAGTCTTCTTGGATTAGTGGTTCATTGCTGTTGAGAGGAGTTCATCGGTCTTTACTGGATTCTTAAATCAAACCTTTGATCTCCTGATTAACGAGTTGTTTTGCTGAGTATAATCATAGTTGATTTATAAGATTGATCTTTTATTTGAAAGCCCTATCTTTCTTGTTGAAAATGGTGATCCAGTGATTCGTTTGGTATTTTGGATAATGGAAACTATCTTTTACAAATTTCATTGAAGAAAGTTTTGAGTCTACTCGTTTCTTTTGGAGTAGTTGGAAAGTTGGAGTTTAGAACCTTTTCTTTGAAAAAAAAGAGTGTGTCAAAACCCTTTGCAAAGTTTTGTGATGTTAAGTGGGAACCTGTAAGTAAACAAGATAATTGATATGACGTCAAGTTGGGTTATCGACGCAATGCATATTTAATCTTAACCAATGTCCTCGGTAGCGTAGCCGGTTAATTTATTGCTTCCTTGTATTGAGTGCTTGACGAGATGTGATTTGGAATATCTTTATTTCTAATTAGAATCAATAGGGTTACCCAAGGGGGTGAATATTGATATGAAGCAAACTCGTAAACATCTACTTGATGACCTGACTTAAACGCTAGATTTACCAAATTCCTGACATGCTAAAAATGTTGAAACCTGTATAAAGGACTAGATGGATGTTGGTGTATCAATGTGTGAAACCTTGTTTTACAGAAATTATGCTAGCAAATCTTTAATCGTGTTTTGAACCGACATCTAAACATAAGGTGAAATGCTGAATCTATGTTTATAAGTGGTTATGTGATTGTAAATAGAATTAGCCTCATATTTGCACACATGATTAATTCAATGGACAAGCGATAGTGAGAGCTGAAGCTGGTGTTGAGCACACCAACAACCGAGTAGATGAATTTCGTAAGTGGTCTTTGATAGCGTGCCTCGTGAAGTTACTATTGCATAGTATGATCTTGTTAAGATATTGGTTTCAACCTTGGGGCTTGTGTTTCTTTTGGAAAGCTTTAGAATGGGGTAATAGAGGTTGATGATTCTTGGCACTAATGTTTGATATCGAAGCTATTACAATTGTTAGAGGGAGACTGATGTTAATACTTGTAGTAATTGGATCACCTATGGTGATATTGCTTAAATGAGAATATTTCAAGTTTTGCTTTCCGTGTTATCCTGTAAATGAAAAAAGTTTCGAGTTTTGCGGGCGAGATTATTTGGATCTTATGATTTATGTGGAAGTTGAACTGCTCCGAGCAGATCGGCGTGTCGAAGAATTTTATTGGTTCTTAAGCGGTTCTTGCGGTTTAATCGAAACGTGCCTAAATTTTCTGTTCTTCTTCCGCTCGAGATTTGTTGAGTTTCACTAGAAGTGTTTTAATCTTATTGATTGATATTTGCTATTCTCTTTTGAGGGGTGTGTACCCTCAACTATGACCCCAGTTTTGTTTTTCTAAGATCATCGTTATTGGAATATTTCTTTTGGTCTCGTGCTCACCGTGAGGAGCAACGTTTTCCTGTGTGACGAAACTTGTTCTTGTTCGCCTCTTTCTTTTGAGAAAGGATCAACCCTTTTGTGTTGCAAAGTTTTACAAAACGTAAATCGGCAATTGTTGGTGGTGGTTAAGTAATTGTAGTAGTGAGATTTTGCTACCAAGCTATTGGAATAGTAGAAGATGAATTGGTTTTGATCTGATCATCTTGGAGGAAATTTGATGCAAATGGAATGATTGTCGCTGAAGTACAATTAATTGGTGCTGCGACCAAGTAGAACCTATGGTAAAGTGTAGTTCCAGAATCGTAGTTATGTTGAAATGTTGGGATCATCGAAAGTGTGAAAATCTTGATCAAGTTATAGAGGGTCACGATTGGGTTATTGCGAGATTGTGTGGGTGATTTCTGATGATGTCAATGAGTGAGTATGTTGGAATTGTGAGAATGTTAGAGATTTAATTTGATGATTTCTCTATCTGTTATAAGAGAAGTTCGTTATAGAGGTCTTGGGGGTTAGATTGGGCGTTGCATTTTATGCGGACTTTTGGTCGCCCAATGATTGTGCGAGAGGAAAAAGAATCATAGTGTCTCCTGAGTAGTGGAATGATCATTGATAGAACCCTTTTGATGTAGTACATGAGCGTGGGTACTGAGGTTTTTGAGTTGTTATTCTTAAAAGTTTGAGCTGATGTGATTGCATGAAACCTATTTTGAGGTGCTTTGAGTGCCATCTGTTAAATTAATTTCGTTAGTGGAAGGAGTTGTCAAGAATATTTGATTGGATCAATAGAGCCTTTCCACAAAGGTGTGAAAGATGTATTTTGGATTGGGCTTAAAGTTGAGGATGCTAATTTAAGAGATTTGAACTCGTGTAGTTGTGACGAATTGGAATCCCAAGGTTTGAGAGGAATTTTATTCCTAAAAGGGGAACTGAGAAAAAGGATGTTTCCTCGGGTAGTGAAGAGTTTTCTTGATTCTCGTCTGACCTTTGTGTTGTTAACGGATGTCTTTCACAATTTGAGCTTGGCTTTACGTTGGCATGTGTGGTTCTTATCAGTTCAGAGAGAAGAAAGGAAGTATTTGATTTGGTGTTTATTTGTAAATTGTCCAATTGGAAAGCGGAAAAGATTTCATAATGGATCTTCGCTTCAGAATTGACCTTCTTTCTTTTTTGTGCGAAATTGCCTTTATGTGGTTACAATGAGAATCCGTTATTTTTGGTTATGATTCTGGCTATGAAAGAGTTGTTTATTGCGAATTTTGTTGTGTGTTCCTGTTTAAGAAGGTGCTCCTTGTTAGATGACGGAACCAATTGAGAAGTGAGATAATAGTCCCATGCGTGTAGTGCATGTTGTGTTTTAGTACCAAAGGAAGGTTGGCACGAGGTGCCTTAGATTGTTTTAAATCGATTCTTGGGTTTAGTAAGTGGGCGTATTGCGATGACCGTCATGGGTCCATATATGAGGTACGTAACTTCTGGTATGTTCTGGTGTTGAGTGAGTACTCGGTGAGAATTCGGGGTCGAATTCTGTTAAGGGGGGTAGAATGTAACATCCCAAATTTCATAAATGAGATTAAAGGAACTAAAATGAAAATTTAAATAAAGATAGAAAGGAAAAAAATTCAGATTTTAGGTGAAGTGTTAGAACCTGGGCTTTTGGCCCATTTGGAAACAAACTTAAAAGGGGGAAAACCTAACCCTAGCTTTTATTTTTTGTTCCCCCAAATCACAGCTTCTCACCGCCCCTTTGTTGTTCTTTCCTTGCGCGCCCAGCTCCTGGCTCCTGGCCGCCGCCGTCGAGCATGGGCCCGCGCCACGCCTCGCCTCCTTGCGCCTTTCTCCGACGCCACACCGCCTCCCCGGTGTCGCTGCCGCCGTCGAAGGCGACCTCGCGCCACGCCCGCCTCCCTGGCCGCCGCCCGTCGGCACGGCCTCGCGCTGGCCGGCCCGGCTTCCCGCTCGGCCCGACTCCGTCGCCACCAGACTCTGGCGCCTCAACCGCACGGCGCCGCTGGCCTCCTGCTCCCGGCGTCGCGTCGCGTCCGGGACGGCCCGCGCCGCTGGTGTCCTACGCCTCTCCTCCTGCGGTGGCTTGGCTCGGCCCGACCCAAGGCCGCCTCGCCCTATGCCGCTCGGCTCTGCCTCCCCTACTGCCTTTCTTCTGTTATTGTGAATGTGTTTGAGCGTTGGTTCAAATGGATTTTGGGGTGGGCACGATTTGTGGTCTGATTTAGTTAACTTTTGTTTCATGCAAGGCGATTTGAGCTGGAGGTGGGTTTGCTAAGGTTGTGTGATACGGAGAGAATGGTGCAAGCACATGGTTCATGAGAACGATGGCAAGAATTGTGAATGGGTTGTGGCTGCTGCCGTCATGGTTGCCGCGCACTGAGAAAGAAAATGGATATGGATTGAGGCTGAGTGGAGGTGCTAGCAGTGGGTTGCTTGTGTAGTCGCCGTCCAAAGTGGGGAGAGGAGATCCTTACGAAGCCTTCAGCGATTTGCATGTGTCTTCGAGGATGTGGAAGTGCTGTCAAGTAGTTGGTCAAGGATGTCTTGCCACACTCAATGGTTATTGCCACTAATCAGGTAGTAACATTACTTTAGACGTGCTTCTAGGGGTATAGCTAGATTATCATGCCATACCGAATCGTTATTGCGATGGAGTGAATCACAACATTGTTGTAGTTATGGTTTGTCAATGTCTAGTCCCAGCAATACACTACCTTGATGATAATGTAGTCCGTAATATATTCTTGATTTAGGTGCTAGAGTGCTATATATATATTGGTTTATTTTGCTATCGAAGGCTCGAGGCGATTGTGATCAATAGGACCCTTTTTCGTGATTTAAAAGACTTGTTGCATGAAGCTAGATCTTGGTGAATCTCTTGGTTGTTCTTTGTGGAGGGCAATATATAGTATATCCTACCTCCCCATATATGCTATGTGGAAATAGAGAGGTATTGAACACTTGGTGAGTTAAATTAGTGAGTTGATCATTTGGGTTGATTCCTTTTACTTGCTTGATTGATGCTTGGTTGATGCTCATGTGTGATGGTGTGGTACGTGGGTTGCTATCTGCTTATGCTTGAGGAGAAAGGGTGGTGGTGAACCCGGTTCTAGAAGGTTCCGTCTTTGGTCTTCCATCTCACGGTTGAGGCAAGTGCGAGATTATTAATGAGTTGTTATATTATGTACTTGATGAATGCCATAGTGGATTGATGTTGATTGTTGCTTGGTAATGTTGATGAGCCGAAATGCTATAGTTTACTGACGATGCGTATTACTTGGGAGTGTTTACATGTCTCTGCATGCTATGGGTTATGTGATGATGCGTACATGTTACTGTTCATATGGTGTGATGTTTTCATGACAAGGGCTATATATTGATGGCAATATTGATGGGCCAAGGTGAGCGATGAGACTACCTTGCTAATAATGACAATGATGAATCATGATAATGACAATGGATATGTGCATTTGCATCATGGCAAGTACCTTAGTGTTTCTATGATTATGACATGTTGTACGCTTGTGGTTGGGATTGTATTTCTAAGCACCATGTTAATATTTACTGGTTCGTATTCAATCCATTTGTGTTACTTCCATGAATAGAGAGCATGTAATTTCAATGTTCATATGTCATACCATGCATCCATAATACATGTTTCAATCCACGGGAGTGGATCATTGTAAGACCCACCATTCCAATGTGGGCACGTAAGACCCACCATTCCAATGTGGGTAGTTTGGGACACCCGTACGAAACGTTCTTCGTACGGGGCTTGGATCCCCGCATTTTTGGTTAAGATGCGGGCTTAAGTGAACACCGACGGGTGTGTCACTAGCAATACCGGTATTTGCATGTGTGTAGTCCCTTCATTTCGTCCAAAACATTCATTCCATTCATTTAAGTGTTCGTTCTGTGCTTATTTCATACACTTTAATGCTGTTGTTCATGATGTGATCGTTTATTTCCTTTGACGGCTTATGATGCTATCATAAGGGATGGATTTGTGGTCTATAATGCTGATGATCTCATGATTATGGTTGTTATGTATTATTCATTTACTGTACTTGCTAAGTCTCGGACTCACTCTTGCTTTGTTTGTTGTTTTTTTTAGGTGATCTTTGAGGTTGGCTCCATGGGGAGGGAATAGACACACACTACCTTTTCACTTCACCTTAATCAAGTCCAGGATTTCATTTAGTTCAATTTAATCATTCACTATTGATGAACCTGTAATAATAAATGCCGGGTTGTGGTGATAACTCTTCTCCATTAAGATTGGTTAAGAAGCGTATGTTAACTTATTTCATCCTTTTGGTATAGTTGCTTGAGATCAGATTATACTTCTGCGATGATTCTGATATTTGTTGATTTCACTATTGTCTTGATATTAATGATTGTTGGAACCTCCGGTATAGCTAACTATACAGGGGAGGTTCTGCCGAAATTTAGAATTGTCGTCTGTTTTAGCTTTGTTAACATGTTAGTTTAGTAGCATTCCAGCCCCTGTAGGACTGGGGTGTTACACTTTATGTGTATCCACTTGTAAAATAATCCTTGAACATCACTTGTAGATACCATGAGTCGACAATACCACTTGTTGGTAATACATGTAGATACCACTTGAAAATAATACTCGTAGATATCACTTGTAAATCCATATGTTGAAACCACTTGTAGAGAACATGCGTCGAAAAGACTTGAAATCTCAAGGTGCTTGAACTTCTCTTGCAAAGATCTTCAAAGAATGCATCCAAAGAGAAGAGAGAAAGAGAATCCACTTGAGAGAAAAGATGATACCAAGAATAATTAATTCCATTTGTAGAAACTTGGTACCACTTGGAGATATATCACTTGAAGAGAGATACCACTTGAAAAGATATATCTTGAATCGGAGGTATCGGAGAGAGCTTGGTTTGAAAAGAATTGGTCGGCAAGGACTGAAATAGATACCACTTGTAGGTGGGTACTAGAAGATATCACTTGAAGGATATCACAAGAAAAGATAAGATGATATCAATTGAAGAATACCACTTGTAAAAACAAGTAATATGAATTCCATGCCGAGGTCAAGTTGATCAAAAGGTGCTACCACTTGAATGGATACCACTTGAATGATAAGCATATCACAAGGCAATCAAAATGGTATTTGGTGTCAACAAAATATATGTGGGTAGCTTACAAGGATAACAAGGATCAACTTGACTTGAGGGAGGCAGTCAAAAGGATTTAGAATAGAATAGAATTGAAATGGATTCAGTTGACTGCAATCTCAGCAAAATCGGTACTACCGGAGTTCAAAGGCCGGTTATACCGATGTTCGGACGAACCGCCGTTCAAAGGCGGTCGTCATCAAAAGCGGTTATCTGCATGAAATAACGTCGGTTGTTCCGATTTTCCTGAAGATTCAAGGATAGATCTTGGAATGGAGAATTATGCAAATGATCCTTAGTTTTAGTATTCAAATAAATATATCTAGGATCACTATGCATTAGATTGGAGATAGAAACAACAATGAATATAGTTTTTATGAATTAGTCTTTTGATTTTGCAAATAAAACTCATTTTTGATGAAACTTCTCCAAAAGAGCACATGAAGAAATTTTAAGCATCCAATTGTATATATGAGTCATAAATACCATCATGGACCTATTCATGTGAATAATTTAGGCTCAAATGGTAAAACTCACTTAAGTGCTAGAAAGTGACCATTTAGGTCAGCCTTGGATTTTGGATGAATTTCAAAACCAAATAACTTTTTCTAGGTTGGCCTTTTGAGAAACTTTTGAATACCAAAATTGTTTAGAATGGCCAACTCTAGATTTTTCCTTTTGGGACAATTGTCAAATTCTTTCTAGAATAGATTTTACACAAAAATCTAGTTTTGGTCAAAAACAAGATTCTAAGATCTAGAATTTTGGTTAGAAACTCATTTTCATTTAAAATAGGTTTTTCTTGAACCAAAACCTTTGCAAAACCTTTGAGAAGCATTTGTATACATTTTGCAACTAGTTTTTCAAAGTATATACTAATAATTTCAAGAATTTTGACTTTTGGCTAAATGGCTTATTTTTGAAAAACATTACTAGCACTTAATTAATTTGGGCACACTTTGGGATGTGATATTCATGATCATGATTTAGCACTCTCCCTTAATGTGCCACTACTAACTTGCTCAAGATTTTAATAAACAAGTTTTAGCGCAAGAGCAAGAACAACCCTTTTTAAGATTTTACATGAATGCAACCTACACAAGGCATAAGGGCTAGATACTTCAATGTAAATACTTGTTACCGAGATAGCATTGGTTTATGATATGAATTGATATTCCTCAAGCTTGGCTCTATATTTTGCATATGATGGAATCCACCTCTCCATGAGTGAGCCAAACCTCCAATACTTCTCCAAGTACCTATTAATCATTTAAGCATCTTTTGGTACCCAAACTCGGTTGGGTCCTTGAATGTTAGTCACAATAGATTTGGGCACCCAAATAGCCCTAGCAATAGTCTTAGGTGAACTAACAATTCTAGCAAACACATTGCCATTTATATCCTTCCTAAGCAAATAATGATCATTATAGATGATAGGCTTAGGAGTGATACCTTTGGGACATTCTTTACTAAAATGTCCTTTCTCACGACAATTGTAGCAAGTAGGGCTTTTGATTCCCCTTGATATCTTCTTATCTTGCTCAATACCGGCTTGCCTCTTCGTTGGATGTCTTAGCTTGACTTCCTTTTGATTTGGGCACACTGAGGCAATGTGACCATTCTTCTTGCATCCAAAGCACTTGATATTGTTGACTTGTTTTCTATCTTGCTTTGGAATGCTCTTCACCTTCTTCTTGGCGGTGAGACCAAGTCCTCCTTTGTCATTCTTCTTGTTAGGGCATACGGAGGCGATATGACCCTTTTCATGACAACCAAGACATTTGATATTTTTCTTTTTATGTCTTGCGTTGTGTCTTGTCTTGCTATTCTCCGTCTTCAAAGGAGTGAAGCCAATTCCTCTCTTGTCGTTTGATCTTTGTTGCTTACTTAATATATCGTCAAGAGAGGCTTTCCCTTTGTAGCTTCTTTCCAAGTCAATTTTCAATTTTGTGACTTGGTCATTGAGCTCTTTATTTTCTTCTACAAGATTAGTCTCAACAAGCATAGAAGAAATAGGAGCATCTAATTTAGAGCAACAAGGCATATCAATTAAATCATCACAAGAAGTGGATATATTGATTTTAGATTAATTGCATGAAATAGGAGCTATGCATGGCATATCATCTAATAAATCACATGTTATTCCTATATCCACTTTAGAGCTAGTATAATTTTTAAGAAGGAGGGTTTCATGTTCATTCTTTAGAACATCATAATTATTTTGAAGCAAGTTCAATTCTTTCTTCAAAACTTTGAATTTTGAAACCTCCTTTCCCATAAAAACATTTTGTTCTTCTAGCATATCTATCAACTCATCATATGAAGGTTCATCATTATCATCATCATTATATACCTTCTTTTTACCTTTTGCCATAAAGCAATGAGGCGATGTTGATGGAGTTGATATGTCATTATTTTCGAAGCTAGAAGTTGATGTGGAGGAGCTTGTGGACTTTTCATCATCAGAGTTTGAGATTGAGCATTCATATCCCGATGTCCACTCTTGAATGCACTCATCATTTGTGGAGGTGCTTGTGCATTCATTGAAAACTTGGGCTATGGATTTTTTTTTTGTATATAGGACAGAAATAAACTAAACTAGGGTTAAAGATTGATCCTACCGTGTTAACCCAGCACTCTGATACCAAGATGATATGGGGGGTTGTAAGATCGAGGAGGCCGACTAGAGGGGGGTGAATAGCCGGTTTTAAAAACTTCTTTGGCTAAAACCAATTTCTAATGCGGAAGCTAATATAAATACGGTTTTGTACAATTAAAGCCTAAATCAACTAGGTTCACCTAAGTGCACCAACAATACAAGTCTATTGAAGAATATAGTAATTAAACATATGACTTGAGCAATTCAATTCTAGCAATGGTGAATAGCACAATGAACTATTGCAATCATACACAATGAATAAGCAATTTACTACAAGGTATATAAATTGCACAATGTAAAGCAAATATTCATACACAATGAATATAAATGTAATAGTGAGACACAAGAGATCAAACCACAATTGACACGGTGATGTTTTACCGTGGTGATCGGAGACTTGCCGGTCTCCCCTAATCCACGTTGAGGGAAACCCAAACCAATTGGGCTGGCTCCACGAATTAAGCCTTCCTCCAA